>OY744547.1:19750930-19823430 GCA_963556195.1 Sepiola atlantica | reverse complement strand
GTTTGTTTTAATTTTTTATCTTCTTTTAAGTGTTATTTCTATCCTTTTTAATATTTATTTTTATTCAATTTTATCCTAGTCCTTTTTATCCCTCACTCAGGTTTCCAACTATCTCTTAGCGATGAATCTATAAATATCTCGTGGCTCTTAATAGGCTGCAAATCTTCGATGCCCACCCCCCGATTTTGTTAAAAGCTTTCCTTGACAGCTCCGATGGTAATAATAATAATAATAATAATAATAATAATAAAGAGATTTGTTGCTCAAACCTCTGGATAAAAACCGGCCCCTATTTAACATAATGTAGTCTTAATTAACGAAGAATCCGCAGAAGCGGAAATCGAACCCCCCATCTCCTTGCACTACAATCGAGAATACATCGGTAATACACAAGCAGAAAAATGGAGGGGAACCTATCGTCTCCCTGCATCTGCTACCATGGAGTAGCCAAGAAAACTTATACTATGCCCTTATATAACATATATATATATATACATATAACATTTTTTTTTTTTTTTTTTTTTTTTTTTTTTTTTTTTTTTGTGTGGTAGTGCACAATATCACTCATTAAAATGAATGTGACAATCATTATCCCTGTGACAGGACCACAGGAAAAATAAGCCTGGGCCTGGTGTGGCCACACACACCAAAAATATGAATAATGCACAATAATATAAATACAAGCCGTGGGACTCAGGAGAAAGACCTGAGTGTCATGATGGGCAGGTGCTCCCTCGTTAGCCAACATGGGGGACCCGGTCCGCATCCTGCGAATGTTGGCCCTTCTCATTTCAGAAACAAGACAGCAGACAAGAACCAGGTAAGTAACCTCTCTGATTCCAGGTACGACAAGGACACAGACCAAAGACAGGAAAACCAGAGCGAAAACAACAAACTGAAAGGATATAGAAAGAAATGGACCACGAAAGAGAACAGACTGGTGATGGAGTGCTATTATAAAAGCCGCTACCCTACAGAAAGAGGCTACCGAAAACGAATGAAACATCTATGGGACATTACTAGTGACTACCATACAACGGAACAAAGGATAGCTGATCAAGCAAGACAGATCCTCAAGCGAGGATGGTTCTCGGAGATGGAACTGACGGAAATCAGACAGAAGGCTAATGGCGAAACGGAGCAAGAAACACCACCAAAGGAGAGACCACAGGAAGAGGACGAGCAAAACATACACACTGAAACTGAAGAGATTGAAGACTACGGAATCACAGAACCAGTGGAGATAGAAGACTGCAGAACCACAGAACCTGCTGAGATAGAACTCAACGAAAAAGAAGCAAATGAAGTGGAGAACATTAGACGATACATGTTAGAAAACAAAACAAAACTCCCATCTCTCAGGAATGAAGTAGCGAAGAAGTTACAAGCAGAAACAGAAAGAGTAAACAGACTCCTCACACACATCCCAACAGAAACTATTACAGACCTAAACAACCTGATATATGCTGGGGCAAAATCGGTAAGTATGAAACTAAGAAACGAAGAGAATGGACAAAAGAGAGGACCGACAAAACCTGGATGGGAAATCAGACTGGAAACCCAGATCACCAAACTTCGGAAAGAAGCTAAAACCGTGAACAGAAGGAAGGAGGACATGAAACGATTAAGAAGCAAAAATCAGAAACGCAAGGAAAAACTAAATGAGAAACATGAAGAAATAAAACAAAGGATAGCAGCAATAGAAGGAAGACTGAGACGATACAGGTACAAATCAGAACAGAGCAAACAGAACAGGACCTTTGAAAACAATGAAAGCCAGTTCTACAAAAACGTAAATGGAGAAAAAACAACAACAGAGTTACCGAACCCAACAGAAACAAAACAATTCTGGAGCAAGATATGGGAAGAACCAAAAAAACACAACAAGAATGCCCAATGGTTGAAAAACATGAGAGATGAACTGCAGGAAATCGAAGAAGGAACCGAAACAGAAATCAACAAAGAAACGATCAAGAAAACCCTAAAAAAAATGGCAAACTGGAGAGCACCAGGCCACGATGGAATACATGCATACTGGTTTAAAAAATTCACGACCCTGCATGAAAGAATAGCGCAGAAACTGAGCGGATGTATCCATAAAACAGACGTACCAGAATGGATGACGGAAGGAAGAACAACACTAATACAAAAAGACCCCAAAAAGGGAACGACCCCCGGCAACTACAGACCGATAACATGTCTACCAATAATGTGGAAAATTCTCACAGCACAACTGAGAGAACAAATCTACCAATCCCTGGACAATCGTGGACTGCTCCCCGAGGAACAAAAAGGATGCCGGAAAGGACAAAGAGGGGCACATGATCTACTATACATTGATCAAAAGACCCTGAAGGAGGTGAAGAGAAGACAAAAGAACATAACCATGGCATGGATTGACTACAAGAAAGCCTACGACAGAATCCCTCAAACATGGATAATTGAATGCTTAAAGATATACAAGATACCAGAAAGGATTATTAATCTCATCCAGAAAGCAATGGAAACATGGAGACTAAAACTGACAGCCGGAGGACAATACCTGTCTGAGATAAAAATACAGAGAGGCATTTTTCAAGGAGACTCCCTATCACCACTACTGTTTATAATAGCCATGATGCCACTCAACTACATACTCAGAAAGTGTGATGCCGGATACAGGTTTACGGATACAGAACAAAGAATAAACCACCTGATGTACATGGATGACCTTAAACTGTTTGCAAAAAACAAAAAAGAACTGGAAAAGCTGATAAACACAACCAGGATATTCAGCCAGGATATCCAAATGGAGTTTGGAATAGAAAAATGTGCACTGCTAGAGATCAAAAAAGGAAAACTGGAGACGACAGAAGGTATAGAACTCCCCAACCAAGAGGAGATGAGGGCGCTAGGAGAACATGATAGCTACAAATACCTGGGAGTTCTGGAAGCAGACACAATCAAATATACAGAAATGAAAGAGAAGATTGGAAAAGAATATCTACGAAGAACAAGGAAACTCTTAGAAACTAAACTATATAGCAGAAACCTAGTAAAAGGGATAAACACATGGGCTGTATCACTAATAAGATACTCTGGACCATTCATAGGCTGGACCAAAGAAGAACTCAGGCACCTTGACCAAAGAACAAGAAAACTAATGACTATGCACAATGCTTTGCACCCAAAAGACGACACGGACAGACTCTACGTGAAAAGAAATGAAGGAGGTAGAGGACTGGTAAGTATAGAAGACTGTGTGGAAGACACCAAAAAAGAGCTGGAGAAATATGTAACCCAGAACACGGAAAGACTGATCACCACAGCAAGAGACACCAGCCGAACAAACAACCCCGGAAGTACTGAACCCAGAAACAAAAAGACAAGAAAGGAAAAGTGGGAAGAAAAACAACTACATGGACGCTTCATAAGACTCACAAGCGATGAAGCCAATGAAAACAGCTGGGCATGGCTAAGAAAAGGACACCTGAACAGAGAAACGGAATCTCTGCTGACAGCCGCACAGAACAACGCGATTAGGACAAACTTTATTAAAGCAAAGATAGATAAAACCCAGGAAAACAGCAAATGCCGACTGTGTGGACAAAGAGACGAAACGATAAATCATATAATAAGTGAATGCAGCAAGCTAGCACAAAGGGAATACAAGAACAGACATGATAGCATGGGGAAAGAAGTACACCGGGAAATGTGCAAACAACTGAATTTCGAATATGCAAAAAAACGGTACAAACACAAACCAGAAACTGTACTAGAAAACGAAAAACACAAAATCATATGGGATATGAATGTACAAACAGACAAACCCATAACAGCAAGGAGACCGGATATGATAATAATCAACAAGAAAGAAAAAACCTGCAAAATCATAGACTTTGCCGTTCCAGCAGACCACAGAGTGAAGACCAAAGAGACGGAAAAAAGAAGCAAATATACTGAACTTGCCAGAGAATTGAAAGGAATATGGAACATGAAGAAAGTCAGTATAACACCAATAATCATAGGAGCACTAGGAACAGTCCCCAAAAACATGGAGAAAAGACTAGGAGAAATAGGAATCAAAGGGATAACTGAGACCATACAAAGGACAGTAATGATCAAAACAGCTACAATCCTGAGAAATGTCCTCGAATGCGGAAACCAACCCACATAAGCAACGAATTGGAACAAACACATGGAAGCACAAGACAACAGAACCGGGGTAAATACAACCGCACGAGAGAGGCGCAAGCATAGGCTGACGCCACGAAAATTATGGACAGAGGGTCGAGGAGGGAAAGCGCAAACCAGACCTCCACTGGAAGAGCGCGGACAGCTCTGGGACCTTGGGGAGGCTTGTTGCCACTCGGGCCCCAGAGGGGACCAATGGCCCTTATCAGCGGGAAATCGTTGGTAGGTGGCTGTTGCGATTACCGCAAGGTCATCAGCGGTGATGAACGAAAAGAGGTGGAGCATACTGGAGGCCTGAGGAGACTTGTTGTCACTCAGACTCCAGGGAATACCACAGGTTGTCGGCAGTGGGTGACCACTGACGATGACCAGTGTGATAACTCCTAGTGAGTAAATAATAATCATAATCATAATAATAATAATAATAATCATAATAATAATAATAATAATAATAATCATAATCATAATAATAATAATAATAATAATAATCATAATCATAATAATAATAATAATAATAATCATAATAATAATAATAATAATAATAATAATAATAATAATCATAATAATAATAATAATAATAATAATAATAATAATCATAATAATATGCCCACCCACTCACCCTGTTACCTAGAATACATATTCCATAATTCATAACAAGTTCAATAGTTTAAGATTTTACCAAGCACATACAACTTATTGACGCTCACGTGTACGCATCGAACCATTTTAAAAATGGACTACACAATATAACTTAAAATTTGATGTAGAGCAGTTCTTTTCTATATTAATTTTTTTTATCTAACTTATTTTTTTTTTAATTGAGGGAGAGTGCGAGTTTGGGTGGGCACAGCCCATAAATCATAAAGTTTACAATAGAAATAATGTTCCCATAGTACTCACCTTGTTTCCTAGAATATATTCCAACATTCAGAATGATCCTGTCATTAGTTTAGGAGATTATCGTCTACAATGATATATATATATATATATATATACTTTCTCTTTTCTAGGCTTTTCTAGGACTTTCTTTTTTCATCGTTGTCCTTCTTTGTTTTTTTAATTTTGACTTTTATTTTTATTTTTTTCCTCTTCTCTTCTTAAGTGACCTCAACTATTGCAACGCCACATTGTGTATTGTCGGCAGTTGAAACCAGTATTCCAGACATTTAATTTCCCTGGTGATCTGCCAAGCAAGTAACTGCTTGGTAGTGAAACACGTGTAGGAAAAACATTTAATTTGAATAAATAATATTTGTAAGAAAAACTATCTTTAATGGTGATCATTGGTGTTCTGAAAGGAATGCTTTGGTAAGCCTTCATAAAATCACACATATATATATATATATATATATATATATATATATATATATATATATATATATATATATATATATATACACGTACCGAACTTTATATATATGCACCCCCCTAAATGTTAAAATTTACAACAAATAATGTGCCCATGTCATTTACCGGGTTGTCTTGAATATATATTCCAAAATCTACAATGATTCGTTCACTAGTTTAGGAGATTATCATGTGTATAGAAATACATATACCGGACTTATATATACTGGTATCTAAAGTACTAAAGCTTTTTTTTTTTTTAATGCAACTTTAATTCCTATATAGTTTTATTTCTAGCTGCCATATCGCAGAATGGTTCGTAGGTGTAGTGTTTAGATAGTATTTTTTTATTATTATTATTATTATTATTATTATTATTATTATTTTTTTTTTTTTTATTATTATTATTATTAGTAGTAGTAGTAGTAGTAGTAGTAGTAGTAGTAGTAGTAGTAGTATTACTATTGTTATAAAGAATGTTATTTGATATGCAAATTACCATATCACACGGTAGTCTTAAGGGTAGTATATTATTATTATTATTATTATTATTATTATTTTATTATTATTTATTTATATATATATAAGTAACATTTTAAGCTGAATTATTTCAACACTTGATTATTGGGGAAATGGTAGTTTTATCTGTACCATTGGAGAGCCATGCATATAACTGTCCTGTTTTTAAATCTCCGAAACAGTTACATGGTAAACAGCTGATGATCCCCGTGTTAATATTAGATGCTTACGTTAAGGTCTCCTGCTTTTATTTCACTGTTAGATACTTAATCGCCCTTTTTTATTTTATTTACTTACTATTATATATTATTTATTTATGAATTTTCCAACAAATGTTAAGTCTACACTATTTTGGATTTAGTTAGTTTCTCTGGGAATTTAAACTGCATTTTCCTTTTTTTGTCTTTTTGTTTAAAATAACACAAAGCTTCTTTAGACTATATATATATATATATATATATATATATATATATATATATATATAGAGAGAGAGAGAGAGAGAGAGAGAGAGAGAGAGAGAGAGATGTGAGCGAGCGTGTCTGGCGCGGTACTAGAAGAGACAGAGAGAGAGTGAATGGGTCGCTTTAGTTTGATGTAGCAATAGCATTACTTTTTATCGTATCCATTAACTTTGTCTCCTTATCGATTAGTTTCGGTTTAAAGATTTAAAGTAGTGAATAGGAATTACATTGCGAATCGATAGCGATCTGGGGAAATTAGCTAGTTGTTAATAAGGTCATCTTTTTGCTAACGTGTTCCACTCCTTAATGCTTAAAATACTCATGTATACGGGTGAATTAGATGGATATATTTACTCTTGAATGATAATGAAGAAGAGAGAGGATGTGAACATCTTCACATACCAGCCCACTCAAAACAGTCGACCTAGAAAACATGGTTAAATCTATGTCCCTATGTAGCTTATAGTGGGGTATTTCTTCGTCGACAGAAACAGCTGTCGTCTCTTTGACACGTAAGTAGTTGGTTCAATGGAAAGTGACGTCTACTTGTAAAGTACTCCATAGTTGTGATGTGGTAGCTGAAGTTTCTTGTCTTCCCTACTCCTTGTAGCTGCAACAATGTAACAAAAGAAAAGAAAAACGCCAGCAAACTTCTTTGCTCGATGACGTCATCAGTTTTGATGTTTTTCTTTTTTGCACATTACATGAGCTTCACCCCAGCCGCCACTCGGAGGGTCGAACGAATGAAAAAGCTCCGACAAACAGAATCTGAACACAATCAGCTCACAGACCAAAGAGGAAGCTACTTCTCTCTTCTTCGCCACGTCTCATTTGGAACTTCCTGTTTGTGACGTAATATCCTGACACGTACTCCTTACATTTAACTTCTAATCGAATTTTCCACTCTCAGCGTAAGTTTAACCTTACGTGTAAAATACCGTTTTTAACAATATTTTCACACATCGACAGCTATTTCAAACTTAAGCGTGAGAGACGGACGGGCGGTATGATGGATTTTATAGATATGCTTGGACATCTAAAGATGCGATGTCAAACTTAACCATGAGAGACTGGCGAAGGATCTGTTTCAAGCTTAAACATGACAGCCCAATGAACGCGGTATTTCAACGGTAAGCATGACAGACCGACGGACAGACAGACTGACAGACAGACAGACAGAGCCTCTTATAGAGATACGTGGACGCATCTAAAACCGACTCATTCATCTAGAGAAGGTGTTTCAGTTAAACTTCCGAAATGTTTAAGAATTTGAAAGAAATAAACAACCGATTAATTTTCCGGTTTTAAATTGATTATTAATAAAATTCTTTGATTCTCTCTTTTTATTCTTTGATAAATTTATTTGTTCTTTTATTTCATTTAGCGTTTACCCCTCCCCCTCCCCTTCTCTCTCTCTGTCTTTCTTCCTCTCTCTCTCTCTCTCTCTCTCTCTATCTATCTTCCTCTATCTCTCTCTCTTCCCCCCTCTCTCTCTCTCACTCTCTATCTATCTATTTATCTATTCATCAATCTATCTCTCCTCCTTCTCTCTCTCTCTTTCTCTATCTATCTATCTATCTATCTATCTATCTATCCTCTCACTCACTATATTCTGTATTCTTTCTTTCTCTATCTCTCTCTCTTTCTCTATCTATCTATTTATCTATCTATCAATCTACCTCTCCTCTCTCTCTCTCTCTCTCTCTCTCTCTCTATATATATATATATATATATATATATATATATATATATATATATCCTCTCACTCACTCACAATATTCTTTATTCTTTCTTTCTCTCCCTCTCTCTCGTTCTCTCTCTTCCCCCCATCTCTCTCTCTCTCTCTCTCTATCTATCTATCTATCTATCCTCTCACTCACTATATTATTTATTCTTTCTCTCTCTCTCTCTCTCTCTCTCTCTCTCTCTCTCTCTTTCCTTTTCTGTTTGTGTATCATTGTCTTTTAATAATTCCATTTGGTGTCTGAATCAGAAGGAAAGATTGTCCCCCCCCTTTCCCTTCTCCTCTTTAGCTCATGCTTCTTCTCCTCAAGGGATTTGAAGATTACGTCATTTTATTGGTGACGTCATGTTGGAAGCACACACGCGTCATAATGGGACGAGACGTTCAGGAGAAGATGGGTGACCTCTTTTATTGGAAAACGATGCAAAGACAGAAATAAAGAGGGTAAGAATGAAAGGAAAGAAGAAAGAAGAGAAAGAAAGAAGAGAAGATGGAAGAAAAATACAATGATGGAAGGAGGAGGGGTAGAGTGAGAAAAGTAGAGGGGTGATATAAGAATACCTGGCCGCTAAATATTCTCTCAATGAATAAAAGGAATGTCGCTTTTTTAGGGGAAAAACAACAACATTCTATTTATGATTTCCTGTTCGATTTTGGAACAAGGCTGAAAATAAAAGAAAGATACTAGACAATTAATGACCGAAAAGGGGACATAGATAGATAGATAGATAGATAGATAGATAGATAGACAAACAGACAAAGAGAGAGACAGACAGAGACACACAGAGAGAGACAGACAGACAGACAGACAGAGACAGAGAGATGAAGAGGGGGAAGAAAGAAAGAAAGAAAGAAAGAAAGAAAAAGGGAAGGAAGGTAAAAAGGAATTAAGAAAAGAAGGAAGATATACTAACAGAAAGAAAGAATAAAAGAGGTATAATGTTTCTGAATTTTTTTGATAATTTGTATAATTTGGATTGTTTGGACTATTGTCGAGCCGACGTCAAAATCGTACGTCGCTAACCGTTGCGCCAAAGAGAAATAACTGAAATATTGCGAAAACTAGATGACTTGAATGCTTTTCCAAATCTAGGTGCGGCACGCATGCGCAGATCTTTTGATGTAAGCGTGACACACAAACATACACGCTAACGTATTAATATATAGATTTATTTATAAAACCGCACATAATAATAACACTAAAAATTCGAATTGTTTTAAGTGACTGTGCAATTTGAGATACATTGTTTCATTAAACCTACGTATAATTTTATTAATTCAAAGGTATATTAAAATATGTAATTCAGTAAATGTGTGTGTATGTGCACTATTGCTAATTGTCGCCTTATAATCTGTGTATAGGCGGATCAATACACTGATTTAGGCAGGTGGCGATGGTTAAGTGGACAACGACGCGGACTGGGTGTGCCAAGTTCGAATCTAGTCGGTTCCATAAAATCACTTTCACTTATTGATGTTGGCAACCTTCACATGGTCCCTTTTGCAAAAATGCCAACAACAAATCAAGCCGGTCAACAAAGTTGTACCGTGTTGATTCACACGAATTTACTTTACTAATATACTGATTGACACAAAAAAAATTGCAAAATTGTGTTCGTTGTTTGTGTTGTGCTCGGCTGGGTCTAGTCTACAACATACTAAAAGTTGAACAAGATCCGAGTATCAGGAAGTGCCAAATTTCGAATATGACTTTTTGGGGTTTACAATTCATTTTCCATTCAAATGCGAAGCACTAAATCGGTCAGTTTTCATGATAAATCAATAAATCTTGGATTTTTACCCAGGTTTTCAGGGTCAATGTTTCACATAAAATGTTACCAAATAACCCCTTTAAAATATCAAGCGATACCCCTACGCCCATCCTAATTAATGCGTCCATCCTAATTCACTAACGTCATAGTATTTTTTCAAAACATTTCACTCCTCATCACCATCTTCGAACATATACATAAACAGTTCCACTTTTAGTAGATATAAAACCAATATCTCTTGTTCTTAATATTAATATTTGGTGCTTGTACAGAGAAGCGTCCGTATTAAATTATCAATACCACACACAAAAAAACATTATTATATACTTACGCAGCAGATTTAAATAAGTATCCTCACCAAAAAGAAGGGAAAATGATCGAGTAGAATTTTAATTAAAAATAAAAATCAATTTCATCGTATTTTGGTGAATGCCATTAATTTATTACTTGTTAATATAACAGATTGAGTTATCTCCCCCTGAATTTCGTGTTTTTCGCTCGAATCAATGGCCGAACCCGATTAAACGATATAACTGATTTTTATTTTATATTACAATTCTACTCGATAGTTTTTGCTCATTTTTGGTGTACAAACCTATTTTTGCTTGATACATAAGTATTTCAAAGAGTTTTGCGGTTAATTTAATTGGAACTGCGATTTCCATCGTTTTTCATATGTACGCTTCTCTGTACAAGCACCTAATAGTTTTGTGACAGAAACAAAGTAATCTATCGGAACGTGGATTAATTATTTCCAGATTTAGAAGAGAGAAAGAGAGAGAAAGAGAGAGAAGGAGAGAAAGGGAAAGAGAGAAAGAAAGAGAGAGAGGGGGAGAGAGTGGGAAATCAATTGTTATTGTAAACGGTAAATTACGTATTACTACCCGATTTAAAGATGGATATATGTAGATAGATAGATAAGTATATATATATATATATATATATATAGAGAGAGAGAGAGAGAGAGAGAGAGAGAGAGAGAGACAGACAGACAGACAGACAGACAGACAGACAGACAGATAGAGACAGAGAGACAGAGAGACAGAGAAAGATAGATATATAGATAGATAGATAGATAGATAGATAAATAGATAGATACATACATATATATATATATATATATATATAGAAAGAGAGAGAGAGAGAGAGAGAGTGAGAGAGAGAGACAGTGACAGAGAAAGATAGATAGATAGATAGATAGATAGATAGATAAGTGTGTAGATAGATAGATAGACAGATAGATAAATAGATAGATAGATCGATAGATACATAAGTGTGTATGTAGATAGATAGATAGATAGATAGATAGATAGATAGATAGATAGATAGATAGATAGATATGTAGAGAGAAGGATGGATATATATATATATATATATATATATATATATATATATATATATATATATATATATATATATATATAGATATATATAGATTAGATATAATATTTATTAATAAATATTAAATTATTAATACCTACAGACGCTAGCGTTTCAAGCTTATTGCTCTCATCAGTGCAGGAAAGTAACAATTTCAGATTTATAGATAAATATATATAGATTATATATATATATATATAGAGAGAGAGAGAGAGAGAGAGAGAGAGAGCGAGAGATAGAGACATAGATAGATAGATAGATAGATAGATAGATAGATAGATAGATAGATAGATAGATAGATAGATAGATAAGTGTGTATGTAAATAGATAGATAGATAGATAGATAGATAGATAGATAGATAGATAGATAGATAGATAGATGGGAAACAACATGCATGCGTAAGCATACACATACAGAGAGGGGGAAGAAGGAGAGGGCGGAAAGAGGGAGGGGAGAGAGATGAATAGATCGAGATATATATGTGGAAAAGCTGAGATAAAACTTTTAGATGCATAGGAATGACTTGAAATTGATACATACATATTATACATGTAAATATTAATAGTCTGATATTGATAGATCGATAGATCGATACATAAATAGAGCGCGTACATATAGACTGCCGATTTATATAGATGGAAAATTGTATCAAATCGACAAGGAAAACGAATGGAAGCTAGATATAAAATACTACTTCTACTAATTATTACTACTACATCTACTACTACTACAACTACTACTACTACAACTACTACTACTAATAATAATAATAAAAATAATAACAATAATAATCACAATAATAATAACAACAATAATAATAACATCATCAATAATAACAATAATAATAATTATAACAATAATAATAACAATAATAACAACAAAATACTACTACTACTACTAATAATAATAATAATAATAATAATAAAAATAATGTTGAAACTGCAAGAAATCTTAGACTGCCCCCCCCCCCCTAAAAAAATGACACACACAATGTGATGGCACTAGTCCCGTCTGATTGTGAAAGGTCAATGAGGATGAGAGAGGAGGACTTGAAGTACTGGGACCTTGATGACGCTTACTGCTACCCAAATCTCAGAGACTACCAATGGTCGTTGCCAGTAAATAACCAATGGTAAATGGCTGTTGCGATATCGTAATATCATTTGCAATGGTTATCGAATTAAGTAGAGTACTAGAAACATGGTGAGATTGGTTTTCATTCAGACGCCAGGGAACACCATCGATTATTATCAGTAAGCAATCACTGACGATGGCTTGTGTAAAAACTCCTAGTGTACAAATAATAATAATAATAATAATAATAATAATAATAATAATAATAATAATAATAATAATAATAATAATAATAATAATAATTAAAGCCTGCCAAATCGTCCCAGCAAATCACAGGGTGAAGATCAAGGTGGCAGAAAACGAAGCTCCAACGTCGGTTGGTACAACGAAAAATGGTCGTGAAGGGTCAAGTAGGGCGGAAAAGGTCGAGGGGATAGAGCATCAACCAGACCTTCACGGGAAGGGGGCGGAGAGTTCTCGAAACTTGGGTTAATGTAGGAGGGGGGGGGTAATCCCACTCAAATTCCAGAGAAGACCAATAGTATTTGCCAGCTATAAACCAATGGTAAACGGCTGTTTCAATATCTCAAAATGGTTTGAAACGATTATCGAAATTCAGTAAGTTTTACTTATATTTTTCGTTTTTCTATACATAAATTACTAACAATCATTTTTAAAACGATTACTTGCTATGAATTAGTTATTTTAGACATTTACACAACAAGGTTAGGGTTCGAGTTAGGGTTAGGGTTCGAGTTAGGGTTAGGGTTAGAGTCATTGCAAATTAAAGATTGTGTTTTACTTTTCCGGTTGTTTTGCATTCATTACGCATCTGCGTTCAAGCCGGAAACCCATGCCCATCAAATAATTCAATAGTTAAAGGTTGGGGGTCCAGGTGTTTCTTGAGCAACTCCACTTTTCCGGGCAACGCCGGGATACGGGTCAGCTAGTATGATATAAAGCTGGCATAGGTAGAATGGAAGGAGGGGGGGGGGTTAATAAAGAAAGAAGGCAAAAGAATGCGAAAGAATTTGAGCACCAGACAGACGACTTTCGAAGGCGCAAGGAAATGGTTACTAATGAAAACGAGGCTTCACTTGAAGGAAAATTTGTTGTTTACTTTTTTGTTTTGTTTTGTTGACGGAAATCTTAAGGCTAATTCGTCAGGTTTTATTTACTTCTACCGACTCCCGGGGGAATGATTAAATTTTTTATCAAAATGCAACGTCATTTCTCAGGCATGTTGTTCTTCGCGTTGGCAATACCGTTTCGTTTTCAGGTTTCTCTTTCCTTTTTTTTCTTCTTCTTTAACCGACATTCAATGTCGTCTGACATGGCTTCAGTTCGATGGATTTCCCACGTATTTAAATCTCTCCTAAATCTCTGTCTCATATATATATATATATATATATATATATATATATATATATATATATATATATATTACTATTTCATGTATCCACATAAAATTTTATAAGGAGATATCATTTTTTTTATGTACCAATTTTCAGTATTTACTTCAACAGTGCTCGATACGTAAGTATAGCTAGGTAGTAAGTTATGAAAATATATTTATGGCAATTAAGCTACGCAGAGGCTCCCGCGTTTCATCCCCGGGAGCAATCCTCAGGCTAAAATGCATTTTAGCCTGAAGATTCCCCCCGTGTGTAACTTAATTGTCATAAATATATTTTCATAGCTTACTACTATATATATATATGTAATATAGTAGGAAAAATCCCAGCAGAGTGCTCGATTAATTGAGAAGTAAAATTAAGATTAAGAGCTTAATATTTATTATTTTTTAGTACAGAACACTTAGTAAAACGACGGTACTAATGTTGTACTAATTTTTCTCTACCAATATATATATATATATATATATATATATATATATATATATATATATATATATATATATATATATATATATATATTAATTTCTTTAATTTTGCACAAAAGGTTTACATAGTAGCTCAATAGTATAATACGACTAGAGCTCTTAATTCAATATGATATAATCTTAGTTCATTTAAAAAACATTTTATTACCAAAATATTGCATCTATCCATTCTGTAAGTATACACATTTATATTTACAAATTTACAAAACATTCACAAAACGCAAGAAGGCTTCATCTGTGTATCACAAACCACAGTCCGGCTAACAATAAACAAGATGCGTCCAATATTCATTTATTTTATAAAAAACATATTTAATTTATATTTCTTTTTGTTCTTTTTTTTTAATCACACAATTCAAAGGGAAAACGTTCCTGAGACTCTGTTTCTTTTGCATTTAAAAGTTCATAATACACAATAATGTCCACAATATTGGTTTGTTTTCTTTACGTTAAGATGTTAAGTTTTGACTAAAAAAAAAACCCCGCAACATCCACACATAAGAGAATATTTAATTCACACCAAACGTTACTGTCCTTATTCTATCATTTTCCTATTTCGTTTTCTTCGTTTTCACTGCGTATTTTTCCTTTTTTATGTCTCTCTGAAGGAATACAAACCAATCATATCGCCATCCACCAAGCTAATAAAAGATAGCGTCCATGTTCTTCTTTGAAACTGTATTCTATGAATCTCATATAAATGTGAATGTTGTTGTTTCCTGCTTTTTTCGTTTTCTTCTGATGTTTCTGGACACGATTTTTAGACTTCTGAAGAGTATTGATTTACTCCTCTCCAGGAGTTAAACACAAGGCCAGTTTTTATCTTACTCCCACAAGTAAGATGTGACCCACGGTCGGGTCGGAAAAATGGGGTTTACAAATTGCCTGGGCAGCCTCTTCGGCATTCCCCGGTAGGGGCGCCTCAGACAGTAAACAATAAACTTACTCCTTCCCAAAAAGGGGAGGCGAAGCCTGGGAAGGTGGACCTCCTAGAACTGCACAGGAAAGACCCATAGACTGGCGTAAATCAAGCCCCGAAGGCCAAGACAATACCGGTCTATAGGGTGCAGTATCCATCAGAACAGATACTACACTTTGATCTTAGCCAAAAGCCGAGTAACACGTATGGAAAATCCAGGATATATATATATATATATATATATATATATATATATATATATATATATATATATATAGAGAGAGAGAGAGAGAGAGAGAGAGAGAGTGCTATATATATATATATATACATATATACACATATATATATATATATATATATATATATATATATATATATATATATATATATATATATTGTTGTTGTTCACGTGTAGATACAAAGTGTGCGAATCTTATAGTGACGTGGTCACTGGTATATATCATTCTATTGTTATATATATACACACACACACACACATATTTTATATATATATATATATATATATATATATATATATATATATATATATAAATAGGAGAGTTCATATTTTATCTTTTCAAACATCTTTATCAGAATTTAATAATGTTTTAAAAGCAAAAATCTGTTCTGATTTTATTTCATTAATAAATATTGCATCTAAACATGCTTTTAAAGGTGTTTAGCCTCATATATATATATATATATATATATATATATATATATATATATATATATATATATATGAAAAGTTCGAATGAAAAACGCGATAAACGCCATTTTCAAAATCACGAAACAGTCCCTACCAGATAACATTGGAAATGGCTGAAAAACCGACACCCCCTGACAAGATTTTGGCCCAGTTGACCCTCAAAAAATGAATATATTTTAATTCTATTTTAGATATTTGTCTCCCCAGGGCAACGCAGATTAAGGAAATACCAACTTCGTGGGTGTTTGTTTTGTATTTTTTAACTTGTAGTTGCACGCACACATACATACAAACGCACACACAGACAACTGTCCTTTTTTCTTAATAGAAGATATTTCTTGCTTTCTCTTCTGTGGCTGAACTTCTTTTATTCTAGATGATCATGAATAACGACAAATGATGCCAGTGGCAAAATCGTACTCAGCAAAAAAAAAGTAGATTTTCTGCACGCACTTTTATCGCCCGAAATCTTTCATGTGTGCACTTTTCATTTACTGTTTTCTGTCTTTTTAACAACTGATTTTTTTTAGGGGAATGTTTTAAGGATTCACAGCAAGAAATCGTCTTACTACTACCACTTCCTTCCTCTATGTATCTAAAACCAAGCGGGATTTCAATGAACAGAGTTGCTTTCCAAGAACTTATCATCTGTGGAACACATTGCCATGAGACTACTTTCCTGTAGACTACAAAATCGTTGTCTTCATGGTCAACATTTAAGAAATATTTCTCAAGCCGTCCTCCTCAGTAATCAAACTTTGTTCATTCAATTATTGTTTTTGGGGTACTTCTTCAGATTAGGACCCGAGCTTACTCTGACCCGAACCCTGACCCTAACCCTGACCCTAACCCTGACCCTGACCCTAACCCTAACCCTAACCCTAACCCTAACCTACTAATTGGCTTTTTGGTTACTTGAGTCTTTACTTATCTTGCTGCTCAACTGGTCGTACAGTTGAACCCTAAGTATCAATTCTATATATATAATAGCAATGACACACTGATTCTCATTAGAGCACCAAATTTAAACGATGTTACACTGGCCAGTAGCAGATGGGTGACCATTTGGAAATATCAGGTGCTGTATGTGGGAGGACCGCGACATCTCCCTGCAAAAAAAAGCAGGACACACATTATGACTGGGGATCGTTTGTGAATTTAATATGCCCTAGAAACTTCCCCAGGACCAAACAACCTAATAAGCGAAGACCATGAATAATTATATAAAAATACTAGCAGGAATACCCGACGTTGCACGGGATTGAACGAGGATCACTACTTAACCCTGACGCTAACCCTAACGCAAACTCCAACGACGCTAACTAATCGAGAGAAGCACCGTTTTTGCAATCCTCTCGTAATATTCTTCATCATTAAACCGACAATCCATCTATCTCTTATATATATAAAGACTTTTTATTTATATATATATATATATATATATATATATATATATATATATATATTTTTTTTTTTTTTTTTTTTTTTTTTTGGCGTTCCCTTTTTGGACTGAACTGGTATCAATGGGAAATTCGCACTCATCAAAAAATATAGATAAGTGGATCCTCCTGCACGCATTTGTATCGCCCAGTGTGTATTTACCTCTTCCTGTCTTTCAAACAACTCATACTTTTTTATTTTGCATGAGGGGGGGGGGGTTAAACTTTTTTTTATTAACCTTCACATCCTTTTCCTGATTCCGAATGATTCGTGACAAACAACTAACGACGCTAAACATGTGCTGTGACAAGTGTCGTGTGGCTTTCCATATCCACGTGATCTTCCGCTTTTTTTTCTTGTCATTTTTTGGTTCTTTCAATCTACACCTTTTTTTTATCATGTTTCTGAATTTTTGAGATGAGGATTGATGATTTGGATTATTCTGACTACTGTTCCCATCTTGGATGTTATTCTCACAATGTTTCGGCCGATAAAATCTCCGACTTTCTTCAGCTGCTTCTTTTCAAACTCGGCAACCTCTATGTCGAATACGGAGGAAATCCGTACGAAATTTAAAACGGAACCCTTTTGTTTAATCCACTAGGGGTAGCTTGTTCTCGTCCCGTCAGCCATGACAGAGTAGAAGTCTTAAGTAGCTCTTAATGGTATTCTTACTATCGCTTTTACTCGGGATAAAAGTGCTAAGTAATAATCAGTTCGAAGTGACAGTCTTCTGAAGGTTGATGGTTCAATCCTCAGTACGGGCGATACGAAGAATATAATAAAGAATTATTTAAGACATCTACCCGGTCATGGTTGACGAAACGAGAAAAAGTTACCCCCGTGGATTAAATAAAAGATTGCGTTTGAAATTCAGTACGGATTACCGAGTGCGACATAAAGATTCCCGAGTTCGAACAGATGCACCTGGAGAAGATCAGGCATTAGTTTGGCTGAAACGTTGTGAAAATAACACCAAAGGTGAGAACAAGTAGTTCAAATTAAAAAGATTAACTTTAGATTAAGAAAGGTGAATTTCAAACCTTGAATTTAAAAAAAAAAGGATAAACTTTCACTTAAAAAGGATGGACTTCAACATGAAAAGACTAAACTTCACATTTGGAAAAGATAAACTACAAATTACAAATGATAAATTTCACAATAAAAAGTTCAGTTTCTTGTTCAAAAAGGGCGTCGTCAAATTAAAAAGATGAACCTCAAATTAAAAAAAAACATTTCCAAAAGATGTACTCTTCAAATTAAAAAGTTCAACTTCAAATTAGTAGGACTCAACTTCACATTTGAAAAAGATTGACTGCAAATTCAAAAGTTCAACTTCAAATTAAAAGAGCTCAGCTTCACATTTGAAAAAGATTGACTTCAAATTCAAAAGTTTAACTTAGAATAAAACGGGCTCAACTTTACATTTGAAAAGATTGACTTTAAATTCAATACTTCTCTTCTAAATAAAGGGCTCAACTTCACATTTGAAAAAGATTGACTTCAAATTCAAAAGTTTAACTTAGAATAAAACGGGCTCAACTTTACATTTGATTGACTTTAAATTCAATAGTTCTCCTCTAAATAAAGGGCTCAACTTCACATTTGAAAAAGATTGACTTCAAATTCAAAATTACATTTAGATCCCACTTTTAGACTAGTATCAAACTGTATTATCTATTCTATATTAAGTCAGAATGCAGGAATCTTTCAAGACTGAGGCAATTTTTATAGATCATTTTTCCAGCCATGAACGCTTTTATGCCGCTCCATATTAAGCTCGGCCTTAAGTTACATCCTCTATTGTCGGTAGGTGAATAACAATTAGAACGGCTGAATTAGTAATTGATAAAAGATGAATTTCAAATTTAAGACGTTCAACTTCAAATTAAAAAAGGGATCAACTTCAAATAAAAAAAGGGATCAACTTCAAATTAAAAAGCTAAACAAATTTAAACGAATTTTTTTTTTACATTTTTGGAAAGATAATTCAATTATTAAATATATGTTATTTCGGCTTTGCAATAAAATCGGCAGGACATCTTACGAAAAATTTAAATTGAAATCCCATAAATACTTTGGAGCTTTTTAAATATTCCGTTTGTTTGCCAAATAATTTTTTTTAAACTAGATTTTAAGGTTGAATGTAATAATTACACTATAGTTTGGTCGGTAAGATAGAAAGTGTCCGTTTGGCGATGGGGTCCGTTTTTTTTTAAATCGAAAATTGACAAGCGGTGTTTATCAAGAAAAACTCGCGTATCATTTTTGACCGCTGTTATTTTTGCGAAATTTTTTATTTTAACTTGGAATCACGTGGGAATAAGTCATGGAGAAAATTTTCTAAAAAGTAATTCAAGCCTTAGACATTTGTTGTTTTTTTTTACATTTAGTGAAGAGAATGAACCCTAGAAAAATGATAAATAAACTATTTAAATAATATTTGGGATGGATAATAAGTAAACTTTTCTAAACAGTAAGGGTCTATCCATGTCAATGAAACCATAATATATATATATATATATATATATACAGATGGATCAAGAGTACAATAAGGACCCCAGTTCATTAACACAACACGGGGAACATTTTCCGGAAGTCACGACATATTCCGGTTCGTCTTCCAGTTGACCTCGCAATACACGTGGTCGCTATTTACAAAACAACTTGTAAATAAAATAAACGAAATATATACGCTTTTTTAAAAATCGGCTGACTTGTAATCTTTCGTTTTGCAATAAACAAAACAATTTATCGCTTTTTTGTTTTACTTTTATTTACTAAAAAAAAACAAATTTTAAACGCAGAACATTCCATATTTCGTGTTGTGTATTTTAAGAAAAAGTGTATTGCGAGGTCAACCGGAAGACGCCTGTGACTTCCGGAACATGTTCCGCGTGTTGTGTTAATGAACTGGGGTCCTTATTGTACTCTTGCTCTCTCTCTCTCTCTCTCTCTATATATATATATATATATATATATATATATATATATATATATATATATATATATATATACATACATATATATATATATATATATATATATATATATATATATATATATATATATATATATATATATACCGCATTTCTTAATTGGGAGAGCTTCCCAGCAGAGTGCTCAATTATTAATGCAAAAGTAAAATTAACTAGATAATTAATAAGAGCATGATATTTATTAATATTAAACAAAAAAATTACAACAACATCCGGACCAAGGTTTCAGATCCGAGAAAATCGGACCTTCATCAGCGGAGTCGTATAGTTTAATGAGTGAGAACAACCGCCAGGAATTTCAAAATATTGCCCGTTGGAAAGATGGAACACTTTAAGATTTAAAATTGTCACGTGCGTGGAATATACGTAGTCAGTTATGGAAAGGTTTCAGATCAAAACAACAGCGACGCTGTACATAGAAAAAGCAAGAAATTAAATGTGAATAACGTTAACAGTTGGACAGATGGGAAACTAGCAGGTTTAAATTGTCACGTGCCTGGAATTACGTAATTCCACGCACGTGACAATTTAAACCTGCTACAAACAATAATTGAAATTAAGATACACTTTCCCGGGAGACGGGGGTAAAGTGCATTGTCGTCTACAGTGTTCAAATTACAAAAATATTTTCAATTTCAAACAGGTCTCTACTTTTAAGACTATTACATCTTTGATTTCTCAAACGATGACCCCAAGTTTCGGGGAATGTTGAAAGGCTATCAATAAAATGCTCGATCGTATAAATTAGAAAGGTAAAATACAAAATAATAATTTAAAAACTATATATTACAGATTCCAGATGTGTACCATGGTTTCATTGATACAGGTAAGCTTTTACTGTTTATAAAAAGCCCTTACAACCAATTTAAAATCATCATTTTATCATTTCAAATACTCTATAGGCCAGCATTTTCACTGTAAAGGATAACCCTTATCTTCCATTAGATATTAAGAACGACCTTCACACCTCAACTTAACCTTAAAACCACTCCCTTAAATAATAAACAACTATATAATTACATCTGTATACTTAACCCTAACCCAATAATAAATCTAAATGTAACATAAATATTTTAATAGAATTAATTCATATTTTTGTGATATTATAACAGTCAGCCACACCCGAATTTAAGAGACACGACGGTCTATAAATAAATAACACCCCACATCATCACCCCTAAATACGAATACACCATAGAAACAGATAAACATGCAACCTGCGTAATCAGTAATTAAGTTGTATTTAAATAATATTAAGTTACAATCAAGGCCCATACATCCATATAGACAACCCCGGTAAACTTGGTACTTTAACCCAAAAGGGACACTTCAGATCAACAACTGGGCGATATAACGGTGGTAATCAACACCTGTTCTATTCCGTGAGGCTCTGATAATTTAAAATGGGCTGTAATAACTTTTTTCAAACAGTAAAGGTCTCCTTGTTTCAATGAAACCATGGTACATCTTTGAAATCTGTACTGTATAGTTTTTAAATAAATGATATATATATATATATATATATATATATATATATATATATATATATATATATATATATATATATATTGTGTTGACTTTCTTGGAAAAGAGCAACCGAAACATGTATGCACATATGTAACCAATAATGTTTGTATAAATAAAAATGTATACTTATATATATATATATATATATATATATATATATATATATATATATATATATATTAGAGGTGAAAGATGAGAATAAAAAAATGTAAAGATACAATATTTCTTAGAACATCAAAAGTTCAGAGCAAGGAGCCTCATATCCTTAATCCATGGATAAAGGATATGAAGCTTCTTGCTCTGAACTTTTGATGTTCTGAAGAATATTGTATCTTTACAATTTTTTATTCTCATCTTTCATCTCAAGAATTGATTGCTCTATTCAATATATTGAGCTTTATATTATCACGATAGATTATTATTAAACGATAATTCAATTATCTTTAATTGAATTCAACATTTAAATATTATATATATATATATATATATATATATATATATATATATATATATATATATATATATATAGTTTTTTCGTTGTTATTTGTCGATAATCATAAGATCGTCGGGTCAGCGTTAGAAAAAAAGTCGGGCAGCAATTCTTTTGGCAAGGCTTCGTTTATTAAACCAGGACACCTGTCTAAATATGTTAAGATTGGAGGTGGCTCTATTTTGACACGGGGAAAAGGTGTTCGCAAAAAGACGAAGCGAAATGGCAAGCGGTAATCCAAGGTAAGTGCCAAGGCGAGAGAAACGCCACACGACCGGCTTGCCAACAAATACGAAGTGTTTGTTACTTCCGGTCTAGTTACTCCATTACACGCAGACAGGAAGTTGTACTCTCCAAAACCGAAGGAAGACAGTAATGGAAGCCAAACGGCGAGATGTCCGTGTTCCTCCTGCCAAATTCTCGGAAGGTGAAAATTACTTTTCACCTGAACCGAATATATATATATATATATATATATATATATATATATATATATGAGAGGGACAAAGACACAATACACATACATTATATATATATATATATATATATATATATATATATATATATATATATATATATAGTCTCGGTAATTTCTCAACCATTAAAACTATATTAAAAAAAATATATTTTTAAAAACTTTTAGTCCCAAGTCTTTCAGTGGAAAATCACTCATGTAAGTCAATTTATTTTTTACAGTTTTTATATTAGTTTGTTTCTAACACTATTTTAAGGGATCATCAGTTGTTTACCATGAAAAACTGTTTCGGGAATTTAAATATATATATACGCACACAATATTATACAGTAATATAATATATTACAGGTTTTCATAATTTACATCAACAGTGTCAAATACATGGGTAGAGCTTAGTAGTAATCTGAAAATATATTTATGGCAAGTAAGCTATACAAAACGTTAGTGTTTTGCTACTGACTGACTTCTCGCAGCCCGGACCCTTGTCCTTATCAACCCATCATGTCAACCAAATATTTCGATGTACTTGCATGACATTTTTCTTAAAATTATCATCCTGAGGAAGTCTTACAATAAAGACGAAACGTTGATGAATATATAAAAAATATCTCTTGGTTTTTCCTTTTTCATTTCCCATATATATATATATATATATATATATATATATATATATATATATATATATATATATATATATATATATAAACAGTGGTATTTTAAGTTCCAATGACCAAGTTTTTATTCGTATTTTTACTTGCCGAATTTCAAAAAAAGTTCAACGGAACTTTTAACAATTGTTTCGCACAGGAATAGAAAACCAGGAATAAATCTATATTGCTATTTTATGTTTATACGCATACAATATTATAAAGTAATATAATATATTACGTGTTCTCATAATTACATCAACAGTGTCCAATACGTGGGTAGAGCTTAGTAGTAATCTGAAAATATATTTATGGCAAGTAAGCTACACAAAAACGTTCATGTTTAATTCTTCGTGAAAATTATCAGGTAATATATATATATATATATATATATATATATATATATATAAGGTTTTGCATGAAACACATGTGTATATGGGTTTATTTTAAAAATAATTGTTCAAAGCTCTCGCAAGATAGAGCACTATAAGTTAAGTTGACAACAAGCCGTCATTCTGTGTAGTGACTAACTTTGGGCCCCGCCTATTTGAGTACTCTCGACTGCTTGCTGGATAGCCGCCGTGTTTGCTATTTAGATGTTATATTTGCTTCCCATTTCTAGACAATGCGTGTTGGAGCAATGGTACGCGCGATTTGGCTACTTTCGTATCGGGGTTCAAACCGTGTGACCGCAGAGATTGTCTCCTCCCGTACTGTCCAGTGCAGGTTTAGCATGAAACACATGTGTATATGTGTTTATTTTAAAAATAATATATATATGTATATATATATATATATATATATATAATTATTTATAAATAAATATTATTTAAAAAAAACATACACACATGTGTTTCATGCCAAACCTTCACTGGACATATATATATATATATATATATATATATATATATATATATATATATATATATATATATATATATATATATATATATATATATATATATAATTTATTTAGATACTGTATATTACATATTTCAGCAATGGACGGCGGTTTCATCCAAAAGGGCAGATTTAGACATCTTTAGTAAATCTCCGTGCCCAGTGGAATCATCGGCACGCTGAAATGATTGTAGTCACGTCCCGATACAGATACACCGTTTTCTGTCATTGTTGACGCCATTCCCTATCGGGACGTGACTACAATCATTTCAGCTTGCCGACGATTCCACTGGGCACAGAGATTTACTAAAGATGTCTAAATCTTCCCTTTTGGATGAAACCGCGGTACATTGCTGAAATATTTAATATACAGTATCTAAATAAATTATATTAGCTCTCTTATATGATCGAGCACTTTATTTGATTTATTTTCATATACAACCTGACACACTATATATATATATATATATATATATATATATATATATATATATATATATATAATAGAGAATGGTAGTTTGTTTGAAGCATTGCTGGGAATAGTAGTAGTAGTATGATTTTAAAAGGCTATGGGCAATGGAATTCCGGGTAAGATGTAAGTTGGAAGGAACAAAAATAATAAATCGAATACGAAATATGACTTACTATTAATTTTTTCTTAAAATATTACATAACAGCAAGTGTGATGTTAGCTGTTTGTGTGATGTCCGGATGATTATTAAATATTTATTTAATATTTCGGGAAAAGAAACTTCCCTTTGTCAAAAATAATTAATACCAGAAGAAGTCTCCGACTGTGCAGAGAATCTGACAAAACAAAATGGCTGCCAAAAGACAGAATAGCAGCAAAACCAGTCGCGCAGAGAATATATATATATATATATATATATATATATATATATATATATATATATATATATATATATATATTAATTCAATTCCAAAAGCAATCCAAAGACTTAATTTACAGCAGTTCTTTCCATTTTATATTCCGCACTTCATTGGAGAATTACCATTTACGTTTCGTCTTACATTACAAAACCATCAGTTTTTCAATATTAATCTATTCGTCGACCTACGCGTGTTTCGTGGCGGATGAAACAAAAATTACAGTTTGAAAGTCCATTCGTCAGTCATCAGGAAATCATATAAATATATGGTGGAGTTGTAGAAACAGCTCATACAGTCCAAAGGCAGGAGAAAAGCACAGAAGAAAAAAAAAACGATGAGGAGATTACAAAAAGCGAGATCTGATAAAATTCTGATGTCAGGAGAGCATGAAATAGACTCGCGTGAAGAAAAAGGCAGCAAAAAAATTAATTCCCCCCCCCCCCTCAAAAAATAAAAAATAAATTAAAATAATATCAGCAGCAGTCGGATCACGGTGATCTCAGTTAAAAACAACAGAGTCACCTCCAGATTATCAATCAAAGTTTTAAATAGAAACAAATCCTCAGTAAAGCTCATGTTAAAACTAATAATTATTACCTAATAATCTGAATGGTGAGAAAACCTAATTAAGATGCTTTTTTTTTAATGTAAAACAAACTAATACGAAACAGCGGTCAATCAGAGTCAGTTCCTTTTAAAACCTATTGGTCTGCACCAAAAAAAAAAGGAAATCAACAACTGCGATGCTGTTAGATCATTTTAATTACTTTCCTTTAAATGAAGAAACCATGTAAATTAAAGGTAGAACCAGAAATAAAGAAAAATAAAATGAAATTTAAAAGTATTTAAAAGTTAAAATTTAAAAGTCAAGAGATTAAAAATCAAAAAAATATTTATCTAATTAACACCGTAGATTGGCTATCCCTTATAATCACCGATTCTAATCCAAACAAAAATAAAAGGTAAAAACCAAAAATAAAATAGAAAAAAAATAAAAGAATTAAAAAATTTTTTTTAGAAGAATTCAATTAAAAAAAGAGTATATCTAATTAACATTAGGAAATTAGATTAAATATTGACTAATCAAAATCTAAAATAAGCCGGACTCAAATAAGGAACATGCCGAACAAAATTTGCAAAGTGTTGTAACTGTTCTCTCATTGGTCGGAAGAGGAGAAATCTTTTTGAACTGGAGTTAATTTTTAATTCTGTCTCATCAACAGTGGCCCGTGTTAAGGAGCTTGATATCCACCTCTTAAAGCAACCATGTGTCAACTTTGCCCCCGTGGGGAGGCAATTAAATAGAAAATTCCCTATCCTGAGTTTCATCTTGTCATTTTAGATAACTTCTGTAGATGTCTGGCTGGAATGTTATTCCAGTTGATGAAGATTGTTCCACGAAGATCATGAAGTGTTTGTAACTGGCATATTTTTCTATAGATTTTCTTGTCAATCCACACCAAAAAATGTCTAACATCTAGATCAGGGGCGGGCAACCCCCGGCCCGCGGGCCACATCCGGCCCGCGGGCCACATCCGGCCCGCGAAGGCTTAGCGTCCGGCCCGCCACCCTGCTATGCTTTATTATTGCAATCCGACCCGCGGACCTTCCAGTAAAACTCATATCATTTTGTGACATAGACGTAAAAGTAGGTGTCGATTCAGATTTACAGTGGGATCAAATGTATAAATACGAGCGAGCGATGATGCATGTATATTTCATTTGTCTTTAACTAAAAATTTCAAATCCTTGGCCTGAGATAAAATAGAAAAAGAGAAAGCGAGAAGCAAAGAGAATACAAGAGACGAGGAAAGGGCATGAAACATAGAACTTATATGAGGTGTGTCAAAACGGATGTTGGATCAACTTGCTACTTCCTCCGTCATTATTTTTTATGATTCCAAAATAACTCTTCGTCGGCGCCTTTTATAACATCACATACAGAAGTCTCTTGAGAAAAAATATCAGATTTGTAGAGTGTTCAATGCAATTTTTGTACAATTTATTCATGTAAACAAAATATAGTAATTCTGAGATTTCGTTTTTCACTCCGGCCCGCGATCTCCTTCTAAAAGTCTCATCTGGCCCTCACTCTGAAAAGGTTGTTCGCTCCTGACGTAGATGCTCAATGGCAATCATGCGATCCGTCACGAAAGGTCCTATGTTCAATTCGCATTAATGATCGTAGCGTTGTCTTCGTGAACGACACGATTTTCTTTTCATGTAGACAACGGCCTTCAGTCAATAAACATACCCTCTCTAAAATGCTAATATAACTCTCCGCGATGTGATGCCCTTGCATAACCTGAAACTACTTGAAAGGAGCAATCGCTTCAAAGTATGTTGTCGTGTATTTATTTACTCCTCTCCAGGAGTTAGGCACAAGGCCAGTTTTATCTTACTCCCACAAGTAAGATGTGACCCGAGGTCGGGTCGGGAAAGTGGGGTTTTAAAAGCCAGCGCCCGAGAGGTGAGCACTCTGGTCATTAAAAATTGCCTGGGCAGCCCCGTCGGCATTCCCCGATAGGGACGCCTCAAGCAATATGCAATAAACTTACTCCTCCCCAAAGAGGGGAGGCAAAGCCTGGGAGGGTGGACCTCCTAGAACTGCACAGGACAGACCCATAGACCGGCGTAAATCAAGCCCCGAAGGCCAAGACAATACAAGTCTATGGGGTGCAGTATCAATCGGAACAGATACTACACTTTGATCTTAGCCAAAATATGTTCCGATGCGAGTACCATTTAAATGATATCTGGACCACCAAGCTTACCTCTTTTATCATAAGAAAACAAAACTTACTCCCACTTTTTTTATGTAACATACCTAATACTTGTGATCAAAGTTTTAACGAGCTATTTCGTCGCGGGAAATGATGCAAATAGTTGGAAAAGGGACTTTAATCTTCTTCGACGATCAGCTCGTGTCTTACCGGACAACCTGTCGAATCCTTTTACTCAAAAGCTGAAAGAAATTGTATTGCCTCGTTAACTTGAAATGTTTGTCCCGTGAATCGGTGAATAAAAACTCGTGATATTCAAAGAAGCCCTATATCAAGATCGTTATACAAATTTTCAACAGCTACAAGGTGTTCGATAAAAATTTGATATTTTTTACTATTCTTTCACGAGGACAAAGTTAGACACAAAATTGGTTTTTTTAATATTGGAAAAATCCAGCTCCATATAAAAGGGAAACTCTGGATTCTTTTCCTTCTTGTTTCTATTCACGTGTCTCCCCACGGGGGCAAAGGTAGACACAAAGTCGTTTTTTTTATGTGGGACAAAATCAGCTCCCCAAAAAGGGGAAATCTGGATTCTGTTAGTTTTGCTCCTATTAATTTGCCCCCCCCCCCCCCGCCTCACGAGAGGAAAGTTTGACACAAGGTCGGTTTTTAATTAGAAACTCTGGATTCTTTTTTCTTTTTTATGTTTTATTTTAACTTTGTCTTCTTTTTCTTTTTCGTTGTTTTCTTCTTCTTTTCACCAATCTATCTCCGTCTATATGTTTTTTTTCTTATTCTGTCTTCGTTTCTCTCTCCCTTCTCTCCCTCTCTTTCCCTCTCTCTCATTCTCTCTATCTCTCTCTCTCTCTCTCTCTATATATATATATATATATATATATATATATATATATATATATATATATATATATATATATATATATATGATATCGTCAAGTCGTAAGTGTCATAATCTTGACACGGCAGTTATTATTTGATTAACTTAAAGATCCCCCCCCCCTTCGACCGCCATAGTTAAATATAAGTTTTAAATTCCCCCTCTCTCTAAAAGATGTATCAAATTGGTTGTTACCACCACTCTCTCTGGTTGTGTTTGAATTGTCGTAGGGAAATTCAATTTTCTATCAGTCTCAAAAATGTAATTGTCTGAGTGATGCTTGAAAAAACCGCACGGTTGAAATAAATTATTGCATCGACAATTATGTGATTTCGTGTTATTATATTTTATGCTATTCTTGCTCTGTTTACTACATTGAGCTCTCATACCCAGATTTCCTCCTGGAATTATTCCATTATAACACAAATATATATACACATATATATATATATATATATATATATATATATATATATATATGTCTCTTACTTCTCTTCTCTCGCGTTATATTATACTTTTCTTACTCTCACTTTCTTTTTACTTTGTTTCTGACTTTCATTAATTCTTCCTACTTTACTCTCCCCTCTCTCTTCTTCGAATTCCTCTCTTTATATATATATATATATATATATATATATATATATACATTTTAATTAATTAAGTTAGAATATTAACTAAATAAACAAAACCAATCCTTTTCAAAAGTCCTCAACCAAGGGAGGCGCGAGCGCGCTCTATCCCTTAACAGACTTCAAAAACGGCCTATGCTAGAAATCTCATTTCTTTGATCAATCATAACTCAAAATCCAATAAACCAAATTAGTTAAAACTTTGCACAAATTTTTTATTGGATAGGTTCTATAAGTGTGTAGAATTTCAGCATCATTAGTCAAGGCAACCCAGTGATCCAGAAAATTCAGGCATGAGTTTCTGTGTGTACGTACGTACGTATGTGCCACCCTGTATCTCATCAACTATTTGATGGATTCAGCTGAATTTTGGCAGTGATAGAGGTTCTAGGGTCTAGTTGATGGCATTTGAATTTCAGTTCACCATATACCTTAGTTTTCCAGAAAATTACAAAAATCCTTAAAAATGACCATTGTATTGAAGCGTAGCTTTTAAAAAAGTAGCGACATTCCATGATAAATGCCAGTATACTGAAATTATATGCCCTTAATAGGGTTAAGATGAAAATTCATATACACTAAATGTACAAAAGCAAGGAAATTCCCAAATGTTTACACTTTTATTGTCATTAAGGGTATGAAAGCACAACAGGGCTATGTATTTTACTGGTAGGAATTTTTCTTCAGCGCACCTCACACACTTCATCCACTCATGCATAGAGATTTATACTGTAGTGATGTGATAATGAAATGGTTTGGTTGATATGTAGTCATACCCTTAATTAATGAGAATAAAAGTGTAAAAATTTGGAAATTTCCTTGTTTTTGTACATTTAGTGTATACGAATTTTCATCTTAAGCCTATTAAGGGTATATGATTTCAGTATACTGGCATTTATCATGGAATATATATTAGAGCTATATATATTAAAATAAGCATAATATGAGTATCCAACAATTGTTTCAGAACCTCTTCGGCTCCTTCTCAGGGAATCCACGAGGAGGAGCCGAAGAGGTTCTGAAACAATTGTCGGATACTTAAATTGTTTATTTTAATATATATATATATATATATATATATATATATATATATATATATATATATATATATATATATATATATATATAAAGTAAGGAAGTTAACATCTTTGAAGCACGAATTAGAATGTATTAAATATTTTTGAAAATCAACAATCGTGCAATATTTTTATAAATGAAAAATTCATTTATTTAAATTTCTTTTCTTTATCGCAAATTTTCGTTGTAAAATACAACCTTATCAAGCGAGACTGTCCTATATTTTTTTTCCTTTTCTTCCTCCTCATTTTGATGGTGGTATTAATGCCGAAAAAAAACACTATAGGACAGTCTCGCTTGACACGGTTGTATTTTACAACGAAAATTTGCGATAAAAAAATTTTTTTAAAATGAATTTTCATTTATAAAAATATTGCACGATTATTGATTTTCAAAAATATTTAATATATATATATATTCTATAGAAGCTTTGAGTCATTTTAAACAAAAGAAAAAAAGGAAAATGCAGTTTAAATTCCCAGAGAAACTAGCTAAATCCAAGATATCGCAAACTTAACATTCGTTGGAAAATTCATCAATAAAAAGGGGGGACTCAAGTATCTAACAGTGAAACAAAAACAGGGGACCTTAACTTACGCGTGAAATATTAAAACGAGGATCATCAGCTGTTAACCATGTAACTGTTTCGGAGATTTAAAAACAGGACAGTTATAATAGTAATGGCTCTCCAATGGTACTGATCAAACTACCATTTCCCCAATAATCAAATGTAGAAATAATTCAGCTTAAATCTCACTAATATGTATATAAATAAATAAATAATAATATAATGAATAAATAATAGTACTACTACTACTACTACTACTACTACTACTACTACTACTAATAATAATAATAATAATAATAATAATAATGATAATAATAATAATAATAATATATTACCCTTAAGACTACCGTGTCATATGGTAATTTGCATATCAAATAACATTAAGTATAACAATAATAATAATAATAATATCCAAACACTACACCCAAGAACCATTCTACTATTTGGTAGCTATAACAATACCAAAATAATATACCACGATACCAATATCAAAAAATTCAAAATACTCGAAGCCCTCTACATAAAAACTAAACATCCCACAATTAATAATGTCATAATGAAACTAGTCGCAACATTTTAAAGTGTCTAGCATAATAATTAACATTACCAAATTCTTAGCCATTAGGTAGTTATGCGTTTGAATTGTATGCACTTTCTTTAACGTTATATATATATATATATATATATATATATATATATATATATATATATATATATATATATATATATATATATATATATATCTGTGGCTGTGTCTCTGTCTGTCTGTCTGTCTGTCTCTCTCTCTCTGTATATCTGTATGGCTGTCTGTCTGTCTGTCTGTCTCTCTCTCTCTCCCTCTCTCTCTCTCTCGCTCTCTCTCTCTCTCTCTCTCTCTCTCTCTCTCTCTTTATTCGGCTTGTTTTTAGGTGCAAATCTATGTAGGCTGCAGGACGGGGTATGGATGCTAACCCGTTAAGCTCTCCACCCTTCCCTTCATACTTATTTCGTTTCATTTATTTTCTTCTTTTTTTTTCTCAATTTTATTCTCTTTTATTTGTTGTATTAATTCATTAGCTTTATTTCACTCCCGGGATCAATTGCTTCCTTGATAAATGTACCGCTCTTTGTTTCAAAAGAACAACTTCAAATAATGGAGGGCAAAGAGCCAGACTACCGTACACATGGCATCCCACCGCCATCGTCACTGCCTCCACCGCCGACTTCGCGCACGTGTAAATTAAAATGCTGACACACAATCACACAAATTAACACACACACACACACACACATACACGCAATCACTTAATCACGCACTCAACCGAATTATATTTATTTACCTTCTCTGTAGAATGTTAGACACAAGGTCAGGTGAGGGTTTAAAAAGCCAACGCACTATGGCTTACAAAAAATACCTGAGCTGCCCCGTCGGAATTGTCAAGTAGGAGCGCCTAGGGCGATTAGCAATAACTAACTTCCAGAGCCGAGGAAATGATTCACCAAATCGCACGAAGGCGATCAGAAACTAGGATAGGTAGTCAGCTGGGTGGTGGGCGAGGAGACAACAGACCGGACATGTGATTTCCGGTATGACTAAATATTTTTGTGACTCAGAGTTGTTTGCGACAGTTGAGTTTGCGATATCTGAGTTTCACGACGGTTTCGTTTAGGACAGTTGGCGAGTTTTAGCTAGTGTGGCAGTTGGCCGCTCGGACAGAACACGATCAGATGGGATTAGATCGGGCAAAACCGAAATGAGCTGACTCTAACCAGCGAGTGCGATACCTCGAGAGACGAATTATCTTAGTTGCTGATATATAGAAACTTGACTAAGATGTGAAAGTTAGTATATGTGGAGGGGTTTCCGCAACGATATCTCTCACACAAACAGGGTTCAACGACTTATACATAATGTATCTGAGTTTGTGTTTTTCCTTGTGAGTTTGCTGTTGCTTTTATTTTGTATATTTGTAAACAAGTGTTCGTAACCGAGAACGAAAAAAAAGATCAAGTAGAAGAAAACCACGGCACATTCCCTTTCTTCAGTCACTCACCACTGGTCAGCGCTAACGACTACATCCGTCGCTTCTTAGTTCATCGCTATCCGGCAACCCAGAAACTTACCACCAACAGCAAAGGCGCCATCCCGTCTGAGGAGTTCAATAGATTCGTCGGCCTCCCATTGTCGCCTACTTATCTTATTTCCTTATCATTTTAACTTTTTTCGTGCGTCATTTCTCTAGGCTGTCCATTGTATTACATATACATGTATTCTTACAAAGAGAGTTTGTTATGGGAAAAGTAAGAAGAGTATATTATATTAAATGAAAAGCTACGCTAATTGTCCCACCAATCGATAAAAAAACATGTAATGCTAGGGTAAATAAATAGAATAAAATAAATAATGTACTAGCTAATATGACATAATTACATGTCGATCTTCTGGGAGCATGATGCTGCTACCAGGAGAGGGGTCTGAGAGGAACGACGTCAGAGTTGTGAAGACCATGCAAAGAAAGCAGGCCGGGCAGACTAGGTCTACCGGGCTTGAAGTCAACTTAGGAAAGAGATAGGTGCCCGGCTTGTAAATTCGAACGTTGGTGGAATTTGATATATATTCGTTTCTGAAAGGAAAAGAGTGTATTCTTTCGTTGTCTAGTAATTATAAATCACTTGAATCTGTTCTGAGGAAGATATATTTCCTAAATAATTATGGGCCAACAATAGCATTAAATAAGTTAAATATAGCAAGTCAACTAAGATACAAGAAACGGTGAATAAAAACTCTTCATATTCGAAAATTCCTATTGATTTTGTATGATAAATTGACGAGGGAAATAAGTTTGAAATTATAATACATTATCCTCCTTCAACTTGTCTCCTTTATTTATTTAATTTTATTAATAAAAGGGGGAAATTTAAGATAAGTTGTTTAAGACTAATATGGAAACAATATTTTTTTGTGCTAACGAGTCGCCGTTTATCGAGGCCTGGCGGCCACTCGAGGATAAGGGTTAATAGGGATCAGGTGGACGGTTAGACAACACCGCAGAGATCGGTAACGGTGGTTGTAAATGGTTAGAATTCCATTATTTAAGAGGACGGCTCAGCAAGAATTTGTTAACATTGGACTTGAAAACGACCATATTGCAGTCAGCTGTGAAGCAGCCCCGTGATATTGCGTTTAACAGGCGATTAGTTCTAGGAAAATAAGAGATAAACAGGGGAAGACAGGGAAATTATTTACAGTGGTTGTAGAGAGATGAGTTTTTGTTGTTAATGTTATCTCAGTCGAGCACCTACCATAAAAATAATAATAGACTAGAGAAATATTATCAACGCCTCTTCTGTGAGAAAGAGGCTACAGGGAAGTGAAGAGGACATTCCCCATTAGATTTTGAAATCGGTCCTATAGTGTGTCAAGGCAGGAAAAGGTGGTCCGAGCGGCAACTCCCAGATTAACAATACCTCATTTTGGGATAAATAGTAAATAATATACTAGTAAATTACCGGCAATTTATCTATACCAATAAAATACCGGTAATTTATCTATACGAATAAATTACCGGTAATTTATCTATACGAATAAATTACCGGTAATTTATCTATACCAATAAAATACTGGTAATTTATCTATACCAATAAATTACCGGTAATTTATCTATACCAATAAATTATCGGTAATTTATCTATATCTATTAAATACCGGTAATTTATCTATACGAATAAATTACCGGTAATTTATCTATACCAATAAATTACCGGTAATTTATCTATATTAATAAAATACCGGAAATTTATCTATACCAATAAAATACCGGTAATTTTTATACCAATAAAATAGCGTTAATTTATCTATACAACTAAAATACCGGTAATTTATATATATCAATAAATTACCGGTAATTTATATATATCAATAAAATACCAGTAATATATCTATGCCAACAGATTACCGGAATTTTTTATTCCATAAAATACCGGTAATTTATCTATACCAATAAATTACCGGTAATTTATCTATACTAATAATTACCCGTAATTTCTCTATACCAATAAATTACCGGTTAGTCATCAATATCAATAAATTACTGATAATTTATCTATACTAATAAATTACCGGTAATTTATCTATACCAATAGATTACCGATTCGTTATCTATACCAATAAATTACCGCTAATTTATCTATACCAATAAATTACCGCTAATTTATCTATACTAATAATTACCGGTAATTTATATATACTAATAAATTACCGGTAATTTATTCAAACGCGATACAAAGTGATGCAGCTTTATTTAAATAAGAAGTCAACGACAATTGATTTTTAGTAAACTTACAAACTTTTTGGCTAGGAAAGTTATTAGCTAAACCAAAATGTGTCAAAATTAAGCTTTCTTATCGTCTTCTTCCCCGCATTCTTTTGCGAAATAGCAAAACTTTTTTTTTTTTAAATTTTCTTTCTTTTTATTTTCCTTCTTTCTTTTGTTCGTCTTTTTTCTTTCTATTTTTCTCATTCTTCTTCTTCATCATCATCTTTTTCTTTCCCTTTTTATTTATCTGTTTCTTTCCCTTCTTCCTTCCTTTTTCATTATTTCTTCGTTTCTTATTCTATTTCTTTTTTTCTTTCTTTTTCTTAATTTTCTTCCTCTTCTTTTTCTCCTCCTTTTTCTTTCTCATTTTCTTTCAATTTTTCCCTTTTTCTTCTTCTTCTCTTTGTTAATCTTCTTTTCTTTTTTGTCTTTTGGCTTCTTCTTTCTATTTTTCTTTTCTTTTTTTTTCATCTCCTGCTTCTTGTTTCTCTTAATTTTTCTCCCTTTTCTTCTCTTTCCTTTCTTCCTCCTTTTCTTTCATGTACTTCTTCTTTATCTTCTTCCCCAACATCGCCATGATCCAATTTCAACCCTCGACAGAAAATAAGCATACTCTTAAGAACTTTACATCTCCCCTCCCTCCTCATCATTAACATCTTTTCTTACGCCATCGGAATTACCGAAGACAATATTTCTTTTTTTCAAAATCTCATCTTTTTAGTTTTCAAGTCTTCCCAAGTTGAGTTTACGTTTTGGGCTGGGTTCTTTCGCCTTGGCACCAGCAGATGTCTTTGAGGACATTGAGATCTGACACTGTGACAATTACTCGAAGACTCTGACATTCAACGCCCCAAAGTCTTGTAAATAATGCATGTTCCAATAACAACGACCGCTGACGGGTGGGGCCACAATAACCAACAATACGCGCACGTTTAGTGAACAGGTTATTTTTTTTTAATCGCTAATTAGGTACGAAATCCGCCGGCGTTCTCAAAACATTTTGCTGTTTTTATTTTTAGGGTGGGGACATTTTTATTTCTTCATTTTTTTCATTTTTCTTTTTATCCACAAGGGTGTTTCCTAGAATCTGTCCCGGATTTCCCACATTATTGAGGTCTATTAAGATGGGGACTGCTTTGGAATTTTAAATATGCATTTCACAATATCAATGTCAAACACGGGCTTGCAAATACACGTTCAAATAAACACAGACAAGTACAGACTCAGACATATATATATATATATATATATATATATATATATATATATATAATATTTGTTATTGTTTATTATCTATGTGCGTATACGTTTCGTCCTTTGAATCAGGACTCATCAGCATAGCGATATGACTGATCCCTACCGGTCATGCGATTCGAAACCCCCGATTACGAGTATTAAACAACTCAAATCCCGACGCCTGAACCACTCGGCTATGTTGAACAGCGAATAAACGGTGATAATTTTAACACTTTATGTGGCGGCTTGACATCATAAGCGCGTTCTACTTACTAAAAGGAACGATGCATATATATATATATATATATATATATATATATATATATATGCATTAATGTATATTTATAAAGTTCGACCTTGTATTGCGCACTTTTTAACAAACATTGATTTTAAGTTCATTTTATCAATATATTTGAACTTGTTTAATTATATATATATATTGAAGTGTTTTTCACCTACAGACGACGTCATTTTGGGTTCTCTTACCCTCATCAGTGTAGGAGTGGCGGCTGTAGGCGGTCGCATGAGCTCGAACATGGTTCGTAGATTCAGACTAGAATCACGAGACAAACAATGGCGATAATACAGTATAACAAACAGGAAAATACAAATAGTGAATAAATAACTGTTACACAACCTTACGGAAAGTTACTTTTCTACCTAGCTGCATATATTCTATGTTTAAAAATGTTTGAAACATTTTTTTATTTCGATATAAGATTTCGTTCAAATACCCTGTCGTAAGTTCGAATTCATTTTAAATGACTAATCCGACTTTCCTGAAATCATCAAAGTCTGATTACATTTTTTTTACTTCCTCCGTTCAATTAAGACGTAAAATAAATTGTATTGCTTTTGGAATAAGTATTTGTTGTATATATGTTTCTTTTTTACCCCAAAAGACGAAAAACCTATCAATCACACTTCGGTGATTTTTGCAAGAAAGCAGTCCGTCTGCCATGTTGAATTCTGACTGTAACGATTTTTTTCATCCAGTTTTTTTTTTGTAACTATACTGCACATAAGACTTATGTATCCTTGTTCTATTGTATGTTTTTTTATATGTTTGTCATGTAAATAGTCTTTATTTCTCTTATTGTGCCCTTCGTATGTTCGATATAATTGATTTGTAACCGGTTTTAAGTGAATTGTAACCACTCCTCAACCTCTCGAATTTTTGTATAAGGACTTAATTATGCACTCTAGTCATTATGCTATGGTTTAACTTCGAACTTGGTGTCTATACCCTGTGCTGATGATGTGAGCTGATATCAATAAAAATCCATATTGTCCCAGAAACGATCGTACACAAAATTGTTGTTTATGTTGAATTCTTTGAACGTACGTAAATGAATGTCACAAATGTATTTACCCCGTCTCTCTCTCTCTCTCTCTCTCTCTCTCTCTATATATATATATATATATATATATATATATATATATATAAATATATATATATATATATATATATATATATATATATATAAATGAATAAATGCGAAATATTTTTCCTAAATATGGTCATATCAAAACATGTTACGCTTATTTAATTCAATTATACATTTGAGTATTTTCAAATATATATATACTCAACGAAACACTGCCTAAAACATTTATCCCGATGCATAATTTGAATAATAATTTTATAAACACTCTAAAATAAATCGATATTCTGCACAATTTAGTTTTATTTTCGTTTTACAATTTCTTTATATATATTCAAAGGTGTTGTTCATATTAATGTTATTATTAGTAGTAGTAGTAATATCTATTTCAACGATTTTATAAAAAAAACATTTAACATTCAAAATGAGTATTTTGAAATGTGAATGATAACTTCCGGTCACGTTTAAGCATGCGTATGTTTACACGAACCAACAACTTAGATTACCTGGAATAATTTATTTCTAAATATGAACTCTGCATTGAACGCAATAACTAACAAAGTTTTTCTTTTGATATATACTTTATATTTAAAACTAAATTTGTTGTTGTTTTTGACGACAGCGACGACGGCAACAATGTTATTGAATATGATTATATTATCTATAATAAAGAAAAAGAAAAGTCTCCCACATTCTCGGCTTTTTAAATTATAAAAAAATTAAATGAATAAATGTGAAAGTTTTTTTCCATTTATTCAAACTATATTTATATCAAAACACCAATTAATTGAGGGGAAGGGGTATAGTTAAAACAATGTTTTTTACTTAGAGACTTCCATAATTTTAACGACAAACATTGGGAGGTGACGATGGTTAAGTGGATATCGACACGGTTCTACAATATCACTTTCACTTAGGGATGTTGGCAACCTTCTCGTGGTCCTTCCCGTAAGTACTCGATGTCTTTCCAGAAAGATTTCTAACTAGAAAAACATCGGGGAAACTAATGCCAACACCAGAATCATCTGATTCACACGAAAGAAGAAGAACGACAAACATTGATAAATATTAACCCTAACCTTAACCCTCAGCTTAATTATCCCCACCCCCTTTAAAAAATGTGATTCTACTTTTTAAAGTAATATTAACTTATTAGGACAGTTAACTAATATATTTGTTAACACTAACCCTAAATTAGACTGGCAAGGTCATAAAACCACACGTAATCGCCTAAAAGAGTCCCCCCCCCCCCAATAATAACCCACAAAATCTATCTCCAATAGACAAAAAAAATAGTTACTTGCCATAAAAGCCTAGAATAGCCCGGATATGGAGGATTATTTTGCATTAGATGTATATGCTACACTGATGCCCCACTCTAAATTGTAAAATAATTGTGTTGTTGTTGTTTTTTTCTATTGCCGCCAGATATTACGCTTTTATTATTAAATAATCGAGCACTTTGGTGGAGATTTTCTACCTAACTCATTCTCGATTTCTTACCCCAACTTTTCCTCCTATTTGTTTTCTTCCTCTTATCCCCCTCTCCTTCTCATTTTACTTGTCCTTTTACTCTGTCTTCTTCTTACTTTTCTTCTCTTTCTTTCTTTCTTTCTCCTCCTCCCTCTCCCTATCCTCCCTTCCAACTCTCCCTTATTTAATTCGTTCTCAAACTCTCCTCCTATTTGATTTTCATCTTCTTATCATTCTACTTCTCTTCATTTTACTTCTTCTTTTTCTTCTTCTTCTTCTTCTTTTTCTTCTTCTTCTTTTTCATCTTCTTCTTCTGCTTTGTATTATTATTATTTGTACTCACTAGGAGTTCTCGCACAGATCATCGTCAGTGATTGCACACCGACAACAACAAGTGGTATTTCCTGGAGTCTGAGTGACAACAAGCCTCCCCAGATTTCCAGTATTCTTCACCTCTTTTCGATAACCACCACAAATAACCTTGCGGTATCGCAACAGTCTCTTACCATTGATTTCTCGCTGGTAAGGAAAATTGGTCGTCTCTGGGATTTTATTATTATTATTATTCTTTGTCTTATTATTATTATTATTATTATTATTATTATTATTATTATTATTATTATTATTATTATTATTTGTCTTATTATTAACATTATTATTACCATTATTATTATTATTATCATTACTATTGTTTTCATTATTATTATTATTACTATTATTATTATCCTTATTATTATCATCATTATTATTATCATTATTATTATTATTATTATTATCATTAATATTTCTATTATTATTATAATTATTTTCATTATTATTATCATTATTATTATTATTATCATTATTATTTCTATTTCTATTATTATAATTATTTTCATTATTATTATTGTTATTATTATTATTATTATTTTAATTATTATTATTACTATTATTATTATTTTTATCAATATTATCGTCATTATTATCATTATTATTATTATTATCATTATAATTTCTATTATTATTATTTTCATTATTATTATTATTATTTTAATTATTATTGTTATTATTTTCATTATTATTATTATTATTATCATCATTATTATTATTAGTATTATTATTATTATCATTATTATTATTATTATTATTATTATTGTTATCATTATTATTATTATTATAATTATTATTATTTTTTTCTTCATCCTCTTACCCCGCTCTATCTTCAACCATACTCTATTCTCGTTTTTTCCTCTAATTTTTATTCCTATTTAATTTACTACTCTATTTATTTATTTCGCCTACGTTCCTCCATACCTTTTTCCTCCCCTCCATTTTTGCACCTTATTATATAAAGCTCCATAATTTATGTGTCCTCTCTCTCTCTCTCTCTCTCTCTCTCTCTCACTCTCTCTCTCTCTTATATCAATTCTTTGAATCTACAGATTAAATAGTATTACTTCATAAGCAATTATTTACATTTGTACTTACCTTCTTTTTTAATCTATTAAAAGTAACCCTATTGTTTATATTCTTTTTATTTTCATTCTACACGATAGAGCTGCGTTATTTTGTAAATGGAATTAATTTGCCAATTCCCTGATTAAATTTCGTATTCCACTTAAATTTTTCAAAAAACTAAATTAACCGTTCCTTGAAACCATTTATTTTAAAAGTTTAAACAGAAAAACAAGAAATCGAATTAATTGTGAAAAATTACCATCTTTTCATTGAGACACGTAACCAAATGAAAGAAGTCAAAAACAAAATTTAAATTGAAACCCAGCAGCCGATTTCGTTCGCCATCTTGAAATATTCTCTTTTTTTCAACAAGTCGTCATCATTTTATGACCGTCAGCTATTTGAATTTTAATCCAAAAGGGATCGTACATGACATCTTATAGAACCAATAATCCTCGCCGATCGATATTGTTGATTAATCTGACGAGATTGGGTTGGTACCTGAACATGTTGTAGCTATCGGCATTACATGGCCAATTACATACAGATGTTCTGGGTTAACCGCACGGGGGCGCTGCACTCGGTTGAGAAATCAAAGATGGCGGCGAATGCTGTAACTGTTCGGCTGACTCAGTGAAAAATTAATATGTATGGCTGATTACCTGAGAATATGTACTCTTTATTTCAACATGATCGTTTGTGCTAACAAGACACGGTTTTATGTTCACTCTACGGTGACTCATTATACACGGTGATTACCTGAACATGCGTTGCTGTCGGCCATACAACGGCCGGGGACATAACAGGAAGGAATTAAAAAGATATAATGATAACGGTTATTGTGAACAAACAGTTTACACATCAACGCATACACCATACATAGGCAAAAGTAAGAGACATAGAGAGATAGAGAGTAAAACTCGCTATCTCTCTATCTCTCGCTATATATATATATATATATATATATATATATATATATATATATATATATATAGCGAAAGATATAATTTATTTTTCTTTTTTTTATAAAAAAAAATTGATATCGCATCTTTATGCTTCAAAAGGTATTTATTTTACCTATTCCTTCTTCGATTTAACAATAGATGCTTTTAAAAAAATATATATATAAACCTTAAAACACTTATACAAATCACGTGCTGCATTCACGTTCTTATATTTGATAGTGGGAAACAACAGCTAACCCATTTGGCCCGGCTGTAACAACAAAAGCCGGTAGGAAAAAAAAATACAAATCCGACGACATCAGGATATATTACACACCGATGATGCCAAGATTTTGGCGAAATATCTGTATCACTTTAAACTAACAACAAAAGAAATGCTAGTTTATAATAAAAAAAGAAAAAAAATCGGTTTTGATTTATTTTTTTTTTTTTTTTTATAAAAAGAAAATTGATATCGCATCTTTATGCTTCAAAAGGTATTTATTTTACCTATTCCTTCTTATATATATATATATATATATATATATATATATATATATATATGATTATTTTATTTTATTTTTACCGGTTTCGTTCGGATCAACGCATATACTATACATAGGACAAAAGTAAGAGAGTAAATCTCTCCCTCTCTCTCTCTCTCTCTCTCTCTCTCGCTCTATCTATCTATCTATCTATCTATCTATCTATTTATCTATCCCTCCATATATATATATATATTAGAATAAAATATATGATATATCATGAATAAAATAGCGTGAGGGCTATTTGCGCAAAGGAGAACAGGAAAAAACAAATTTGAATACAGGAATAAATCATTAAAAAAACGAGATTTGACCGGTTTCTTTCGGATCAACGCATATACTATACATAGGCAAAAGTAATAGAGTAAAACTCTCTATCTCTCTATCTCTCGCTATATATATATATATATATATATATATATATATATATATATATATATATATATTAGCATTTCATGTATCCACATAACATTTTATAAGGAGATATCATTTTTTATGTATCAATTTTCAGTATTTACTTCAACAGTGCTCGATACGTAAGTAGAGCTAGGTAGTAAGCCATGAAAATATATTTATGGCAATTAAGCTACACAGAGGCTCCAGCGTTTCATCCCCGGGGGAATCTTCAGTCTAAAATGCATGGAGTTATTTTTGCCGGGTGTTTTTATATAGCTAGTTAACCAATCAGATTCTTTGTTGTTCTCTCAGCCAATCGTTGGGCTTCCCACGAACAAAGGTGTGGTTAGTGTTACTTCCTATATCCTGTTCTATTGTTCTGTTTTCTATAGATTGGCCTCTATCCTGTTTCCTTTGTTGTATCAATATAATGGGTCAATCTATTTTAACACGTGGTTCCTTGTATTTCTATTGTATGGCTTTAATTTTTAAATTGTTAGTTTTTTGTTTAGTTTAGTTTTTTAACTCATTTGTTTATTTATTTATGTATCGTTATATATATATATATATATATATATATATATATATATATATATATATATTATGATAAAATACACGATATATCATGAAATAAAATGGCGTGAGGACAGGATGTGCGCAAAGGAGAACAGGAAAAAACAAATTTGAATACAGGAATAAATCTTAAAAAAACGAGATTTTACCGGTTTCGTTCGGATCAACGAGCGTCTTCAGAAAAGGTGAAGATTTTAAATTTATTGAATAAGGGCCAAACATAGGGAAAAAGAAGAACGCACAACGTGGTGATTTTGGCACTATTTGAAAAAAAGAAAAAAAGAATTATGCAGCGTGTGCGAAAAAGATGTTGAAATGGGAAAAGGGAAGAGAAAAAAAAAGTAAAAAGGAAGAAAAAGGAAAAGAAATGAAAAAGTAGTAAAAATGAATAGTCACCTTAACCTGGATCGGAGTTTGTAATATAGTGGCGAGATATATTGCATTGCTTCAGTGCGGTTTTTGCTAGATGTTTGCTTAAGGAACAAGATCTCTTTCTAATGTTTACGCTGTATATATATATATATATATATATATATATATATATATATATATATATATATATATATATGAGGAAATGAGTTATATACAATATTTATTAAATCATCAAATAGTTCAAACAAGGAATATATAAATAAACCCTTTCCTTAACCCATGGATTTTCAAAAAGGTATGCTTTTATCATCAGAGGAGAACATAGGGATAAAGCAGTAAAATTATATTACTGTTTACCACAGATTTGAAAATATAAAATATAAAAATATATAAAAAATATATACAGAGTGTTTTTAACAATGAGAATCATCTTCTATTAAAAAAAAAGGGTAAACATGTCTAAAAATGAATAATTCCTGGAAATCATAAAAGTTGAGCAAAAGTAGGATGAATAACAGAACGTCTTCATAAGTCTGAATAGTGAAAAATCTTGTTTCGAAAAATAAAAGGAATTAAAGTCGGAAGTCAAAGATGATAGGCAGAAAACTCACTCACCAGAAAGAAATTTCAGTGAATAAATCCCCAGAGAATCGGTAAAAAGAAAATCAACAACAAACGAAAAAGTGCTTTTTTACAGTTTAAACCTCAATTATAAAATCTTAAAATTGGTTAAGGAGAGAACAAAAGTTTAGTTATATATTCCTTGTTTGATCTATTTGATAATTTAATAAATATTGTAAATTTTTCAATTTTTATTCTCATCACTGATTTCCTAATATTACTGCTCTAACTAAAATGTATAGATCATAAAAACGAAATTAGGTTAAAATTGCACCAGAAAAAATGGACCGGTAAAAATGGCACGAGATGATAAATAGGTAAAAATCGCACAAATAGATAAATAGGTAAAAATGGCACAAGTGAAAAATAAAAATGAAAATCTTACAATGAGTTCATCAAAATCTTGAACGCAATGCATAAAAAGAACACATTAAGAAGTGTGTCAAATTAAAAAGAAAATTATATCTACACTTAAAAGTGGATTATGATTATCCGTTAAATCACCCCTAAATAAAATTTTACTTTTTTAGACGATCAGGCGATTTTAGAATCGGTATTGGAATCGGAAATTTAGAACAGAATCAGTAATTGTATCAGAATGGGGAAAAATATTGGAATTGTCACGTCACTAATATAACTTTAAAAAAATGTCATGGCCCGAGAGGAGGTCTAGTTATAGATTTTAATCTTCTTAAGAGGATATAAAAGTGGTGCAAACCTGTTCTGTTTGGGGATTTAATTTTACTCGTCCTGGGGCGGGTATTCTTCTCCTTAGACCAGGGGCGAGAAACCTCCAGCCCGCAGGCCACATTCGGCCCGCGAAGGCTTAGCGTCCGGCCCGCCACTCTGCTATGCTTTATTATTGCAATCCGGCCCGCGAACCTCCCAGTAAAACTCATATTATTTTGTGACATAGACGTAAAAGTAGGTTTCAATTAAGATTTACAGTGGCATAAAAATGTATAAACATCAGCGAGCGATGATGCATGTATATTTCATTTTTCTTTAACTATTGATTTCAAATCCTTGGCCTGAGATAAAAATAGAAAAAGAGAAGTGAGGTGTGTCAAAACGAATGCTGGATCAATTTGCTACTTCCTCCGTCATTATTTTTTATGATTCCAAAATGGCTCTTCGTCGGCGCCTTTTATAAAATCACATACAGAAGTCTCTGGAGAAAAAAATATCAGTTTTGTAGAGTGTTCAATGCAATTTTTGTACAATTTATTCATGTAAACAAAATATAGTAATTCTGAGATTTCGTTTTTCACTCCGGCCCGCGATCTCCTTCCAAAAGTCTCATCTGGCCCTCACTCTGAAAAGGTTGCCTGCCCCTGCTCTAAGCCTATCTTATATCTTTGTTAGAGAATGAATCCACGGTGTAAGCAATATTATAATAAAGTATATTTTTAGTTTTACTTGTCCTGGAACGGGTATTCTTCTCCTTAGACTGTATAGGGAAAAAGTCTTTAGACAAATGTTGATGAACTCAGCTTTCGTATCGGACCTTATATTACAAAACAACGGTAACCAGACACAAATCGAGTCCGCCTATACAATCTGTCTTGCCCGAAGCTGATAAACATCTTTTCCAGGACAATACATGGATGTGTATCTTAATGGGTGTTCTTGGAATTCCATACTTTTTGACACGCGAGAAAAAAAAAAATATCGGAAGTAGCAGACGACAATTTTGTTTGAGTTAGCGGGTTGATCATTTCAAAATGACGTCGTACAAACATTTCACATTTGATTAATTTTTAAATTTTTTTCCCCCAAGTAAAACGGATTTTAATGGCGATACTGAAAACAATATTGACGCTGGCGACGATACGCAGTTGAAAACAACATCTTAAGACAACTCGACTGGAAGAAAGTTTTTCTTTGTTTATTTTGTGAAAGGTATTGCATCATATCCTTTTTTTCTTGGTGACATAACACATTCGGGTAAAGGTACAGAATAGTTAACACTCGATAACTCGTAAACCCGAAACAAAAAATAATAGATAATTCATATTCAACTCATTAAAATTAAATTCTCTAGCTAACCAGCCAACTTCCAACGTTTTTATTTAACTTTTTTTTTTCGTCTAAAAAGTCTGTTTTTTTTGCTAATCGACTTTCAATGGCCGCTACAACATGCCTACATTTGTTGGCCGCCATTGAAAGTCGATGATCGAGATTACAGATTTTATAGACAAAGGAAGTGTGAGGAGTTTACTAGCATGGTAGAGGGAGCCCACCTTCTTTGCAGCAGTCCTGGCAATGTCTTCAATGTATTTGTTCCAATTCATGTTATCTGTGAAAGTTAGGCCAAGGAGTTTGAATGATGAACTCTCAGGTAGGGTGTTATTTGCTATGACAATCGGTGGTTGAAGAGGTTTCTTGTAGTTATTGAAGGAAAGTAGCCTTGTCTTTGCGGCATTAAAAGTTACCGTCCATTTTTTACCCCAATCCACTACAGACTGGAGGTCATTTTCTAAAGATTCAGCCATTGCCTCAGATATGTGCACGTCGGTTTTGCCCACATGACGAAAGTAGAGTGTGGTGTCGTCAGCAAATATTCCTATCTCCGTCTCAATTACATTAGAAAGGTCATTTATGAAAATCAGGAACAGTAGAAGTCCTAGGATGGATCCTTGGGGTATACCAGCATTTATGTCATGTTGCTTAGATGAACAGCCATCGAGCTCGAAGTTCTGTTATGTAAACGTTGTGACTCAAAAACTACAGACTTTATAGACGAAGAAAGTATCAAATAAAATGTGGTCTAAATGTGGCTGCGAGGTAGAGAATTCCATGCTGCGTTTTTTATTGTGGAGGGTACAAGTTATCGTTTGTTAACTATTATGTACTTTTACCCACATCCAACTGATCTCCTGACCAATGTACTCCGAATGAGGGAGGATTAAGATTCTACAAAAAAATATTATAAGAATATCGGGATCTGTTTCTTTTTTTATTTTTCATTTTCTTTTTTACTTCTTTGCCTCTTTTCTTTATTATTTGTTTTTTTTTTCTTTTGTTGGTTTTTCCTTCTTCGTCACTGTTTTTATTATTTCTTTCTTCGTCTTTTCTTTCTCTTCCTTCTTCCTCTTTCTTAATTGCCGCTCTCTTTTAGTATATGTCAATGATAAAAATGCCGGCCTACCTCAAAGAATCCATTCTGGGTCAAACTTCCTTCCTGTTCCTCATAAATGTTCTTCCAAATAGTATTCTGAGATCATTTGTAGATATATATGCAGGCAACACAATTATCTATGACAGTACTTCGAAGAGCATTGATGACCAAGACCTTTCTGACTCTCTCTCTATCTTTCTCTTTATCTCTTTCTCAGTCTCTCTCTCTCTTTCTCTTTATCTATCTCAGTCTCTCTCTCTCTCTCTCTCTCTCTCTCTCAGTCTCCCTCTCTCTCTTTTCCGACGTGGCACCATAGAGGAAAAGTGACTTGTTACTTTTAACGCCTCCAAAACCAAGCGTCTCTCTTTTCACCACCAACGCTCGGATCATCACTTTTCGCCAGTTGAAATGAATGGCTCTCTCTCCGTAAGGAAGCTCACTTCCTTGATAAGCTCCTAGGACTGACTTTTACTCCAGACCTGAAAGTGAAGAAATATCAAATCTGTTGCTAAGGTCTCTGGAAAAATGATTGGATCATTCTACCGCTCCAGAAAGTAACTCACTCCTGATACAATCCTCTCCCTGTAAGATGGGGAGTTGGCGCTCTGAGCAGTCTATCCTGCCTTGACAGAGTACAAAACTGACTTCGCAATCTAGTGGGGGGGATGATCTCTTCTCATCCCAACAGCCTCTTTCACACATAAGAGATGTTGCTAGCTTCTCTCTACTGTATCATTATGTTCATGGTATGGGCTCGACTGAGCTCCAATCCTTGGTGCCTCCCCCTGTAAAACATTCACACCAATAACCCGCCTGGGTACAACCATAGCAGAGAACTTTCCCTTTTGTTCTCTTTCTCTGTACAAAAGACCAAGCAGATATCCCATGAATAAAGACTTTATCCGCGAGCGTCTTATCTGTGAAACAAAATACCACGAAGCTGCTTCCCATGCGACTACAACATTGTCGTCTTCAAGTCTAATATAAATAAATACGTTTTAAGCCGTCCTCTTGGATAATTAATTCCTTTTAAGAGATCTTCTGCCCATTCCACCGATTGTGTCTAAACCCTCGCGTGGTGCGCTCATCGTCCAACAGACGATCCCTTTAACCCTTCTCCTCGAGTGGCCCCTGGGCCTTGATAAGTGGTGAACTATTAGTATTTTTTATAGTTCTTTTGAATCTTTGGTTTATTTATTTGTCTTTCGGGTTTTTTTCGTCGTTTTTTTTCGTCGTTTTTTTTTTTTTTTCATCGTTTCTTTTTTAGTCGTTTTTTTTTCGTTTTTTTTTGTCGTTTCTTTTTCGTCGTTTTTTTTTCATCGTTTCTTTTTTCATCGTTTCTTTTTCGTCGTTTTTTTTCGTCGTTTTTTTTTCGTCGTTTCTTTTTTCGTCGTTTCTTTTTCGTCGTATTTTTTTTCATCGTTTCTTTTTTCGTTGTTTCTTTTTCGTCGTTTTTTTTCGTCGTTTTTTTTTTTCGTCGTTTCTTTTTCGTCGTTTTTTTTTTCGTCGTTTCTTTTTCGTCGTTTTTTTTCGTCATTTTTTTTTTCATCGTTTCTTTTTTCGTCGTTTCTTTTTCGTCGTTTTTTTTTCGTCGTTTTTTTTCGTCGTTTTTTTTTTCATCGTTTCTTTTTTCGTCGTTTCTTTTTCGTCGTTTTTTTTTCGTCGTTTTTTTTCGTCGTTTTTTTTTCGTCGTTTTTTTTTTCTTTCTCTTCTTTTTATGCTTCTTTCTTCTTACATTTTTTTCTTCTCAACATTTTTCCTTTTTTTTCCTTTTTTTTGTATTCGCTTTCTTTTTCTTTATTTATCTTCCTCTTTTTTCTTTCTTCTTTAGTTCATCTCTGTCCTTTTCTTCTCTCTTTCTTTCGTCGCCATTTTATTCCTTATTCTCCTTTGCCCCTCTCTTCTTCCTCCTTTCTTTATTCGTCGCCTTTCCTTTTTCTTTCCCCCTCATTCGCACCGATATCTTTCACATCTTTCCTGTACCTCTCTTTCTTTTTCTTTCTTTTTTCCTTTTACTGGTTCTCTTTATATTCTCCTTTTCCTCTCTCTCTCTCTCTCTCTCTCTCTTTCTCTCTCTCTCTCTCTCTCCCTCTCTCTCTCTCTCTCTTCCCTCTCTTCTTCTTCTTCTTTTACTTTTTATTCTCCCAATTCCACGCCACCGCTCCGCTCGCTTGTCCCTGATGTCTCCAGTGGATACACAATGGACAAGCATTTGATCTCATGTTGACATGGTCAGTCAACTATAAGTGACACTTGTGACGGCGTGGGGAAGCTCAAGGGTCGGCTGGGATTTTCGAACGGGGACTAGGGTCACTCAGTACCGGATTGTTGGTCCCACTCATCCCAGCTAAAGATACGGACACGCAGACATTATCCAATTATCTGGAACCCTGGTATTTGTATGTGTTGTCTTTCTCCAAAAATAGCAGACAAAAAAGAAATGTCAAGAAATAGAAGAAAGAATGGAAGAAAGAAGAGATGGGGAATGGGAGGGAGTGAAGGAACGATGAAACGAAAGACGGAAAAAAGTATGGAAAAATGTCGCCAGAAAAAAAGTTATGAATGGAATTGGAACAAAAGTAAACATGATAGAAGAAAGAACATAAGCCAGTCGTGAGACTGCATACGTCTACCTGACAACGTAAGGATGAGCCAAAGTCTTATATGAAATTTACTTCTTCATATTGTATGAAGTATTCTCGAAGTTATGCTAGGTAAACTTTGTGACTGGAAAATTATTCATTTGATCAGTCTAAAATTTTCAAAGAACATCAAATCCATACATCAAATTTGAAGAAATCGGCAATTGAAATTCCGTCAAAATTTCGATCTTGGCCGAACTTTTCACGTCAGGGTCTAAAGATGAGGTCATATAAAATGCTGAACTTCATTAGCTACAATATGGGTCAAATAGCGAGTCTCATCGTTGAACAAAACCAAATGAATGGCCAAAAGTGTGACTTTCCTTTTTTTCCGTGACCTTGATTTTTCACCTACATAAGCCTATGTCCCCATGCGAAAATTCTTTAGCAAGCCCCACTATCCTCAATGGTTCACGTCAGAATGTGCAGCTGCCATTTCTGAGAGGCAACAAGCATTCCATAAATTTAGCCGCCATAAGTCAGCTACTAATAGACATAAATTTATAGAGTCAAGAAATAATTGCAAGGCCGTGATAGGCGAAGCAAAGAGAAGGTATAATGAGTAAACAAAAAGATGCATCCAGTCACAGAAACTAGGTACTCGCGATTTCTGGAAAATCTACAATAGTGTAGTGAATAATGGTCAATCAACGATTCCTCCACTGGAAAATTGCCTCTGTGGTACCTGTCTACAAGAGTTCTGGGAATAGAACCGACCCTCAGAACTACCGCCCAATCAGTCTACTGCCGATCTTTGCCAAAATCTTTGAATCCTTAATCAATCTAGCGATAGTACGGCACTTAGTTAATGCTAAATTTCTATCTGACCGCCAGTATTGATTTAGACAAGCACGATCTACTGCAGACATCCTAACGGTCATCTCTGAACGCATGTATCATACACTCGACAAGGCAGGTGAAGCTAGGGCAGTAGCGCTTGATATATCCAAGGCCTTTGACAAGGTTTGGCATAAAGGGCTTCTCCTGAAAATACGCTCATACGGTATTACTGAGCAACTACTTAATATAAATAGATCCTTCCTAAACAAAAGAAAAATCCAGGTTGTCCTCGATGGCCGTTCATCTAAGCAACATGACATAAATGCTGGCGTACCCCAGGGATCTATTTTTGGACCTTTGTTGTTCCTGATCTATATAAACGATCTCCCTGATGGCATAGAGTCGGAGATTGGTTTATTTGCTGACGACACCACGCTTTACTCTCGCCATGTTGGTAAAACAGACGCGATCATATCCGAGGCAATGGCTGAATCTTTAGAAAATGACCTCCAGGCTGTAGTGGATTGGGGTCATAAATGGTTGGTAACTTTTAATGCCGCAAAGACAAAGCTCCTTTCCTTCAATAACTACAAGAAACCTCTCCAACCACCGGAAAAGTGTAAAAATTGTGAATTTCCTTGCTTTTGTACATTTAGTGTATATGAATTTTCATCTTAACCCTATTAAGGGCATATGATTTCAATATACTGGCATTTTTCATGGTATGTCACTACTTTTGTAAAGGCTATGCCTCAATACAATGGTCATTTTTAAGGTTTTTTGATTTTTTTGTAAAACTAAGGTATATGGTAAACTGAAATTAAAATGCCATCAACTAGACCCTAGAACCTCTATCTCTGCCAAAAATCAGCTGAATCCATCAAATAGTTGATGAGATACAGTGTGGCACATACGTACGTACACACAGATAACATTATTTCATGATTGAACTTTCTGGATCTCTGGGTTGCCTTGACTAATGATGCTGAAATTCTACACACTTATAGAACCTATAAAAAAAATTGTGCAAAGTTCTAACTAATTTGGTTTATTGATTTTTGAGTTATGATTGATCAAAGAAATGAGATTTCTAGCATAGGCCGTTTTTGAAGTCTAATAACGGATAGAGCGCTCTCGCGCCTCTCTTGACATATATATATATATATATATATATATATATATATATATATATATATATATATAAAACAAATCTTTATGTTCGTGTTTCCTTTTTAATCAATTAGAATTTCAGCTTCCCGGTTGTCCGACAGACCTTACGCCTGAAATTCACCACAATATTTCTACAAAGCTACCATTCGTCAATGTATGGAGTATTGGTGTCACATCTAGATTAGAGACTCTTTTTGAGACCCTGTCCAAGAGGGAGAGGCTAGCGTTTGGTGCACTAGACCGCACCAAACGCTCGGCTCTCCCTCCTGGACAGGGTCTAAACAAAGTCTCTAATCTAATAGGCTCCTCACTATCAAGCATGCTCCAGTGTCTGTCCCATCGCCGGAATATTGCATCTCTGTGCTTGTTTTACAATTACTTTAATGGAATATGCTTCAACGAATGTGATGCACTGGTGCCTCTTCTACCTAAAACCCATCGATCAGCCCGTCAGTCAGCAAGACCCCCCCCCCCTTCACTGTTGAGATCCCCAAATGCCGGAAAGCTTTCTACTCTGATAGCTTCTTTCTTCGTATTACTAGCTTTTGGAATTTCCTTCCTGGTTTCTGTTTCCCTGACCGTACGCACATGCAGAAATTTAAATGTAATGTGAACAAGCACCTTGCTGCAAAACTCTCCATATAGAATTCGCCTAATTCACAGTAACCCTATACGTCTCAGTGGCATTGTGCCTTGTTTGGGTTGATTTAAGTAAAAAAGAAAGAAAAATAAGACAACGGGTAAGCACAACGGATACGAGACAGGGGTCAAGGTATGAAACCCGGAAACAAATAAAGGACAAACCCATAATGTAACCCTAACTTAAAAGAGCGGGTGGGTATCTAATTTCTCAGTTTAAGCAATGGCAGATAGTTTCCCTTGTTTATTTGTTCTTGTTTTGATAATAAAACTTCCATCTGCTGATTCTCAGAAATTTGATAGAAAAACGTGTTTTGTTTGTTTTATTTGGTTTGGTTTGTTTTATTTGGTTTGGTTTGGTTTGTTTTTGTTTGATTTGGTTTGTTTTATTTGGTTTGGTCTGTTTTATTTGGTTTGGTTTGGTTTGGTTTGTTTTTGTTTGGTTTGGTTTGGTTTGTTTTATTTGGTTTGGTTTGGTTTGTTTTATTTGGTTTGGTCTGTTTTCGTATGGTTTGGTGTGTGTTATTTGGTTTAGTTTTGTTTGTTTTTGTTTGGTTTGGTTTGTTTTATTTGGTTTGGTTTGGTTTGTTTTTGTTTGGTTTGGTTTGTTTTATTTGGTTTGGTTTGTTTTATTTGGTTTTGTTTGTTTTTGTTTGGTTTGGTTTGGTTTGTTTTATTTGGTTTGGTTCGTGTTATTTGGTTTTGTTTGGTTTGTTTTATTTGGTTTGGTTTGTTTTTGTTTGGTTTGGTTTGTTTTATTTGGTTTTGTTTGTTTTTGTTTGGTTTGGTTTGTTTTATTTGGTTTGGTTTGTGTTATTTGGTTTGGTTTGGTTTGGTTTGGTTTGTTTTATTTGGTTTGGTTTGTTTTATTTGGTTTGGTTTGTTTTTGTTTTGTTTTGTTTGTTTTATTTGGTTTGGTTTGTTTTTGTTTGGTTTGGTTTGTTTTATTTGGTTTGGTTTGTTTTATTTGGTTTGGTTTGTTTTATTTGGTTTGGTTTGTTTTTGTTTGGTTTGGTTTGTTTTATTTGGTTTGGTTTGTGTTATTTGATTTTGTTTGGTTTGTTTTATTTGGTTTGGTTTGTTTTTGTTTGGTTTGGTTTGTTTTATTTGGTTTGGTTTGTTTTATTTGGTTTGGTTTGGTTCGTTTTATTTGGTTTGGTTTGTTTTATTTGGTTTGGTTTGTTTTTGTTTTGTTTTGTTTGTTTTTTTTGGTTTGGTTTGTTTTTGTTTTGTTTGGTTTGTTTTATTTGGTTTGGTTTGTTTTATTTGGTTTGGTTTGGTTTGTTTTTGTTTTGTTTGGTTTGTTTTATTTGGTTTGGTTTGTGTTATTTGGTTTGGTTTGGTTTGTTTTATTTGGTTTGATTTGTTTTATTTTGTTTGGTTTGTTTTTGTTTGGTTTGGTTTGGTTTGGTTTGGTTTGTTTTATTTGGTTTGCTTTGTTTTATTTGGTTTGGTTTGTTTTTGTTTGGTTTGGTTTGTTTTATTTGGTTTGGTTTGGTTTGTTTTTGTTTGTTTTGTATTTTAGATTTTATTATTTAAACTTCAGAACTGTCTTTATCTTACTCGTCGCTTTTTTGCGCTGTCGTGTTTATTAACTTACCGCTAAAGCAGATGACGAAGATAGCCAACTCCCAGCCCCGTGGTGTGGGGGCGGGGAATCTGGCTGGGTACAAAAAAAACTATAGGTGTGCTTGAGGCGATTGGCAATAAACCAATTCTTTCTCAAAGAGAGAATGGTCTGCTTGTGACGGTTAGAGTTGGACCATGCCTCATCCAAACAACGTAGGGTATGTTACTGCGTAGATAGCCCCGACACTGTCGGGCTGAGCGCCGAGAACGTATCTTTGGCGATCATGAAAACTGCTGATGGGGAAAGTTTTTGTTGTTTCTCACGAAGACAGAAGTTATAAGGTCCGACTTTGACTCCTAGGATTCCAAAACTTCCGACTCAAACTGTCAGACTGAATGCCGATAAGAGATAACCGTCGAATATGAAAAAGGTTTTCGTGGGAGTTAAAGTTGTGTTACCTTTTGCTGATGTAGGACAAGTTGTAGTGAATTAAAAAAAAATTAAACAAATAAACCGCGTGTAAATGAAGCACTTCCGGATGCAAAACAAAATGGTGATTGAGACTGGGCGACTTCACGCGGTTGTATCGATCTGTTTCCCCGAATAGAAGCGAATGGTTACTGATGAGTTTTGTTTTCTACTATTCTGTTTTAAATATCGTAATCTCGAACGTGGGCATACTCCCCCCCCTCTCCCTCAAGCTCTTCAATACTCACGACGACCGGCGCCCACTTCCTTACTTTTACATACGCGTACCACACACACACACACACACACACACACATACCAAGATGCTCGTGTTACACCAAACAACAGAAACTGACCTGTTGGCATTCCCCTGTACGGGTGCTTCAGACGATTGGCAATAAACCAATAACTCCTCAAAGAGAGGAGGTAGAAACAGATGCGGCCGGGTTTATTAAGAAAAGTTGGTTAATCTCTTTTAAGACATGTCAGACTCTTTACGGTTATTTCGTATGGAAACACAATATCTGTTCTCAATGATTAATTGTATACCATAATGGAAGCACAAATCACTAGTTTATGCCTAGCGGGTTGATATATTTTCTAATGATATTAATAGGGAATTTAACATAATAGAACCGATAAACGACCCTATAGTCCGCAATATCTTTGGCCTTTTGGCTGGGATAACAGTGTAGTATCTGTTCCAATGGATACTACACCCTATAGACCGGGGTCGTCTTAGACTTCGGGGCTTGATTCCAACGGTTTGTGGGTTTGTCCTGTGCAGTTCTAGGAGGTCAACCCTCCCAGGCTTTGCCTCCCCTCTTTGGGGTGGAGTAAGTTTATTGCTTACTGCCTGAGGCGCCCCTACCGGGGAATGTCGACGGGGCTGCCCATGCATTTTTGTAGACTAGAGTGCTCTCCCTTCTCGAGGGCGCTGGCTTTTCAAATCCCACTTTCCTGACCTTGTGTCACATCTTACCGCTGTGGGAGGAAGATAAATAGAAGTATACGTTAGACTGATTACGCATCAGCGCCCCCTATTTAAAAAAAAAAAATAGACGCGCAGAGATTTAGGGGTTCGTCTAATAGACCGCCCGTGACCCTCTGTCTAGATAAAGTGTCTCTCTCTCTCTCTCTCTCTCTCTCTCTCTCTCTCTCTCTCTCTCTCTCTCTCTAACACAAACACTCTCTCTCTCTTTGATTTGATGGATGACGTCATTATGTCGTGACTCCATCTACTGTCTCTGTTTTAATGGATCACGTCATTCTTTGGTGACAAACTTTTATGACGTCATCCCTTTGTGACGTCATAAGGTGTTCACGAATACAAGCAAACAAGATCCACATAGTTTTAGTAGTATGCTTCTTTGGTCTTTTGGCTAAGATCAAAGTGCAGTTATGGGAGGTTAACCCCCTCCCATGTATTGCCTCCCCTCTTTGGGGAGGAGTATGTTTATTGCTTACTGTCTGAGGCGCCCTGCCCAGGCAATTTTTTGAGATTCACCTCACTCTTCCTCTAGAGTGAAAATTCCCACCTTCCGACCTTGTGTCACATTCTACTTTGTGGGACGTAGATAAATAGGTGAGTATATAGATAAAGGAATCGCCTACTTAATCATGTATAGATATTTGCATATTCTTTATTTTCGCCTTTAGTTTGCTGACTGAAGATAAAGCTGTAGTTATTTTCATAGCCCAATGAACCGAATTGCCCACACATTTTGAAACCGCTAGTATCAATATGACTAATCGAATTATTACTGTGTAGAACTATCCATAATTTATATATATATATATATATATATATATATATATATATATATATATATATATATATATATATATATATATATATATATAGTAATCCAGGTAGAGTAAAAATCCACAGGGTAGAAATCCAAAGGAAATCAAACCCGGCTTACAAAAGAGTGCTCAATAAAGATATAGAGCTGTATTGTGTATGCTTTTATTCGAACATGTACATATATATATATATATATATATATATATATATATATATAAATATGTAAATTATAACTAAAAGGTAAACTTTTAGATAGTTGGACCTATTGTGAGATAAGGAAAGCTCAATATACTGGATAGAGCAAAAATATGGTACGTCAATGAAAATTAGTAAGACCTGCAAATGGAAGCAAATCGGTATTTTCAGTTATGAAAAATAAATGTTTTTATTAACTAAACTACTCCTTGTTTTGAACAACTGAAAATACCGATTTGCTTCCATTTGCAGGTCTTACTAATTTTCATTGACGTACCATATATATATATATGTATATATATATATATATGTGTTAGTAAAGAGTTTCCACTGTATAGAATGCATTTAAATTTTGTAATTTGAAACGGTTTTTAAAACCAGTAAAATGCAGAGGCTTTCTTTTAAATAAATATATTATTTATTTAAATTCAAATTTTCGATTCACACAGGAATCTTCATCAAGATAATAGACAATATTTTTTCTTCCCTTTTTTTAACGACATGGTGTCGCTTGATCCTGAGAGAGAGAGAGAGAGAGAGAGAGAGAGAAAGAGAGAGAGAGATAGAGAGAGAGAGAAAGAGAGAGAGAGAGACAGTATAGGGTAGTGCAGCATCAGAGCAGTTCCAACGAGATAAAAATGTATATTTAAAGAAGTGAGGCTACCAACATTTGTAAAAAAAACTATTTTCAACAATTGTTTGTTATTTTATTATTTTAGCATTTTATAATTTTGTGATTTTATGACGCGTTTGAAGCCTCGTGCGGCTATATATATATATATATATATATATATATATATATATATATATATATATATATATATATATATATATATATATATATATATATATATGGGTTCCACAAAGTCTGGCTACATGGTAAAAACATAACTTTTAAAAGAAAAAAGAAAGTTCCATTCTAATGTTGATAAATAATATTTCCAACATGATTTCCGAATTCTAAACCTGTCCGGAACGAAATTTGTTCAAAACACTTCGAGACCAATTTCCCAATGTACACGCACTTCATGAACACCATATATATATATATATATATATATATATATATATATATATATATATAAAATTTTATTAAAAAAAACACCCACCGCATCTGCACTACCGATGCCCGCTTCTCCAACACTAAAACTCTCCTGTGCCTTGTTACTTCGAATTTTGGATGTCTCACTCTTATCATGGCACCGATGTTTAAATATTGACTCTTTTAGTTCATCATGTTACTCTCGATAAAGCCCGTTCTTGCGGCGAAATATTGACTCAAATCATGACTTATGTTAATCTCTTTTTGCTCGAATTCGTTATTCTGTTTGCTTATTTCCATGTTTTACCTATACATTCTGTTGGATTATCATCTTCTAAATATACATCACACACATACACACACATAATATGCAAGGTCTTCAAAAAGTCGTCATTTTATTTTTAATGTTAATAACATCAAAACTGTATTTATATTTATATATATGTGTGTGTATTGTATTTCATATATAGATATACCTACAAAAAACACTTAAATGTAATTATGTGAAACGCTTATTTGTCGAAAGATTGCGAGGGAAAATTAAAAATAAATTATTTAACGAAAAGATAGAGAAACAGAAAAAAAATTAGAAAAAGAGCGAGATGTTTAAACTGTTTAAAAATGTTCTGTTTGTCTCTACCCTGTGCTAGTATACGACACTGACTGAATGTATATATATAATTATATATACACATACATAATTATTAGTGTATTGAATTAGTTGATAAGCGATGAAAAAAAATAAGAAACATGGAAACATTTTAAAAGAGTTCATATACTTCAATTTAAAAGGTCAAATATTTTATCGGGAACGAGGGAAAAATAAAGTGAGAGGTGTGGGAGGTGGACACGGTGAGAAGTGTTGTTATCAGTCGAGTGGTGAGGAACAAGTAAATATGGTAGAATACGCCAGAATACAAAGGAAAGGGGAAACATGATAACGGATACACATTATGTCACGTGGTATATGTTGATATCTATTCTAGACATCGAAGGAAGAAAGAAAAGGTGAACGAAAATGCAGGGATATTTTAATTTATTCAAGTATAGTAAGGAGGGTTGTGTGAGAAAAATATGTTTTTTTAAGTTGTAGTCATTATATAATGTAATATTTGTTTTCTCGTGAATTATACTTTTAGTGCAACTAGTAGAATCCTATTCGTTGTTTGATCATGTTATAAAATGCTTGCTAAAGATTGAGAAATAATCGTCGATTCAGTACGTCGGGGAACATTTTTATTGTGTATTGGTGTAGACTGAGTAATGTGGACAGTGTATGTATTCATAATTTGCTTACTAAATGCATACATATACACACGTATATATAATATATATATATATATATATATATATATATATATATATATATATATATATATATATATATATATATATATATATATATATATATATATATATATATATATATATATGAATGATGAGAGTAATCCGACGTAATGAGAAATTAAAAAGGAAAAACCAAGAGATATTTTTTTATATATTCATCAACGATTTGTCTTTATTTGTAAGACTTCCTCAGGATGATAATTTTAAGAAAAATTTCATGCAAGTACATCGAAATATATATATATATATATATATATATATATATATATATATTACTATTTCATGTATTCACATAAAATTTTATAAAGAGATATTATTTTTTTATGTATCAATTTTCAGTATTTACTTCAACAGTGATCGATACGTAAGTAGGGCTAGGTAGTAAGTTATGAAAATAGATGTATGGCAATTAAGATACACAGAGGCTCCTGCGTTTAATTTTAGCCTGAAGATTCCCCACGCGGAAACCTCTGTGTAGCTTAATTACCATAAATATATTTTCATAACGTACCATATATATATATATATATATATATATATATATATATATATATATATATATATATATATATATGTAAAAATAAAAATGGAATAAAAGATAAGCAAATCAACAACTAGCAAAAATGTACTCAAAAACACATATTGAAAAAGTTCTACCGAAATATTTCGATCGTTAAAATAAAACTTTAATTAAAAACGGAACAGTTTTCAAATTTATACAAAGAACGCAATTTGGATTTAAAAAAATAGTCACGTGTAATAAACAGTAGAAAGTGAGAAAGAAAGAAAGAAATGTTAAAAAAGACTAAAAAAAAAGAAAAAGATAGAAGAAGAAAAAAAAGAAAGAAAGAAAAAATCGACAGTCAGCTTATTTTTGCTAGTTGTTGATTTGCTTATCCTTTATTGCATTTTTATTTTTACATTTTGTCTGAAACATTGTTTCGTTTATTCCTCATATTAATATATATATATATATGTATATAATATACATATATATATATATATATATATATATATATATATATATATATATATATATATATATGTATATAATATACATATATACATATAAGAGAGCTAATATAATTTATTTGGATACTGTATATTATATGTAATATATGTAATATACAGTAATATATGTAATATACAGTAATATATGTAATATACAGTAATACATGTAATATACAGTATCTAAATAAATTATATATATATATATATATATATATATATATATATATATATATATATATATATATATATATATATATATCTGTATATAATATATATAGACTGTCAGGTTGTATATGAAAAGAAATCAAATAAAGTGCTCGATCATATAAGAGAGCTAATATAATTTATTCGGATACTGTATATTATATGTAATATATGTAATATACAGTAATATATGTAATAAATAGTATCTAAATAAATTATATATATATATATATATATATATATATATATATATATATATATATATATATATATATATATATGTATATAATATATAGAGTGTCAGGTTGTGTATGAAAAGAAATCAAATAAAGTGCTCGATCATATAAGAGAGCAAATATAATTTATTTGGATACTGTATATCATATGTAATATATGTAATATATGTAATATACAGTAATATATGTAATATACAGTATCTAAATAAATTATATAATATATATATATATATATATATATATATATATATATATATATATATATATATATATATCTGTATATAATATATAGAGAGTGTCAGGTTGTATATGAAAAGAAATCAAATAAAGTTCTCGATCATATAAGAGAGCTAATATAATTTATTTGGATACTGTATATTATATGTAATATATGTAATATACAGTAATATATGTAATATACAGTATCTAAATTAATTATATAATATATATATATATATATATATATATATATATATATATATATATATATATGTATCTGTATATAATATATATATATATATGGATATGTATATGTGTATGTATATATGTATAATATATATATACACGCAAGCTGTCGCAAAAATGAGAGGGAGAGAGATGAGGCGATATGATTATGATGTTTTGAATCTCCTGTTTCCAAACTGTTTAACTTAAGCCTCTTTTAATTACGACAAGAGTGTTGGTTTCGGGAAGTTTCGGAAATTAGTCCATCATTGCGGTCCGATTTCGTTACGCCTAATTCGGAAATAGAGCTTATTCCAATATATGCCTTAACCATGGACCGATCCATAGATCCGTACACTACCTCACCCTCTCTCTTTCTCTTTCTCTCCCTCCCCCTCTCTCTCTCTCTATTTCTCTTTCTCTTTCTTTCTCTCGCTCTCTCTTTCTTTCTCTCTCTCTCTCTCTCTTTCTCTCTCTCTCTCACTCTCTCTTCCTCTCAAAAACAAAAAGTGGAGAAAATTCACTAGGGATCGCAACGAAGCGTTCTGGATAGCCATTTCCGTAGCGGAGATTTCGGACGAGAAAACTGGAATTAGCACTATCGATAGTGAAAGGGATAGGGTTCTGAAAACCATGTTGATTCTGTGGGCAGCCGGTAATTTGGCGTTTGGTCACGTCTTCGGAAAAGACCGTGGCGCTCAGCGAGATGCTCTAGAACGGAAGTGAGGAAATTTCACCGGAAGTTGATCCCAAACGATGTTCCCGTCTTTCCCCCGGCTAACGTCATCACGCGTTGTTTAATGAGATTTCTAATCCGCGTAATGTTCGACCATTGATAGAATTGATTATCGATAATAATTGATCTGTATTTTTCTACTTATACACACGGACAAGAGTAATAGAAATTGTTCTTTTTTTCTTTTTCTTTTTTTAGTTAATGCTGTGTTTTACGGGTTGACATATGGAAGAGTCAGTACGTTTGTTTGTGGATATGTCTTTACGTATCGCAAATCACCATTACGGCGTTTTCTTCAACCCCAATCCCAAAGGATCTACAAGAAACTGAGTCGACACAAAGTGTCTATATTCTTAAAAATCACTATTTCTCCCCCTTCTCCTTCTCTCTCTCTCTTTCTCTCTCTCCTTTTCCCTTGCTCTCTCTCTCTCCTTTTCTCTTGCTCTCTCTCTCGCTTTCTCTTGCTCTCTCTCTCTCTCTCTCAATATATATATATATATATATATATATATATATATATATATATATATATATATATAGTAAGCAATGAAAATATATTTATGGCAATTAAGCTACACAGAGGCTCCCGCGTTTCATCCCCCGGGGGAATCGTCAGGCTAAAATACATTTTAGCCTGAAGATTCCCCCCGGGATGAAACGCGGGACCCTCTGTGTAGCTTAATTGCCATAAATATATTTTCATAGCTTACTAACGAGCTCTTCTTACGTATCGAGCACTGTTGAAGTAAATACTGAAAAATGACACATAAAAAATAGTATCTGCTTATAAAATGTTATGTGGATACATGAAATGCATATATATATATATATATATATATATATATATATATATATATATATATATAGGTGTATGAAAATATGTTTTTGCATATAATTTTTAATCTTTATATATAACAACCTTTTCAAAGTGAAATCTCGATGATTGTTAACATATGAGAGCATATATATATATATATATATATATATATATATATATAAACAATATTCCGCAAAATTTCAGTCACCAAATTTTTATTCTCTTAAAAACCAAAAACTTCTGTGTATTTTGACGTACCGTTTCGCACATAGATGAATTGAGTCATTTTAAACAAAGAAAACGCAGTTTAAATTCCCAGAGAAACTAACTACATCCAAGATATAGTAGACTTAGCACTTGCATATATATATATATATATATATATATATATATATATATATATATATATATATATATATATATATATATATAATATTTTGCAATGATCATGCTCCGAAAAATCCAACATCAACAATATTTGTCCTTCCGTACATATGTTTCAGAAATTTAAATATATTATCGAATCCCTAGTGCCGGATTGACAAATATATGAAAATCTTCATCAGCGCAATAATTCTGTATAAATTGTAATCGTTCATAGTTGTAAGCACAAAACAAAACATAATCCAGAAACCTATCTATTCCAATATGACGGATCATATAAATTAAGACAATAATGTTTTAAAAAGTTCAAAGATATATATGTTTATGGATGGATTCAGACAAGCTTGAAAATGGTTTATGTTTAAATGTACTTCAATGTAACAAAACTGAAAATCTTGCGAAAAATGAACTGCCTGAATAGTAAATAGTTTTCACCATTAAGATATTTATGAATAAAGAAAGAAGCGAATAAACGTTGTCATTACAAATAAAACCGTTGCCAAAACGCTGACATAATTAATCCACTTAGCCTGACGAATACCTACAGCGAAAGAAGCGCGGAAACCTCTGTGTAGCTTGATTGCTACAAATATATGTTCATAACATATATATGCATATATATATATATATATATATATATATATATATATATATATATATATATCATCCTGAGGAAGTCTTACAAATAAAGACGAAACGTTGATGAACACATAAAAAACATATTTTTTGGTTTTTCCTTTTTCATTTCCCATTACGTTGGATTACCTTCATCCTTCTTTTCCAATATATATATATATATATATATATATATATATATATATATATATATATATATATATATATATATATATTAAATATACATATACGATTTGTTGTTTTGACGTCTAATGACTTCACAATGTGTTCTCGGCATTTTTTTTTAAATTCTCCTCTTTTCTTCAGCTTATTGTTAATTTTTTTTTCCACCTGAACGGGATTCGCCGAAGAATCGAAAGTGCTCGTGATGCGTATTGAACATTCATTTTTTTTAAATTTGACAGAAAAAGATTATTAAAAAATTTAAAAACAAAAGTATTATTAAGCAGAATTCTTTTATCTTTAAGGTACTTTTATCTTTAAAGGTACTAAAGCCTTTTTTTTTATTTAATGCAACCTTAATTCCTATATAATTTTATTTCTAGCTACCATATCGTAGAATGGTTCGTAGGTGTAGTGTTTAGATAGTATTTTATTATTATTATTATTATTATTATTATTATTATTATTATTATTATTATTATTATCATTATAAAGAATTTTATTTGATATGCAAATTACCATATTACACGGTAGTCTTAAGGGTAGTATATTATTATTATTATTATTATTATTATTATTATTATTATTAATTATTTATGTATATATAAGTAACATTTAAAACTGAATTATTTCGACACTTGATTATTGGGGAAATGGTAGTTTTATATGTACCATTGGAGAGCCATGCATATAACTGTCCTGTTTTTAAATCTCCGAAACAGTTGCCTGGTAAACAGCTGAAGATCCCCGTGTTAATATTAGATGCTTACGTTAAGGTCTCCTGCTTTTGTTTCACTGTTAGATACTTAATCCCCCTTTTTATTTTATTTACTTACTATTATATATTATTTATTTATGAATTTTCCAACAAATGTTAAGTTTACACTATTTTGGGTTTAGTTAGTGTCTCTGGGAATTTAAACTGCATTTTCCTTCTTTTTTTTTGTCTTTTTGTTTAAGATGGCTCAAGGCTTCTTTGGACTATATATATATATATATATATATATATATATATATATATATATATATATATATATATAACATAGATCAATGTAACCACGATTACATGATCAAATCGCGTTCTAAGAATTGAACATAACTTTTTATGATGTGTATCTTACAAAAAATCAGAACAACATCGGTACCGTCGGTTTCAAATCAAAACAAAGGGGACCTTAAATTAGTCCCATTTACGGACACTCTTCAGCCTCTGTTTATGTCCTCGTTTTTAAACTGTACGTCAGTTCAAATTTTTTAAAAATCGCAATAATTGTTTTTTTACTGTATTATTCAGGTGTATGATGATGATTAATATCGGTTTGGGTGTTTGCAAAATCAATGTCATAACTTCGAGATAATTACCTCCGCGACGGAGGTTATGTTTTCGGTTGAGTCTGTAACTATGTTTGTTTGTTTGTTTGTTTGTTTGTGTACAGCCTAGCGTCCAATCGTCACCAAATTTGGTCAAAATATTGGCCATAGCTTAACTTCGAACTGATTTGATTTGAGGGATATCTAAGTAAAAGGTAAAGGTCAAGGTCACGGAAAAAAGTGTTAAACAGACTTTTAGCGATAACTTGGCGATAACTTCGGTTCTGTTCATCGTAGAGACTCGCTACTTGGCCCAGAGGGTAGTCAATGAAGTCTCGAATGTTATATGACCTTAATATATATATATATATATATATATATATATATATATATATATATATATATATATATATATATATATATATATATAGTAGTGAGGAAAGCCCAAAATTATAGCTTTGATGATGAACAACGCCCAGGTAGACCAACCTCTACAGATGACGACCAAATCAATACATTAACAAGCCGCGCATGCGTGGTCCCCCTCTGTATGTGACTCGATGTGGCGAGTGTAAAATGCGATAAATATGGGCAATTTGGGGCATTTTTGACCCTTCTTTGATCCTCTGGGGGCGCGAACCAGAATTTTTCTGAGGTCAAGGATGCTCATTTTATATTCAGAACAATTGCCTCTACATTTTGGCCAAGTTTCAGAAAAATTGAATGGATTGATCAAACGTTTTATGAGGATAGGGTCATTTTTTTCCATTTTAAGGGGGTTTTGACCTCCTGAGAACGCGAACCAGATTTTTCCCAAGGTCAGCGATACTTATTTTCTATTAGGAACAATAGCCTCCACATTTTGGTCAAGTTTCAGAGAAATTGAATGGATGGATGAAAAGTTATGGGGCAAAAAATGTCATTTTTTGCCATTTCGGGGCCTTTTGACCCCCTGGGGGCTAACCAGATTTTTTTTCAGAAATCGGAGAATGTCACTTTCTAACCTGACCAAAGTTACAACTTCATGCAAAATTTCAGAGAAATTCAATGGATGGTTGCGGAGAAAAATCCGGACGGACGGACGGACGGACACACGGACGGACGGACGGACAGACGGACGGACGGAAATGCCTCAAAACATAGGTCTTCCGATTTTATAAATCGTCGGACCAATTAGGAATAACCCACATTACGAAACACGAAGACTGACATAAAAAGCTTAACATGTAATAAACCACCGTTCATGAGGATTTAGTAAAACTTAGATACACAAATTCGATGCGAACTTTTCGGACAACTTCATATAAAATCCATTTTAATTGTTCCAATTAAACGTTATTTGCAATTAACTCACCAGATGGTCCCTCTTTTACTAAGTGTCTGCCTATCTCGCCCACCTTCTGTCACTGTATACGTTTTGAACACCAGCTCGTGTTTTAGACGGTGTCTACCACGGTAACTTCCGTCTCTCTGTTTCTGTTTTAGAAGTAAAAGTGATCAAACTGGCTACAAAACATTAGATTTGAATAAGGAATCTAAATAAATAAATGCAAAGGTTATTTTTTCATTTATTACTCCTTTATTACCATCAAAACGGGTTACTGTAATATAATAGAATAATACAACATAATACTTTGAAAAACTATATATATATATATATATATATATATATATATATAAAATAATAATTTTTAAAAGTAATAAAAATAAACATTTAATATTATTTACTTAAAATTAATATATATATATATATATATATATATATATATATATATATATATAAAATATTTGTTATTGTTTATCTATGGACGTATACGTTTCGTCTCTTTTCAATCAAGACTCATCAGCATAGAAGTACGACTATTCACCTCCGGTCACACGATTCGAAACCCTGGACTACAAGTCTTTTTTCAGCCTACAGTCCAACGTCGCTAACCTCTAGGCCAGTTCTGAACAGCTTATAAACAATGATAATTTTAACACAATAACGGCGGCGAAAGCGTACAGGCATTCAAACTTCTATAAGGGAAGGAACGATGCATAAAGCAAGTGACGCTACGCTGTGTTACTACTACCATTTTACAGTGCTCTACTTTTTAACGAGGAGCTTCAAATATAATATATATATATATATATATATATATATATATATATATATATATATATATATATATATATATATATATATTAGTATGTTTAAGAAGGCTGAGGACAATACAAAGTGCCGGGTAGGTTGTAAGCTGGCAAGAACGAAAATAATAAATTGAAATTGAACTTACTATTTTTTCTTAAAACCTTACATAACAGCAAGTGTGGTTTTGGCTGTTTGTGTGTTGTCCGGATGATTATTAAAATAATCATGATTTTTTTTATGATGATTTTTAATAATCATCCGGACAACACACAAACAGCCAACATCACATATGCTATTTTGTAAGATTTTAAGAAAAGATAAATATGAAGTCCCATTTCGATTTATTATTTTTTTTTCTTTCCAGCTTACAACCTACCCGGCACTTTGCATTGCCCTCAGCCTTCTTAAACACTATTCTCAGTAATGCTTCAAGCAAACTACCATTCTCTATTATATATATAGCCCCCCCCCCCACTTTACGGTCATCAATAATGAAGTTATATATGCATGTGTTTAACCGCCCCCCCCACTTTTTAGGAGAGCCCCCCCCCCCCAACACTTTTATAACTGTCCCGCCGGTCCTGTTAATAGATATTGTATTTTGTGCAATTTTTATTCTCATCTTCTACGTGTTTATATAATTGCTCTATCTCGTATATCGAGCATCAATTCTTTCATGATAGGTTCTGCTTTAAAGGTATAAATCATATCTTTATTCTCCTGCTCCTATATATATATATATATATATATATATATATATATATGTATATATATATATATATATATATAATATGTATTAATATTTTCCCTCGCTGCCAAGTGTGTAATATCGAGTATTTACATACGGCTTTCAGCGCAGCTAACTGTTTATAATTGAAGCTCATAAAAATCTCCGAGGGTGTAAATAACGCCTCCGTCGGTGTGTGTACACGCCCTCCTGTGCGTCTGACAAGGCTCGTTGTGACTCCCATGTTTACGCGGGCCACCCGCTGAGTTGGCAGTTGAGGGATTTAAGCAGCTACTCCATCGTAACAGCTTCACCTTCGGGGGCCCCTTTTTTGGGGGATTCATCGTCGTCGTCGTTGTCGTATTTATTTGTTGCTGTCTTGTTAGCGATTCGACTTTTCTGAGCCTGTGCTATTATTGCAGGCGTAGAGCATACCACCTCCCCCTCCCCTCACACACACACACACACTCGCCCGGACCGGTCTCTCGGATTCGGAAAGCAATGGCTACTAACATTTATTATCATTATTATTATTATTATTATTATTATTATTATTATTATTATTATTATTATTATTATTATTATTATCCTTTTTTTCTTCTTCTTTTTCCTTTTCTTTTCTTCTTACCGTCTTCTTTTTCTCTTTTTCTTCTTATTCTTTTCTTTTTCTTCTTCTTTATCTTCTTCTTTTTCTCGTTTTTTTCTTCTTCTTTTTCTTCTTCATGTTCTTCTTCTTGTTCTTCTTTATCTTCTTCTTTATCTTCTTCTTTATCTTCTTTTTCTTTTTCTTTTTCTTCTTCTTCTCCTTCTTCTTCTTCTTCTTCTTTTTCTTCTTCTTCTTCTTTGTTGTATTCTTCTTAAGTTTATTGTTCTTATTCTTTTTTCTATTACTTTTTCTCCTTCTTCTTCTTCTTCTTTTTCTTCTTCTTCTTCTTTGTTGTATTCTTCTTAGTTTTATTCTTCTTATTCTTTTTTCTATTACTTTTTCTTCTTCTGCTTTTTCTTTTTCTTTTACTTTTTCTTCTTCTTCTTCTTCTTCTTTTTCTTATTCTTCTTCTTCTTTTTATTATTATTATTATTATTATTATTATTATTAGTAGTAGTATTAGTATTATGACCACTAAAAGGTTGTACATACAATACATAACGCAAATGAGAGGTCAGTATGATTTGAGCGTTCCCGCGTCCGTCAGAATTATACGACCGGTCGGTTGAAGATCAAGACGCGATTCTCATCAAATAGTTGATCATTCGCAAACTCGCTAGCCTTGTAGGATAAGAGGAGTATCTAATATTATTACAGTGAGATCAAAGATTGAACCACACACACACACACACACACACACACTGACAATGACACACACATACACATGAAGCAACAAATGATCGGAAACATGCATGACCTCATAATTTATCGTAACCGAAGAAAATTAAATTCAAATATCAAGTCTCATCAAAATTAATTTGTTCATGACTGTGTCTTCATAAATATTTTCTTTCGATATATATATATATATATATATATATATATATATATATATATATATATATATATATATATATATATATATATATATATATACAAACATTTAAAATAGCCTACCCAAATACATTTATGTTTCAATAGTCAATGTATACCCCTGAACCAAAGGTTCAAAATGAAATTAAATCATCCAATATATATATATATATATATAAATATAAATTCACATTTAAAATAGCCTACCCATATACATTTATGTTTCAATAGTCAATGTACACCCCTGGACCAAAGGTTCAAAATGAAATTAAATCATCCAATATATATATATATATATATATATATAAATTCACATTTAAAATAGCCTACCCATATACATTTATGTTTCAATAGTCAATGTACACCCCTGGACCAAAGGTTCAAAATGAAATTAAATCATCCAATATATATATATATATATATATATATATATATATATATATATATATGTGTGTGTGTAGAACGCCATCACGCTCTCACGTACATTTCAACTTTACAGACGCTTTTTCAAGTTATAAACTACTTGCCGTTATAATTCAAAAATGAGCACAACAGTAAAGTCATGATTTGTAAAGACACTAAAACTAATACCGCCCGAAGATGATTTGACGATTCAAATCGAAAGTACTTGCAAAAAAGAAAAAAGAATGGAACAAGAAACTTATGGATCATATTTACATCAATTTGACCGAAACATTAGATGGACAATTCGGAAAATTGAAAAAATAAAAAAAAGTCGCATCAAACAAAACCACTCCGTGTTATTTAATAATGTTTGCCTAAATAAAAATATGCTGCCTAAATACACACAATATATATATATATATATATATATATATATATATATATATATATATATATATATATAACTTCTTTTGTAATATAGTAGGAAATATCACAGCAGAGTGCTCGATTAATTGAGAATTAAAATTAAGAGCGTGATATTTATTTAATATTTTGTACAGAAAAATTAGTACAATTTCTTAGAGAAAATTATCAGATAATATATATATATATATATATATATATATATATATATATATATATATATATATATTGGTACAGCAAAATTAGTACAACATTAGTACCGTCGGTTTTTAGCTCAGAAGGACTTAGCCATCCGGCTCTCTTCAGCTTATGTTGTCATCTTAGAGATAACAACATAAGCTGAAGAGAGCCGGATGACTAAGTCCTTCTGAGCTTGAACCCGACGGTACTAATGTTGTACTAATTTTGCTGTACCAATATATATATATATAGTATTTGATAATTTTCTCTAAGAATAAAAGATGAACGTGTTTGTGTAGCTTACTTGCCATAAATATATTTTTAGACTACTAATATGTATTGGACACTGTTGATGTAAATTATGAAAACAAGTAACATATTATATTACTTTATAATATTGTATGCGTATAAACATGGAATAGCAATATCTATCTATATAAAGTTAAGTATTATGTATATATACTAGTAGAAAACCGGTCCCAGGACGCTCGATGATAACCAAGGAGAAAAAAAAGTATGATGGGCTCGTACGTGTAGATATTTAAACGACCCATGTAGATTATGTTTGAATGAGAAGCTTAAAAATTTTAAATTCAAAGATCTACCAAACTTACTAAATTATAGAATCGAAATATCATCCAACTGTAGACATAGAATAAAGTCGGCTTTGAGTAACTATATACATAACAAATAAAAAAAAATTCAAAAATTCAAAACTTAACTAAATCAACATCTAAAATAGCAACGAATAACAAAATAAATGGAAATAATTATTCCAATCACGCACGTGCTTAAATCAAGTCACCTGTTTATTTGATACATTCACAAAAGGGTTGCGTCACACCTAGAAAAAAAAGAACGCAAAGTAAACGTCAGCCGGGCTTTTGTTTGACAGAAGTTCAGCTAATAAAAACAAGAACCAGTTAGAAGGAAATAACAATAGATCTGATTGGTTAAAATAACTATAGATCTGATTGGTTAGTAAGCTTGACTAAACACCACGTGGGTATATAGCAAAAAAAGAACAATAACAAAAATCCGTGCACTAAGCCTGACGATTCCCTACTATAAGAAGCTTGATTGCTATAAATATATGTTCATACGATATATATATATATATATATATATATATATATATATATATATATATATATATATATATATATATATATATATATATATATATATATATATATATAATCCCCGTGTTAATATTAGATGCTTACGTTAAGGTCTCGTGTTTTTGTTTCACTGTTAGATACTTAATCCCCCTTTTTATTTTATTTACTTACTATTATATATTTTGTTTATTTATGAATTTTCGAACGAATGTTAAGTCTGCACTATTTTGGATTTAGTTAGTTTCTTTGGGAATTTAAACTGCATTTTCCTTTTTTTTGTCTTTTTGTTTAAAATAACTCAAAGCTTCTTTAGACTATATATATATATATATATATATATATATATATATATATATATATATATATTTATTTATTTATTTATTTTGGTACAGAAAAATTAGTATAACATTCGTACCGTCGGTTTCAAGCACAGAAGGACTTAACCATCCGGCTCTCTTCAGCTTCTGTTGTCATCTGTTTCGGAAATGTGAAGTTACGTGTCACTCTCGATTGGACGCGTTATTTGCTTGGAGTGTTATTTATGTTTGTTTAAATTTAGTGTAAGGAAGGTGGAATAAGGTTTGAAAAAAGGGTATATATATATATATATATATATATATATATATATATATATATATATATAACATAGATCAATGTAACCACATATGTATATATATATATATATATATATACCCTTTTTTCAAACCTTATTACACCTTCCTTACA
>OY744547.1:19733430-19748430 GCA_963556195.1 Sepiola atlantica | reverse complement strand
TTTTCTAAATGAGGGTACGTTCCTTAGGGCTAATACGGCTCATGCTTGCTTCGGAAGGGGTCCTTTACTTATTCTAAAAAAAAAATTTTTTTAAATCAATAAATAAAAAAGTTATGAATTTTTAAAAATAGGACCCTTATTTTTGGCCACCCTGTATATGAATAAAGACATATATGTACTTCTATGCTGTCACGAATATGTTAGCGGTATAAATGCCTTTTTCTAGACTATTACAAGTACTGAGTGGAAGCCAGAAAACAAGACAACCAACTCCGACTCATCCCGCTACTTGAAATGAATTCAGAAACAAATCCCCCACATCATAATAAAATGTCAACGGTAGGTTTTTTTTCTTTTGGTCCTCAGAAAGTATAATAATAATTATGTATATATATATGAAGTATAATAATAATTATGTATATATATAAAGTATAATAATAACTATGTATATATATAAAGTATAATTATAATTATGTATATATAAAGTATAATAATAATTATGTATATATATAAAGTATAATAATAATTATGTATATATATAAAGTATAATAATAATTATGTATATATATATAAAGTATAATAATAATTATGTATATATATAAAGTATAATAATAATTATGTATATATATAAAGTATAATAATAATTATGTATATATATAAAGTATAATAATAATTATGTATATATATAAAGTATAATAATAATTATGTATATATATTAAGTATAATAATAATTATGTATATATATAAAGTGTAATAATAATTATGTATATATATAAAGTATAATAATAATTATGTATATATATAAAGTATAATAATAATTATGTATATATATAAAGTATAATAATAATTATGTATATATATAAAGTTAGGTGTGTTTATATACTTGTTGTATGTAGATGATTCACTCCTAAACAAAGTAAACAGTCACTATGACTTTTTGGAACACAGCTGCAAGTCGTAATCGGTCCAAATATGGGATATATTGAGTTTAATTTAATTTTATGCCAAAAGTAAAAAAAACAAAAAAAAACTGGATAAAAGACTTTCGTGAAAATTTATTGTGAGATTTTTGTGTAATTTTAACAATAGATATTGAACATCAATTAATAAATATTCCTGAAATTTCAGTTTCTTTGGAGTATTTTATCGGTATTTAGGGAGCATAATATGGCCAGACCACCCGCTTAAAAATTAAAATATAGCAGATTTGCACAGTCCGAATAATCCAAAACATTCTAGGAGTAAATAGTTTTATTTCTGCTCCTCTTTAGTAGACTGTGGTTCTCTATAGTGACCAAAATATTGGTCACTATAGAGAGTTCTACTGTAGTATATTTTGGCTAAGATCAAAGTGTAGTATCTGTTCCGATAGATACTGCACCCCATAGACTGGTATTGTCTTGGCCTTCGGGGCTTGATTTACGCCGGTCTATGGGTCTGTCCTGTGCAGTACTAGGAGGTCCACCCTCCCAGGTGTCGCCTCCCCTCTTTGGGGAGGAGTAAGTTTATTGCTTACTGCCTGAGGCGCCCCTACCGGGGAATGCCGACGGGGCTGCCCAGGCAATTTTTAATGACCAGAGTGCTCACTTCTCGGGCGCTGGCTTTTCAAACCCCACTTTCCCGACCCGACCTTGGGTCACATCTTACTTGTGGCAGTAAGATAAAAACTGGCCTTGTGCCTAACTCCTGGAGAGGAGTAAATCAATACTGTAGTATTTTGTGACTGTTTTTTTTTTGTATTTATGTGGGATTCTAAAAATATTTACAATCATTTTACATAATTCACTAGGAATTCTAGTTTGAATATTTTTCGAGAACGATGGATAAAACCACGTAATATTACGTCGTCTATTTTTCGTACGATCTTATCTATCTTTGAGTTTTCAATGTGTCTAAAGTTCATATTTTTCTTAATAGAGAGTAATCGTTATAGCGGAGATTAGGAGAATCCGTATTATTGGATGAAGAAGCTATTTTATTTTTGTTTTGTATGGGTTATAATGTTTATTTTTAAGGGTGTAGTAATCTTATCAATGAATAAATGCGAAAGATCTTCCCATCTATTTCTAACTATATTAACATCAAAATGGGTTGTACTTATGTCATTCTATTATACAATATAGACTTTTAAAATACTGTATATATAGCAAACTGTAAATACCCCCAAACATATTTAGATCTTCTTAAATTGCATATTTGTTATATAAACAACTTCTAATGAATTAACATTCTGTAATATACAGTTGTAAGTTAGCATTGTCATATTTCTTATATATACGAAATACTTTTGAGAGTAAAACGTCTGAGGTTGATGAGAACAGATAATGAGAACAAATACTACACTTTGATCTAAGTTCAAGTAACCATAAAAATAATGTTTTTTTATGGCTGAGAATTTTTAATGGATGAAAAATTGATTTAATCGGTTATTGCATTAGTTTTTAAAGGGAGTAGTGTAGTATCGGTTCTGTTGTCATAAGACCACTCTCCCAGGATTTACCTGCTCCTTTTAAGGGGGTGGGGTAATTCTCCAAGTATCACATCTTCTTTTTGGTGAGGTGGTAATATAATATTATTTCTAGTATCATGAGAGCACCTTCTCCTTTTTGGGAATGTTGGGGAGGAATAGTGTAGTATCTGTTCTGTTTCCATGTACCATACTCACAGGCATTACTTTTTATTTTCATGGGGCCTATCCTCCCTGTATTCCGTCTTTTTATTAGGGCAGTATAGTATATGTTCGTTTCTCATTATACCATCCTTCTATGATTATCTTCTCCGCTTGGGGAGGAGGGTAGTATACTATCCGTTCTGTTGTCATGATACTATACTCCCAAGCATTAAACCCCTCTTACTTTTTGGGGAGGGGGTCGTCATGATACTATGCTCTCGGTCATTACCTCCCTATTTGGGAGTCAGTGTAGAATATGTTCGTCCAACGCTAGCAATAATATGCGACCGGAGGGAGAATATATTTGCCAGTCTTTAATAGATCAAATTTCTATGGTCTAGTGGTCTCTATCAATTCGCTGTTTTGATATCTCATTGTAATACAGCTTCCTATTCTAGTAGCTTCTTTCCAAGAATTGCAGGTTTGTGGAATTCTCTTCCTGCTGACTGTTTTCCTCCTACCTATAGCCTTGGTCTTTTCAAGACTAAAACCAATAGGCATCTCTTGTCTTTGTGATAATCAATTTTCATTCTTGTTAGCTCCTTGCATCAAGCGATTTCCATTAAAAAACATACCTAACTTTGTATATATATATATATATATATATGGTAAAATGAAAAAGGAAAACCAAAAACTGGATGTTTTTTATGTGTACATCAACGTTTCGTCTTTATTTATAAGACTTCATCAGGATGATGATATAGGGAAAAGATATCATGCAAGCACAGATACATGTAGGGTAGACATGTTGGGAAGAAAAATAAAATAAAATGAAAAATAATGGCAGCGTCTTGCTGGACGTCCGTACTTGTTAGAGAATGAAAATGAGAGGGGGAAAAAGGGGGGAAGGGTGGAGGGAGCAAGGACTACTGTGGCTGGCGATGAGAGAAAGAGGTGGGGGATGAGCAGGGGTAAAATGGATGGCAGAGAGAGATTGGAGGAAGAGGGGGAGGGGGTGTTTGACCAGATGGCTGTGGTCGAGATTGAAGGGGAAGAGTGAGTTGGAATGTTTGTGTGTGGGGGGTGTATGCAGGGAAAATGGGGATGGGTAGAGAGGGAGGGGGGGGGGCTGTGATTTTGGTGGATGGGCGAAAGTTATATATATATATATATATATATATATATATATATATATATATATATATATTTATATAATTTTAAAGGTAAAAGATGAGAATAAAACATTGTAAAGATACAATATTTATTAAAAACATCAAAAGTTCAGAGCAAGGAGCCTCATATCCTTAATCCATGGATTTTCAAAGGAAACGTTTCTTCTCATCAGAGGATGGGGAAGTCGACAATGCGATTATAAAAACTGTCGGCAACAATTAACTTCTTCACTTCTACTTTGTTTTTACTTTATAAAAAATTTTCAAAGTTAATTATTGCCGACAATATTTATAATCGCATTGTCGGATTCCCCATCCTCTGATGAGAAGAAATGTTTTCTTTGAAAATCCATGGATTAAGGATATGAGGCTCCTTGCTCTGAACTTTTGATGTTTTTAATAAATATTGTATCTTTACAATGTTTTATTCTCATCTTTTACCTCTAAAAGGAATTGCTCTATTTAATATATTGAGCTTTACACTATCACGATAGATTATGATTATTAAACGATAATTTAATTATCGTTATGATTCTACACTCAAATATTATTATATATATATATATATATATATATATATATATATATGTGTGAATTTTTAGTAGTGTGTGTTTTTCTATACTTATACGTTTGATATTTTCCCCTATTGTGTCCGTTTATATGTTCGATTTAATTGCTTTGTCTGCTCTTTAGAAGTAAATTGTAATTATGATATCCATACCCTCTCTCATCCTCTTGAATTTCTATATAACTGAGTGTGAACTCTATTCTAGTCTTGATGCTATGTTTTAACTTCGAAGTTGGTGTCTATTCCTTGTGCTGACGAAGGTACTAGATATCAATAAAAATCCATATCGTCTCAGAAATGATCGTACACGAAGCTGTTGTTAATATTGAATTCTTGGAACGTATGTAAACGAACATGTCATAAATGTGTTTAACTCTTAACTATAGAGACGAAACGTATACGTCCATAGATAAATAAACAATAACAAATATTTATATTTGAAGCTCCTCGTTAAAAAGTAGAGATCTGTAGATGGTAGTAATAACACAGCGTGACGTCACTTGCTTTATATGCATCATTCCTTCACTTATAGAAGTTGAATGCCTGTACGTATCGCCGCCTCTAAAAGTGTTAAAATTATCATTGTTTATAAGCTGTTCAGAACTGGCCTATCGGTTAGCGACGTTGGATTGGGATTGAAAAAAATACTTGTAATCCAGGGTTTCGAATCGTGTCACCGATAGTTAATAATCATACTTCTATGCTGATGAGTCATAATTTAAAAGAGACGAAACGTATACGTCCATAGATAAATAAACAATAACAAATATATATATATATATATATATATATATATATATATATATATATATATATATATATATATACATGTTTATATTCGTGCATGTGTATCCCTCTTCTTTCATCTATCTTTATAATTGCTCTATCTCGTATATTGAGCTTAAACCAATTTCACTATAGGTTCTATCTACTAAAAGTATACTTTTAGTTTCATATTTAATTTTATATATATATATATATATATATATATATATATATATATATATATATATATATACAGCGATTGGACAAAATAATGGAAACACGTTGTGAATTTTGTATCAATTTTATTTTTTTTTAATTACCAAAATGTAGGTTTCACTTTCTTACTCAATTAATTGGTTAATTTTTTTGTTCAGATAGCGCATATTAGTAAGAATAATTTAAATTACCGATTTATCAGATTTCCAAAGAGGACAGATTGTTGGTTCTCGTATGACAGGTGCTACTGTAACGGAATTGGTTGAGATGGTGGCCGTATCGAGAGGAACTGTCTAGAAGGTAATGACAGCCAATGAAAAAGAAGGGGAAACAAAATTCTGAAAGAAAGCCGAAGCTGTCTGAAAGAGATCGTAGATCCCTTGTAAGGTATTTTAAGAAAGAGCACAAAACCACGGCATCCAGAGCTTAACAATCATCTTGATAATCCCGTTTCAACAAAAACTGTTCGCCGAGAGCTTCAAAAAGGGGGGTCCTACACCGTATAAAAATAAATTTATTTAAACTTTCAAGGTGCTTCCCTTATTTTGTCCAAACTGTGTATACATAAATGTATACTTAATTTTCAATTTTAATTATTTTCACTTACAATTTTCAAATCATAAATTAAATCAAATAAATGTACGTCTTTGGTGTTTATGCATATTCAGAGCGAACGCAGACCCGACTATAACAGTCAGTGTAGAATATGTTCGTTCAGCATATCATCCTCCAGCGCTAGCAATAATATGCGACCGGAGGGGGAATATATTTGCCAGTCTTTAATAGATCAAATTTCTATGGTCTAGTGGTGTCTATCAATTCGCTGTTTCCATAGCTCATTGTAATACAGCTTCCTATTCTAGTAGCTTCTTTCCAAGAATTGCAGGCTTGTGCAACTCTCTTCCTGCTGACTGTTTTCCTCCTACCTATAGCCTTGGTCTTTTCAAGATTAAAACCAATAGGCATCTCTTGTCTTTGCGATAATCAATTTTCATTCTTGTTAGCTCCTTGCATCAAGCGATTTCCATTAAAATAACATACCTAACTTTATATATATATATATATATATATATATATATATATACAGGGTAGGCCAAAATAAGGGTCCTATCTTTAAATTTGAATAACTTGAATTTGAATAACTTCCACAAAATAAAAGTTAAACTTACCAAACTTTATGTGTGTGTAGACTGACCCTTTCGAGATTTTTTGAAATAAACAAAACAAATTTTAGCCGAAAAACACTTCTTAGAACTTACAAAAACTAAAGTATTGTTTTTTACACTGTTTTGAGTTTTTTAAAAAAAAATAATGTTTTCTAAATGAGGGTACGTTCCTTAGGGCTAATACGGCTCATGCTTGCTTCGGAAGGGGTCCTTTACTTATTCTAAAAAAAAAATTAAAAAAATCAATAAATAAAAAAGTTATGAATTTTTAAAAATAGGACCCTTATTTTTGCCCACCCTGTGTATATATATATATATATATATATATATATATATATATATATATATATATATATATATATATATATATATATATATATATATATATAATTTTAAAGGTAAAAGATGAGAATAAAACAGTGTAAAGATACAATATTTATTAAAAACATCAAAAGTTCAGAGCAAGGAGCCTCATATCCTTAATCCATGGATTTTCAAAGGAAACGTTTCTTCTCATCAGAGGATGGGGAAGCCAACAATGCGATTATAAATATTGTCGGCAACAATTAACTTCTTCACTTCTACTTTGTTTTTACTTTATATAAAATTTTCAAAATTAATTGACTATAAAAAAAAAGACGCTAATACAAAATTGATATCATCATTGGATTTGTCGTGAAGTTTTATTCGAGTAAACGTTGTGTTTGATCTTGGTATAAAGCTTTGTTTTCAATTGCATCCTTGGAGAGACAGAGACACAAGGAAAACAGATATAGTACATGTTCATTCAAAAGGTAGGTTCTGTTTATTCGTCCCCTTGACAATTGACCGAAACTATTCTGAGAGCAAACACGCCCTAACTCAATGATTGACCTTTACTGTGTGTCGACTGGACACTCGAGCCGGAAAAATTCTTATAAAATGGTAATATCGTAATTGTTTACGGTCAGTGATGATTTTCATTATTTCATCGAGTGTCAAACGACAAGTCAATTTCGACGGGTCTGGTAATGAAACCGTGAAAGTTTTACAATTGGGCTTCCCAAAACAGCAACTCTTGATACGTAACGGGAAGGCCCTCAACGATCCCTCCTTCTTCGTCTTCTATATTTCTCCTTCTTATTCCTTTTCTTTTTCTTCTTATTATTCTTCTCCTCCTCCTCCTCCTCCTCCTACCCCTTCTTCTTCTTCTTCTTCTTCTTCTCCTTCTTCTTCTTCTTCTTCTCCTTCTTCTTCTTCTTCTTCTCCTTCTTCTTCTTATTATTATTCTTTTTCTTCTTCTCCTCTTTCTTTTTTCTTCTTCTCCTTCTTCTTCTTCTTCTCCTTCTTCTTCTTTTTCTTCTTCTTCTTTCTTCTTCTTCTTCTTCTTTTTCTTCTTCTTCTTCCTCTTTTTCTTCTTCTCCTTTTTCTGCTTCTTCTTTTCCTTCTTCTTTTTATTCTTCTTCTTTTTTTATTCTTCTTCTTCTTCTTTTTCTTCTCCTTCTTTATCTTCTTCTTCTTCTTCTTCTTCAACTTCTTCTTCTTCTTCTTCTTATTATTATTATTATTATCAATATTTTCTTTTTCTCCTTTTTTTTCTTCTTCTTTTTTTCTTCTTCTTCTTTTTCTTCTTTTTCTTCTTCTACTTCTTCTCCTTACTCTTCTTTTTCTTCTTTTTTTTCTTCTATTTCTTCTTCTTCTTCTTCTTCCTCTTTTTCTTCTTCTCCTTTTTCTGCTTCTTCTTTTCCTTCTTCTTCTTTTTCTTCTTCTTCTTTTTTTTCTTCTTCGTCTTCTTCTTTTTCTTCTCCTTCTCCTTCTTTATCTTCTTCTTCTTCTTCAACTTCTTCTTCTTCTTCTTCTTCTTCTTCTTCTTCTTATTATTATTATTATTATTATTATTATTATTATTATTATTATTATTATTATTATTATTATTATCAATATTTTCTTCTTTTTTTTCTTCTTCTTTTTTCTTCTTCTTCTTCGACTTTTTCTTCTTTTTCTTCTTCTTCTTCTTCTTCTTCTCCTTCTCCTTCTTTATCTTCTTCTTCTTCTTCTTCTTCTTATTATTATTATTATTATTATTATTATTATTATTATTATTATCAATATTTTCTTCTTCTTCTTCTTCGTTTCTGCCATCACCGTCTGCTCCCATCGATCTCTCGCTCATTATTTCTAGCTTTATTTAATTCTTCTTCTTCTTTTTCTTTTTCGTCTTCTTCCTCTTTTTCTTCTACTTCTCGTTCTCCTTTTTTTATTATTAATCTATTTCTTCTCCTTCTTTTTCTTTATCTTCTTTTTTTTCTTCCTCTTCTTCTTATCCTCCTCCTTCTTCTTCTTCTGCTATTTTTCTCTTCATTCCAACTCCCCCTCACCCGCTCTCTCGATCTTTATCTCTCGCTATTTCTAAATACCCTGCTTCTTCAATCAGTTGTGACGACGTCCACTACATTCAGCTCCTGGTATTCCCAAATAGTCACCCATCTGGTACTGACCAGGTTCAACGTTATTTAACTTTGGTGTGTCAACGGGAATATACACTATTTGGAATTCTCTCTCTTTCTCTGTTCCTTGTTTCCCTGACCGTATCAGCCTATAAAAATTTAAATGTAATGGTTACAAACATCTGGCTGCCCAACTCCCCAACTACGTTGCCTCCTATACATCTGAGTCCTATCACAATAGCTTCTTACTATCAAGTGGCATCATATTAACATATTCAATATATTAACATATTCAATATATTAACATATTCAATATATTAACATATTCAATATATTAACATATTCAATATATTTACATATTCAATATATTAACATATTCAATATATTAACATATTCAATATATAAACATATTCAATATATTAACATATTCAATATATTAACATATTCAATATATTAACATATTCAATATATTTACATATTCAATATATTAACATATTCAATATATTAACATATTCAATATATTAACATATTCAATATATTAACATATTAAATATATAAACATATTCAATATATTAACATATTCAATATATTAACATATTCAATATATTAACATATTCAATATATTTACATATTCAATATATTAACATATTCAATATATTAACATATTCAATATATTAACATATTCAATATATTAACATATTCAATATATTTACATATTCAATATATTAACATATTCAATATATTAACATATTCAATATATTTACATATTCAATATATTAACATATTAAATATATTAACATATAAAATATATTAACATATTCAATATATTAACATATTCAATATATTTACATATTCAATATATTAACATATTCAATATATTAACATATTCAATATATTAACATATTCAATATATTAACATATAAAATATATTAACATATAAAATATATTAACATATTAAATATATTAACATATTCAATATATTAACATATTAAATATATTAACATATTAAATATATAAACATATTAAATATATTAACATATTCAATATATTAACATATTAAATATATTAACATATTCAATATATAAACATATTGAATATATTAACATATTTAATATATTAACATATTCAATATATTAACATATAAAATATATTAACATATAAAATATATTAACATATAAAATATATTAACATATTAAATATATTAACATATTCAATATATTAACATATTAAATATATTAACATATTAAATATATAAACATATTCAATACATTTACATATTCAATATATTTACATATTCAATATATTAACATATTTAATATATAAACATATTGAATATATTAACATATTTAATATATTAACATATTCAATATATTAACATATTCAATATATTTACATATTCAATATATTAACATATTCAATATATTAACATATTCAATATATTAACATATTCAATATATTTACATATTCAATATATTAACGTATTAAATATATAAACATATTTAATATATTAATATATTTAATATATTAACATATTTAATATATTAACATATTCAATATATAAACATATTCAATATATTAACATATTCAATATATTAACATATTCAATATATTTACATATTCAATACATTTACATATTCAATATATAAACATATTGAATATATTAACATATTCAATATATTAACATAATCAATATATTAACATATTCAATATATTTACATATTCAATATATTAACATATTCAATATATTAACATATTCAATATATTAACATATTAAATATATTAACATATTTAATATATTTACATATTCAATATATTAACATATTCAATATATTAACATATTCAATATATTAACATATTCAATATATTTACATATTCAATATATTAACATATTCAATATATTAACATATTCAATATATTAACATATTCAATATATTAACATATTCAATATATTTACATATTCAATATATTAACATATTCAATATATTAACATATTCAATATATTTACATATTCAATATATTAACATATTAAATATATTAACATATAAAATATATTAACATATTCAATATATTAACATATTCAATATATTTACATATTCAATATATTAACATATTCAATATATTAACATATTCAATATATTAACATATTCAATATATTAACATATAAAATATATTTACATATAAAATATATTAACATATTAAATATATTAACATATTCAATATATTAACATATTAAATATATTAACATATTAAATATATAAACATATTAAATATATTAACATATTCAATATATTAACATATTAAATATATTAACATATTCAATATATAAACATATTGAATATATTAACATATTTAATATATTAACATATTCAATATATTAACATATAAAATATATTAACATATAAAATATATTAACATATAAAATATATTAACATATTAAATATATTAACATATTCAATATATTAACATATTAAATATATTAACATATTAAATATATAAACATATTCAATACATTTACATATTCAATATATTTACATATTCAATATATTAACATATTTAATATATAAACATATTGAATATATTAACATATTTAATATATTAACATATTCAATATATTAACATATTCAATATATTTACATATTCAATATATTAACATATTCAATATATTAACATATTCAATATATTAACATATTCAATATATTTACATATTCAATATATTAACGTATTAAATATATAAACATATTTAATATATTAATATATTTAATATATTAACATATTTAATATATTAACATATTCAATATATAAACATATTCAATATATTAACATATTCAATATATTAACATATTCAATATATTTACATATTCAATACATTTACATATTCAATATATAAACATATTGAATATATTAACATATTCAATATATTAACATAATCAATATATTAACATATTCAATATATTTACATATTCAATATATTAACATATTCAATATATTAACATATTCAATATATTAACATATTAAATATATTAACATATTTAATATATTTACATATTAAATATATTAACATATTCAATATATTAACATATTTAATATATTAACATATTCAATATATTAACATATTCAATATATTTACATATTTAATATATAAACATATTGAATATATTAACATATTCAATATATAAACATATTCAATATATTAACATATTCAATATATTAACATATTCAATATATTAACATATTCAATATATTAACATATTCAATATATTTACATATTCAATATATTAACATATTCAATATATTAACATATTCAATATATTAACATATTCAATATATTAACATATTCAATATATTTACATATTCAATATATTAACATATTCAATATATTAACATATTCAATATATTTACATATTCAATATATTAACATATTAAATATATTAACATATAAAATATATTAACATATTACATATATTAACATATAAAATATATTAACATATAAAATATATTAACATATAAAATATATTAACATATTAAATATATTAACATATTCAATATATTAACATATTAAATATATTAACATATTAAATATATAAACATATTCAATATATTTACATATTCAATATATTTACATATTCAATATATTAACATATTTAATATATAAACATATTGAATATATTAACATATTTAATATATTATCATATTCAATATATTAACATATTCAATATATTTACATATTCAATATATTAACATATTCAATATATTAACATATTCAATATATTAACATATTCAATATATTTACATATTCAATATATTAACGTATTAAATATATAAACATATTTAATATATTAATATATTTAATATATTAACATATTTAATATATTAACATATTCAATATATAAACATATTCAATATATTAACATATTCAATATATTAACATATTCAATATATTTACATATTCAATATATTTACATATTCAATATATAAACATATTGAATATATTAACATATTCAATATATTAACATAATCAATATATTAACATATTCAATATATTTACATATTCAATATATTAACATATTCAATATATTTACATATTCAATATATTAACATATTAAATATATTAACATATTTAATATATTTACATATTCAATATATTAACATATTCAATATATTAACATATTTAATATATTAACATATTCAATATATTAACATATTCAATATATTTACATATTTAATATATAAACATATTGAATATATTAACATATTCAATATATTAACATATTCAATATATTAACATATTCAATATATTAACATATTCAATATATTTACATATTCAATATATTAACGTATTAAATATATAAACATATTTAATATATTAATATATTTAATATATTAACATATTTAATATATTAACATATTCAATATATAAACATATTCAATATATTAACATATTCAATATATTAACATATTCAATATATTTACATATTCAATATATTTACATATTCAATATATAAACATATTGAATATATTAACATATTCAATATATTAACATAATCAATATATTAACATATTCAATATATTTACATATTCAATATATTAACATATTCAATATATTAACATATTCAATATATTAACATATTAAATATATTAACATATTTAATATATTTACATATTCAATATATTAACATATTCAATATATTAACATATTTAATATATAAACATATTCAATATATTAACATATTCAATATATAAACATATTCAATATATTAACATATTCAATATATTTACATATTCAATATATTTACATATTCAATATATAAACATATTGAATATATTAACATATTTAATATATAAACATATTCTTATGCTTTGTTTGGGACGAATAGAAGTATAAAAAAATAAAATTGTAATGTAAATTGGAACCGAGTTACAAAAGAATGTTGGTAATTAGGGATTCACAGTCTTGGTGAAACGGGGCTACCTACCTAAAAGCTGAATCTTGTCGGATTAGAGAAGTTAAGCAACGTTGAGCCTGATCAGTGCGTAGATGGGTGATCGTTTAAAAATAACAGATGCCATAGTTTGGGAAGTGGGGATAGTTCAAAAGTCAGAAAAGTGCCGGAAAAAAAACATATCTAGATCCATATTACCATGATAATATCGTAGCATTATTTAAACGCGAGTGTGTTGAAATATTGTTTAAAACGGTATTTTCCACATGAGGTTAAATTAAACAGAAGAATGGAAAATTTCATTAAGAAGTTAAAAGTCAGAACTAGCCTACGTGGCACGCTATGACGTCACAGACGAAAAGTTCGTAATTATACGTGGCGTAGAAGAGAGAAAGACTGCGAGCTGACTGTCTCTATACACTTTTTTTTTCGAAATTAACCTTCTCCTCCTCAGGCTGCGTGATAGAATATGACGCCACGGATCAAAAAATTCGTAATTAGACGCAGAAAAGATTAGAGAAAGATCTTTCTCTTTGGTCTGTGAGCTGACTGTGTTCAAATGTATTTTGTCGAGGCTCTATTTCACATAAAAGAATAAAACACCAAATAGCATGACGTCATTGAGAAAATGTGTTTTGGAATTTTTTGTTATTGGTTTTGTTTTGATATTATTGCAGCTACAAGGAGAGAGGAAGGCACAAAAGCCTCGGCTGCTACATCACCACCGTGACCACTAGACGTCACTATACAATGAGAAAACTACTTATGTGTCAGATAGGCGAACAGCTGTCTCTGTTGATGAATATGATCATGGTTTCATTATACAATATGAACACGTTTTAACGGCTATTACTTAACTAATATGGCACAGGGAATTTAGAGAGTTTTTGCAGGATAAAAGTATCTATTCTGTTCGATCTCAGAAGGCTATCTTCCCACACCTGAGGCGTCATAACCAGGGGAATGCCAACGAGGCTTATCGTGAAAATTTTGCACCCGTCCTCTCTGGATTCGTACTATAATCTGACCTCATTTCTCACTTTTCTGCAGTGAGAGCCATGTAAGTAAATTTAACTCATATAAGTTGTATTTTCACACATATTTTACTGTCGTTTGATAGGTATGGGTGTGTAAAA
>OY744547.1:19715930-19728430 GCA_963556195.1 Sepiola atlantica | reverse complement strand
ATATATATATATATATATATATATATATATATATATATATATATATATATATATATATATGTATATGAATATATATATATATATATATATATATATGATTGTATTTTTTATTTACACAGATATGTAAAAAATCTGCGACACTAGCATGTCGATGTCATCGATACAACCTCTGTTATAAACTGAGCTCTCATCGGAGTTAAAATCCGATCTTAACCATAGATCATACTTGGAAAGAATATATATATATATATATATATATATATATATATATATATATATATATCGTTAAATACGGCAAAAGATGGAACCGAACGTACTAGGTATAAAGGTAAATATGGCAAGTACATCGGCCAGTTTCCACTTGGAACAAGGAAATTACAAAAGGATCAAGACAAAAATATGCAGACGTAAATTTTCAGTTTTATTTAACGAAATATGTTTTAAAGAAATAATGCTGCCTATATATATATATATATATATATATATATATATAGAGAGAGAGAGAGAGAGAGAGAGAGAGAGAGAGGGGGGGAGAGAGAGAGAGAAGAAATAAGAGTGATAAACATGTACGAATGTCCAGATTTATTTCAAACTTCGATTGTTCAATGCAAGGTATATTCTGTAATAAACTAATGTTTATTATTATTCTCTTCTTAAGCCAAGGCTTTTCAAAGATCGAAATCTTATCACCAGCGGAGATATACAGATAGATAAGTTGGCTGTGGAAAAGCCAAAGTTCAAACATTTGAAAAAATATCAGAGAGAGGAGGGGTTTAGCAATGTCTTTTCTGTGGGGAATGAGTTGTAAAGGGAAGAGATCACCCCACTAGACTTTTGAGTCGATTTTGTATTCTATCAAAGTAGTAAAAGGTTCTCCCTGCGGCACCTCCCCAGATGCGGTAGCAACATTCCATCTCAGAACGGATCTGACTCTTATATAAGTAGAGGGTTGCATCTAGAGTCAGGTGTTTTCTGGAGCGATAGAATGATCCAACCATGTTTTTCAGATATGGAATAGGGTATTGATTTTAGGCAGATGTCAACAACAGTCTTTCTACAGAATAGGATCATCAAGTCTTTCTACAGTATGGGATCATCAAGTCTTTCTACAGAATAGGATCATCAAGTCTTTCTACAGAATAGGATCATCAAGTCTTTCTACAGAATAGGATCATCAAGTCTTTCTACAGAATAGGATCATCAAGTCTTTCTACAGAATAGGATGTTCAAGTCTTTCTACAGAATAGGGTCATCAAGTCTTTCTACAGAATAGGATCATCAAGTATTTCTACAGAATAGGATCATCAAGTCTTTCTGCAGAATAGGATCATCAAGTCTTTCTACAGAAGAGGATCATCAAGTCTTTCTACAGAATAGGATCATCAAGTCTTTCTACAGAATAGGATCATCAAGTCTTTCTACAGAATAGGATCATCAAGTCTTTCTACAGAATAGGATGTTCAAGTCTTTCTACAGAATAGGGTCATCAAGTCTTTCTACAGATTAGGATCATCAAGTCTTTCTACAGAATAGGATCATCAAGTCTTTCTACAGAATAGGATCATCAAGTCTTTCTACAGAATAGGGTCATCAAGTCTTTCTACAGAATAGGATCATCAAGTCTTTCTACAGAATAGGGTCATCAAGTCTTTCTACAGAATAGGATCATCAAGTCTTTCTACAGAATAGGATCATCAAGTCTTTCTACAGAATAGGATTATTAAGTCTTTCTACAGAATAGGGTCATCAAGTCTTTCTACAGAATAGGATCATCAAATCTTTCTACAGAATAGGATCATCAAGTCTTTCTACAGAATAGGATCATCAAGTCTTTCTACAGAATAGGATCATCAAGTCTTTCTACAGAATAGGATCATCAAGACTTTCTACAGAATAGGATCATCAAGTCTTTTTACAGAATAGGATCATCAAGTCTTTCTACAGAATAGGATCATCAAGTCTTTCTACAGAATAGGATCATCAAGTCTTTCTACAGAATAGGATCATCAAGTCTTTCTACAGAATAGGATCATCAAGTCTTTCTACAGAATAGGATCATCAAGTCTTTCTACAGAATAGGATCATCAAGTCTTTCTACAGAATAGGATCATCAAGTCTTTCTACAGAATAGGATCATCAAGACTTTCTACAGAATAGGATCATCAAGTCTTTTTACAGAATAGGATCATCAAGTCTTTCTACAGAATAGGATCATCAAGTCTTTCTACAGAATAGGGTCATCAAGTCTTTTTACAGAATAGGATCATCAAGTCTTTCTACAGAATAGGATGTTCAAGTCTTTCTACAGAATAGGGTCATCAAGTCTTTCTACAGAATGGGATCATCAAGTCTTTCTACAGAATGGGATCATCAAGTCTTTCTACAGAATAGGATCATCAAGTCTTTCTACAGAATAGGATCATCAAGTCTTTTTACAGAATAGGATCATCAAGTCTTTCTACAGAATAGGATCATCAAGTTACCAGACAAGAGTAAGGGAATAGAGTGGATCTAGACGTAATCAATTTTGCTTTGGGGGTGAATAAAAGCGGGATGAAAGGGGAACTGGGGGATGGGGAAATAATAGAAGGGGGGAATAAAAGAAGGAAGGAAATTAAGAGAAAGAGAAAAAGAAGGGAACGAGGAAACGATGGAAAAGAGCGGAATGGTAGAAAAGAACAGAATGGTAGAAAAGAAGTGAAGCTAAAGATTAGATAAGGAAAGGCAGTGGCTTGACATGCCAGCAATCTAGTTTGCATTTTATTGTCTTATTAAGCATACTACACATATATGTGCGTATGTATACATAAACTATTTTTTTTCTTTGGGCCCTACACTTGTTTTCTTTTTTTCTTTTTTACTTTCAGTCACACCAAAAAAGAGTTTATGTCAGTGAAACGTAAGAAACTACTGTGATAGAGGTCAGATTTAAAGGTGAGCAATCTAGGTGAAAAGCCGAGCAGCAAGATATTTGTTCACATTACATTTACATTTCTCCATGTTGGTTCGGTCGAGGAATCAGGGAGCAGGGAGAGAATTCCAAAGGCCAGCGATCCGAGGAAAGAAGCTATCATAGTTAGAACTCTCCCGCCATCTAAGGACCTCCACAGTGAAGGGGCGGAATTTTGCTGCTATCCAGGCGGATCGAGAGTATTTATTTTGGTAAGAGGGCGGTACAAATTCTGTAAGTTCATCGGATCATAAACAATCACATGGATGGAACATTGCGTCGGTGCGACAGAGGCTGGACCTTGGTAGACAGTGCGGGACCTATCAGGTTAGGGACTCTGTTTTTTTTTTACCCTGTCAAAGAAGGAGAGAGTGGTGGTTTTTTCACCAGCCTAGATGTGGCAAAAATACTCCATGCACGGGGGGATGGTGGTTTTGTAGAGATATAGGATGCTGGCAGGTGTGAGAAGTTTTCTAGCCCGGTTAAGGGAGCCTACCTTCTTTGCAGCAGACTTGGCAGTATCTTCCATGTATTTATTCCAGTTCGTGTTGCATGTGAATGCTAAGCCCAACAGTTTGAACTTTGGACTCTCAGGAAGAGTGTTTCCGGTCATGGCAACTGATGGTTATAAAGGTTTCTTATAAAACCAAACTTCCCATCTTCAACTTTTCGAATAACACTAATACTTGAGTTTGCCGATGCTGTGGCATGAATTCTCTTGAATATATACCGAATTACACCCCCTTAGCGGTACACGCGTACGACTAGCTATTTATATAAATTGATATTAAAATTAATCTATTTGATTTGGATAAAGGGTATTTATGTTTGTTGGGGGGGGGGGTATAGGTGCAATATGTTCATCGGAGCACATTCCGTGCAAGTACGTGTAAAACAAGCGCAAAGAGGCAACACTCTAGCAATGCGACATTACTTTTTTATGTAACCTGGTTTTGCGGACGTAGTTGTAGACAATGGTCATAAGTAATTCCGATACTACAATTACATGTTGAAACATTATACCTATTGGAACCGATTAATTAATTAGTTTAGCTTGTTTGTTTGTTTGTTTGTTTGTGTTACGGCTTTTTGTCGGTAATTTAATGCCGACACACAACAGCTATCCTAAACGACTATCCGACATTTTTTTTTTTTTTTTTGTTAAGAACCGAAATCAATATTTGTATTCGGTCGGTCGCTTGATCGATTCACCACTCGCCGAAAATCATTTAAAAACTCTCTCATTCGATCGATGCCACCGAATCTCCATCAAAAATGCAAACAGACTCATACCCCCCCCTCTTTTACCCTCTCCCAGCCTCCTCATCTCTCGCCGTCATTCTCGACATTCCTTCTTGTATTCGCAGAGGCACGCGCGAACAAGCACTTGCAGTAATCGAATTTGTCCGAAGACAAACAACTCTGCGATGCAATTCTTCTTCGTCATAAAAGTGTTTCGCTGTTAAACTCCCGCCATTAGTTAGGACCGGGGTTTTGCGAAACTGAGCGTCGAGACACTTTAGCGATAGTCGACAGTAAATCTCGCGCAAGGTCATATTTACGCAACTTTCTCTAACGAACCAGGTTTGACACAAGGTCAGTAATGTATGTGTAACTAGCGTTTTGCCATGTTGTACAACCGCATGTAAAAAAAAACATTCAATAAAACAAAGCTATAACACTTAAAAGAATATAAATTAGGCCTGACAACGTAAGGATGGGCCAACGTCTTTTATGGGCTTTACTTCTCCATATCGCAAAGCTATGCCATTGAAACATTGATAACTCAAAACTATTCCGTGATCTGACGTAGACCATTGAATTTTTTATCCCAAAATTAAAAAAATCATTTTTAAGCTAGACCATGATTGATATTTTGACCAAGTTTAGTGACAATTGGTCGAGCGATGTAGGCGCTAGGCTGTACCCAAACATCGTGAAAAACAAACTAAACCGAAAACATAACCTCCGTGGCAGAGGTAATAAAGATACACACAATTATAAAGTTCAACAAAAATGAATCACATTTTACAAAACTATAAAGAAAATATTAATATAATACTTAGCCATCTTCCTACCACAACTGAAAAGAATGTCCCCATCTTCGTCCGTGTGCATAAGCGGAATTCGTCCTACTTTGGCATCAAGCGGAATTTCCATGAACAAAGTTTATTTCCAAGAACATCACTATGTGATACACATTACCACAAGAATGTTTCTCTGTAGCATAGTGATGGAACGATACCTATATTTTCCCCGATTCCGATACAATTCCCGATTCTGTTCTAAGTTCCCGATTCCGATACAACTACCGATTCATTTACCGATTCTTTTAAAATCTCTAAATATTTAGCTATAGAACTGGTGTTGTTTAATTTTTAATTTTCGGATTACCGTAAATATGTGCATATATTTTCTAGAAATGTAAAAATACACTTTGGGGGTGAGTAATCTATAAGTTTTAATTTTACTGGTAGTTTAAAATCAATAAATATTCATCATTTTATCATTGGTACTAGCAATGGAAAATTAGGTTTTTAACAAAAACAAACAAAAAACAATAAAAAAATAATCATTTTGGCATCGGAAAGACGGCACAATTTTTCCGATTCCGATACCCCTACAAATTCCGATTTTCAATTCCCGATTCCAATTCCTATTAATCGTCCCAACACTACTGTAGACTACAACAGAGTCGTCTTTAACCCAATGTCAACAAATACTTTAAACCTTGTTCTGGTGTAAAGGGAAGTAGTCCCGTAGTAATGTGTCCCACAGCTGGTAAGTTCTTGGAAACAAACTCTGCTCATGGAAGTTGTGTTAGAAGAGTTATTTGCAGTAGTGGTAATAAAGCGAGTTCTTGCTAAGATTGTCTAAAAAAAGAGGGGCTACGGATCGGAGCTCAGTCAGTCACCTTTCATTGAAATAACGATAGAGTAGAGAAAGACTAGCAATGTTCTTCTGCGATAAAGTGGCTGTAGAGAACAGTAGAGATTATTCTCCACTAGATTGCCAAGTAGAATTTGTACTCTGTCAAGCCAAGGAAGGGGTGATCTGAGTGGCACCTCCCCAGATGTGGGAGCAGCACCTCCCCATCTTAGGATGAACCTCCCTTTTAGGTACTGCTCCAGCTGAAGCGCCTAATTTCCGTGACTGCTCGGCGACAACGATCGGGCAGGTCGCGGAATTTATAAGTATTAGTTTATAAGATATCTTACTCCTCTGATAAGGAGATAATTCTTTTTTGAAAAGCTATGGTTTAAGGGAAATGTAATTTTTAGTTCAACATATCAAGAAAATATGCACATAAATATGTTCAGCCGTTCGTAGATTCAGTCTAGAATCAAGAGACAAACACTCAAGATCACGTGGCCGCGAGAAATCGACACAGACAGATGTTGGAATTACCCGGGAGGCGGGGGTAGTGCCATTGTCGTCTACGGTGTTCGACGCTCGTACGGAACTCGCTTATCGCAAATGACAACAAACTTTTCGATTTCAAGCAGGGCTCTACTTTTAAGATTATCCCATCTTTAAAGGGGCTTTTAGCTACAAATATTTCTTTAAATATTAAAGTGTCTTTTCACCTACAGACGATATCGTTTCGGCTTTTTTACATATATATATATATATATATATATATATATATATATATATATATATATATATATATATATATATATATATATATAAAGTGGTGTACTAAAAGCGAACTTTTAGGAAAGGTAAAACCTATTGTGAAAAGTATACAGCTCAATATCCAGGATAGAGCAGGTAGATATGAAGAAGAATGGAAATCTTGGCCTTTGCCAACTTATCTATCCCAGCGACTTCCTCTGATGATAAGATTTTGATCTTTGAAAAGCATGGCTTAAGGAAAATTTAACTTGAATAAATTGCCTTTTTGCAGAATATATCTTGCTCTAAGCAATTGAATTGAAATTTGATTTGGCTTTTGCTTCTCTAATTCCTTTCCGTTGTTCTTCATATATATATATATATATATATATATATATATATATATATATATATATATATATATATATATATACAGATATATACAGGGTGGCCCAAAAGTAGGTTTACAGTTATTTTTATAAATATTTAACCTATTTAAAGTTTTTCGAATAACCTAGTTAAAAAACTTCAAATATTAAATGATAACTGTAAACCTACTTTTGGGCCACTCTGTATATATATATATATATATATATATATATATATATATATATATATATATATATATATATATGTATATATATCTAGTAAGTTATGATAATATATTTATGGCAATTAAGCTACACAGAGGCTCCTGCGTTTCATCCCCGGGGGCGGGGGGAGATCGTCAGGCTAAATGCATGGAGTTAGTTTTGACAAGAGTTTTTATATACACGACTAGCTAGTTAAATAATCAGATTCTTTGTTGTTCTCTTAGCCAATCGTTGGGCTTCTCACAAACAAAGGTTCGGTTGATTTTACTTCGTATTTCCTATTCTATTGTTCTGTTTTCTATGTGATGATTCACTCCAGTTTCTTTGTTGTTGTCTTATCAAATCGCTGGGCTTCTCATAAGTAATGGTCCGGTTAGTTTTACTTCCTATTTCCTATTCTATTCTTCCGTTTTCTATAGAGTGGCATATCTCTTATTCTTTGTTGTGTCAATATAATGGGTGACCTTATGTTCACACGCGGTGCCTTGTATTTCTATTTTAGGTTTTAGTTTTTTAAGTTTTTATGTTTTAGTTTAGTTTAGTTTTTTTACTTATTTGTTTGTTTATTTATTCATTTATTTATTTATGTATTGTTAGTCTAAGTTAAATTATATATATACATATATATATATATATATATAATTTACCTTATATATATATATATATATATATAAGCAGAGTTATCGGACGTTGTCATGGTTGAAGTGAGTGTATAACATAGTATTCAACGGTTGAGTAAGGTCTATAGTGTCAAGACTGAAGGGTAAGGACAGTTTCTAATAAAGTAATCACTTCTGATCACTAAAATATACCTAGCTATAAATGTTTTCACGAATTGCTATTTCGATAAACAAAGAGAAAAAAATTGTGCACATGAGTTGCATTTCTGTATTATCTTCTAGTCAGTTAAGTTTTCACATGCACGTTACCCATTTGTGGGCTCAACTTGCATGATTGCCAGGCCTGACGTAGGTATCCCCTTGCATTCATCCGATGACACACTATTTCCAATACCCAGTCGACGATTTGGCGCCGTCCAAAAATCCAGGAAAAAGAGAAGTCAGAAAATGTTGGCAATCACCAATTGACCTCCAACCATTGTAACTCCATTCTATTTTCGTTCACGAATATCAAATGTCTTTTAGTAGATAACCCCTAAAAATGGAAACAAGGAAGGGTATTCTTAAGACACGTCCATTCACTCTGCGTATTTCGGGACGAACATATTATTTCAAACTGAAGCTTGGCAGACCAGCGAAAATGCTATTCAAAACTCTGATGTTACAGACCAATGAAAATTCTATTTAATACTTAAGCGTGACAGACCAACCAAAATACTATTTCACACTGAAGCGTGACAGACTAACGAATAATAATATTCAAAACTCAAACTTTATAGACCAAGAAAAATTATATTTAATACTCAAACGTAACAATCAGCAAAATTCCACCCCTTCACTGCAGAGGTGTTCAGATCCACGAAAACCTTCTATTCTAATAGCCTTTTCCTCGATGTTCTAGCCTTTGGAATTCCCTCCCTGTTCCCTGTTTCCTTGACTTTATGAACAGGCAAAAATTTAAATGTAATGTGAACAAACATCTTGCTGCACAACTCCCCACTTAGGATGCCCCCTATAAATCTGGCCCCCTAATTCACAGTAGCCCCTTTACGTCTCAGTGGCAGTGTGCCTTGTTTGGCGTGAATAAAAGTAATTTGAAAAAGTACCTAGCAGACATCGGGCCAGGTTCTTCAAAACAATTGTATTTCCAACTAATTTTATCGAAAATATATTTCATCTTTTTCCATATTTTATTTCTTCTTAGTGATATTAAGCGGAAGTGGGAGGAGGTTTTTTTCATCGAAAAAATAGTGTACCACCGCTCGTTAAGAAACAGAGTGAATTTAATAACAGTCATTTTGGGCCATGCATCCTTATTTGACATTCGCAGTAAATGGGAATAATAATTTTAAAATACCTTTTATATTTTACAACGGTAAAAAAATAATACGTTATTTATTTGATTTTAATAAATTATATAATAATTTCTATTCAATAAATTCGAAGTGATTTCGAACTGAAACAATCATTCATTGCTGAAAAATGTTACCATGCCAAATTTATAGTTTATTTAATTTCTCTGTTTTAAGTCAACTTGAAACCAACTATTTTTTCTCGGCCTTTGACCAAAATCAAAGTGTAGTATCTGTTCCGATGGATACTACACCCTATAGACTTGTATTGTCTTGGCCTTCGGTTCTTGATTTACGCCGGTCTGTCCTATGCAGTTCTAGGAGGTCCACCCTTCTAAGCTTTGCCTCCCCTCTTTGTGGAGGAATAAGTTTATTGCTTACTGCCTGAGGCGCCCCTACCGGGGAATGCCGACAGGGCTGCCCAGGCAATTTTTTATGGCCAGAGTGGTCACCTTCTCGGGCGCTGGTTTATCAAATCCCACTTTCCCGACCTTGTGTCACATCTTACCGCCGTGGGAGGTAGATAAATAAAATTAAATGTTTTAATGATATACAACTAATACATAGATTAAAACTATTTTTTTTAATTTCGAAAATTAGCAAGAAATTAATTATGCTGTTCGTTCACCTTGAAAAAGGGGGATATGTTATAAGGCGTCATTGTTAAGGTGATGTTTTAATCTCTATTTAATAAATTATTGGATTAAATAACTTTAAAAACTTTCAATTTTTATGCTCCGGAATGTTTTAAATGAGAGGTGATAATTTCAAGAATTTGGTATATTCGGACTACTGTTCTCATCATGTTAGCAAAAATATAGTACTAAGTAAAATTCAGTTCTAAGTGGCAGTCATCTGAGGGTTTACGGTTCAATCATCAGTATGGGCGATACAAAGAATTGCGAATCACTGAAGACTTCTTCCCAGTCATGGCAGATGGAACGAGAGCATGCTACCCCCGTGGATTTAATAACGGGTTCCGTTCGAAAGTCCGTCCAGATTCCCGAGTTCGACAGAAAGATTCTCGAGTTCGTAAAGATACAGCTGAAGAAGGCCGGAGGTTACATCAGCCGAAACGTTGTGATAAAAACACCCAAGATGAGAACAGTAGTCCGAATATACCAAATTCTACAAGTTTCAATTTTTAATACATGAGGATTTTTATAGTTATTTTTAAAACTCGTTTAGCTACAAGCACTGTCAATAATTCCCCTGTCTCCCTCACTGTGCCTGAAAGTAAACTTTCACAAGCAAAGTTTATCTTCTAGAACTTCCGGTCTGTGGAACTCAATACCGCGGGGCTTCTTCCCAGCTGACTACAACATTGTCGTTTTGAAGTGCAATGTAAACAAATTCTTGTTGCGCCGTCCTCCTAAATAATCAAATTCTCCCAAAATTCCATCATGATTAACAATCATCACGGTGTTGTCTCACCGTCAACCTGACACTCATTAACCCTTGACCTCGAGTGGCATGTTGGCCTTGATGAGTGGTGACTCCTTAGTAAAAAAAAAGGTTCTATTTTCGTCACTTAAATTATTTAGAGTGAAATAGGTTTTAGTTGGTTTAATTAATGAATATTTTCCTCTCGTCCATTTTGCGTGTGGTATACGTTATAAATGAAGCAAGAAAACATCCTCTATGGTTATCAGATTGAACAATACGTTTTATAAATAAGAACTATATGTTTTTAGAGATATTCATCCGAGTATCATTTTCAGCATTTTAGTGCATGTCATTTTCACAGTCACTTTCCTACAAAATAAGATTTGTGAATCAGACCATGTCTATTGTATGAAGACTTTTGGGGTGTAGAGTGATTTTAATACTGACATCTGGTGAACTCTAGAATAACATGTGGTTCTAGTAAAACCTTAGTGTGTGCTGGGGCAAAAAAACGATGCATCAGGGACCATGCAACCAAGAGGCCAAGTGGATATCAGATATAGCTCGAAGTAATAAAAGCAAGCCAAAAATGCCAGAGCCAGATAACGTCTGGAATGATAAAACGAAAGTTGAATCAATTTCAGATTCACAAAAAAACTGGCATAGACAATATACCCAATTTCTGACTGAAAAAACTAACAGCACTTCGTAGCCATTATAGTAGCTGCTTCACCAGACTTTTGAAGGGCGAGGAGGTCACACCAGCATGGCTAGTAAAAGGTGATACGACCCTCATACCCAAAACGAGTGAGACACAAAATACAGACCGATCTGCTGCCTCACTACAACCTACAAACTCTTCACTGGCCTGGTTGCAGACAGCATCTACGAACATCTCTCTTCTGGAGCATACCTGGAAAAAGAACAAGCCGGGCGTAGGAGGAAGCGTTTAGGCACCAAGGACCAGTTGTTGATCAATAAGACCATCCTTGAGGACTGTAGGAAGAGGAAGAGAAATCTAAGCATGGCTTGGATTGATTACCAAAAGGCATACGATAGTATGGCTCCTGCGCTGCCGTGATCTATATATAAAAAAAGGTAATGGTCGCATAGCCTGGACGCGCACGAGTGTCGGTGCCGACATCGCACACTGCCCATGGCCGTAGCGGCGGTGATTTGTTAAGAATCACCGTGTCTAGGGCACATCATATGGAAGGCGAAGCCCATCCCAGCCTTGAACCTTCCCTGAGTTTTAGTCAGGTACACATTTACTGCTGGGTGGACATTCGCATGCTGTGAGTAGGATCGAACCCGGGTGGTCTAGCCCAAAGACAAGTGATATAACCACTCGTCCACAGGCCCTCCCTCGTGACCTATATAATCATTGTCAAATACTGAAATTTACATGTTAACCAATGAGTCGCGCGAGGTGAAATTAAAGTTTAAATACCTTTTCATTTAATTTGTATAATTTGGATTATTCAAACTATTGTGCTTATCTTAGGTGTTATCTTCACAACGCTTTGACCTATGTAACGCCCGACCTTCTCCAGGTGCATTATGACGAACTCGGGAATCTTTCTGTTGGTCCCGGCAATCTGTACGTAATTTCGAACAGCACACTTTTATTTAAACGTCCCGTCGCGTAACAGATATAAGCGCTGGTAATAATCAGTTCTAAGTGACAGTCTTCCGGAGGTTGAAGGTTCAATCCTCAGCACGGGCGATACTAATACTACAATTACGAATCACTGAAGACTTCTACCCGGGCATGGCTGACGGAACGAGAACAATCAACCCCCGTGGATTAAATAAAGAGTTCCGTTCGTAATTCCATACAGATTCCCGAAATCGACAGAAAAATTGTTGAGTTCGACAAGATACACCCGAAGAATGTCAGAGGTTACATCGGTCGAAACGTTGTGAGAATAACACCCAAGATGAGGTCAGTAGTTCGAATAATCCAAATAATACAAAAGAC
>OY744547.1:19688430-19710930 GCA_963556195.1 Sepiola atlantica | reverse complement strand
AGCCACTTGTAAATGTTGAAGGAAATCCTTATTACAAAAAAAAAAGATGGCGTCTACAGTTTGTCGATAATTCTTTTTCTTTTTTGGTTGGTGATAATTAAGGTTTTCCCGCGTCAAAGTGTTTGACCTTGACCTTCGTCGTCTTTGTTCGGAATATCGACCCGTTCTATTGTCACGCTGTCATGGCGAAGTCTACTACTCGGAATTGAAAACTCTTTTATCAACCGGAGGGAAAATACGTCTGAAATGAGTTTTTGTCACAAGGCTTTAAAATAGAAGAGAGCGAAGATTGGAAAGAAAGGGACAAGAAAAGTAAGATTTAAATAGAAAGGAAGAAGGAAACAAACAATGGAGGGGCAGAAATAAAGTAAGAAAGAAGAAGAAGAAGAAGAAGAAGAAGAAGAAGAAGAAGAAGAAGAAGAAGGAGAAGGAGAAGAAGGAGAAGGAGAAGAAGAAGAAGAAGAAGAAGAAGAAGAAGAAGAAGAAGAAGAAGAAGAAGAAGAAGAAGAAGAAGAAGAAGAAGAAGAAGAAGAAATAGAAGAAGAAAGAGAAGTTAAAAGAAGGAAATACAAGAGGGGAGAGAAATAAAGAAGGGAAAAGGAAAGAAAGAAAGTATAGGGAACGAACGGTAAAAAGTAAAAGAGAAGAAAGCAAGAAAAAGAAAAGAGAGTTGAGAAATAAAAGAAAAGAATGAAAGACAGAAGGAAATAATGAACGGACGAAAGAATGAAGAAAATCGGAAACTAAAAAAAAGGTAAGCGGTAAAAAGAAGGTAAGCAAACGAGAGAAAAAGAAAGGAGAAAGAAAGTTTAGAATTGAAAAGAAAGAAATGAAAAGAGACAGAAATAAGGAAAGAAAGAAAGAATAAAAAACTAACATGGGAAGAAAAAGAAAAGATAGGTAAAAAATAAAAAGAAATAAGCAAAGAAACAAAGAAAGAAAAGAAAAAAATGAAAGAAAGAAAGGTAAGAATGGATAAGAAAGAAGTAAAGGAAGAAAACAGAAATAAGGAAAGAAACAAAAAAGAATACAGAACGGACGGTAAGAAGAAAAAAAAATCAGGAAAGAAAGAAAAGGGAAAAGAGCAGAAGGAAAAGAAAACAGAAAGAGTAAAGAGAAAAAAAGTTAAGAAGTTAAAAGTAAAGGAAAAAGAAAGAACGAAGTAAGAAAAAAGGAAATGATGAATGGACGAAAGAAAGAAAAGAAATGGAAGAGGTAAGAAGCAAGAAAGAAAGAAGGAAAGCAAGAAGAAAAGAAAAGCCGAGGAAAGGGAAGAAAAAGAAAGAAAGTAAGTAGAAAAAGAAAGAAAGTAGAAAAGAAAGAAGGAAAGAAATGCAGAAGGAAGAAGAAAGGAAAAAAGAGAACTAAAGATAAGAAGTAGTAAAAAGAAAGGAAAAAATAAGGACGAATAAAATTTTAAAAAAGAAACGGGAAAGAAAGGCAAATACAAAATAAAGAAAGAAAGACAGACAGAAAAAATAGGGGAAAAAAGTAAATAGTAAAAAGGGAGATCGAAAGAAATAAAGAAAGAAAACGAAGAAAAGGCATATAATGATATTTTTAAGATGCGTCCATTCAATTTACGCGTTTAGCAGTGAATTTTTTTTACAAACGTAAACGTGATAGACCGACGCACGAGCGGACATAGTTTATTATAGAAATACTTGGACGTATCTAAAAATGCTATTTCAAATTTAAGCCTGACAGACCAACGAAAATACCATTTTGAACCTTAGCGTGACAGACCAAACCACCTATTGACAGGGCCTTTCGTAGTAGGGACTGGCAATGAAAGTGAAGGTAGTTTAAGAAGACAATTTTGAAAAACCAGAACAACGTTTTTTTTTAAATAAATTATTAATTTATTCTAAAAACTTGAGATCTTTCAGCGACTACGCCTTTGTCAAAAGTATAGCCATGTTTTCTTTTTTTTTCGTTAACTTTTCTTTTTAATCCATCTTGATTGTGATATTGTCGCAGCCAAGATGAAATTCGTCTTGATGGAAGGCAATAATAAGAAACTTTTGAAAAACCAGAACAACGTATTTTTTATTTTTTTAAAATAAATTATTTATTTATTCTAGAAACTTGAAATCTTTCGACGTTAAACGCCTTTGTCAAAAATATAAGCAGTTTTTTCTTTCTTTTTTTTTTCTTCGTTTTCTTTTCTTTTTAATCCTTCTTGATTGGGACATAAAAAAAACGAATACTCTTGATTTAAAAGAATGCACTAAATATCAGAATTATCCTATTTTAATGTTATTTTCAGTATTTATTTTTTCAGCTCTCTGTTGCTTCACAAAGTTCGCTACTTTCCAATTTTAACACATATGTTATTTATTATTATTATTATTATTATTATCATTATTATTATTATTATTATTATCATTATTATTATCATTATTATTATCATTATTATTATCATTATTATTATTGTCATTATTATTATTATTATCATTATTATTATCATAATTATCATAATTATCATTATTATTATCATTATTATTATCATTATTATTATTATTATTATCATTATTATTATTATTATTATTATTATCATTATTATTATTATCATTAGTATCATTATTATTATTATTATTATTATCATTATTAGTTTTATTATTTTCATTATTATTATTATTATCATTTTGTTATTATTATTATTATTATTATTATTATAATTATCACTATTATTATGATGATTATTATCATTATTATTATTATTATTATCATCATTATTATTATCATCATTATCATTATTATTATTATTATTATTTTATTATCATCATTATCATTATTATTATTATTATTATGATTTTTATTATTATCATTATAATTATTATCATCATTATTATTATCATTATTATTATCAGTATTATTATTATTATTATTATTATTATTATTATTATTATTATCATCATCATCATCATTATTATTATTATTATTATCATTATTATTATTATCATTATTATTATTATTATTATTTTCATTTTTTATCTTCCTGTCTCGTGCTGGGTTTAGACGTTTCGTGAATGACTTCTCACTTCTCCACCATTATTAAAAAAAGAAGATTGCTACAAACACAGAGAGATAAGCATCACTTTTATGCATACTACTACTACTACTACTATGTGTCATCAACCCAACAGTACACCAGCTGATTTCGTGATGAGATAATCTGCTAATTGGCCCACGTAAGGCGCAACATATTCTAGAAACGAAATGGAAAAAAGAAAGACAAAGAAAAGAAATGGAACGAAAGGAAAACGAAATGAAAATAAAATTTTCAAACACTTTTATGTCCCATTAGGAAGATTTAAATCAAAATATAATGCAACTAAACCTTATATCTAGAATCCTTATTTCAATTTTATTTTAAATCCATTACATGATTTTGATTCAAGAGAATGTCTAAAAATTAAAGCTTAAACCTATATTAAGAAACTGAAATTTGGGGAATATTTATTGATTGATGTCTAATACATATTGCTAAAATTTCACAAAAATAAAAGGTATCTGAATTTTCACGGAGGGATTCCAGCCCCTCTTTGCCTCCCTTTGTATGAAATTAAACTAAATATAGTATACATTACGCACCCTTACCCCTAGCGGATTGATAATGATCGGTTAATTAGTTTAGGAGTGAATCCTCTGCATAGAAATATATAAACATATACACTAACCTAACTTTATATCAATAGTAATAATGCGTGACAATATTAGTTCCGGTGAAAAATATATAATTACCTTCTAAAAATAGTTTTAAATAATAAATGTCGTTCACGTGGAAAATTGTGATTATTATAATTAAGAAGTTTTTAATATTTGTATTAGAAATGTTGCTTCTTCCTGAATTCATAGTAGTTACAAAATGCAGGTGCTGCATCAGGATAAAGATTACATTTTATCTGTAGAAACATAAGGGAGACGAAACTGTTGCTGACCTAAGAGAGTCTTTTGAATTCGTAATTCAATCTCTTCTATATCAATTGACATCAAGTATATAGAGAGACCGGAAGTGACTCCATTGTACATATAGAGAGACCGGAAGTGACTCCATTAGTGTCTTATCAGAAAGCTTTATTGCAAATTATCTCTTGTTTAGATATTGCAAAGATATTGCTTAGATATTGCTTAGATATTGCTTAGATATTGCAAATTATCTCTTGTTTAGATATTGCAAAGATATTGCTTAGATATTGCTGAGATATTGCTTAGATATTGCAAAGATGACAAAAAGAAAGCCAAAAAGAAAAAGAAAAGAGCAAAAAAGTAATAAAAAAACATTAAAAGAAAATGAAATATATTACGAAATTTACAAAACGAATAAAAATAAACTAACTATCAGAAAAAAAAATAATGTAAGGACTTGTTTTGTTTTTTTACTAATGGTTCACCACTTATCAAGGCCCGGGGGTCACTCGAGGATAAGGGTCAAATAGATCGTCAGCTGGACGATGATTGCTTCCATGGGAGGACCGGAAACAATCGATAGGATGGACCAAAGATTACTTAAGGAGAATTTATTATTCAAAAGGACAGCGCAACAAGTATCTGTTAACATTAGACTGGAAGACAACCATGCTGTTGTCGGTTAGGAAGCAGTCTCTTGGTATCTTCTTCCACATAAGGAAATAAACTTTGTCCATGGAAGAGAGAGAGGGGAAAGTTCTGCTTGTGCTTATAGTTAGACTAGTTCTTGCTGTGAATGTTTTACAAGAGGGAGGCAGAGATTTGAGGTTGGGTGAGCATCTACCATTAACATAACAAAACAGTAGAGAGAGGCTAGCAATATCTCTTCTCTGTGAAAGAGGCTGTAGGGACGAGAATGATCCCTCCACTAGATTGCGGGGTTGATTTTGTACTCTTTCAAGACAGGGAAGAGTGTTCCGAGCAAATCCTCACCAGATATGACAGCAATAGTCCATCTTAGGGCATATCTTACGGCTCGTATATCTTTTTTAAAAAAGAAAGAAAGAAAGTATATATTAGAAAAAGAAAGAAAGAAGGTAAAAATTCTTATAGAACGAGAAAGAAAGAAAGAAAGATCTAAACAGAGAAAGAAAATATGTTACGTTTACAAAACAGAAAAAATGAAAATATAAATAAACAGAAGAAGGAAAAAAAGTAGGAATTAAAAACCAAAAAGAGAGAAGTTAAAAATAAGAAAGAAGATAAAGGTTTTAAAAAATAACAAAGAATGAGAAGATCTATTAACAGAAAGAATAAACAAAGGACTGAAAACAGTTTTAAACGTTTTGTCACGGACAAGAGAATGTTCTGATTTCCAGTCCCTCTCCAAAATAATTCTTTCGTTTTTTTGATTTTATTTAGACTTTAATAATTATTCTTTTTCCATACGCGGCTAAGAACCGAGATGCTTTCGTCCGAGTTTCTAATTTGTGTCGCCCTCCCCTTCCTGCGCCCAATCATATTATTATAGCAAATGGTTGAAACTCTGAATTATGTTTTGAGAAAATACCGAATTATAAACTTCAAAACCCAAATTAAATTATCAAATAAAAACTAATTTATAGTTAGAACAGTTCCATGTAAAGAAGGATATAATGAATGTAGTGAAGAAAAAAGAAAAAAAAGAAAAGAAGAAAGAAGAAAAAAGAAAAGAAAGAAAAGAAGAAAGAAGAAACGAAAGAAAGAAAAGAAAGAAAGAAAAAAGAAGGAGGAAAATAAAGAAAGAAAAAAAAGAAAGAAAGGAAGAAAGAAGAAAAGAAAGAAAGAAGAAAAGAAACAAAGAATAGAAGAAAGAAAAGAAGAAAGAAGAAAAGAAAGAAAGAAAGAAGAAAAGAAAGAAAGAATAGAAGAAAGAAAAGAAGAAAGAAAGAAAGAAGAAAAGAAAGAAAGAAAAGAAGAAAGATCGTTAGAAAGATTTTTTTAAAGAGAAAGAAACTAAACATAAACAAACGGAAAAATGATATTTTTTGAAAGCAAAGAAAAAAATTTTTTTTTTAAATTACCAACAAATAAAAAGAAAAAAAAACAATGACAGCCAAAAAATAAAGACAGAACGAAGGAAATAACATTAGAAAAGAACGAGAGAGAAAGAAAAAGGAAAAGTAATGAAAAGAAGAAAAGCAAAAAAATTATACTAATAATAATAATAATAATAATAATAATATACTCAGAAAGTGTGATGCCGGATACAGGTTTACGGATACAGAACAAAGAATAAACCACTTGATGTACATGGATGACCTTAAACTGTTTGCAAAAAACAAAAAAGAACTGGAAAAGCTGATAAACACAACCAGGATATTCAGCCAGGATATCCAAATGGAGTTTGGAATAGAAAAATGTGCACTGCTAGAGATCAAAAAAGGAAAACTGGAGACGACAGAAGGTATAGAACTCCCCAACCAAGAGGAGATGAGGGCGCTAGGAGAACAAGATAGCTACAAATACCTGGGAGTTCTGGAAGCAGACACAATCAAATATACAGAAATGAAAGAGAAGATTGGAAAAGAATATCTACGAAGAACAAGGAAACTCTTAGAAACTAAACTATATAGCAGAAACCTAGTAAAAGGGATAAACACATGGGCTGTATCACTAATAAGATACTCTGGACCATTCATAGGCTGGACCAAAGAAGAACTCAGGCACCTTGACCAAAGAACAAGAAAACTAATGACTATGCACAATGCTTTGCACCCAAAAGACGACACGGACAGACTCTACGTGAGAAGAAATGAAGGAGGTAGAGGACTGGTAAGTATAGAAGACTGTGTGGAAGACACCAAAAAAGAGCTGGAGAAATATGTAACCCAGAACACGGAAAGACTGATCACCACAGCAAGAGACACCAGCCCAACAAACAACCCCGGAAGCACTGAACCCAGAAACAAAAAGACAAGAAAGGAAAAGTGGGAAGAAAAACAACTACATGGACGCTTTATAAGACTCACAAGCGATGAAGCCAATGAAAACAGCTGGGCATGGCTAAGAAAAGGAAACCTGAACAGAGAAACGGAATCTCTGCTGACGGCCGCACAGAACAATGCGATTAGGACAAACTTTATTAAAGCAAAGATAGATAAAACCCAGGAAAACAGCAAATGCAGATTGTGTGGACAAAGAGACGAAACGATAAATCATATAATAAGTGAATGCAGCAAGCTAGCACAAAGGGAATACAAGAACAGACATGACAGCATGGGGAAAGAAGTACACCGGGAAATGTGCAAACAACTGAATTTCGAATATGCAAGAAAACGGTACAAACACAAACCAGAAACTGTACTAGAAAACGAAAAACACAAAATCATATGGGATATGAATGTACAAACAGACAAACCCATAACAGCAAGGAGACCGGATATGATAATAATCAACAAGAAAGAAAAATCCTGCAAAATCGTGGACTTCGCCGTTCCAGCAGACCACAGAGTGAAGATCAAAGAGACGGAAAAGAGAAGCAAATATACTGAACTTGCCAGAGAATTGAAAGGAATATGGAACATGAAGAAAGTCAGTATAACACCAATAATCATAGGAGCACTAGGAACAGTCCCCAAAAACATGGAGAAAAGACTAGGAGAAATAGGAATCAAAGGGATAACTGAGACCATACAAAGGACAGTAATGATCAAAACAGCTACAATCCTGAGAAATGTCCTCGAATGCGGAAACCAACCCACATAAGCAACGAATGGAGAACAAACACACGGAAGCACAAAACAGAACCGGGCGCAAAATACAACCGCACGAGAGGCGCAAGCATAGGCTGACGCCACGAAAATTATAGACAGAGGGTCGAGGAGGGAAAGCGCAAAACCAGACCTCCACTGGAAGAGCGCGGACAGCTCTGGGACCTTGGGAAGGCTTGTTGCCACTCGGGCCCCAGAGGGGACCAATGGCCCTTATCAGCGGGAAATCGTTGGTAGGTGGCTGTTGCGATTACCGCAAGGTCATCAGCGGTGATGAACGAAAAGAGGTGGAGCATACTGGAGGCCTGAGGAGACTTGTTGTCACTCAGACTCCAGGGAATACCACAGGTTGTTGGCAGTGGGCGATCACTGACGATGACCAGTGTGATAACTCCTAGTGAGTAAATAATAATAATAATAATAATAATAATAAAAATAATAATAGTAATAATAATAATAATAATAATAATAATAATAATAATAATAATAATAATAATAATAATAATAATAATAATAATGAAAATAATAATAATAAGGAAAATAATAATAAAAATAATAACAATAATAATAAGAATGAAACTAATAATAATAATAATAATAATAATAATAATAATAATAATAAAAATAATAATGAAAATAATGAAAATGATAATAATAAAAATAATAATAATAATAATAATGATAATAATAATAATAATAATAATAATAATAATAATAATAATAATAATAATAATAATAATAATAATAAAGCAAGACAGATCCTCAAGCGAGGATGGTTCTCGGAGATGGAACTGACGGAAATCAGACAGAAGGCTAATGGCGAAACGGAGCAAGAAACACCACCAAGGGAGAGACCACAGAAAGAGGACGAGCAAAACATACACACTGAAACTGAAGAGATTGAAGACTACGGAATCACAGAACCAGGGGAGATAGAAGACTGCAGAACCACAGAACCTGCTGAGATAGAACTCAACGAAAAAGAAGCAAGTGAAATAGAGAACATTAGACGATACATGTTAGAAAACAAAACAAAACTCCCATCTCTCAGGAATGAAGTAGCGAAGAAGTTACAAGCAGAAACAGAAAGAGTAAACAGACTCCTCACACACATCCCAACAGAAACTATTACAGACCTAAACAACCTGATATATGCTGGGGCAAAATCGGTAAGTATGAAACTAAGAAACGAAGAGAATGGACAAAAGAGAGGACCGACAAAACCTGGATGGGAAATCAGACTGGAAACCCAGATCACCAAACTTCGGAAAGAAGCTAAAACCGTGAACAGAAGGAAGGAGGACATGAAACGATTAAGAAGCAAAAATCAGAAACGCAAGGAAAAACTAAATGAGAAACATGAAGAAATAAAACAAAGGATAGCAGCAATAGAAGGAAGACTGAGACGATACAGGTACAAATCAGAACAGAGCAAACAGAACAGGACCTTTGAAAACAATGAAAGCCAGTTCTACAAAAACGTAAATGGAGAAAAAACAACAACAGAGTTACCGAACCCAACAGAAACAAAACAATTCTGGAGCAAGATATGGGAAGTACCAAAAAAGCACAACAAGAATGCCCAATGGTTGAAAAACATGAGAGATGAACTGCAGGAAATCGAAGAAGGAACCGAAACAGAAATCAACAAAGAAACGATCAAGAAAACCCTAAAAAAAATGGCAAACTGGAGAGCACCAGGCCACGATGGAATACATGCATACTGGTTTAAAAAATTCACGACCCTGCATGAAAGAATAGCGCAGAAACTGAGCGGATGTATCCATAAAACAGACGTACCAGAATGGATGACGGAAGGAAGAACAACACTAATACAAAAAGACCCCAAAAAGGGAACGACCCCCGGCAACTACAGACCGATAACATGTCTACCAATAATGTGGAAAATTCTCACAGCACAACTGAGAGAACAAATCTACCAATCCCTGGACAATCGTGGACTGCTCCCCGAGGAACAAAAGGGATGCCGGAAAGGACAAAGAGGGGCACATGATCTACTATACATTGATCAAAAGACCCTGAAGGAGGTGAAGAGAAGACAAAAGAACATAACCATGGCATGGATTGACTACAAGAAAGCCTACGACAGAATCCCCCAAACATGGATAATTGAATGCTTAAAGATATACAAGATACCAGACAGGATTATTAATCTCATCCAGAAAGCGATGGAAACATGGAGACTAAAACTGACAGCCGGAGGACAATACCTGTCTGAGATAAAAATACAGAGAGGCATTTTTCAAGGAGACTCCCTATCACCACTACTGTTTATAATAGCCATGATGCCACTCAACTACATACTCAGAAAGTGTGATGCCGGATACAGGTTTACGGATACAGAACAAAGAATAAACCACTTGATGTACATGGATGACCTTAAACTGTTTGCAAAAAACAAAAAAGAACTGGAAAAGCTGATAAACACAACCAGGATATTCAGCCAGGATATCCAAATGGAGTTTGGAATAGAAAAATGTGCACTGCTAGAGATCAAAAAAGGAAAACTGGAGACGACAGAAGGTATAGAACTCCCCAACCAAGAGGAGATGAGGGCGCTAGGAGAACAAGATAGCTACAAATACCTGGGAGTTCTGGAAGCAGACACAATCAAATATACAGAAATGAAAGAGAAGATTGGAAAAGAATATCTACGAAGAACAAGGAAACTCTTAGAAACTAAACTATATAGCAGAAACCTAGTAAAAGGGATAAACACATGGGCTGTATCACTAATAAGATACTCTGGACCATTCATAGGCTGGACCAAAGAAGAACTCAGGCACCTTGACCAAAGAACAAGAAAACTAATGACTATGCACAATGCTTTGCACCCAAAAGATGACACGGACAGACTCTACGTGAGAAGAAATGAAGGAGGTAGAGGACTGGTAAGTATAGAAGACTGTGTGGAAAACACCAAAAAAGAGCTGGAGAAATATGTAACCCAGAACACGGAAAGACTGATCACCACAGCAAGAGACACCAGCCCAACAAACAACCCCGGAAGCACTGAACCCAGAAACAAAAAGACAAGAAAGGAAAAGTGGGAAGAAAAACAACTACATGGACGCTTTATAAGACTCACAAGCGATGAAGCCAATGAAAACAGCTGGGCATGGCTAAGAAAAGGAAACCTGAACAGAGAAACGGAATCTCTGCTGACGGCCGCACAGAACAATGCGATTAGGACAAACTCTATTAAAGCAAAGATAGATAAAACCCAGGAAAACAGCAAATGCAGATTGTGTGGACAAAGAGACGAAACGATAAATCATATAATAAGTGAATGCAGCAAGCTAGCACAAAGGGAATACAAGAACAGACATGACAGCATGGGAAAAGAAGTACACCGGGAAATGTGCAAACAACTGAATTTCGAATATGCAAGAAAACGGTACAAACACAAACCAGAAACTGTACTAGAAAACGAAAAACACAAAATCATATGGGATATGAATGTACAAACAGACAAACCCATAACAGCAAGGAGACCGGATATGATAATAATCAACAAGAAAGAAAAATCCTGCAAAATCGTGGACTTCGCCGTTCCAGCAGACCACAGAGTGAAGATCAAAGAGACGGGAAAGAGAAGCAAATATACTGAACTTGCCAGAGAATTGAAAGGAATATGGAACATGAAGAAAGTCAGTATAACACCAATAATCATAGGAGCACTAGGAACAGTCCCCAAAAACATGGAGAAAAGACTAGGAGAAATAGGAATCAAAGGGATAACTGAGACCATACAAAGGACAGTAATGATCAAAACAGCTACAATCCTGAGAAATGTCCTCGAATGCGGAAACCAACCCACATAAGCAACGAATGGAGAACAAACACATGGAAGCACAAAACAGAACCGGGCGCAAAATACAACCGCACGAGAGAGGCGCAAGCATAGGCTGACGCCACAAATTATAGACAGAGGGTCGAGGAGGGAAAGCGCAAAACCAGACCTCCACTGGAAGAGCGCGGACAGCTCTGGGACCTTGGGAAGGCTTGTTGCCACTCGGGCCCCAGAGGGGACCAATGGCCCTTATCAGCGGGAAATCGTTGGTAGGTGGCTGTTGCGATTACCGCAAGGTCATCAGCGGTGATGAACGAAAAGAGGTGGAGCATACTGGAGGCCTGAGGAGACTTGTTGTCACTCAGACTCCAGGTAATACCACAGGTTGTCGGCAGTGGGTGACCACTGACGATGACCAGTGTGATAACTCCTAGTGAGTAAATAATAATAATAATAATAATAATAATAATAATAATGGGAACTAGTTAAAATATGGAAATGTAAAGAAGTAAAGGTGATTCTCGTTGTAACTAGAACGCTTTGAACCATAACGAAAAGCCACCATAAATGGCTTAAACAAATTGACGAGACAATTTCTTTTCCAATTCTGCAAAATAATCGCCTAAGGTCAAGGGAATTGACTTGATGTTCAAAAAAAGAAAACTCCAACTAAAAACATCCTAAAGTGTACACTACTATTAAGTATTTATGATGATGATGACAATAATAATAATAATAATAATAATAATAATAATAATAATAATAATAATAATAATAATAATAATAACAACAACAAGAAAAAGAGAACGAAACTGACTAAATAGAAAAGAAAAAACGGAACCTTAAAAAAAATTAAAGAAAAAGGAAAAAGCGAAAACTAGTCTTCAAGAATTCTGGATAGAACTGACCCTCAGAATTATCTCCCCATCAGTCTACTCTCGCTATTCGCTATAATCTTTGAATCCTTAATCAATCGTACGATAGTCCGTCATCTCGTTTATGCTAGAATTGTTTCTGACCATCAGTGTGGATTTAGGTCAGATCGGTCTACTACGGATATCCTAACGGTCATCTCTGAACGCATATACGATACAATGGACAAGTCAGGTGAAGGCAGGCGGTTGTACTCGATATATCCAAAGCCTTTTACAAGGTCTGGCATAAAGGTTTTCTCATAAAAATGTATTCATATGGTATTACTGGACGAATATTAAATATAATTAGATCCTTCCTATCCAAAAGAAAGATCCAGGTTGTCCACGATGGCCGTTCATCTAAACATGATATCAATATGGCTTAGCCCCAGGGATCGATCCTTGGGCCTTTATTGTTCCTGATTTTCATTAACTACATCCCTAATGACATTGTGTCTGAGATGGGTATATTTGATGACACCACCACGCTCTACTCTCGTCATGTAGGTAAAACGGACGCGCACATATCCAAGGCAATGGCTGAATCCTCACAAAGTGACCTCCAGTGTGTAGTTGATTGGGGTCATTAATAAATCGTAACACTTAATGCTGCTACGACAAAGCTGCTTTCCTTCAACAACTACAAAAAAAAACTCTTCACCCACCGATTGCCATGGCAAATAACACCCTACCTGAAAGTCCAGCGTTCAAACTCATCGGCCTTACATTCACAGGTAACATGAATTGGAACAAGTACATAGAAGACATTGCAAAGCCTGCTGCAAAGAAAGTGCCCCCCCACTCTACCGTGCTGAAAAACTTCTCAAGCTTCCTGGGACTAACACTTAATCTCTATATTAGATACATAGATATTCGAATATTCCATTAAAGTTCTCGTTTATTTCTCAAACGTTGAGTTAGTAAAGAAGTTAAAAACATTAATGTTCCTCTCCCCTATTGACTTGTTAACTATGTCATAGTATATCTTTCTTGTGGTCTCTTGGTCTTACTGGATTCCAAGACAAGAATTCATCTAGTCTGGTGGAGTATCCAGCTAAGTGATGTTACTTGAGGTAACATTACTTGGAGAAGGGGCATCATTGCTCGTATGAGTATGTTTATAGCCGTGCTGTAGGGATCTTATTTGTACTGCGAATTCTGTTATTTTGAATTTTTGGTCAGGGTTTACTTGTAGTGGGAAGTATCTTCATGTCAGGTTCTCCTGACAGACCATTGTACAGAGAGACCGAAGAAACTCGAGGATAGTGTCTAGTAGGTAATTCAAACTCCCCTAGTAGGTAATTCAAACTCCCTGGTAGGTAATTCAAACTCCCCACTAGGTAATTCAAACTCCTGAAACTCTCTCTCACTCTCTCTCTCTCTCTCTCTCTCTCTCTCTATATATATATATATATATATATATATATATATATATATATATATATATATCTTTGTGTGTGTTCAAAAATGTCTTTTAGTCATTTACGCATCGATAAAAAACTCAATATATACAACATTCAGAATATAATGCAAGCCCCCAAAATACAATTTATATAGGCAATCCACAAGAAACGCCATCCACTGCTAACAATACAGAAGCATTTCCCTTCTACCGTATTCCTAGTGACAGCGCTACTATCTTATCCCTAATATACGACCTCCAAGGGGTTTAATTGGAATACTAACAAAATCCATATATTGCAGACTCAGAACTAAGCAGTATATATAATCATCGACAGACAGACAGTTCTTCAGTGTGGCTTGACATTTGAGTGCTTCAAACTGAGATCGAAACCTTTTCGTTTTTTTTATTATTAAATCCAAGCTTTTATCCATTGCGCCATCAGCACAAGCGATACACTATCTCAACCTTCAAAAATCTCCATCGAATTCTGGCAACAAAAGGCCATTAAAAGGTGGTTGGTCCTAAATGGTGGCTCGAATAAGCGATTATCCCTCATTCATGACGTTTCCAGAGTAAAGACGGAGGCAGACCGCGTCGTTTTTCGAAGTGGATAATAATGGCCGACAGCCACCAGAAATCGCCATCGCGAAAAACCTAAACAAATAAGAGTCGAAAGCCCCTTGAAAGATGGCAAGGTAATAACATAGATATGCGCGGAGCGAGTGGAAATGGACGAAATGGGACGTAATGGGTTATCGGTCGATAAATCTTGTTATCGATTGAAAATCGATACGCACAAACGGACCAATTGAAACGCCATGAATTATCGTCCGTTTTCGCGAGAATTACGGCGACAATATGGCCGCTGAACGGCCGCGAGTGCGCATGCGCGACGCAGGGAAAATCGTCGATGAGCGAAAACGGTTGAATTGGCGGGAAACGGAGTTTGTTAGGGAAGATTTCAGCGCGCATTTGTAAACACTGATAAATCAGCCTAAAACGAATATGAAAGGCGTCTCGTTTCTGTTATGAAAACACTCGAAAGCCGTTCATATTCAGAATTAGCGTATTTCAACACTAGCAATTTGTTTCATTCATCCGTATGCGTTCTGAAAATATACTACACTTCCTTTGCCCACTGCTCAGAATCCGCCACTCAAATATACAGCATATCTCTATTCATATAAGCTTAGGTATGTGTGTATTTTCAAATATTTGTATGTACAGGATTCACTCCTAAACTAATTAATCGGGTATTATGAATTTTGAAACACGGCTGTAAGACGTAAGTGGTCGAAATGTGGACTATATTTATTTTAATTAAGTTTTCTTTGCGAATAGGTTAAAAAGGGGATGGAAGTCCTTCATAAAAAAATCAGATGCCTCAGATGTTTGTGAAATTTTAATAATAGGTATTAGACATCAATTAATAAATATTCTCCAAATTTCAGTTTCTGTTAAATATTATGAAGGTTTTTAGGGGTGCATAATATGGGCACAGCCTCTCAATTGAAAATTCAAATATTTCAGATCTACATTAAATGTTATCCATAGTCATTAGACACCAACTAAGAATGTTTGTCTAAATTTCAATTTCTTCTTAAGACTCTTTAAACATAAGCCTTCAATTTTAGACATTTTCTAGAATCCAAATCATGTAATGGATTTTAATAAAAATTGAAATAACGATTCTAGACATAAGGTCTAGTTCCATTATATCTTGGTATTATTCTTTTTAAGGTTACATAAAAATAATGCAAATCTTTTTTGTTCGTGGAATCAGTTTTATCTGTCCTAGGACGGGTATTCTTTTAGTTTTCAGGCGATACTAGCTAAGAATAAAATACAAATTACTTACGATTACTACCAGGTCGTGGCTGACGGAACAACAACAATCTACGAAATTCCGTATAGATTCCCGAGTTCAACATGAAGATCCTCGAGTTCGACGAGATGCACCTAAAGAAGTTCGGAGGTTACACCGGCCGAAACGTTGTGAGAATAACATCCAAGATGAGAATAGTAGTCCGAATAATTTCGCGTTCTTGGTTGTTTCTCTAATCGAGTCGTATTGAGATGTTATTATGCACTTATGTATGTCCGTACAATTACGGCATAATCACGTTGACACACAATTTCCCGTTAGATCATTGAAGTTAAGCAACGTTGATCTCGGCCTGTACCAAATGGGTAACTATTTGGGAATATCAGGTGCTGTATGTGAGAGAACGCCGAAATATATTGTTCTTATTTACTTGCCTCCTCATGAGGGCAGAATAAGACACAAGGTCATTTTTTTAATGTTAGGAAATTCCAGCCCCCCCCCCCCAAAAAAAAGGCACTCTGGGTAAGAATAAATATTAAAATTGCCTCAGTCTAGAAGGACTTCTCCTTCACTGACCGAGGACAGAATACACCAAGTGTAGCATCAGAACAGATACTACACTTTGCAGATATTTTTTAAACAAATTAGGCACAAGGCCATCAAAAGTGTAGCGACAATTGGTGTCTAAAGTGATAAAAATGTCTATTCTACTCTTAACTGAAATCCTCTCAGTCACCACAATGCCACATTTACTCTAGGGGTCATTCTACTTAAGATATCCCCAAATCGGTCTGAAATTTTTTTTTTGGTTATATATATATTTTTTTTATGGTTATATATATATATATATATATATATATATATATATATATATATATATATATATATATATATATATATATATATGAGGTCGGTCTAAAATGTATCCGACCTTAGGCCAGAAAAAATATTTCAAATACCTGACGAGGTTATGACCCTAATCCTCTTTAAAGTAGGTCCCTTGTGCTTGCACACACTTAGACCACCGATCCATCCACTGCCGGAAACACTTCTGGGAATCTTCTTTTAGAATGGTGTTCATTTCTGCCGTTGCGCTCCGCATCATCTTTTCTCTAGTCTCAAAACGGGAACCTTTCAGTGGCGTCTTCAATTTTCGAAACACCCAGAAGTCGCAAGGAGCCATGTCTGGAGAGTAGTAAGGTTTGAGAACGACTGGAATTCAATGTTTGGTCAATAAATGTTGGATCAATTGTGCGGTGGCGTTGTCGTGATGCAGTTGCCAGTTTTTCGCCATCCACATGTTTTATCTTTTGCGCCGAACTGCATCACGGAGACGCCGGAGAACATCTTGATAGTTATCCTTTGTCCCTGTTTGTCCTACCGGTACGTATTCGTGATGCACAATTCCTCGGATATCAAAGAAGACTGTCAGCATCACCATAATTTTGCTTCGGACCTGTCGCGCTTTTTGGGGCCTTGGAGACTCGGGATGCTTCTATTGCGACGACTGTCTTTTTGTTTCTGGGTCGTACACGTACACCCATGACTCATCTCCAGTTATCACGGTGTTCAGAAACCCAGGATCAGTGCTGGCGGTTTCCAGAAGGTCCTGTGCAACTTGAAAACGGGGGTCCTTTTGTTCCTGCGACAACAACTTGGGTACCAATTTCGAAGCCACTCTGTGCATGTTCAAATCATCACGCAAAATTGCATGTGCGGAATTTTTACTCACGCCGACCTTTTGGGCGATTGCCCGCACAGTTGAACGACGATCTTCCATCACCAAATTTCGCATCCCTCTCAACAACACGCTGGTCACTCTCTGCTGATGTGCGGCCATTTTTAATCGGTTGAACCATTCCTTAATTTGTGTTACACCAATCGCATCTTCTCCAAACACCTGCTGCATATTACGAATTGGTTTGCTTTGAGAATCACCAAGCTTTTGACAAAACTTGATGCAGTACCTTTGCGCAACACGTTCAGTCATCTTGAGAGAATCGGTAACCCGACGAAAACGTTGTGTAGCACCTCACTTACCGACCGACAGACAGCGAGTAACGCGCAGAAAGGCGGTGATAAAATTCACACATGCGCATGAAGGTGTCTTCCTTCACTGTGTAGAGTGGTGCCGCCCTATCGTCTCTATTTCGCACGGAAAAAATAAAGGTCGGATACTTTTTAGACAGGCCTCGTATATACAGAAATCTATTAAAGTATAATGGGGAGTGGGAGAAAGAAAGTCAGAAACCGGTTAGTAAGACTCTCTTAACCCTTTCTAAATAATAGACCACTTACTGTTTTCCGGTTTGTTCAGAACCGATACAGATACAGATGCAGATCAATCTCTAAATGGGAGTGGGATTTAAGTGCTTTGTTCCTAGCCAAAAAAAAAACAAGAAGAATATGTTGTTGTTATATATTTTTGTTTCACTTTCGTTAATATTTCCAGATAGACATTGCTGCTCGGTTCTCATGGAACATTTCCTGCTACCAGATCAGGCTGTCTGAAGATATCGGCTTCCTGACCCAAAATGCACCAAACATTGATGTTTAATTGTTTTTTCTCTTTACAAAACTCTATCATGTTCTGCAAAATCCAAAACAAAAAAACGAAAATTACCCGCCCTCCCTTCACCCCTTCCTCCTCTCCCTCCCTTTCACTAAACCAAACACCATGAATAAATATTTGAACATATAAAAAACATGAAGCATAGAAACTTTCACAAAAATGGCCGGATTGTGTATTTAATAGCCTCAGAAGGGTTGATATGCCGTCAAACCAAAAAAAAAATCAAACACCACTGCTGTGAAATTGTCCCACAGTAAATAATAAATAAAGGAAGTCAAGTCGAGGGTTGGTTTAACAAGTGTATTAACAAAGTAAGAAACTGACTAGCTCTTGGCTAGACAGTTACAAGACTGTGCTTTGTCTTCGGTGTCTCTGGTGACTCGCACTATTTATAGTGACAACCGGTGTTGTTTCTACTGTGTAAGAACGGCCGGTGTAACAATAATATACACAAGAAAAGCGAAGTAAAGAAGCAAATAACTCTGTAGTTTTGAAGACTCAAAACATAGGTCCCCCGATTTTATAAATCGGGGAACCACCAATAATAATTGTTGTGAAGTTGTCCAACAGTAAATAATAAATAAAGGAAGTCAAGTCGAGGGTTGGTTTAACAAGTGTATTAACAAAGTAAGAAACTGACTAGCTCTTGGCTAGACAGTTACAAGACTGTGCTTTGTCTTCAGTGTCTCTGGTGACTCGCACTATTTATAGTGACAACCGGTGTTGTTTCTACTGTGTAAGAACGGCCGGTGTAACAACCACGAACAAACATTTGAAGATATAAAGAACTTGAAGAATAAAATTGTTTACCAAAATAACAGGATTTGGCATGAAATAACCCGAAAAGGGTTGATATGCCGTAAAACAAAACAACCAAACCAAACACCATGAATAAATATTTAAAGTGACCTGATTCGACATTAAATAACCCGAAAAGGGTTGATATGCCGTAAAACAAAACAACCAAACAGCTAACCCATGAAATAGGGGGCGGAGTTTCGTATGTTCATACGTTCATACCAATGATGCCTGTGTCTGTATATAGGTCTTATTTGCGGATATGAGAAAAAAATGTTAAATCTATCCGATTGAATTCTAATTGGTATATCTTCTCCCTTTATCATTTCACTTGATTTGTTTTGATGGAGCTTATAATCCAATGTCACTTAAAGTATGGTGACACGGGTTTGAGTGGTTCTTGGGAAGCGACGATGGGATAATTAAATTAAAGGGGACTGCCGGACTTTGGCAGAGGTATGACTTCTACTGAGTGTAATAATCTTTGATATATATACTAGAAAACAACTACCCCCCGCAGCAATTACTGAGACTGTAGTATTCTTTACAGAAAGCAAAGAAATAATTTCCAATTGATATTTCAGTAATTTGGTGGAAAATAACAAAATGATGATTGTCGTAGTGTTATTTGAAATATTCCAATGCGGAGAAAATGTGCTGTGCATGAACATAGTCAAATTTTATTTTTTAGGACAAAAGAACAGAAAGGTTCATTGATATGGTCTTTAAGATATTTAAAGTCGATGAATGTTGTTTTGTTTCAGTATGAAAAATGAAAATGAACACCCAATTAAAAAATTGTTATATAATGAAATGAATAAACATAAGGGTGGAAGGTCGATTGGTCAAATAAACCAATTTTATATTACTGAGTAATTCGAAATGGTTGCTTTGTACTTTTCGCCTTTATTATAAAAGACAGAAAAAAGAATCAGGTCACTTTAATGGATATTAAAGAAAAATAATTATTCTTTTTTTTTGTAATTTAGAAAGATTGGAGGAGGTATTTTTCTTTCATTTGACAAATACTAAATTTATCATCATCATTACTACAAACATATTGACTCCTTGGTCTTTATGCGAAGAGCAAAATATAGTATTTGTTCTGCTAGATGGATAGATTCCGACCCAGAAAACAGCAATTCTTCCGCCTTTGTCAGAAACATCGTATATGGAATGTGGGGACTAAAGAACAAAATTGGGGAAGCGAAAGATAGGAGGCTGCCGAAAGTAAACCCAAGGTCCACTTTCTACTTTCCTTATATAAGCTTAATATCTGTGTAGATGTGTGTGTGATGATTGTGTGTTCTCTACTATAAAATTAAAAAAAGTTAAATAATCTACATGAAATCTAAAAGTGTATTCTTATGTAAAATTTACCCGAAAAGACAGTGGAAGTATTAACTGATCTCTAAGTGCATCCCTAATGGGGCTACGATTGTATAACCCCTTTAAAATTTCAAATATACCCTATTTTTATAAAATTGTTATCATATCTATTATATTTTCGGGGGAAGACAATGGAAGTGGTCCTGAATCTCTAGGTTCCCTCTTAACCTGAGAGGGGGCTATGGGTGGGGGTGGGGGGCAAAACTCATTTGAAAAATTAAAATATATCCGTATTTGATGAAATTTATATCATCGGGGAAAACGATAGAAGGGATGTTTAATCTCTATGTTCTGAATGTCTACGTGCCCCCACCTCTAAGTAAACCCCCTTAAAACTTCAAATAAGTATATCCGATTTTTATGAAATATAAACCATGTGTATAAGACACTAATTCAGAGAGTTTTCAAACATTTCAGCTTCTTCTGACTATATTAGTGTATGAAAGAGGGGGGCAGTAAAAACAACGCAAGTAATATGGTGTTATGAGCACAGTGGAAAAGTACATAGTAGTGATCCGCTTTCAATCCCGAGCAACTTCGGGTTTTCCTGCTAACTTTGGCCAAGATCAAAGTGTAGTATCTGTTTCGATGGATACTGCACCCCATAGACTGGTATCGTCTTAGCCTTCGGGGCTTGATTCCGCCGGTCTATGGGTCTTTGCCTCCCCTCTTTGGGGAGGAGTGTTTATTGCTTACTGCCTGAGCTCCCCTACCGGGGAATGCCGACGGGCTGCCCAGGCAATTTTTAATGGCCAGAGTGCTCACCTTTTCGGGCGCTGGCTTTTCAAGTCCCACTTTCCCGACCCGACCTTGGGTCACATCTTACCTTGTGGGAGTAAGATAAAACTGGTCTTGTGCCTAACCTCCTGGAGAGGAGGTAAATAAATACTTCTCCTTCTCCTTCTCCTTCTCATTATCTCCTCTTCTTTTTTTTCACTAACTAATATGCTTCTTCTTCTTCTTCTTCTTCTTCTTTTTTATCGTCATATTCCTCTGCTCCTTCTTTCCTTCTCCCTTTTTTACTCAGTTCAAATTCCTCTTCTTTTTCTGCCCCTTTTTCTTTCATTTCTTCTTTCTCTTCTTTTACTTCTTTTTCTTCTTCTCTTTCTCCTTTTCCTCTCACTTCTTCTTTCTCTTTTTTTTTTCACTTCTCCTTTCTCTTCTTCTACCTCTACTTCTTCCCCTCCCCCCTTCATTCCCTTCGCCCGCGTCATTCTCCCTCCTCCTCCTTCTTCTCAACGCCCCATTCTTTTTTCTATTATCTCACCTTTATCTACTTTCCTTCTCCCACCCCTCGTGATATTTCTCTTTTTGTCCCCCCCCCCGAAACGTACCCACACCCATCCTCTCTTCAACTATCTCTCCTCCTCCTCCTCCTCTTCCTCCTCCTTCGACCCGTCTAATAGGCGAAACTGTTTCCTCTAAAACAACCATGGCTGACATTTATCGACTTCTCCAAAAAACATCATCGAGCAACTGATAAAAAAAAAAAAGAAATATTGAAAAACACATGAAAAACATAGATTTTTATCTCGGGCCGTAAATTAACACAGAAATAATAATAAAAAAAGAAAAAACGTGTAACGATGGAATTTGGAAGAAAACATCTACAAACCGGCCCGAGATTAAAATCGATGGGATCTTAATAAGGCTTTTATTTTTTACGGCAAATGTCAGGCTTTCCGGCCAACCTCGCATAGTTAGTTTGTCCCACTCATGTGCGATTATCCCTACTAGTGAGCCCACGAAACACACACATACACACACGCACAATATACATTTACACACATTCAAAGATCTGTACGGCGTGCGTGTATATATATATATATATATATATATATATATATATATATATATATATAACATATACTTAATATTTTTTCAAATATTTAATTTTGGCTCTTCCACTGCCAACTTATCTATCTATGTAATTCCTCTGATGATAAGATTTTAATCTTTGAAAAGCCTTGGCTTAAGGAAAGAATAATAAACATGTTTTTACCGAGTACACCTTGCATTGAACAATCGAAGTTGAAATAAATTTGTCATTCGTACATGTTTATCCCTCTTCGTTCATCTATCTTTATATATATATATATATATATATATATATTATTAT
>OY744547.1:19650930-19680930 GCA_963556195.1 Sepiola atlantica | reverse complement strand
ATATATATATATTATATACATATATATATTATATACATACATATGTATATATATATTATATACATATATATATATATATATATATATATTATATACATATATATATATATATATATATTATATACATACATATATATATATTATATACATACATATATATATATATTATATACATATATATATATATACATATATATATTATAAACATATATATATACATATATATATATTATATATACATACATATATATATATTATATATACATACATATATATATATATTATATACATAAATATATATATATATTATATACATAAATATATATATATATATATATATATATATATATATATATATATATATATATATATATATCAAATTCTCATCGGGATTTAAAGATGCAGGCCATCAAACGACTAACACTAAGACCTTTTCTCGGGGTTTTACAAGTTTTTTCTCAAAATAATCCATTACCGCGGGGGACTTGGACTAGGAAACGGTTTAGTGCGACCAACATGGCGAATAAAGGAGGCAGTGGCTATATGGATGAAACGGACAGAAGGGAAAGGGGGGGGGGCGCCAAAAGCTGGATGACGTAGACGGAGACAAAGACACAAAAGGTTGAGGCGAAAGACGAAAATTGAAAAGCCTGTAAAATAATAGTTATGTTATGGGGGATAAAAAAAGAAGTGAAGTAATCAATCGATAATCAGGGGAAAAGAGAAAGGGGGAGATAATCAATACTGGGGAAAAAAAGAACAAAGAAAAAACTTGAACAATAAAGATAAATAGTAAAAAAAGAAGAAAGAAATTCATAAGGAAAGATTGAAATGGAGACAGAAGAAAGAAAAAAAGAAAGTATGTGAGAAAACAGAATGAAATGAATAACGACAGAATATATAAAAGAAAGGGGAAAAAAAGAAAGGCAAATAACCAATGAAAAAGAAAGAAATGAATGAATAAAGGTTGAATGGAGAAAGAAAGAAAGAAAGGAAGAAAGACAGAAACAAAATAAATTTTTAAAGATGAAAGAATGAAATGAACAAAAACAGTGGAGACAGAAAGAAAGAAAGAAAGAAAGTAAGTAATAAAAAATAAAGAAAGAAAAATATTAAAAGAAAAAGAAATGTAAATATCCCACGAAAAAAAAAATGAAATGAATAAAAAAAAGGTTACATTGATACCGAAAGAAAAAAGAAAGAAAAGATAAAAGAAAAGAAAAAAAACAATAACAAAAATATTAAGACAAAAAGAAAAACATTTATAAAGATAAAAGAATGAAATCAATAAATATTGCAGTGGAGAAAGAAAGAAAGAAAGAAAGAAAAGAAAAAGAAGGAAGGAAAGAAGGGAGGAAAGAAAGAAAGAAAGAAAGAAAGAAAGATAAAAATTGAGAAATTAATAGAGAATAACTGCGGTGATATTGAACTTTTTAGCTTTAAGATGGCTGCCATTTAAACAACATAATCTTAACCAAATTAGTTTTAATTTTATAGAAAAGTTTTTTAAGATTAATAATTTAATGACCAAATTTATCGTAATAATATAACCAAATTTTTACGGTATTGTTCGATCATTAAATTATTTATTGAACCAAATTGTTATAAAATTATAACTATTGCTAAACATTGCAAAACTGCAATAGAAAAAGAAAGAACGGCAAAGAAAAAAATAAACAAAAGAAAAAAGAAAAAAGTTAATAAAGAAATATATAAAAATAGAAATGGATGAATAAAGAAAGGAATAAGAAAAGAAATCTAAAAAGAGAAAAAAATAAATAAAGAAGTTAAAAATGAAAGAACGAAAGAAATGAAAAGAACAATAAAGTTAAAAATACAAAAATAACTCTATAAAGAATGAAAACAGAAATAAATCAATGCAGAAAGAGCAAGGAAGTAAAAAATAAGAAATCATGAAAGAAAAATAAGGAAATTAAAAAGAATGATTTTGAAATAAATAAATAAGAAAATAAATAAAGAAAGAAGAATATTTTTTGGAAAAAAATGATTTTGAAAAAAAAAATAAAGAAAGAAGAATATTTTTTGTCAAAAAAAGAATTGTTTTGAAATAAATAAATAAATAAAGAAAGAAAGAGCCAAAAATATTTTTTTGTCAAAAAAAGAATGATTTTGAAAAAAAGAAAGAAAGAAAGAAAGAAGAATATTTTTTGGAAAAAATAGAAGAATGATTTTTAAGTAAATAAATAATGAAATAAAGAAGAATATTTTTTGGAAAAAACATTGATTTTGAAATAAATTAATAAATAAATACAGAAGAATATTTTTGGGAAAAAAGAATAATTTTTTGTAGAAAAAAGAATGATTTTTAAATAAATAAATAAATAAAGAAAGAAAGAAAGAAAGCAGGAATAATATTTTTAGGAAAAAAAATAATGATTTATAAATAAATAAATAAATAAAGAAGAATATTTTTGAAATTAAAAGAAGAGAGTTTTAAAGAAATAAATAAATTAAGAAAGAAAGAAAGAAGAATATGTTTTGAAAACAAAGAAGAATGATTTTTAAATAAATAAATAAAGAAAGAAGAATTATTTTCAAATAAATAAATACAGTAGAATATTTTTAAAAAAGAAAGAAGAATTATTTTTAAATGAATAAATAATGAATAATATTTTGAGAATCGCTATTTTATTAGGTTGTTGACGTGTCCTTTCTCTCGGAGAGAAGAAATATTGGGGATACAGATTTGGAGGCATAGCTCCTTTATTTATGATCGATTCTTAAGTCATTTCTTATCACGTCTCATCGCTTCAAGCTACAAGCTTAGAGTCTCCGCTCTTCACATCATTTCGTCTAGCTCGTTTTATCACAGGGTGGGGGTGCAATGAGCCCCAAAAGCCGGTTACCTGAAAGAAGGAATAATGATTTGAAAAAATTAAAAAGGAACCAATTTTTAACAAAATAGAATAAAGAGATAATATTTTTAAATTTATTTATTTAAAAAATATTATCTCTTTATTTATAAGATTAAATAAAGAATTAAAAAATACAACGAGATTTTAAAACAGAAAGAAAGACTGATTTCTAACAAAAAGAATGACGGCAGAATTAGTTTTAAAAAAGACGAATGATGTTATTAAAAAGAAAAAGAAGGAAGAACATTTTTAAGCAAAAAAAAGAATGATTTTAACAACAGAAAGAAAGACGAATAACTATTATTTTTTTTAAAAGAAAGAATGAAGGACGATTAAAAAATAACAAAAAAGGAAGAATGTTTTTTCAACAAAATTTTAAAATCAAATAAAGAATTGATTTCAAAATAAGAGAATGATTAAAAAAATATTGACTGAAAGGGAGACTGTGAAAAAATAAATAAATAAAGAGGTTTAGTGTTGACACCTGAGATTCAACTTGAATCTTGATGAAGTAAACGACCACATTTTATAATATAAAGGGAAGATTATGTATGTATGTATGTATGTATGTATGTATGTATGTATGTATGTATGTATGTATGTATGTATGTATGTATGTATGTATCTATCTATCTATCTATTTATCTATGTATGTATGTATGTATGTATCTATCTATCTATCTATCTATCTATTTATCTATGTATGTATGTATCTATGTATGTATCTATGTATATATGTATGTATGTATGTGTGTATGTATGTATCTATGTATATGTATGTATGTATGTGTGTATGTATGTATCTATGTATATGTATGTATGTATGTATGTATGTATGTATGTATGTATGTATGTATGAATGTATGTATGTATGTATCTATGTATCTATGTATGTATCTATGTATCTATGTATCTATGTTTCTATCTATCTATGTATCTATGCCAGGCTTCACCCCAAAATCGACGAAACAAACACCCACATTTTATAATATAAACGGAAGGTTATGTATGTATGTATGTATGTATGTATGTATGTATGTATGTATGTATGTATGTATGTATGTAAGTATGTATGTATGTATGTATGTATGTATGTATGTATGTATGTATGTATGCATGTATGTATGTATGCATGTATGTATGCGTGTATGTGTGTATGTGTGTGTGCGTGTATGTATGCGTGTATGTATGTATGTATGTATGTATGTATGTATGTATATATGTTTCTATCTATCTATGTATCTATGTCCGGCTAACCCCCAAAATCGACGAAACAAACGCCCACATTTTATAATATGAAGGGAAGATTATGTATGTATGTATGTATGTATGTATGTATGTATGTATGTATGTATGTATGTATGTATGCATGTATGTATGTATGTATGCATGTATGTATGTATGTGTGTATGTATGTATGTATGTATGTATGTATGTATGTATGTATGTATGTATGTATGTATGTTTCTATCTATCTATGTATCTATGTCCGGCTAAACCCCAAAATCGACGAAACAAACGCCCACATTTTATAATATGAAGGGAAGATTATGTATGTATGTATGTATGTAAGTATGTATGTATTGTGTATCTATGTCCGGCTAAAACCCCAAAACGGACAAAAAAAAACACCCACAAAATTGTGATTTTCTTGCCCCGGTTATATAATATCTAAAATATAGGAGGAATTATCCATTCTTTGACCCTAAACTGGCGCAGATTTCGTCAGGGGGGGGTCTGTTTTTAGCCACTAACTTAAGGGAAGTAACTCTGATTTTTTTCAAGTAGTTATTTCCCTTACGCCGACTCATTCCTCGAGTAATCTATAAAATTGTGTGTACGTGTGCGTATGTCTAGAGAGAGGAATGGCCTGGGCTGAGAACAAAGAGAAGTGGGGAGGGGTTAGAGAGTAAAAACGGAGGAATGTGAAAGGGAAAGAGAGAGATAGTAGTTTTAATAGAAATATGTTACAATTTTGCCCGGGCAACGCCGGTTAGCACTGCTAGTTTACTGACGAGGTGTGTTTATTGCATTAATCCGTGCTAGCGGGACCCCCTGGAAATTCGATGACGTTTTCTATATCAATCTGTATAATTTATTGTTAATAATATTCCGGTGACTAGAAATATGCACATATTTTACTCGCTAACTTTTGCGTGACGAGATGGAAGTATATATATTTATTTATATTATCCGGTTGTCTAGGGCAAACGCTATGTCTTCAGTGGTCGCGATCTCACACCGGTCGTCCCCCTCTCACTCGCCTCACTGTTTTCCCGCTCGCCCCTCCCTCCTGCCCCCTCACTCCGCTCCCCTCCTTCCCGTTGCCCGGAGAAAAAGTAAGTACTAAATCTGTCTTCCTCCTCCCCTCCCCATATCGATGTATATTAAGTTCAAAATCGATCTCATCTTCTTAAAAAGGGGTGTCAGAGCGTGACACCGGTAACTAGACGCTCGCGTATTAATCAGATAAATAGATATGAAAGTCGAGTGCCCCCTGTTCACGAACGATTCGGTCCGATGCTGTGATGATCACAAGTGTTTCGTCAATTGTTCTGCGCGCGCGCTGCGTTGAAAAGATCCACAGATTCAAAACTCAGTTGGAGACTTGGAAAAATGGCCTGTCGCCATTTTCTCTCTGAATTAGTTCGAGAAAGCTAGACTTTTTCATTATGATGTGTCCGACTAAAACTGTAACTGCAAGCAAGCTGGAATATTTGTTTACACATAAAAATTATAATGACATTTTTGTCATTAAAATATACTTCACTTGTAATATAACGAGCACTTTCTCTGTCTGTCTGTCTGTCTGTCTGTCTGTCTGTCTGTCTGTCTGTCTGTCTGTCTGTCCGTCCTGGAGAATTTTTGTAAATGTAAGAGAGAGTGAGAGAGAGGGGGGGCTCGAGTAATTAATATTTAATTAATTAATTTTTTCAAGTCAACGTTCATAATATTTGTATACCTTTAGAATTAAGAAACTATTAATTAATTAATTTAGATTAGATAACATTAAATAACATTAGATAACATGTAAACAATGTAGAACGAAATTTCAAGACGAGACTGCGATTAGAACGGAAAACGTGTCAAGAATCTTACTTAAACTAATACTTTTTTCAACTTCCTTATATACTGTCACAAAAAGTCGCTCAGACACTAGACGGGTTGTGCCATTTACATAATTCATTCCTTTTAAACTTCAATTAAATTCATGTATTAACTGACACGTGACCGATAATTATTTTGTTGACTTTTTACCTGCTGTTTGTGTGATATATCGTACTTGTATTTCGTAATTAGATACTTATTATTCCACATTAGACTTCTTTTTAGTTACATAACGATGGATGTTGTTTGAATGGCTAAATTTCAGTGACACCTAAAGGTCAGAAGTGATCCCAGAACGGAAGTCGACGAAACCAAGGATGACGGAGCATCTGTGTTGCGTCTGTACTGAAAGAAAGAAATAAAAAAGAAAGAGTAAAAGAAATAAATAAAAAAGAAAGATTAAAAGAAAGAAATAAAAAAGAAAGATAAAAAGAAATAAATAAAAAGGAAAGATCAAAAGAAAGAAAGAAAAAAGAAAGATTAAAAGAAAGAAAGAAAAAGGAAAGATAAAAAAAATAAATAAAAAGGAAAGATCAAAAGAAAGAAAGATCAAAAGAAAGAAAATTAAAAAAGTTAGAAAATAAAAAAGGTAGAAAGCAAAATAAATAAAAAGATTGAAAGAATTAAAATCGTAAGAAAGGAAGACAGAAAGAAAGCTAAAAAAAAAAGTAAGAAAAAAGGACAAAGAAAGATAGAATAAAAGAAAAGATAAGATTAAAAGAAAAGGGGAAAGATTGAAAGAAAGAAAAAAGAAAGATAGAAAGAAAGAAAAAAGAAAAAAGATAGAAAGAAAAAAGAAAAAGAAAGAAAGAATAAAAAGCGAAAAAAGAAAGAAAGATGAAAAGAAAGAAAGAAAAAAGAAAAAGAAAGAAAGAATGAAAAACGAAAAAAGAAAGATAAACAGAAAGAAAAAGAAATACCCAAAGAAAAAAAGGAAAGGTAGAAAGAAAAAAAGTAAAAAAGAAAGAGAGAATAAAACTAAAATGGCGGAATTATTACATAAGACATAATAAGCGAAAGAAAGAAATAAAGAACAAATAAAAAAGAAGAAAAAAGAAATTAAAAACAGGAGGAATCTGTTTTTTAACAGAAAGAACTAATAAAAGGAGGAATAACTTAATAAAAAGGTGAAAAAGTAGGAAAAAGGAAATAAAAAATGGAGAAAAAAATAAAAAATAAAAAAAATAATGTCAATTCTGAACAAAAACGTCCATGATAAAAATAAGGTCACGAGTCGCGTTTGCATTTTATTCATAGGTACTTGATTCTGTCTTCTTGTAAACACTTCAGACCGGAATGTCTGCAATCCACTCGGGGGGTCTCTCTCTCTCTCTCTCTCTTTCTCTCTCTCTCTCTCTCTCTCTCTCTTTATCCCTTTTCCTCCTCCTTCTCTCTCTCTCTCTTACCCCTCTCTCTCTTACCCTCTCTCTTTCTTTCTCTCTCTCTTACCTCTCTCTCTCTTACCTCTCTCTCTCTCTCTCTCTCTCTCTTACCCCTCTCTCTCTCCCTCTCTCTCTTTCTTTCTCTCTCTCTTACCTCTCTCTCTCTCTATCTCTCTCTTACCCCTCTCTCTCTTTCTTTCTCTCTCTTACCACTCTCTCTCTCTCTCTCTCTCCCTCTCGCTGTCTTGCTCTCTCTTCCTCTCTCTCCCTCGCTCTCTTTCTTTACCCCTTTTCCTTTTTCTATCTCTTTCTTTCTCCTCCTCACTCTTTGTCCCTATTCCATGTCTTGCTCTTTCTATGTTTCTCCCTCTCTTTTTCTCTTTCTACCCCCTCCATCTATCTTTTCTCTCTCCCCTTCTCTCACTTTCTTTCTCTTACTTTCTCTCTCGCCTTTTCTCTCTCTCTCTCTCTCACCCTTTCTCTTTCTCTCTCCTTCTTTCACTTTCTGTCTCTTATTTACTTTCTCACCTTTTCTCTCTCTCTCTCTCACCCTTTCTCGTTCTCTCTCCTTCTTTCACTCTCTGTCTCTTATTTACTCTCTCACCTTTTCTCTCTCTCTCTCTCTCTCCTTCTCACCTTTTCTCTCTCTCACCCTTTCTCTCTTTTACCCTTTCTCTCTCTCACTCTCCATTTCTCTTTTTCCATCTCTTTCTCTCTCTCTCTCTCTCTCTCTCTCTCTCTCTCTCTCGCTCTTTACCTGACATTGGCAACACTGTTTACAGATTACAATAACGATGATCATCGTTAAGTAAAAGTGTCTAACGCCTGCGATTTCGGTCAGTGTCAAAAAAGCTGTACAGCACTCTGTCTACTTGGTCAGACAGATTCAGCCAATCGACGTAAGACTCCATATCTAGTAATGTTGTCTCCGTTGACCCTCGCCTCCACGCGAGGGCTGGATTTGACAGAAAGTCAGTTTTACTGTGGAGTTGGGGGATCTAACTTTCCAAGCGGGGACATTCTAGATCGGTACACACATTTTTTGAATTGCCTAAAACAGGTTCTCGTCCTCCAATCGAAACCAGAACATTGTTATCCTACCTCGAAGAGACACGTCATAGGAGGTGAAAGAAGATCACACACAACAAATACAATCACGTGACCCTGAGACGTAAATAGAAACACTTGACAAAAGGGTGATATCATCGAAATGTAGTGGAATGCTGGCGTCACACGAGTAGTATATATATATATATATATATACATATATATATATAAAATGAAAGAAACTTATATATATATATATGAGGGGCGTTCAATAAGTAATGTCCCTAACCCACTTCCAGTTGTCTGATCTAGATGACATTTTGTATATGTAATGATTTATATCAGTATGGGGTATGTTGTAAAATACAGCTCTGAACTAATTGTGGTTTCTGATTTACAGGTGTTTGAACTGAGTCAGGTGTGAAATGGAGCCAGTTGAGTGTCGCGCAGTGATCCGGTTTTTGTATTTGAAAGGACGCACACCAAAGGAGACTTTTGATAAAAATTATGGTGATGATGCCCTATCATATGACCTTGTAAAACGCTGGCATCGTGAATTCAAACATGGCCGGAAGTCTGTGGAAACAGCTCCCAGACCTGGTCGTCCCTCTTCTGCCATTGATGAGGCATCTGTCCGTCAAGTTGAGGCTACCATTTTGGAAGATTGACGCATTACTATTCGCCAAATAGCCCAAGAGGTCAAGATTATTACATGGTGTGTGGAAACTATCATTCATGACAATTTGCATAAGGTGTCTGCCAGATGGATTCCCAGGTTGCTCACACCTTTCCAGAAGCAAGAACGCGTCGAGTGCTCGAAGATGAATTTGGAGATGTGCCAAGAAGATGAGTCAAAGTTTTTTAAAAGACTGATTACACAGGATGAAACATGGGTCCATCACTATGATCCAGAGACCAAAGCCCAGTCAATGTAGTGGAAGCACTTGGACTCACCACCTCCAAAGAAAGCAGGGGTGCAGTCCTCCGCTGGCAGGTTATGCTCACAGTCTTCTGAGACCAGGACGGAGTAATGATGACAGATTTCCTGGCAAAGGGTACCACAATTACAGGAGCCTATTACGCTTCACTTTTGATGAAATTAAGAGAAGCTATCAAAATCAAGAGGCGGGGCAAAATCAGCAAAGGTATCCTCGTCCTGCAGGACAACGCTCCGGTCCACAATTCACATGTCGCCAGATAAGAAGCACGGGTGTGTGGCTATGAAATCCTCCCCCATCTTCCTTAATCTTCTGAGCTTGCATCCTCTGACTTTAATCTCTTCCCAGTCATGAAGTTGTTTTTGAAAGGAAAGCGTTTCCCAGATGATGCAGCCTTGATTTCTGAAGTTACGACGTGGTTGGAGGACCAACCTGGGATGTTTTACAAAATCGGTATCCAGAGCTGCATCAAACGATGGGAGAAATGCATAACTCTGGGTGGTTCCTATGTAGAGAAAGACTAATAATTGTGCTAAGTTTCATTAATCTACTCTATGGGGAATGGGTCAGGGGCATTACTTATTGAACGGCCCTCGTATTCTATAAAACCCTCGTATTTAAAACTCTCAAGACATATTTTTTGTACTTTTAAATTTCCGAATTTTGATTATTATTTTCTTCCTTTAAATTTATTTCCATTCGCACCTTCGGTGTATTATCTTTTTGTAAATGGTGGTCACTGAGTTTCGATTATGGGTATAATAAGACGTATTTCATCCTTGAAATGAAGGGAGGGGGGTTAGTAATGTAATTTAAGTGACCTAAAAATCTAAGTTTTTTTTATCTGTGTATTTATAAAATAAGGAAATGTGTTACACTAACAAGTACATTAAAACGCCAACTTTATTTTCATGTTATGTTATGTCAAGAAGCACCAAAGACACACATTATTTTGAACTGATCAGTTTCTTTCTCTAAGCAAGTCTCTAAACAAAGGACAAATGTCTGTAGCTGTTAAAACCTATTTTCATTAATCCCGGATCGAAATAGTCAACACCAATGGCGCCGTATCGTATGAACCCATTGTCTCGTTGAATGCGATTATCACATGTAAACGAATAGCCAATATAACCACTCGGACTAAATAAAATCATATTTTTAATGAGTGGCAGTAATAGTAGTTCCCAATGTTAGAGTGAGCCCCCTCCCCCACTTTATAATTATCATACCAATCCCAAATAAAATACTGATCAGCTGAAATCGATTATAAATAAATTTCTAATATACTCATAATGTCTATGCGATCAACGACCGAAAGTTAACAAATTTGCGTATTGTTTTACAAAACAACGTCTCATTAATTATTCGTTTTTATTGTTTTCCTATTCGATGACTGTTTTCATTTTACTATATAATCCAAAGTTTTATTTACAAATATTTTTGGCAGATGCGAAGTACATAGAGGACCGCTGGCTTCCGGTGGAAAAAAGCTTGAAGAAAGTGTGTACGGATGCCTGAAAGTGATACAACAATTTTTTTTATTCATATTAATTTCAGACTTTTCTTTTTTTCATATAAATTTCAGACTTTTCTTTCATCATATTCTAATAATTAACATACTACAGACTATTTGAAAAATAATTTATTTGATTGTTTTCAAAACTTTTTTAAAATGTTCATTGAAGAAAATAAACAAAATAGAATAATCTTTTTTTTTCAAGAAATAATGTTTTTGAGCAACGGAATGTGTTTTTTTATTTAATGTTTTTTTATTATTTAGTGAAAATAATGTTTTTGGGGAGGGTTAGGGTTTAGGGTTAAGGTTAGGGGTTAGGGTTAAGGTTTAGGGTTAGGGTTAGGGTTAGGGCATTTCCATTTCTAAGAAAAAAGTTTGATTCCGGAAGTTACTCCATTTCCAAGATAAAAGGTTTTCACTATTATTTAAAAAAATGTTTTGAAAACAATCAAATAAAAACAAATTATTTTTACAATAGTCTGTATTATGTTAATTATTAGATTATGATGAAAAAAAAGTCTGAAATTAATATGACAAAAAGGAAAGTCTGAAATTAATATGAATAAAAAAAATTGTTGTATCACTTTCAGGCATCCGTACACACTTTCTTCAAGCTTTTTCCATTGGAAGCCAGCGGTCCTCTATGTAATTCGCATCTGCCATATTTTCTATGTCACGGATAAATGCTAAGCGTTTTTGATGAAAAAAGTTTTTCCGATCAATTTTCTTCTGGGTATTGCGATCCTTTCTTTCTTCAATTTCCCCAGGAATTGCTGAGACACGGGTCTTGCTAGTATGAAATAAATACTTTATATAAGTATTTATCTGAATACATTCATTCGGAAGTTTTTTACGTTGATCATTCCTATATTACCATCAGAACGGATCACCGTTATTTAAATCAATAATGCAACATAATATTTTTAAATACTCTATATGCAGCATAAGCGAAAGATCAACAGACAATGACTTAATGTTTCATGTTATTCATTTTTAATTTTATTGTTCTGTTTTTCTATATATATATGTAATACTTTCGTCGATATTAACAGTAATTAATTCCAGTGATTTAATTAAAAAAAGATAAATTACTAAAAACCTTTCTAAATTAAACTATCATCGCTTGTTAGAAAGAAAGACAACGACGAAGCCCAAGGGAGAAGAGAAAAGGGGGGGAGAGTGACTGACTGGCTGGCTTTCTTCCTTCTCGCTCCCTCTCTCTCTCTCTCTCTCTCTCCCTCTCTCTTTCTCTCTCTCGTCCCCATTAGTGACACAACATCGTTTATGCTGTTTAAATGTAATGATTGTTTTGATCCCGAAGACAAAGCGTTTCGCATTTGTGTTTAAATATTCCTTTCCGGCTTTTAGGGGGACTGGCTTTATTTTCAACAGGTTGGCATCCGTTTCTAAATTGTAAGTTTTAACAAAGCCCCCCTCCAACACCACGCACACACACATACACCATTACTCAGGCGAATTGATTTCTTCTTTCTTCTGTCTTATTTAAAAGATAAATAAATGTGTATCAAAATTAGAAAATGTTTGTTATCGTCTTGTCAAAATCCAGCGGCAGATAACTCTGCTTGAAAATGTCTTTCGGCCAAAGGAGATAACTTTTGGGTACAAAGTCATGTCTTTTAAATATAAAAATATTCAATTTCTTTTTAAATATAAAAATATTCAATTACTTTTTAAATATAAAAATATTCAATTTCTTTTTAAATATAAAAATATTCAATTACTTTTTAAATATAAAAATATTCAATTTCTTTTTAAATATAAAAATATTCAATTACTTTTTAAATATAAAAATATTCAATTTCTTTTTAAATATAAAAATATTCAATTTCTTTTTAAATATAAAAATATTCAATTTCTTTTTAAATATAAAAATATTCAATTTCTTTTTAAATATAAAAAATATTCAATTACGTTTTAAATATAAAAATATTCAATTTCTTTTTACATATAAAAATATTCAATTACTTTTTAAATATAAAAATATTCAATTTCTTTTTAAATATAAAAATAGTCAATTTCTTCTTAAATATAAAAATATTCAATTTCTTTTTAAATATAAAAAATATTCAATTTCTTTTTTAATATAGAAATATTTAATTTCTTTTTAAATAAAAAAATATTCAATTTCTTTTTAAATATAAAAATATTCAATTTCTTTTTACATATATAGATATTCAATTACTTTTCAAATATAAAAATATTCAATTTCTTTTTAAGTATAAAAATATTCAATTTCTTTTTAAATATAAAAATATTCAATTTCTTTTTAAATATAAAAATATTCAATTTCTTTTTAAATATAAAAATATTCAATTTCTTTTTAAATATAAAAAATATTCAATTACGTTTTAAAAATAAAAATATTAATTTCTTTTTAAATATAACAATATTAATTTTTTAATAAAAATATACAATTTTTTTTTAAATATGAAAATATTCAATTTCTTTTTAAATAGAATATCCAATTTCTTTTTAAATATAAAAATATTCCATTTCTTTTTAAATATAAAAATATTCAATTTCTTTTAAATATAAAAAATATTCATTTTTTTAATATAAAAATATTCAATTTCTTTTTAAATATAAAAATATTCAATTTCTTTTTACATATAAAATATTTAAAAGTAAAATTATTAGCATGTAGTCACCCCCCCCACACACACACACACACACACACCCTTTTAGCTTTGTGCTATTTAGGTTTTTTGTCGCGGCCAAACCCGCATTGGATTTGCATAGTTTGGGATGCGAATGAGCGCCAAATAAATTCTTTAATTAATCTTTTCATATGAACAAATGCAATAATTTTAGTCTTGTGTTTACAAGAAAATTTGAATGAAATGTTTATTAGTTTATTATTGAATTTTTTGGTTTCAAGCATTTCAAGTAGAGAACTTTACGAAGCGATAGTGAGTTGTCAAAATCAGCTCGTTAATAAATTTCGTTAAGATCGGATTATTCTCTGATTGGGGGGGGGGGGTATCAGGGAGTAATCATTTTTTTTTTTTGCGTTTTTCATCGCCCGTCCCTAGATAAGACCCGTAAACCCTATCCATCGCTATAAAATCCCTCTACACGCGTTAAATCTAAATAATATCGTTATATATTAAAACCGCTAAAAATAATTGAGAGTTCAATTAAGGAAAGGAACAGGACAAAGCCAAAAGAAACAACAATACTTCTCCCGAGAAGTCAGGTATTTATAAAAAGAAATTTTTTCAAAAAAAGAAAAAAAAGAAAAAAAGAAAAAAAAGAAGAAAAAAAGAAGAAAAAAAGAAAAGAAAAAAAAAAAAGAATGCTGGGAATGTCTTATGAAACATTCTGGAAACATCCAGAAATGCAAGGGAAATAATATTATACAAAAAAAAAACGTACGTAGAGATTTGAAATGTTCAAATGTACTCAGTGAGCTTCTAACTCGTTGCAATTTCTTTGGAATAAAATGTCTGATTAAAAAATAAATAAAGAAAAAAAATGCGGTTTCAATTAAAATAGAACGCAATGCATTTTTTTAAAATGATTATTTTGCCGTGTCTGTTTTGCAACATATCAACTCCCTTTTTGGTTATACGTTATACTAGTAGTCCTACCCGGCGTTAGATAAGAAACATGTCTATATCTCTCTATATATATATATATCCTTCTTTCTTTCTCTCTCTCTCCTTCTCTCTCTCTCTTTCTCTCTATCTATCTATCTCCTTCTCTCTCTCTCTCTCTGTCTATCTCCTTCTCTCTCTCTCTCTCTGTCTATCTCCTTCTCTCTCTCTCTATCTCCTTCTCTCTCTCTCTCCCCTTCTCCCTCTCTCTCTCTCTCTCTCTCTCTCTATATATATATATATATATATATATATATATATATATGGATATATATCCTTCCCCTTCTCTCTCTCTATACATATATCCTTCTCTCTCGCTCCTTCTCTGTCTCTCTCTCTATATATATATCTCTCTCCTTCCCTCTCTCTCTCTCTCCTTTTCTCTCTCTCTTTCCTTCTCTCTCTTCTTCTCATTCTCTCTTTCTCTCTCTCTCTCTATACATATATATATATTCATTTATTTAAATCTCTATCTATCTATCTATCTATCTATCTATCACCTTCTCTCTTTCTCTCTCTCCTTCTCTCTCTTACTCTATCTATCCCCTTCTCTCTCTCTCTCTATCTATCTATCTATCTCCTTCTCTCTATATATATCTCCTTCTCCTTCTTTCTCTCTATATATATCCTTCTCTCTCTCCTTCTCTATCTCTCTCTCTATATATATATCTCTCCTTCTCTCCCTCTCTCCTTCTCTCTCTCTCTCTTTCCTTCTCTCTCTTTCCTTCTCTCTCTCTCTCTCTCTTTCTCTCTCTCTCTCTATACACATATATATATATATTCATTTATTTAAATCCCTCTCTCCCTCTCTCTCTCTCTCTCTCTCTCTTATTCATGGGAAAACATTTGCAATTTTTTCAATACTAAAGAGAAAGAAAAAGTAATCAGCAGCCGATTGTTTAACATAGTTTCAATATTGTTTTTCGAACACCTACCAGCAAAATAAAAGAAAGTATTTTTTTTTCGGCCTTCCCCTACACTAGTTTGGCTCCTGATGATCTCAAGCGATTAACTATTAGAGTATGTTTTACCATAACCAGTTCTGGGTGATACTAAATCGAAAAATGAGTCAATGTCGTAATACCACCGTCAAGAATATGCGATTCACTATAACTAGTTTCAGATACACGTGATGGAGACGACTATGACATTGCATTGTATTGTCTTAAGAATTTGAGTTCAATCCTGGACAATGGCAGCAAGCCGATGTAAAGTGAATGGAAAAGATTGTCACAAAACTTTCAGAATGACATTAGAATAGTGTACTCGCATATCGCTCTAAAGGATGGGGTTCGAAACTCCGTAACAATTTTCCAAGATTGACACAAGGCCCCTGACCGAACCGTTGTGATAACAACGCCTCAAATGATGAACATTCAAATTTTTAAATACTAATGAATATGTCACATCTCAAAATACAGAGTTCATGTATTATTTGGATCATTCCGACTACTATTTTCACCATGGTTATTAGTTTTATCCACACATAACCTCTGACCTTTTTCAGATACATTTTTTTAAAACTTAAGAATCGTTCTTTCGAATTCGGGGATGTATCTTCTTTCATGTGTCTCAGCCATTCGGTATTTTTGTTGTGGTCTTGTCGCTTTTCCTATATCTTGCTCCAGAAATGTTTTGCTTCCATCGAGTTCGGTTGTTCTGTTTACGTTTTGATAAAATTGGCTTTCAGTGTTTTCAAAGGTCCTGTTTTGTTTGTACTATTCCGATTTGTATATTTATCGTCTCAATCTTCCCGCTTTTGCTGCTATATTTTGTTTTAGTTCTTCATGTTTCTTGTTTAGTCTTTCCTTGTAAGTCATATTTTCTTTCTTTCACATCATTTTCTGTTCTTTTTATCATATGTACAAATTTGGCTTCTTTTTGAAGATTGTTGATCTGGGTTTCTAGACATATTTTTAATCCAGGCTTTGTTGGTCCATTCTGTATGAGGTTTTGTTTCTACTTTTAATTTCATACTTACCGATTTATCCCCTACATAAATTAAGTTGTTTAAATCTGTAATAGTGTTTGTTGAGATGTATGGGGGGGGCCTGTACACTTTTTCTGTTTCTAATTTTAATGTCTTCCCTTCGTGGTTCCTTAAGGGTAGGAGTTTTGTTTTGTACTTGTTTATAGGTCGTTTGATGTTTCCTATTTCTACTGCTTCATTCTCAGTGAGTTCTGGTGTTTCGTAGTTATTGGTTTTCACATTTTCACTGTTTATGTTTTGCCGGTTTTCTACGTATGGGTTTTTTATGTGTGGGTTTTCACTAAGGAGTGTTTCTTGATTTGTTCCGTTATTTATCTTTCGTTGGATTCACAATTGTTCCAGTTTTGAGAATCAATCTTTCTTGAAGACATGGATTGCTTTGTCAGAGAGACATATTAGAGAATAGTTTAATGAACATGGAGTGAGACAGTTGAGAGATATACATTGATAGCTAAGAGAGGGAGAGAGAGATGGATAACTCGTTCAGTTAATTAAAAATTACGGCTAATTAGAACAATTAAAACGTTTTTTCAAACGTAACTCAGTCCCAGAACTAAGGTATATTTTAGAATGTATCTTGTATTATTAAAGTATTTAGTAAAGAAGCCGTTGGCAAACAAACGCTGATCGACTCATATTTAGAATAATCTATATATTAATACGATAGCGTGTGTGTTTGTGTGTCACGCTTCCGGCAAAAGCTCTGCGCGCCTAGATTTTGAAAAACATGCAAGAATTATAAGTTTCGAAACATTTTCTATTATTTCCCTTTGGCGCAACCGTTAGCGACGTAGTATTTTTGACTTCGGCCCGACTGGTTTATAGTTCGATCCCAACCAACCTCTAAGATTTTTTTTCTACATTTCGAGGGGAAAGGGGAAGAAATAATACATTTTTTTATCACTTGGTTAAAAAGTACTTTTTTGTGTTTCTCAAAACTTAAAACTATTTTTTGTTTTTTTTATTTTGGTGTTTTTAAGGCCATTGTCTATTTAATTACCCTACTTTTTAAGCAGTTAACGTATCATTGGTATTTCTTAAAAGGTGAAAACCATTTATTACCTTTTTGGTTGTAGAGAGGGCCATTATTATTTTTTTTGAACGGATGGCATATCAACCTTTTTAGTAGATATGCGCAGTGTCCATCGTACACGAGTTACTATTTTAAAAAATTATTTCACTCTTATCCAGAAGGGGGCTCATAATAAAGCAAGCGTAACTTACTAACAAATAGAGGGGGCTTTGTTACATTAGGACCCGTATTGAAAACACCATTTCTTGTAATTTACACGGGTTCCGCTAGTAATAGATTACAGCAAGAACTGTATTTATATTGGTTAACCCATATTGGGCGGAATGAGGGGATTAACACCTATAATTTTATTTCTTATAAGTGAAGTTCAACATATTAGATGTGTAGTAACATACAGACAGCCAGATGTTCACCCGGCAACGTCTAAATAAAAAAGTGTTTAAAATGGTTCGTACACAGATGGATTCATGCAGCATTACCGGTAAAATCAATGCGTATGAAATGTTTATATTTTAACCCAATCAAAAGTGTTTCTGTTTAAGCACAAAGCTTCGTATTTTGCGTGCTCATGAAATTTCGTCAAGATTATAAAACCTGATGACAAAATCAAAATATAAAATCAGTAAGATCGTCGAGGTTAGTCTGTTTCGAGGATTCACAGCACTTTGGTTCAAAAACCTCTCTCGATAGACACGGCCACCCATTTTCAACGACTCATCTTACCAATCCAGTTATCGCTCTTTAAATAACACTTAAGCGTCATTTTTCTTCTTCCCTTCTTATCATACCACATGTTGAACGTTTATCGGCTCCTACCATTAAGCTATTCACAATTACATGCCACTGACACACAATCCTATTATAAGAAAACACACTTACTTCTTGCTGTAGACAATCGTACTAACAGTCGATTGAAAAACAAACATTGATGATCGCAAAGATTGCATTCCAAAAAAATTTCCTACTTTCTACCAAATTTATATGTGAATTTTATACCCTTGAAATTCATAAAACTTTTATATTATCTATATTTGCTATTCGTATTTCCTTTTATTTGTCCTGTATTTTATAGATATTGAGGGGAGATATCGACAAAGCTAAACAGCCAAACAACTCCTCTCACGACCTTCGGGCAAAGATCAAAGTGTACTAACTTTTTTGTCCTCGTACTGCGTTCTATACCTTGTGGAATACCTTGTTGCTGGTTGTTCTTCTTGTACGCGCTTCCATGTGATCCTTCAAGACTGAGAGCATGCCGTATCAAAATTAAAGCTTATCATTTATACTTTCAAAGGGACTGGTGGAAGATAGAGGACATTTATTCAATTTGATATTCGTTCCGAATCACTGGGCAGTGTACGTAAGTGGAAGAGAAGGATCAATAATCACTATTTAATCATATGCTGTCAGCCCATTTCTTTTACACGTCCGAACGGGTCGCGTGGTTCCGCGAGCAGCTATCACTATCACACTCTCTCTTTGAGCTATGTGACGTCATATCCGTATCTTATACATTCATACCGCCTAAACAACCTTCAACTCGAGTACATCAAGTTGACCTCGGCTAATCTCTCAGCGGTTTCCATTTTATGTTATTCTCAAGCGACAAAATTTTTCTACCCGTCAAAAACTTATACTTGGTCAGAGAATAAAATATCCTTCTAGACTGCGGCAATTTTTATTTTTATTTTTGTCTCATCCAGATTGGCCTCTGGGACTGTTGGATATCCTCTACATAAAAAAAACTATCTTTTTTCTAACTTTTGCCCTGTATGGGGAAGCAAAGAAATAGGGACTTCTCTCGGATACGCAGGCAACGCTGGGTAAGTCTACTAGAAATAAATAAAACAAAATGGACTCTCTGTTTTGTTCTAGTGCAGATTGAAAAAAAAGTAAATCTAGAAAACATTAAAAAAAACATTTCTTTTTTTTTTTTCATTATAATTAAAAGAGACAGAATTTAAAAAGGTTTAATTAGAAAAAAATGTAGACTTTTATTGTCGGTCCATCGAAAAAGCGGAATTTAATCTCCGATCCGGGACGAAACCTTCAACACGAAAGGATTACACCGAGAAAACAAACAAACAATTATGAGAGTAGCTTTTCAACATCATCAAGCTGCCCTTAAAATCAAGACACAAACAAACAAAATGTCAGCCAGATAAACGTATGTTCAGATCCTTAAAAATTGAAAACAAGAAAGAAAAACAAAAGACAACTTGACGGCTTCCGTATATTTGATGCCATGCACAACAACAGGGCGTATAACAAATTGTAGACAATATTTAAAAATAACAATGAAACTGAAAGAAAGAATGCAAAACATGACGGATGTAAAAACGAAACGAAACGAACCGGACTAAAAAAAAAAGTAGGTTATGGCGACAGCGTATAAAGCTGTCGGTCACAATAAAAATGATAAAAGAAACGAAACTGGAGACGAGAGAAAAATAGCTGAATATTACATTCTTGACTTTTAAATTCAAAACTTGACACACAAAAAAATAAATAAGGTAAACAGAGAAAATATTCAGCGAAAAAATTGATATGACAGATTAAATTCTTGAAATAAATAAATCAAAAATTGGAACAGAACGTTTATCGAAATTTACAATTAAGACTAGAAAATCAGGTCGGGGCGAAATTTCTTTGTGCTATTAATAAAGCCGGATCTACAAGTCAAAAGTGATTCGCGCTCCTAAAGTCAGTTATCTAAGCTATCTTGGCCTTTTGGCTAAGATCAAAGTGTAGTATCTGTTCCGATGGATACTGCACCCCATACTGGTATTGTCTTGTTCTTTGGGGCTTGACTTACGCCGGTCAATGGGTCTGTCCTGTGCAGTTCTAGGAGGTCCACCCTCCCAGGCTTTGCCTCCCCTCTTTGGGAGGCGTAAGTTTATTGCTTACTGTCTGAGGCGCCCCTACCGGGGAATGCCGACGAGGCTGCCCAGGCAATTTTTAAATGGCCAGAGTGCTTACCTCTCGGGTGCTGGCTTTTCAAACACCACTTTCCCGACCTTGGGTCATATCTTACTTGTGGGAGTAAGATAAAAACTGGCCTTGTGCCTAACTCCTGGAGAGGAGTAAATCAATACTCAGCTATAGCTACGTTCTTGGCCTTTTGGCTAAGATCAAAGTGTAATATCTGTTCTGATGGATACTGCACCGCATACTGGGGTTTGTCTTGGCCTTCCGGTCTTGATTTACGCCGGTCAATGGGTCTGTCCTGTGCAGTTCTGGGAGGTCCACCTTCACAGGCTTCGCCTCCCCTCTTTGGGGAGGAGTAAGTTTATTGCTTACTGCCTGAGGAACCCCAACCGGGGAATGCCGACGGGGCTGCCCAGGTAATTTTTAAACCTCACTTTCCCGACCCGACCTTGGGTCACATCTTACTTGTGGGAGTAAGATAAAAACTGGCCTTGTGCCTAACTCCTGGAGAGGAGTACATCAATACTCAACTATAGCATTTGATCTACAAAACCGACTGCTATCCATGCTGCTAAGTACTAATGATCTAGCAGTTGAATGTGATCTACACTATTATGACTATGATCTACCAACCGCCTTTATCTTTAGCGCGGGATTTACCAACCGAATTTTACCTGTGTTACTATAGCTCGTGATCTACCAATAGAATGTGATTTATATTATTATAGCGCGTGATCTACGAACAGAATGTGATTTATATAACTATTGAAAAAAGACACTAGTCTTCAGAAAGTTAATATATACTAGTTAGCAAAAGTAATACTGTAATCCTACACTTTTGATCCCGGACTATGTAAATACAATGGTCTCAGTCAATTTCTAATTTCTTCCCCACACCCCATCGATCTAAAAATGTTCAGAAGATACGTGATGTTGATAAAGTCAATAGTCCAAGAGAGTTACGACATATTTTGTATCAAAAGTAATACTGAAATCTTAGAATATTTGATCCCGGACAACGCCGAGTAGAACAAATGTCCCAATTAATTCCTAAGTTCTTGTGCCCACCTTGATTTTAAAAGACTATGAAGAGAAATGATGTTGATATAGACATTAGTCCGAAGAGATTTAATATATACCACTTACCAAAAGTAATACTGTAATCTTACATGTTTTGTATCCCGGACAACGCCGAGTAGAACAAATGGCCCCGGTCAATTCCTAATTTCCACCCCCCTCATTTCAATATATTAAGAAGCTACGTAATGTTTATGAAATAAATAATATAAAGAGATTTACTATATATGCCTTATCAGAAGTAATACTGTAATCTTACAATTTTTGATCCCATTACATAGCTATAAGCAAGGTTCCGAATACGTTCGTAGAACGCTCTAGATTGTCTGATGTTTATAACCCACTATATTTAGGCTAAAATATAACTTAATTTCTCCCATATCACATGCTAATGTCCGATGGCCGCAAGGATAAAGTGAAAGCGTAGAAAGTCTTGGTTGACTGTAAACCGAGTTCTGCACCTTGTGATTGTCTGAAAGTATCGCTTCTTACACTGATGAGAGTGTAAGTTCGAAACGCCGGCGTATGTAAGCATAAAAAATGTAATATTTATTTGTAAATATTGTTATATATATATATATATATATATATATATATATATATATATATATATATATGTGTGTGGGGGGATGTGTGGGTGTGTTTTTTACTAATAATATATGTTTTTTAAACGTATCGTCTTTATAATAAGTGTTTCCAATTTAAAGCTCAATGAAGTTGCATTACAAGAATCAGAGCATATATATGTTAATTATGCTTTCCACTGACCATGGGTAATCACTCCAAAACCATAATTTGCATTAGCCTTTATTTCTGTATATAAGTATAAAAGTGTTTTTTTTTCATTAAAAAGTAATTTAATCAATATTATATATATATATATATATATATATATATATATATATATATATATATATATATATATATATATCAAGAGAGAGAGAGAGAGAGGAGAAGAGAGAATTTATAGTAGGCTATGGCAATTCACAAATAAACCGTATTTTAAGGGGAACAGTCTTTTTTTTCAGTTGAATCTACTCTCGCCTTTTCTCCATATTTGATTGTGCAATTCAACGACCGAGTGGGAGGGAAAATATTTTCTTAACTTGACTGTTTACTTTCACTTGTTCGGTGGAAAAATAAACTAAAACAATACAGCAGAATTTCTATCTTAGTCACCTAAATTACTTAAAGTGTGTTTCGGCTTGATTATTAAACAAATAATGATGAAATAAAAATTTAAAACCCTTTCAATTTTATTTTTAAATTAGTTTTCCTTGTCTGTTTGTCGCATATCAAACCTTCTGCCATACATGAATGAAAGTTCATAATCATACCTTCTTAGCTGTTTGCTTCAGTCGAGACAAAACGGTTGGAAGACAGAGGAGATTTATTCGACTTGATCTTCGTTCCAAATCACTGATCAGTAGAGATAAGGGAGGGGACAGAAAGAGATTGATAATCACCGTTTAATCATATCTTTTCGGGACATTTTTAAAATAACATGTCTACGCGTGTGGTGCTTTTAACGAATTCACTACTTCTCTCCCTGACTCTCTCCTTGAGCCATATGACGTCTCATCCGTTTCTATCAATTCCCACAGCCCCAGTAATCCTGACCTCTAGGTCAGCATGTTGACCCCGACTGAACTTTCATTTCCTGTTAATCTCGACGAATCGTCTTATATACAAGTAGGTTTACTCGGACAATATTTAACATGTTTTTCTATCTGTCTCTCTGTTTTTGTGGATGCAATTGAAAAACAAAGCCCTGTACCAAGATTAAACACAAGTGTTCTCAGGTAAAATGTCATGAGGAATCCAATGATGATATTAGTTATAAATAGAGCACCGGACATGCACAAAAAACTAAGATGAAGTTTTACTGTATTTTATTTTATGTATAATTTTTTTTTAAAAACAGGTTTTACAATAATACCGCGGGGTCTGCGTTCGCGCTAAAATTATATAAAGAGCTAAGACAACGTTTTCTTTTATTTTTCTGTGTTTCATTTATCACTTGAAAATAAAAATTATGGGAATTTAGAAAATGATTTGAATTATTTTAATCATTCGGGTTACTGTTTTCTTCTGTGATCTTATTCTCGCAACGTTTCGGTCGATGACACCCTAGACCTTCTTCAGGTGCATTTTATCGAACTCGGAAATCTTTCTGTCGAACTCGGGAATCTTCACGGAATTTTGAACGGAGCCCTTTATTTAACCCACGGGGGTAGCTTGCTCTCGTTCTACCATGATCGAGAAGAACTGCTTATTTCTTAGTACTTATATCCGTTACGCCACAAGGGCCTGTGCTAAATATTAATCAGTTCTAAGTGACAGTCTTCACGAGGTTGATGGTTCAATCCTTGGTATGGGCGATACTAAGTATACAATTACGAATTGCTATAGATTTTAACCCGGTCATGGCTGACGGAACGAGAACAAGCTAATTAATTAATTAATTAATTGAGTAAATAAATAAAATTAATTAATTAATTGATTTATTAATTAATTAATTAATTAATTAATTAATTAATTAATTGAGTAAATAAATAAAATTAATTAATTAATTAATTAATTGATTTATTAATTAATTAATTAATTAATTAATTAATTAATTAATTGAGTAAATAAATAAAATTAATTAATTAATTAATTAATTAATTGAGTAAATAAAAGGTTTCTTTCAAAATTCTGTACAAATTCCAGAGTTCGTCAGAAAAATTACCGAGTTCGATAATATTCATCCGAAGAAGGTCGGAGGTTACATCGGCCGAAACGTAGTGAGAATAACATCAAAGATGAAAACAGTAGTCCGAATAATTCAAATCATGAATCTTCATCTAAAAGATTCCGAAAGATCATAAATAAATAGAGAAGTTGTCCATCCGTCCGTCCGTCCGTCCGTCCGTCACAATTTTTCCGTCCGTCACAATTTTTCCGTCCGTCACAATTTTTCCGTCAGTCACAATTTTTTTTAGACATAATAAATACATTGCGAAATTTATTTCATTTTAATATATCAGAAATCTTAACTACTTTTAAATAGAAAATATTGCATTATCAGTAAATAATAAATTCCCCCAAAAACGAAGCGGATCGAAACAGAAACCTTGAGACCTTCAGTGTGACGCTCTACCAACTGAGCTATTTACACCTTCTTGTCAATATAGTTTAAAACATGACCATGAAAAAATAATTATAGCTTTCGCGTCACGTCATAGATTTACTTACTGTTCATGGTTTATATCACGTTTCAAAACATGAATTCAAACATAACCGCTAAACAAAAATAAATAAATGAATGGGTAAACATTATCAATAGCAATTGTCTGTATTTCTGAGATGAGGTGTTTTCATTATGGATTTCAGGGTTCGGATTGACTTCTTCATCTTGGCTGCTATGCTCATAACGTTTCCGCCGTTCTGCCCTTCGGCATTCATCAGGTGTCCTGTATCGAACTCGGGAACCGTCTGTTTTGACTCTCGAACCCAATCCCTTTATTGTCACGGGGGTACCATGCTCGGATTCCATTTTGGGGACTCTGGGACACATCGCCGTGAGGTTTAAGCTGTTGGTTCGAAAGTTGCAAGTTATATGGAGGTGCTAAGTTCGATCCTGGGCGAAGGCAGCAATACGGTGATAAGCAGGAGTGGCAGCAGCAGAACTGAAAACAATGAAGAATTAACGAGTATCCATGATCACCAATAGCGTTGGAAATTCTTTTAATATTCCAAAACGAATTATTTTGCATCAACTGCGTATTGGCGTTAGAGAAAAATAATATTTAATCAAGGGAGGCGCGAGAGCGCTCTATCCGTTAATAGACCTCAAAAACGGCCTATGCTTGAAATCTCATTTCTTTGATAAATCATAACTCAAAAACCAATAAACCAAATTAGTTAAAACTTTGCACAAACTTTTTATTTGATAGGTTCTATAAGTGTGCAGAATTTTTGCATCATTAGTCAAGGCAACCCAGAGATCCAGAAAGTTCAATCATGAAATCATGTTATCTGTGTGTACGTACGTACGTGTGTGCCACCCTGTATTTCATGAACTATTTGATGGATTCAGCTGATTTTTGGCAGAGATAGAGGTTCTAGGGTCTAGTTGATCGCATTTTAATTTCAGTTTACCATATACCTTAGTTTTCCAGAAAATTCAAAAAAACATTATGAGAAGGCATTGTATTGAGGCATAGTCTTTACAAAAGTAGTGACATTCCATGATAAATGCCAGTATACTGAAATTATATGCCCTTAATAGGGTTAAGATGAAAATTCATATACACTAAATGTACAAAAGCAAGGAAATTCCCAATTTTTTACACTTTTATTGGCATTAAGGGTATGACTACATATCAACCAAACCATTTCATTATCACATCACTACAGTATAAATCTCTATGCATGAGTGGATGAAGTGTGTGAGGTGCGCTGAAGAAAAATTCCTACCAGTAAAATACATAGCCTTGTTGTGCTCGCATACCCTTAATGACAATAAAAGTGTAAAAATTTGGGAATTTCCTTGCTTTTGTACATTTAGTGTATATGAATTTTCATCCTAACCCTATTAAGGGCAGATGATTTCAGTATACTGGCATTTTTCATAGAATATATACTAGAATTTGATCCCGTAGGACCCATAAATTTAGTAATATTGAAAAATAAATATTGAAAATGTTAATATACGGTTCACGTCTTAGAACAGCAACGATGGGTGCACCTGCTAGTCTTTTGCGCATTTTCTTTCAAGTATTTTGTATGTTTTCATGTTTTTATTATTTGATAAATGTTTATATAATATGGCTATATGGTGAGTAGATGGTAAGTAGATTGGATTGTGTTACATTTAAATTAAAAACTTGAAAGGTGTTGGGGGTCACACCTGCAAATTTCACCAACATTTTGAATGGCTAATGCCCATAAGTAAGCAATATTAATTATATTTTTACACTTATGGATTTTGGAGATTAGTTGCCTAATTCTACTTCAATTAATTGATTTTATTTAGTATAAAATCTAGCCTCAGATGAATTGTATATTTTTTTAGTATATATATATATATATATATATATATATATATATATATATATATACATATATACATATACATATATACATATATATATATACATATATATATACATATACATATATACATATACATATACATATATACATATATATATATGTATATATATACATATACATATATATACATATACATATATATATACATATACATATATATACATATACATATATATATACATATACATATATACATATACATATATATACATATACATATACATATATATATATACATATACATATATACATATATATATACATATGCATATATACACATATATATATAGTTATATACATATATATACATATATATACATATATATATAGTTATATACATATATATATACATATATATATACTTATATACATATATATATACATACATATACATGTATATATAATTATATGTGTATATGTATATGTATATATATATGTATATATATGTATATATATATGTATATATATGTATATATATATGTACATGTCTATATATATATATATATATATATGTATATATATGTATATGTATATATGTATATACATATATTTATATACATATATGTATATATACATATATATATATGTATATACATATATATATGTATGTATATACATATATGTATATACATATATGTGTATATATGTATATATATGTATATATATATATATATATGTATATATATGCAAACATTGTTAGAAATAACAGAATTCGTCTGTTTAATTATACCTTTTTTATTTTTTCCATTTTTCTGACAAACAAAATCAAACAAAATTAATAAATGTTCGATAGGTTTCACCGGTTACACGAACGTTTTCGATTCTTCGTCGAATTATCATCAGGTGTCGAAAGCAAATGAACAAAAAAAGCTGGAGAAAGAAGAGAACTTTTAAAAGACGGCAGAGAAACGCGCATAGAACGTTTTTCATATTGTTCCAGGAAGTCGTTGACAATTTGAATTCAGCAACGCTCGATGCCATCACAAAACAAAATCGCATTACGTTAAGCATTTTAAAATGTTACCACTGTTTTCATATGTGATGATGTTTATTTAAGGTTGTTGTGTTTTTATGTATATAGCTCCCAGTATTTTAATTTGTTTAAATTGGTTTACAAAATGTATAATTGTATCTCATCACGTGATATGGGATAAATTATATAAGTTATATTTATGCTTAAATATAGTGGAATGTATAATTATATATATATATATATATATATATATATATATATATATATATATATATATATATATATATATATGGGTAGATAGATAGATAGATAGATAGATAGATAGATAGATAGATAGATAGATAGATAGATAGATAAAATAAAGAAGAGAGATAAATATGTACGAATGACAAATCTATTTCAACTTCGATTGTTCAATGCAAGGTATACTCGGTAAAAAGATGTATTTTTCGTTCCTGAAGCCAAGGCTTTTCAAAGATTAAAATCTTATCATCAGAGGAATTACATAGATGGATAAGTTGGCAGTGGAAAGCCAAAATTCAAAATTTGAAAAAATATAAAGTAAGTGAGAGTAAGAGTGTGCGTGTAAAAATATGGAGTCTGTCCAGTTGGTGAATGTCCGTAGACAAGGTGTCCGGTTAAAGGAAATTTAAAGATGGAAACAAAGGGTTTCCTGAAGGCAGCGTTGAAAATGTTCAAAATGAAGTAAATCGAATAGAAAGATGTGTAATTCAATCGTAGATGGAACGCACTTATTCGGATGTAATTTTGTAGAATTAGGGCCATTTTAAAATACTTCCGGGGACCGAAAATGAAAGTAGTTTTTCAGAAGTTCAGAATGAGCTGTGTATATTAAACGCGGCAGTCGGGAATTTAAGTAATGACTTCGATCGAGTCTAAGAAAAAGTGGCATCTCTGGTTGGAGAAAAAGCCAAAGTGAAGAAGTGGAGGAAAGGGATAAAGATAAAAGATAAAGAAGGTGGGTGAAATGGTTAGTTAAATCAACTATGAATAATGCTGGGAGAAGAGAAGGGGAAGGGTTTGTTTGGTTACTGCTCATTGCTAGTAAGCAATAAACCGGTGCGAGTTGGGGTGGGGTTATCATAAGCTAAAAACAGAAGTGAATTCAGGTCAGTAAGTAAATAATTCTAAAAGGGGGGTCCCGTAATTAAAACGGATGTTTATATAAACTTATATATAATTCAGAAAATTTAAAAGGGTTCGAATTAGGAACTTAGGGTTCAGATGAATTGAAATCTGGAATTTACGTGTTTAATATGTAATAATTCGGGCAAAACTAGTATTTCAGAGTTTGATGTATAAATACTTTAAAGAATTCCCAGTTAGTTAAATATTAAATGCATGACTAAATAAGAAACTTTAATGTATAACTGAGGTTAGGGTTGGGAACAGCGTTAGTCTGCTTGCAACAATTGAGTTCTAGTATAAGGACTATTGGGTAGGATTGGGTTTAATTTTGTAACCTAAGTGATGCACTAGTGTGTTGAAATCATAAATAGATTTTAAGGGGGCAAATGGACCATTATAGGAGTAACCAGGGAGCGTAGTTTAAAGGTGAGAGCAATGGAATCTATGAGAAAAATATTGTCGGTAGAGCGAAGCGTATACAGAGTCGAAGAATCGAGTACAAGGGAGATAAAAAAGCAATGGATGAGTGTGTGCGAGGGTTGGCCAATAATAGAAAAAAGGGGAATAGGAATTAGAATGTTGAAGTAGAAGCGGTTAAGGATTAGTGGAGTGGAGGAGAATAATATTAGTTCTCAATTTACATTAAGTGTTATGGGTTAATAGAGGTATTAGGTTACAGGGGAGGGTACGCTATGTTATTGGGATGGTTATTTGTAAGGTTGGAAAAGTTAAGAATTTAAAATTTAACAAATTATAGAACTTAAGAATATGTCTAATGTTAGAGAGGGGGTTGTTGGCTGGGAGGATGTGTGTCAGATGGAGTAATGAAATTTATGTATTTAAATGTTCGCTTGTGCCTGCAATTTGAGATAAGTTCATTTTTAGAGTTAATAATATGTTTGCTTTTAGCTGCTGTAGCTATCATAAATGGTTTTAATGTACATAGTTGGCAGGAAGCGGATCCTGGTGTGTAGGATTTAGACCTTTTTAATGTTGGGCAATGTATGGAGTGTTTTTACTGTTAAAACCTTTTATTAGATCGGATAGAGAGGTGCCAGTGGCATTGCTATTATTATGTTTGAAAGAGTAGATATGGTTTGAGATTCGGGTCTTGATGGAGAAGGCACTTGCCCCAATGTAAGTGTGTATTTTGTATGGGGTTGTTATTATAGTATTTGTGTTATTTATAACATCGGGGATGTTTTGGGTTTGTATGTTTAAGTTCTGGGTCAAAGTCAAGTTGGAATTGATAGGTGGAGAAGATGA
>OY744547.1:19638430-19645930 GCA_963556195.1 Sepiola atlantica | reverse complement strand
GTACTTAGTATTTTTACATGCCGTTACATTAGTCTTTTTACATTAGTCTTTTTACATTAGTCTTTTTACATTAGTCTTTTTACATTTATCTTTTTACATTAGTCTTTTTACATTAGTCTTTGTACATTTATCTTTTTACATTAGTCTTTTTACATTAGTCTTTTTACATTAGTCTTTTTACATTAGTATTTTTACATTAGTCTTTTTACATTAGTCTTTTTACATTAGTATTTTTACATTAGTCTTTTTACATTAGTCTTTTTACATTAGTCTTTTTACATTAGTCTTTTTACATTAGTCTTTTTCAACTTTTTCTATCTTTTTTCCTGTCGATAATGAATTAACAATTTCCCCGATGAGCCACAGAGTTAGCAGGAAGACTACATATTCCTCTTAAGTTCTGCTGCGAAACGCGCTTAAGAAATGATAAAAGATTTGAATTTAGAAAATAATAAAATTAAAATAATAAAAAAAAATTAAAAAATGCAATTTAAACGTATAAAAAATATTTTTTGTTTGTCGGCGTGAAAAAGAGGATTTACGGGTATTCGCTGATGTATGACAATAACAAGATTTAAAATACAGAGGTAACGTTTAATTGTTTTTGTTCGACGACATTTAATGATGCAAAAAGTGTAAGATCAGATGACAGGTATGGTTATGGATTGATTTTTCCTTTAGACATTGGAATATATATATATATATATATATATATATATATATATATATATATATATATATATATATATATTCAAAGTGAAATGGAACTAGGTAATATTTAATTGTTATAAATACCATATTACTAGATGTTATCCTCTGACGAGAAGAGTTTTATCTTTGAAAAACCATGGTTTAATGATTAATGTAACTCCTTGCATCTGAACTTTCGATGTAATAAAATGTGTATCAATTTATGTAACTTTATGTAATTTTGTACAATTTTTTATCTTTATCTTCCTTTCTTTAAAATTGATTGCTCTACTCAACGTATTGAGCTTTATTTTATCGAGATAGATCACTCTACGATATTTCACTTATCGTTAATTCTATTATCATTAGTATATATATATATAATTATCAATGATAATATATGTATTAGCATATACTATCAGTGCCCTTTTACTTTGCAGTCTCCTTAAAAGATTCAGCTCGATGATTGTCAATTAGTGGCAACAGAGCAAATATAGGGGAGATGTTTAACTTCAAGTATAGTGTATAAGTGTAACGTCATATAAGTAAACAGAATTAGAACATACATTAGGTCGGCGCCATGAAGTTTCAAGGTAGGGTTTAGAAACCATATACACTCTTTCAAAAAAAACAATAAAAATTCAAAAAAAGGTCCCTACAACTTTAGCTAAACATGTAAGAGAACTAAATAGTAAAAAATATACAATACAGCCTAAAATGATATATACTAGGTAGAGCAGGGATATATAAACCTAACAAATCTAAGAGATGTAACCTCTGTATTCTGGAATCCTACAATATAGTTATGTCTAAAGAATATTTATTAAATGAAAGAGAGGAAATGGTTCAGAACTGTGTACATAGAACCGCATATATCCTGTCCCGTTACAGCCCATATAAAATACCTGTCGCAGTAACAATTTCATCAACATAAATATGAAAGTATCTAAGGTATAGGAATATTATAAGACTATCTTGCCACTAGAAACCATAAACCTTATTGTTGTGGTTGCAAGGTTGAACAATAATTAGTGAGGAATACAATGAAGACGCAAACAACAAGGAGAATGCAATATTAAATGTATTAAAGAAAAGGTATAGTTACAGTATGTACAAATGAAGGTGTCGAGTCAGAGAGTCTTGGTGGGAGGACATGTACGCTCTTCGGCGTCACTTCCGGTGGCATTTAGGTAACACACACTAAGGCCAACCTAGGCTTGCCATTTATAGTGTAACGTTATTCGTATATGCAAATGAGTGGTTGCCACCATAAACCTTATTATATATGACGGAGTACTAATACCCCAATATAAAACATTTAAATATAGAACACATCACTCACAACAAAAATGACCGAAGCGACTAAGCTTAAGCCTAACCTATAGAAATAGAAATGGTAAGAAGGCCTGATCATGAGAGTATCAGCAAAATCTTTTTAGTTTTCATCTGTACTAATTAGTGAAGAAATGGTAACTAGTAAATAAGATACTTTTTGGAAGGTGCAAGAACCAATAATGCAATAATCATCTAAAATATAATGCCAAATAAATGCTCAATATAGTTAAAATAAATAAATAAATAAATGTATATGTGTGTATATATATGTATGTGTGTGCATATGTATATATATATATGTATGATATATATATATATGTGTGTGTGTGTGTGTGTGTGTGTGTGTGTGTGTGTGTGTGTGTGTGTGTGGAGGGTTTGGAAGCAAAACGCGATAAATCCAATTCGTTTAAATTAAGACCTTCAACAATAAAAACACGAATATATTAAATCTAGACTTCGAATGAAAGCTGATTTTAATTGAAAGCAAAAAGAAACTATTTTGTATCATATCATGTAACACATAGTTTTGGGGTGTCGTCGAGTGTTGAAATGCAACCCTTTTTGTAGGGACAGTTTTGTGATTTTGAAAATGGCGTTTGTCGCGTTTTCCGTTCGAATCTCTTCGTATATATATATATTAATAAATAAAAGAATGCCTACAACCTAATATTAAATATAGGTATACAATTAAAGTGGGACCTGATATTGACATTGATGTTGGTCGGTATTCACCTAATAATTCGAGTTAAATATAAAACGTAATCACAATTAATTTTAAGTATAAATGTCCTTAAAAGTACTTTTGAATCCTTATAATACTTTATAATGAGGTAATTAACATCATTTAATAAAAATAAAAATTTAATAGCTCCTTTCGGTATTTTGATTCATGTCTAGGTAACTATAAACAACTTTCGTTGTAAGAGAAAAACTCCCTCCGTTAGTTTGGCATTTAATAGAAACTTACTACTTAAGTGAAGAATTCTGGGTAATAATCTTATCTTAGTATTGATTTAAACAATTTATAAATCAAGGGAGGCGCGATATCGCTCTATCCCTTAATATACTTCAAGAACGACCTATGCTAGAAATCTCATTTCTTTGATAAGTCATAACTCAAAAACCAATAAACAAAATTAGTTAAAACTTTGCACAAAATTTTTATTTGATACGTGCTATAAGTGTGTAGAATTTCAGCATCATTAGTCAAGGCAACCCAGAGATCCAGAAAGGGCAGGAGTGATGTTGTGTTATCCGTGTGTACGTACGTACGTGTGTGCCACCCTGTATCTCATCAACTATTTGATGGATTCAGCTGATGTTTGTCAGATATAAAGGTTCTAGGGTCTAGCTGATGGTATTTTAATTTCAGTTTACCATATACCTTAGTTTTCCAGAAAATTCCCAAAAAACCTTAAAAATTACCATTGTCTTGCGGCATAGCCTATACAAAAGTAGTGACATTCCATGAAAAATGCCAGTATACTAAAATCATGTGCCCTTAATAGGGTTAAGATGAAAATTCATGTACACTAAATGTACAAAAGCAAGGAAATTCCCAAATTTTTACACTTTTATTGTCATTAATTAAGGGTATGACTACATATCAACCAAACCATTTCATTATCACATCACTACAGTATAAATCTCTATGCATGAGTGGATGAAGTGCGTGAGGTGCGCTGAAGAAAAATTCCTACCAGTAAAATACATAGCCTTGTTGTGCTCGCATACCCTTAATGACAATAAAAGTGTAAAAATTTGGGAATTTCCTTGCTTTTGTACATTTAGTGTGTATGAATTTTCATCTTAACCCTATCAAGGGCACATGATTTCAGTATACTGGCATTTGTTATGGAATAAATATTAAACATCTTCCACACAAACACCGAAGTATAACAATATTAATAGTTGCCTGAATGGATGGCTGAGTCTATGAAACTGGTTCTAAACTGATGAACTTAAAATAGACCAGCTCCGTTGTTAGCTTCGTATCCAAATGACCAAGAGACCAGTTCCGTTGTTTGCTTCATATCCAAATGACCAAGAGACCAGCTCCGCTGTTAGCTTCGTATCCAAATGACCAAGAGACCAGTTCCGTTGTTAGCTTCGTATCCAAATGACCAAGAGACCAGCTGAAGACTAATTGATGTAACTTTAAAAAGAAAAAAATTTACTCTCAAGTGAATTCAAATTTTTATAAATAAATTATAGAACGTATTAACTATTTTAAAAAACATTACTGAATTGAAATTTATAAATGTCCACACAACTTTTCGGATGTACTAGCTCTGAATGAAAAAAATTTAAATGCCGTATTAGTGGGTTCCCCACGTGTAAGTTTGCTCTTTTCTTTGTTTTTTGTTTGGTTCCACCTAAAAATGACCCACTGTATAGTGTAGGTTTTTTTAAAGACACTTTAATATAGAACTTTTTACTCTTTGTGAATTTTTCTGATGATTTTGTAATGTTTCAGAAACGATATTGACATAAAAATGTTGTTTGGCACAAGACAAATGAAACGGACCGTAAAAAATATATCTCACAGAAATGTTATGCTTTTTTAGAAATGTGAAAAAATAAAAATTAAAATATTAAAATAAAAACATGGTTGTTGGAATATAATATGAACCTTATATATATATATATATATATATATATATATATATATATATATATATATATATATATATATATATATATATATATATTAAGTAAGTTGAGATAAACAAAATTAGAACATTATTTATATCAGTTCCAAGAATTCAAACAATGAATATTTGGCGTACGATCGTTTCTAACACCAGTTGTAATATTTTATTTTATATTATACTTTAGATGATTCCAAAAGGTATCATCAGCGCCCTTATAACATCACATATAGAAGTTAAGCAAGAAAAACATCAAATATTAGCTTTATTTTTAAAAACACACACATACCCAGTTAATATGGGAAACAAACCCTCAAATCCTGCCTATTTCACACTGCTTCATTAGTCAGATCAATAAAGATAATAGTATTGAAAATATATAAGATACAGCAAATTGAAATATTTAAATACAAAATGAACTAAGTCGAAAACTAAAAAAAAAAAAAATAATAATAATAATAATAATAATAATAATAATAATAATAATAATAATAATAATAATAATAATAATAATAATAATAGAAAATAAATGATGATAATAATCACAGAACAAATAAAGTAGATGTCAAAAAAGGAAAAATTAAAATAATTAGAAGATAAAACATCTCTAATAGTGAACACACAAATATGCAACGAAATAAATATTAAAATTATAATCATACGAAAAAATATACAATAATAGGAAAAATAATAAAAATAATGAAAATATTAAGAAAAATAATAAGAAGAAAAAAATAGGAAAAATAAAGAATTTTTTTTAAAGAATTAGTAAAAAAAACTACAAAATATATCATACATTCAGAGTTGAGTGTGATGTCATCATAGATTCTCTCTCTCTCTCTCTCTCTCTCTCTCTCTCTCTCTCTCTCTCTGCCAGTCTCTTTCTCTTACTGTCTCCTGTCTATTTCTTTCTCTCCTTCTCTCTAGTCAATGAATTTCACAGTCAGAATACATTGAAATGTCTTCTCTCCCAGCCTCCTTTTTCTCTCTCTGGACATCACAAAGTCGGAATACATTGTAATGTCATAAAAGACTCTCTCCCCCTACTCTCTATCCCTCTCAGTCCAACTCTCTCTGTCCCTGTCTATATATTTCTCCCCCTCTCTCTCTCTCTTTCACAATTTCCCCCTCTCTATTTTATTCCATTGCAAAGTCAATGGATTTCACAAAATAGGAATACATTATGATGTCATAATATACTTTCTCGTTCTTTTACACCCTCTCCTCTCTAAACCTAATAATTCTCTCTGTACTTACGTTATTCGCCCTTCCTCCCACCATTTAAAACATTGATGTGCAGATGAATTGTGCACGGTGACAAGTTAGATAACAACATCTTCGGTGTTTTAGAAAATAGATTTAAAGATAGATAGATAGATAGATAGATAAATAGATAGATAGATAGATAGATAGACATCTATATATATATATATATAGAGAGAGAGAGGGAGAGAGAGAGATAGAGAGAGGTAAATAGATAAGTATATATATATATACATATATACATATACATTAGGGGAGGTCGATTTTGAAACTGTAAATTATCGCACTCGAAGAAAGTTGCCAAATAATGTCAAAAGTTACCACAAGAAATATTTTTCTTCAAAATTTTGTATTTATTTGAGCATTGCAACTTTAATATCAAATAAATCGAGATTTTTTCTCACTGCCGAGATTTCACCGGCAGATGTGTCGCCTTAAATTAAACCCGGGTTTTAACAAAAAAAAGTAATACATTACTTAATAATAAATATTTTAAAGTTTATTATTATTTTTCTTAAGAAATTAAATGTACATATTCAAATTAAAAAGGAATAAAACACTATGATATTTAATGTTATATATAAATAATTATTTGTTTACATAGGCGTTTTATTTATTGGATATTTTTTATGGTATTCACCGGTTGAAAATTCATCGGGCGAATTTGACTTCCCGTGTTGATTGTCTGTTTAATTATCACACATATATATTGAATTGTCGAGCGCTGGCTTATCTAATCCCACTTTCCCGACCTTTTGTCACACCTTACCTTGTGGGAGTTAGATAAATAAAAACTAGTTCAGCCAGGGGGTTTTACCCCACCAAATAAACCGGTATCGTCCGGGCCTTTGGGTCTGGATTTACGCCCGTCTATTAGGGCTTGTCCGTCCTGTGCAGTTCTAGGAGGTGCATCTCCCAGGTTTTGCCTTCCCTCTTTGGGGAGGAGTAAGTTTATTGCTTACTGTCTGAGGCGGCTCTACCGGGGAATGCCGACGAAGCTGCCCAGGCAATTTTTAAATGGCCAGAGTGCTCACCTCTCGAGCACTGGCTTTCTCATCCCACTTTCCTGACCTTTTGTCAATCTTACCTTGTTGGGGGTAGATAAATAAAATCTAGTTCAGCCAGGGGGTTTTACCCCACCAAATAAACCGGTATCGTCCGGGCCTTTGGGTCTGGATTTACGCCCGTCTATTGGGGCTTGTCCGTCCTGTGCAATTCTAGGAGGTGCATCCTCCCAGGCTTTGCCTTTCCTCTTTGGGGAGGAGTAAGTTTATTGCTAACTGTCTGAGGCGCCCCTACAGGGGAATGCCGACGGGGCTGCCCAGTCAATTTTTTAATGGCCAGAGTGCTCACCTCTATAGCGCAGGGTTATCTAATCCCACTTTCCTGACCTTGTGTCACATCTTACCTTGTTGGAGGTAGATAAATAAAACTATTTCAGCCAGGAGTTTTTACCCCACCTAAAATATATGTATTGGAGTTGATGGGAGAATAGATAAACACACATTGATGTATAAGGAAATTGTGGATGAAAATAGACAGAGAATTATGAAAAAAACTA
>OY744547.1:19613430-19630930 GCA_963556195.1 Sepiola atlantica | reverse complement strand
CTTTATAAAATACCAGCATGCCCCATACATAACACGGACATTTATTTTTCTAAAAAAAAAAAAATTACGATACTGGTCAACTCTGATGATAGAATTTTTCATACGAAAAATTTAAGCTTAAAGTTTTAAAAAATTAATTCAAAAAATCTTGCATTGAAAAAAGCTTCGATTTTCAATGTTAATATAGAAGGTTAGAATAAGAATTTGTCATTTAATTGACCTTGTGACGAAATGTCTTAAATGCTACAATATTAGCGTACGGGCGTTCATCTTCTTGCTATTATCGTAAAGCACAAGTAATTCCATCAGCCACCTCCCAAAAAAATAAATAAAAATAAAAACTCATGTCAAAACGAGATCGATAACATCGACATGCCAGTGTCGCAGATTTTGTACATGTCTGTGTAAATAAAATTATCATATATAAAGCTCTATTTTGATATTGAGCACTTTTTATAAACCCGGTTAAAATTTTCTGGATTACCACCCTGTGGATATTTTTCACCTGGATTATTACCATTATTATATATATATATATATATATATATATATATATATATATATATATATATATATATATATATATATATATATATATATACCTGACGTTATAAATATAAAGATAAGAATAGACCGTGTTATAACTGTATGTATTGAGAACTATTTTGATATTTCTTATTCCTGCATATCTCTATTCAGCCATTTTATTGGGGGGGGGGGGTCTAAAATTTGATTTCCTTATGTATATAAAAGGTGGCATGAGTATTAAATACAATTGGTAAGGAATGTTTGTGAAGAAAAAAACAGAAATGTCTGCAGTTTCTTCGGATTTCAACCCTCAATTATTCGTTCAAAAATTTATTGCGCATAAATTCTTTGTATATGACGTCTACTTTCTGCGACATTTCGCGCCTCCAACGCTAAAGAGTTCTTATCTGTCTCATCTATTTTTCAGAGATTAAGCATTTTAATTATTGAACGCATTTTTTTTTTTTTTAACTTACATCTTCGGATTATTTATTACATTCAATTCCTACATTTAACATTGGCAATGTCAACAGCAAACGGTGTTTGGTCAAATTTATTTACTGATTATTAAAGACTTCCTGGTTTGGGTCGCTTACTCTTTTGGTTTTCAAGTTTAATACTAATTTTTATGTATTAATATATTTATTAAATTGTTAGGTGAAAGTACAGAATAGTTAACAACGTATCTCTCCATGTTAAGAAAAAATGGCTTTCTAAATAATATTTTTCATTTTACGGACCCTGCTGAAATAATAACGTTATTATTTAGAAAGTCAGGGGCGGGTTGTTCACTATTCTGTACTTTCACTTGACAATTTAATAAATAAATTAGTAAATTTGAGAAACTGAAACTCTCACCGAGAGTTATATTACGGATGAAGTTTAATATAAGGAACTAAATCTGACTGGACACCGTTTGCTACTGACTTTAGGTCAGGTACTCTTCTGATTGCCTTTACATTTATTTTTATACTAGCTGCCCCTACCCGGCGTTGCCTGGTAGTTTTTTTATTTACATTTTTTTGTTAAACTATGAATTTTTTTCCTAAATTTTATATTTTTTTCAACGAAATTGAAGTAAGTCTGTAATGGATGAATATAGAGTTTCCAAAATTTTATTTTTCTTTTCCAAATGAAAAGAAAGTGTATAATGGACGAATACGGAGTGACCTCCCTTTTAAAAAAATTGTCGGCTATACGAAAATAACTCTGCGCGGATAAATTATTTCCTGGAAAGAAATTAAATCGAATTACATACATTTTTATTGTTCTTAACAACATTAGCCGACGTTCAAAAAAATAAAATGGCTATTTAGAATTAAATATTGATTTTGTAGGATGGAAGTTATTGCTTAAAAATTAGAGAAATAGAATGGCTTTACTTTATATAGTAGAAGAAGAAGAAGAAGAAGAAGAAGAAGAAGAAGAAGAAGAAGAAGAAGAGGGAAAAGAAGAAGAAGAAGAAGAAGAAGAAGAAGAAGAAGAAATAACAGAAGAACAAGAAGAAGAAGAAGAAGAAGAAATAGAAGAAGAAGAAGAAGAAGAAAAAGAAATAACAGCAAAACAAGAAGAAGAAGAAGAAGAAGAAGAAATAAAAGAAGAAGAAGAAGAAGAAGAAGAAGAAGAAGAAGAAGAAGAAGAAGAAGAAGAAAAAGAAGAAGATATGTATGTTTAGTAGAGCTATGTTGAAACGAGAGTTATGTTTATTTTATTATTTTGCCTTGTTTCTCTCTCGAGAGAGAGAGACAATGGATGTTCCCTGTAAGAATACCTGCACAGGTAGTCTAAAACCAGTGTTGCGCAATCTATTACTGCAGCCTTAACCGACATTGCTAGAATCTAGTGGCAAGGGTACGTCCAGGAAACTGGAAACAATTCCGTGATAACCAAAGAAAGAATGATGTCATTATTAGATAGAAGTGTCATCGAAATGACTACATGGAATCATTTAGTTCCAAAAAGTTATTTCATCATTAATAGTTTAATAAACTTGAAATTATACCTACGTTGTGGGTCGCTGATGTGCTGCGTGTGTGTATGCTGTCTTACTTCAAGGAACGAGGTAAATTCTGTAAGTAAAGCCATCTAACATGATTTCTTTATATGAATTTTCAATAGATTCAATTAATTGAAACAACACGTTCGCAAAAGAATATAAGATTTATTCAGTCAGATGATCGTTTCGTAGCTGAAAGGTCTAAATGTGGAAAAGAGAGTTGCTTACTGTTTAAGCGCATTGCTTAATTATTTAATGTTTTGTCAGACCATCTTAAAAGCGTGTTCTCTTAGTTTAGTTGCTTCTGCTAAACTGTTGAGTCGCGCCTGCTATTTTCTCTCTCTCTCTCTCTCTCTCTCTCTCTCTCTCTCTCTCTCTCTGTCCTTTCAGTTATCATCTAATTTATCTACCCCTACAAGGTAAGATGTGACACAAGGTCGGGAAAGTGGGATTAGAAAAGCCAGCGCCCGAGAGGTGAGAACTCTGGCCTATTAAAAAATTGCCTGGGCAGCCCCGTCGGCATTGCCTGGTAAGGGCGCCTCAGGAAGTAAGCAATAAACTTACTCCTCCCCAAAGAGGGGAGGCGAAGCCTGGGAGGGTGGACCTCCTAGAACTGCACAGGACTGTCCCATAGACCGGCGTTAATCAAGCCCCGAAGGCCAAGACAATACCAGTCTATGGGGTGCAGTATCCATCGGAACAGATACTACACTTTCATCTTAGCCAAAAGGCAAAAGAGTTCTCATGTCTGACATCATATCTGGCTAAATGTGATTGACTTATTTGTCTTACGATACAGCAGAGTCAATCATTTGACCACTTTGTGACCTTTTGTCTGAAATGTTTCTTTTTTTTTCAACATAAACCTACAAAAAATTGGTAATATCTAATTGCTGCTAGTTGATGGACCTCCATCAATATTTAACGTTATTTCAGGATTTCCCTTCTTCTAGACTAGTTCCCCAACAAAGACTTTAGAATCATTTCTGCCTGACTATTTATACCATTAAAACAAAAAAAACAAAAACAAAAAAAAAACATAGTCTCGGCCTTTTGGTCGAGATCAAAGTGTAGTATCTGTTCCGATGGATACTTCACCTCATGGACTGGTATTGTCTTGGCCTTCGGGGCTTGATTTACGCCGGTCTATGGGTCTGTCCTGTGCAGTTCTAGGAGGTCCACCCTCCCAGGCTTCGCCTCCCCTCTTTGGGGAGGAGTAAGTTTATTGCTTACTGCCTGAGGCGCCCCTACCGGGGAATGCCGACGGGGCTGCCCAAGCAATTTTTGATGGTCAGAGTGCTCACCTCTCGGGCGCTGGCTTTTCATCCCCCACTTTCCGACCCGACCTTGGGTCACATCTTACTTGTGGGAGTAGGATAAAACTGGCCTTGTGCCTAACTCCTGGAGAGGAGTAAATAATACTATTTAAACCATAGCTGAAGTCTGGATATAATGAGCAATAAAATCATCGATATTAACACTTCAATCGAGAGATTTTCGAATAATATTTTCAAATTCATAGTTTTTTATAAATAAACTAGATGTAACCACCAGGTGGTTGGTGCCAGGATAAATATATATTATTGGATGGCGGGTTTAGCGAAAAATAATTCAATATATAATCATGATAAAAAAATTAATTTCTCCTGAATTTATTTTTGATTTCAATAAATATTCGATTAATAGTAATTTTAAAAAATAATATCATCCTTCGGATTTTTTTTTAGATGAGGATTGATAATTTGTATTATGTGAATTATTCGGACTACTGTTCTCATCTTGGATGTTATTCTCACAACGTTTCGGTCGATGTTATCTCCGACCTTCTTCAGGTGAAGCTTTTTGAACGCGTGAATCTTTATGTCGAACCCGGAAACATATACGGAATTACGAACTGAATCCTTTATTTAAACGACGAGGCTAGATTGTTCTTGTTCCCTCAGCCATAACAGGGTAGAATGAAAAGAAGAAAAAAAACTGCAAGACTGTCTCGCCCGACAAGGTTGTTCTACAACGAAAGCATGCAAAAAAAAATTAAATAAATGAATTTTTCATTTAAATTGCACGATTGTTGATTTTCAAAATATTTCACTTAAATACATTCTAATTCGTGCTTCAAAGATGTTGTCAATTTCCTTACTTAAAAAAGCGCTAATCTGCGCATACGATCGTCAGGACTATACTTATCTTAACGTCTTTTAGAACTTGACGTCTCTTTCTGCTCATATCGTGAGTCTACCACTCGGGGTTAATACCATCAAAATGAGGAGGAAGAAAAGAAGAAAAAAAAATTATAAGACTGTCTCGCCTGACAAAGTTATCTACAACGAAAGCTTTCATTTAAATTGCACGATTGTGGATTTTCAAAATATTTAATTTAAATGTAAATTATTATGTTTTTCTTACTTATTATCGCCTTTAGTAAGAATTGAACCTTTATCCGTCAGAAGACTGTCACACAACTGATTGACATAAATATTCCCAAGTTCGAAAAGATGAAAATAGTTGTCTGAATAATCTAAATAATATTTTTTTTAAATAATTCGATGTGTGTGTTATCGAAGTTGCATTCAGACGAGAAACACATACACATGTACGATCTCTTGTCTTATAGTTTTCTTAATACAGACATGATGACAATTTTATAAGAAAAACTCTTATGTCGAATTTGGAGACCTATACGGAATTTCGAACTGAAACTTTATTTAATCCACGGCGGTAGATTGTTCTCGTCCAGTCAGCAAATTAATTATTTAACTAAATTTTCAAAGCAAGTGGGAGTAAAAATTGTTTACATAGGCGCTCGTCGAATAACAGTGTAAATTACCCCCCCCTCTCTCTCTCTCTCTCTCTCTCTCTCTCTCTCTCTCTCTCTCTCTCTCTCTCTCTCCGGAGTTTAAAGGAATACGCTTCTTAACGTTTGCTAGATTGTCGTAATATTATACATTTCGGTCATTCAGTTTAATGATCCGGTTTTAACTCCCAACTGATTTGTGAAACATTTTTCTGGTTTCTCAATTATTATTAAATATGGTGTTTATATATATATATACAGGGTGGGCAAAAATAAGGGTCCTATTTTTAAAAATTCATAACTTTTTTATTTATTGATTTTTTTAATTTTTTTTTTTAGAATAAGTAAAGGACCCCTTCCGAGGCAAGCATGAGCCGTATTAGCCCTAAGGAACGTACCCTCATTTAGAAAACATTATTTTTGCTTAAAAAACTCAAAACAGTGTAAAAAAACAATACTTTAGTTTTTGTAAGTTTTAGAAGTGTTTTTCGGCTAAAATTTGTTTTGTTTATTTCAAAAAATCTCGGAAGGGTCAGTCTACACACACATAAAGTTTGGTGAGTTTAACTTTTATTTTGTGGAAGTTATTCAAATTCAAGTTATTCAAATTTAAAGATAGGACCCTTATTTTGGCCCACCCTATATATATATATATATATATATATATATATATATATATATATATATATATATGATTATTTTTATTTACACAGACATGTACAAAATCTGCGACACTGGCATATCGATGTTATCGATCAACAGCTATTATAAACTGAGATCTCATCAGGCAGAGTTAGAATCCGATCTTAACCTTAGATCATATTTGGAAAAAATGAAATGGAGAAAAAAAGAAAAGAAATTTAAAATTTCAAAATTTGGAAAGTCACGTGGTTGGGACCGTTAAGAATCAAAATGTTAAAATCAAAATCAAAATTAAAAAATAATAAAAAATATTAATATAAAAGATAATATATGAAATATAAAATATAAAATAAAATAATATAAAAGCTCTATTTGATATTGAGCACTTTTTTATACACCAGGTTGAAATTCTTTGAATTACTACCCTGTGGATGTTTTACCTGGATTATTATTATATATATATATATATATATATATATATATATATATATATATATATATATACTAAAAAACGTCCATAATAATTTCCCTGGACAAAAAATAGTTTTGCACCACTTTTATGTCAACTTTCAGAGATGAAAATCAAGATATAAAGCTACTGAACCTTATGTCTAGAATCCTTATTCTTAATTTGTATCAAACCCCATTACATGATTGTTATTGTAGAAAATGTCTAAAATTGTAAGGGTAAAGCTTAAGGGGTCTTAAGAATAATTCGAAATTCAGGGAATCTTGCTTAATTGGTATCTAATGACTATGGATAAAATATAATGTAAATCTGAAATATTTTAATTTTCCAATTGGCCTATGTTACGCCTATGATATGCCCCTAAAAATCCTTTAAAATACTCCAAAGAAACTGAACTAGGGATTATTTATTAATTTATATCTAATATCCATATTTAAGTACATACACATAACTTACATGGGGGCATTATTTTACTTTTATAGGGGGTGCATATATATATAAAGTTTTTTTTAATTATTTTTTTGTGAACCGATCATTATAAATTTTGGAATATATATTCTCGGCAGCCCGGTGAATAACATGGGCACATTATGTTTTTTGTAAATGTTAACATTTAGGGAGTGCACATATATAAAGTTAAGTATATGTATATGTTCATGTATATATTTCGTTGTCAACAATATAATCCTAAACTAATAAACCGATCATTGTGTAAGTTAAATGTAATGTGAACAAACATATTGTAAGTAATTGTGCTATATTTAGTTTAATTTAGTGTTATGCAAACGTGACAAAAAAGAGGATGGGAGTCCTTCGTTAAAATTCAGATACCTCCTATTTGTGTGAAAGTTTAACAATAAAGTAAACTCCTCACACCTGACATTATCCTGTATCTCTACAAAGCCACCATCCGCCCATTGTTGTCACATCTGGGCTGGTTCATCATCTACTACTCTCTCCCTCCTTGACAAGGTCCAAAAAAGAATCACCAACCTAATAGGTCCCTCACTGTCAACCAAGCTCCAGTCCCTGTCCCATCGCCGCAATGTAGCATCCTTGTGCTTGTTTTACAAATACTTCAATGGGTTATGCTCCAATGAATTGGCTACTCTGGTGCCCACTCGACGTAAATTCACTAGACTTACTCGACAATCAACTAAATCTCGTCCATTCACTGTGGAGGTCCCCAGATGTCGGAGAGCCTTCTACTCAAATAGCTTCTGTCCTGGTGCTGCTGGCCTCTGGAACTCCCTCTCTGGCCCCTGTTTCCCCGACAGTACAGACATGCAGAAGTTTAAAACTAATGTAAACAGACATCTCGCTGCACAGATCCCAATTTAGGTTGACCCCCCAACCTTCTCTCCTCTTTTTTCTCAGTAGCCCCTTACGTCTACAGTGGCGTCCTGCCTTGTTTGGGGTAAACTATGTTAGAAAAAATTTTTTTAAGTTATCAGACATCGATAAATAAATTGAATGCGAAAATCAACCAACATAAACTACGAACGCTAACCAGACACATGGAAGTTGCGACAGAACACTACGTGAAACCGAGAGAACTAAAACTGTACGAAATCTCATAACAACCTCCCCCCCTCCCTAAAAAAAGTATAAACACAATGTGATGACACCAGCCTGGGCTGATACCACACAAAAAAGTTGTAAGGGGTCAAGAACGATGGAAAAATCTATCAGGAAGAGCACTCAGCAGATCTCCACTGGAAAGTTGCGGGGAGTACTGGGACCTTGTGGAGGCTTATTGCCACTCTAATCCCAGAGAAGACTAATGGTCGTTTTCAGCGAGTAATCACTGGTAAACGGATGTTGCTATCACGCAAAATCATTTGCAATAGTGATCGAAAGAGGTGGAGATTACTGGAAATCTAGGGGGACTTCTTGTCTCTCACACACCGGTTAATGTTAGTCGGCAATCATTTATGATGACCTGTGTGAGAACTCCTACTGAGTTGTTGTTGTTGTTGTTGATGATGATGATGATGTTGATGATGATGATGATGATGATGATGATGATGATGATGATGATGATGATGATGATGATGATGATGATGTTGTTGATGATCATGATGATGATCATGATGATGATCATGATGATGATCATGATGCTGATGCTGCGGCTGATGATGATGATGATGATGATGATGATGATGATGATGATGATGATGATGATGATGATGATGATGATGATGATCCACTGGAAAAGTGCGGAGAATGCTGGGACCTTGGGGAGGCTTACTGCCACCCAAATCCCAGAGAAGACCAATGGTTCTTACCAGCGATAAATCAATGGTAAAAGGCTGTTGCGATTCCGCAATGTTATTTGCGGCGGTTATCGAAAAGAGGTGAAGAATACTGGAGATCTGGGGAGACTTGTTGTCACTCAGACTCCAGGAAATACCACTGGTTGTTGTCGGTGAGCAATCACTGACGATGATCTGTGTGAGAACTCCTAGTGAGTACATAATAATAATGTCATGGTTATTTTCTTACTACCGCCTACGCAAACTTATGTAAAACAATAAAACAGAAAAAGTCTAATTCTTCACCCATATTAAATGTCATTATTTATTTATTTTTAACGTGGCTGTTATCATTCTTGTGACACAACGAGACTGTTCTCAAGTATCGGCTACACATGACATACATTTACATTTGTCTAAAAAGCCGAGTGATACACGCAGTGATAACAATTCCGATGAGAATAATTATTGTTAAATGTCTAAATTTCATTATTTTCTGTGAATAGAAAATGTCATATTTTTATAGTAAAGTTTATTAGTTTTTATTGAATAGAAATTATTATATATTTTGTTTTCCCTTTTATAATATAGAATGCATTTTATACGGAGATGCGGTGAATCGTGAAAAGTGTTTCATAATAAATTTGTTCCCGGTATTCATGAGTGTTAGTGGTAGGAATTAAATGATAGTGGGTGAAAGCTGTTACTACAAACTTTTAATTATTTCTAAGCAAATGAAAATATCAATCCGGATAAAGTATGTAATCGATGAAATCGATTGGAAATACAATTTTTAATAAACATATCGAATCAGAATAAAAAAATTGCAGTTGTATGCGATGTTCTATTAATCACAACAAACGGTGAATATAATAGCTTTACGTTGCATATGAGATTTTTTTTTATTATTCTTCTCTGTTATCTCTTTCCACCTGTCGTTAAACTTTTTAATGACACATTCACAAAATTGCTCCAATTTTGAACTTCAGATTTCGGTTCCAAACTTCTAAAAATATTGTAATAAGGCGATAAGAATGGTAAAAGCCACCTTTAAAATAAATAAATAAATAAATAAATAAATAAATGATGGCATTTAAAATGGGCGAATAACCAGATTTTTTTCTGTTTTACTGTTTCACATAAGTTTGCGTAGGCGATAGTAAGAAAATAATTGTGAGATTATTATTATTATTATTATTATTATTATTATCATCATCAACATCAACTCACTAGGTGTTTTCACACATGTCATCATAAATGATTGCTAACTGATAATAACCGGAGTCTTAGAAACAACAAGTCTCTCTAGATTTTCAAGTACTCTCCAACTCTTTCGATCACCATTGCAAATAATTTTGCGTTATCGCAACGGCCGCTTAACAGTGATTACCCTCTGACAACAACCATTTGTCTCCTCTGGGGTTAGGGTGCCAATAAGCCTCCGCAAGGTCCCAGTACTCCCCACACCTTTCGAGTTGATGTTTCGTTCGTGCTCTCCCTCCTCCGTCTTTCCATCCTCTTTCGAAGTTGTATTATTCTCGCAAGATCCACTTATTCACATAAGAGACGTTGTTAGTCTTTCTCTACTCTATCGTTATTTCAATGAAAAGTGCTCGACCGAGCTTCAATTTCGGCTACCTTCTTCTAAAACATTTAAAATACAGTAAAACTCGTCTTCTTACCACAACTATAAAGTGAAAATACTGATTCGGATATAGTATGTAATCGATGAAACCGATTGGAATTACATTTTTTTTTTAAACAATAAAAATGAACTATATGTTTATATCGAAACAAAATATTAAAAAATTGCAGTTGTATGCGTTATTCTAATAAATTTTTTTTTTAAATGATTATTAGACTGGTTCTACTTCATATGTGAGGTAAATAAAAATGTCTCTTAAGTGAGACGCACCTAAGACACAAGATCAGATTTACTCAATCGTTAATGTAGTCTCCATTTTTCTATATGATCTCTTCCTATCTGTCGTTAAGCTGCTAATGCAACATTCATAAAATTCTGTAAATCTTTACATTTTGATTTCGTTTCCAGAATGTTGCTAACAAGGCGCAAGATGAATTATTTTCGATGTGTATCTAAGATAACTTTTTTTAAATGTCAAGCCGGACTAAATATTAAAATCGAAGAAAACGAGCAAAACTACAATGTTGTTTTCTAACAATATAGACCAATATGTGGCAGAAATTTGAAATTATATGGAATAATAATCACGGTGCTACAGAAGTATGTGTCTTACAAAATGTCCTCCCGGTGTACGTGAGTGGCAATCCTAGTAGATCTGAGTATAAAAGTGACCATCGACTTTCTTTGTGTATGACTAGCTTAAGATACAATGTCACTCAGGACTAAATATTAAATTTTAAGAAAGCTAGCCAAACTAAAATTTTGTTTTTAGGAATATAGACAAATATGTGGTAGAAATCGGAAATTATGCGAAATAATGATAACGGTGTTACAGAAGTATGTGTCTTACAAAATGTCTTCCGGATTATGTGGGTGGCAGTTGTGGTAGATTTTAGTATGAGAGTGAAAACTCACTCCGACTTTCTTTCTGTTAGCTATTTTAAGAAAAAAATATCGCCCAGGACTAAATATTAAAACCGAAGAAAGCGAGCCAAACTAAAATGTTGTTCTCTTGCAACACGGACCAATATGTGACAGAAATCACTAACCAAAAAGATTTATGCGCATGGCTTTTGTTACTGAAACTATCAAACACTCATGTATGTGGGAACCACTAACTTTACTTTATTAGTTAGATATGTTTCTTTATAAAAAATAATATTCATTTTTATTTGTTACATTATGTTCAAAAACTTTGAAACTAGTTCTAATAACACATTTGGGCTGGATTGTAAAGCCGTATAGAATCGTAATATGGAAGACTGACAGAATAAAGTGTTTCAAAGAGAAAATGGTTTCGAAGAAAAAAAATTAGAGAGAGAGGGATGATCGAAAGAAAAATATATAAGTAGAAAGATAAAGCAATAACAAGAGAAATAGAGAGAAAGACGGAAGGTGACAATATTGAAAGCGAGACAGAGAGAAAGAGAGCAACATATGTAGAACGTGTGTTAGATAGAGAGATAGGGATAGAAGGAGAGAGGGGGAAAGAGAAAGAGAATGCTAGAAAGTATTATAATAAGAGACCAAGAGAGAGAAGAGAGAGAGAGGGGGAAAGAGAGGGGGAGAATAGATAAGGAGAGATAGATTAAGCAATATAATTCGAGATAAAACGAGGGGAGAAGAAGAGAGAGAGAGAGAGGGGGAACAAGAGATAAAAAAAGAGAATGAAAAAGAAATTGGATAGAGGGAATAAGATGAGGGTGAGAGAAAGGTGGAATGTATAGCTTAAAAAAAACAGCAAGAAAAAGAGAGAGAGAGATGAAGAGAGAACGGATGAAAGAAAGAAAGAGAAAGAGTATTTGTTGCAAGAAAGGTTGCATAATACTGAAACCTCTTTGATCTTGAAATATGTGAAAAGAATGGTAAAGGTTGGTTTTCAAAATACTTTTAACTAATTAAGAGTGAATCCCGCAGAGAAACAGCTTAGTTACGGGCTTAAGCGAATTTTTCCAGTTAAGCACAATTAATGATAAAATTGGATCAGATTATTGGACTCGGCACCAATTTTGAACTCAGCGCCATTTTTGGACTCGGCGCCATTTTTGGACTCGGTACCATTTCTCTATAATTTTCATGCAGTTCAAATTTCATTAAAGGTGAATACTTTTCAATTTGGAGCTCGGTACTCGCTACGGACTCGTTCATTTGGTAATACAAAGCAATTCGTAAACCCAAATAGAGCACTATTCGGTAGCTGATATTGTTTATAGCAACGGTAAGATCGCCCTTCCTCATAGATTGTGAGAAAGGCGCAGTGGATAGAGGCTCGAACTATCGTAAAAAAGATATGGTTTCAATCTCAGCCCGAAGCACATGCCTGTCTAGCCACATCTAGGAGCTGTGATACAGCGAAACAGTCCGTCTTTTTATTTATATATGTCTATCTATATATAAAAGTCCATGTTTCTTTGTGTGTTATAAAAATCAATTTGCTAACACTTCGAGCATTCAAACAAGTTTCAATAAGAGCTAATTTCTTCACAGAATCTCCAGAGACCATTGAATCAAAGAATTCTATCTCGGGTCACTCGGGCCAATTATCGGTTAGGTCTATAAAATAACTGAAATATATTAAAGCGTAAAGAATCGAAATTATTTTTTTTTAAATTGGATTTTCTTCGTTTGATAAAATAAAAATTAAATTCAACAATGAAGAATGTATTTAAAAAAGGTCTAACCATTTAAATCATTATTTTATTGTGTTTTTTCTAAAATAAAAAATAGTTAAATGAAATTGAATTCGTTTCGATTCGTTAAAGTCAATTGCGGTTTTATAGCTGTCTGTAAAAAAAACGCAACGTCAACAAGTAGTTTTTAGAAAACACCACCGCGCTAACAGTGTTTGTATTACTTGACCTCATATTGTAACTGTGATTTTTAACTTTTTCCCCAAGGCCAAAATTGTAAACATGAGTATATTTTAAATTATTTCCGACCAGCAATATATTGCCACACGAGCAACGTCAGGCGAATACCCCTAGTATATATATATATATATATATATATATATATATATATATATATATATATATATATATATATATATATATATATATATATATATATATATATATATATTGTCTTGGAAGTTTCTCAACCATTAAAACTATTTTTTTTTTTTAAATCTTTTTAAACACTCCCAAGTCGTTCAGTGGAAAATCATTCATGTAAGTAAATTTAACTTTTTCAGTTATTATATTAGTTTGCTTTTAAGGGATCATCAGTTGTTTACCATGAAAAACTGTTTCGGGAATTTAATATATATATATATATATATATATATATATGAAGTACGAAAAAATGTTTCCGCATATATCTTCCATTCTTTACCTATACCAACCTCTTCCAATTCAAAGCTCGATGATTGTCAACTTGTAACAAAAGAGCACACACACACACACACACACACACACACATATATATATATATATATATACAGAAATAGAAAAGGCGCCGAGAATTAAAAAAAAATAGTGGCAAAAAAGAGAGAGTTGAGTATTGATAGAGATAAGGGGAGGGGATCATATAGAAAAGGAAAAGGAAACAGAAAAAGAATCAAAAGTTAAGACGATAAGTTAGATGTAGGAAATAGTGAACAGAAAGGATTAGGAAACAGTGCGTGAAAACTGGATATATAGCATATGGATAGGTAGAGAGAGTGAGAGAGAGGGGGAGAGGGGGAGAGAGAGGGGGAGAGAGAGAGTATGTGTTTGAGAAAGAGAGAGAGAGAGGGGTGGGTGGGGGAGAGAGAGGAGGGAGAGTGAGAGAGAGAGGAGGTATGTGTTTGAGAAAGAGGGGGGAGGAGAGAGGGGGAGAGTGAGAGGGGGAGTGAAAGAGAGAGAGTATGTGTTTGAAAAAGAGAGAGAGAAGGGAGGGAGAGAGGGTGGAGAGTGATAGAGAGTATGTTTGAGAAAGAGAGGGGTGGAGGAAATAGAGGGGGATAGTGAGAGTGAGAGAGAGTATGTGTTTGAGAAAGAGAGAGAGAGGGGTGGGGGAGAGAGTGGGGGAGAGTGAGAGTGAGAGTGAAAGAGAGAGTATGTGTTTGAGAAAGAGAGAGAGAAGGGAGGGAGAGAGGGTGGAGAGTGATAGAGAGTATGTTTGAGAAAGAGAGAGAAAGAGGGGTGGTTGAAAGAATGGGGGGAGTGAGAGAGAGAGTATGTGTTTGAGAAAGAGAGAGAGAGGTGGGGGAGAGAGGGGGAGAGTGAGAGTGAAAGAGAGAGTATGTGTTTGAGAAAGAGAGAGAGAGAGCGGTGGGGGAGAGAGAACAAAAAAGAAATTGGGTATTTTTTATATACGTATTTGTATTCTGATCCTCTATTGGGCGGTCGAACCCGCGGTCGAACTCAGAGGTCAAAAGGTTACGAAGCATTTAAAAAAAAATGGGAAGACGTTGTTTCTGTACATTTAAAACAAAAAAAGACAGAAGAGACGTGAGTAAAATCACTGAGGGAGGGGGGGGGGGCGAAAACAGAAAAAAAAGGGAGAGAAAGATACATAAACTAGAGGAAAGAGAAAGAGATAAAGAAAGAGTGGGGAGAGAGACGTCTCTGCTAAACGTTTTCACGTCAACTCGCTCACTATCCGAAGGAGAGTGAGAGAAAAAAAGGGCGGTAATTATTAATTATACGGCGATGATGGATCATATTTAGCCTTATAAAACAAAAACTAAACTCTAGGTTTTCCCACCATCAGGAAAATACAGATTACTCCTGGGACAAGTCCATGGGGTCTTTCATCACTTACCCTATTTAATATGTAGGGGTGAAGGGGCACGATTGGTATAATGCATACCGAAGCCGACTTTCAGATCGGCAAGGTCAAGTTATAATGCTAGCGAGTCTATAACGTTGACCTATATTGTAATATCATACAAATATTTCTATGTCGATAATTAAGTTATTATCAATTAATCAATGCCGGCCACTTTCGTTCCAAAATTGTGATCGGAGCATAAACAGATGACAGAGAAAACGAGAGAGTCAATTAAAGTAAGCGCATTGCTTATTATATCACATTTTTCGTTAGATTATAATAAACACACTAACCAACTTATGGGTAAAATGACGTCTTACAGTCACTGAATCGTTTACAATAAATCTGATGAAATAGGTTCTGAGTTTTACCATTAAGTAAAGTGGCCGGCCGTAGTCGAGGGCGATCGGAAGGCTCCCTTTTCATTAGCTACTACAACAAGATGTAGGGGAGGGTGCCACTCGTATCCCTAGAATTACTCCACTTACCCTTGATCCACTTACCTTATAATGCCGAGTGCTTAGCAAGAGAGCATCAAGTACCTTTTTTTTAGTTTTTGGTATTACTCGACCGATGATTGAACTCCGGTTTCCCGGCCCATTTGGGAACACTAACCATTATACCAAATGGACCGGCAAATATGCCATTAAACAACAAAAATAAGGTTGATATGACGTAAATAAACCTAAAAAGGTATGTATGACGTAAAAAGATAAACCAAATTAACCTATGAAAGTTTTACAGTTGATATTATATTTCAGCATTTAAAAACTCCAAAATTAGTTGATATGGCGTAATGTTACATAGCGAGGGCCCTTTTTATGGAAAAGTTTGAGTGGCACCTTAAAGTTCATAGGTGGCCCCAGAACGAAAGTCAACGAAACCACGTGACTTCCGGGCGAAGATATTTTTTCTATTGTCTGGCGATACTTTCAAGAGTGAAGAGGTGTCCAGCCGCTTTCTCCAATGGGGAATACGCACAATATAAGAACGTGTTGCAGAACGAGCTGACCGTATGTCTGTCCGTCTCTCTCTCTCTCTCTCTCTCTCTCTCTCTCGCAAGTAACCTGTCTCACTGATTTTTTGCGAATGTTCTTCTCTTTGTAATAAACATTTACAGAAAAAAATAAAAATCGGCGTTCGAGTGATTGTATCCGCAGACAAGCAGGAACCTGGGTTCCCGACGACGAAACGTTGTTTTAATAAGAAAAGTTTAGGTGACACCTTAAGGATGAAAGGTGACCCCAATCGGAAGTCGACGAAATTGCGTAGTTTCCGAACAGATATTTTCTGTCTCTAAGTTGGCGAGAGTTCAAACAGGAAAGACGTGTCCGGAGTGTCGTCCCCAATGGGGAAGGAGAGTCAGACGCACACAGTGTAACTATGTGTATTGATTTACTCCTCTACATGAGTTAGGCACAAGACCAGTTTTTATCTTACTCCCACAAGTAAGATGTGACCCAAGGTCGGGTCGGGAAAGTGGGGTTTGAAAAGCCAGCGCCCGAGAAAGTGAGAACTCTGGCCATTAAAAATTGCCTGGGTAGCCCCGTCGGCATTCCCCGGTAGGGGCGCCTCAGGCAGTAAGTAATAAACTTACTCCTCCCCAAAGAGGGGAGCCGAAGTCTGGGACGGTGGACCTCCTAGAACTGCACAGGACAAACCCATAGACCGGCGTAAATCAAGCCCCGAAGGCCAAGACAATACCAGTCTATGGAGTGCAGTATCCATCGGAACAGATACTACACTTTGATCTTGGCCAAACTATGTGTAGCAGGACGTGATATCCGTCTATCTATCTGTGTCTTTCTCTCTCTCTCTCTCTCTCTCTCTCTCTCTCTCTCTCTCTCTCTCTCTCTCCCATCTTTGGACAGAGCAGATACTACACTTTGATTTTAGTTCGAGTTTCACGTTCGACACAACATGACCATCAGATGAAAAATTTTAAATTGCTTCTCTTGTAGTGTATTTTCGGCGATCGGTTGATCCTATCTTAAAAAAGAGGGTAGAAGGTGATAACGTACGTACGAACATGAAATTGCCTGAGCTTATTATTACTTAGATATTTTTGCCTGCTTGCTTCTGTTTTACTGCCATTTGGTTTATCCAATACAATCAGGTATTCACGAACGAGACTACGTGAGGGTTGCCAACATCCGTTTTGATATCCACTTAAGTACCGCCACTTCGGACTATCAAACTCATCCTGGTTGTTGACGTCATGAAAAGCTTTCTCATTTATTGCAAACATTTGGTTTTAGCCTTCTGAATCAGATCCTGTTCTAAAAGTTGGCATTGCGTGCATGTAACCGAATCTTGGGTGCATGTATAGAATTGACACGATATAAAAAAAAAAATTTAGAAATATCTTGATTGTGTACGTACCCGTAACGCAAAGTATATATCGTATACCAAAATT
>OY744547.1:19595930-19605930 GCA_963556195.1 Sepiola atlantica | reverse complement strand
AATTAATTTATATATATATATATATATATATATATATATATATATATATATATATATATATATATATATATACCTATACCTGATGTAAGTTTTTGTTCATACCAGTCGATTGCAAACTGCCTAAGAGGCCTCTAACAGAGTATACCAACGGAGCTACTCAGGAGCAGGGCTAAATAAAATACACACACACACACACACATATATATATATATATATATATATATATATATATATATATCGAATGTCAAGTCCATTGGTCTGATTACCTCAGAGTAGTTTGCGGACGTACAGGCAATTTTCATCTTTTATATATAGAAATAAAAATATTGGCGGATTTTAATTTAGAGTCATTGTAAGTTAAAAAATTTGAAAATATATATACGATATCAATCTTCCAATTAAAAACGGATCCCGGAATAATTTCATTAAAAAAAATGTCGGTTAATTTCAGGATTAAGCCGGTATTATTTTACAAGAAAAACATGTTTTACAGTGAAATAAAATACCCTTTATAGGGTTAGTGTTCAGGTTAGGGTTGCAACGGGAGTGGTGTTTGAAAAACACAAAGCAGAGAGTTTGAATACGTAACAGACTGAAGATTTAACTATTAAAAATTGTTGACGATTTGAACGTAAATGTCGGATGCCAAATCATTTCGTTATCTATTATTATTATCATTATTATTATTATTATTATTATTATTATTATTATTATTATTTGTACTCACTAGGAGTTCACGCACAGATCATCGTCAGTGATTGCTCACCGACAACAACCAGTGGTATTTCCTGGAGTCTGAGTGACAAGAAGCCTCCTAAGATTTCCAGTATTCTTCACCTCTTTTCGATTACGATGCGTTATCGCAACAGCCGCTTACCATTGATTTCTCGCTGGTAAGGACAATTGGCCGTCTCTGGGATTTGGGTGGCAATAGGCATCCCCAAGGTCCCAGCATTCTCTGCACTTTTCCAGTGATGGTCTGGTTTGTGCTGTCCCCCCTCGGTCTTCTCATCCTCCTCGACATTAATTATTATTATTATTATTATTATTATTATTATTATTATACTACTACTACTACTACTACTACTACTACTACTAAGCTAGTAAAATACCCATCACAGGACAGGTAAACTTAATTCTCCAAACATAACACTTTTGCACTTCTTTTATGTTAACTTACGAAGATTAAATTCATGAAATAATAATACTAAACCTTATGTCTAGAATCCTTATTCTAGTTTTTATCAAAATCTATGACATGATTTTGATTGTAAAAATCTTGTTTAATTCATTTCCAAGGAACATTGATCAAATTCAGTGCAAATCTGAAATATTTGAACTTTCAAATAGGGAAGTTGTGGCTATACTATGCCCCTAAAATCCCTTTAAAATACTCCAAACAAACTTATATTTGGGGAATATTTATCCACAATAAAAACTGACGAACCAGATTCAAATGGTGATGCTGTAGGAAGAAAGCTGGCGATTATTAAAAAAAAAAAGCGATAAAGATAATTCCCCTTTTTATATTATACTAGTTTTTCCGACCTGCGATTTCCCGGGAGTATTTTATTTGCAATATTTTCGAATCTGTTTCTTTTTACTTTTAAATATAGAACAAATACTGACCCAACGGGTCACGAGTGGTCTATAAAAATACAAACTTGACCTTTGCTTCAACTAATCGATATCGAACGAAATGTTAAGCTTCTCTTTCGTCTCTCCTAATACAATCTTGGTTCACTATTAAAATGGCGTCACGATTGCCGGAGATGTAAATGAAAATTCAAACTATATCTTTACCGAATTTCCATAATGACAAAAAATCTCAGTGTAATTTGACCCAAAGAGAATTATATTATTTAATTTGAATAACCTAATTATTTTAAGACATTTTCCCCCCTTTCGAGAGACATTTAATTCCCAAATAATTTAATAAGTAAATAAAATAAATTTCTTTAAAAATTGCACAAATCAATTTCCAGTTTTGTTGCGCCATCGAATATGTACTGTATGAAATGTTAGGCACCACAGAAAAAAATAAATGTATTTTTTTTTTTTACTAAATGAGTCACCACTTATTAAGGCCAAAATCCAATCGAGGATCAGATTTAATAATGAGATGAAATAATTATCAGTTAGGAGATGAAGAACCTTATGAGAGGAGTGAGAGTGATTGCTGGAATGGACAAAGTTCGAATACGGGGACGGTTCATGACACGACCATTTTGTGATCTGCAGGGAATCAGTCCCGTGATAACGTGTTCCACAAACGGAAATCCCTGATGAAGAAACTCTGCTTGTAGAAATTCCGCCTGAAATTCATGCGATGATTGAAAGATTGATGGAATGAACTAAGTTCATGACAGAATTCTATTCATTCATTCATTTCTATGAATCAGATGATTCTATTGTTAACATTGGTTTCCCCTGACATCTTTCTAGTCAGAATGATGTCTAGAAAGAAATCGGGTACTTACGGGAGAGACCATGTGAAGGTTGCCAACATCCTAAGTGAAAGTATTTCTGTGGAACGAACTGGATTCGAACTTGGTACTTGGTACAGTCCGTGTCGTTAACCACTTAGCAACCGTCACCGCCCAGGATTCTATTGACATTGGATATGAAAGCAACCATGTTGTTATCTGTAAGGGAATTAGTCCCGTGATAATGTGTTTCACAGATGGGAAACCTTTTCAAATAAGCTAGTCAGAATGATGTCTAGAAAGAAATCGGGTACTTACGGGAGAGACCATGTGAAGGTTGCCAACATCCTAAGTGAAAGTATTTCTATGGAACGAACTGGATTCGAACTTGGTACAGCCAGACCGTCAGTCCGTGTCGTTAACCACTTAGCAACCGTCACCGCCCAGGATTCTATTGACATTGGATATGAAAGCAACCATGTTGTTATCTGTAAGGGAATCAGTCCCGTGATAATGTGTTTCACAGATGGGAAACCTTTTCAAAAAAGCTCTGTTCGTGGAAATTACGCCTGATGCTATGGAAGAAAAGAAAAGTCGTGGTAGGAAGACGAGTTTTTGCTGTGAATATTTTACATGGAATTACCAAAGATAGGAGCTCAGTCGAGCACTTTACATGGAAATAACGATAGAGCAGAAAGAGACTAGCAACGTCTCTTCTGTGAGAAACGGTCTGTAAAAGAACAGAAGAGTTCATTCTCACAAATTTCGGAATCGATTTTGAACTCCGTGTCTAGGCAACGAAGAGTGCCTTGAACGGCGCCTGCCCAAATGTGGGTAGCAGTACTCCATATTAAGGAGCATCTGATCCTTATACATCACGTTCTGATGAGTGACATCATCGGAAGAATGAAGACATTTTGACAGCCGATGCCGGAGCGGTTTGCGTGGAAGACGGTCGCCATGAATATTGCTACGTTTCTTTGGTATGATGTCGAGTCGAAATTCCATGGTCTAAAAATATGTCCCCTTTATGCCGGGAACGCGAGAAAAATGGCGATACACACACACACACATACATACATACATACATACATACATACACATATATATATATACAGATATATATATATATATATATATATATATATATATATATATATACAAATATTAATTATTTATTACCTACAGACATCGATGTTTTATGCTAACGCAATCTTAAGTGCAGGAAGCTAATTCCCGACGGTCGGCGGGCGCGAACTCCGATCACAAATCGTCACTGATTCGCAGCCAAGAGACATACTAGTTGGCCACCAGAAATTAGCTTGAAATTTAGGAGGAATTTAACTTTGTAAATAGTAAGTCGGCGGGTATTCACAGCCAGCGGTGAAGAGTGATCAACAACAACAACAACAAATCGTGTTGGATCTCGCAATGAAGCTAGTAGTACTGCTTGTTATTAAATTCACTCAGAGTGCCCAGCCTTAGTAAAGGGGGCTATATAATAATATTTACAAATAAATATTAATTATTTATTACCTACAGACATCAATGTTTCATGCTTACGCAATATTCAGTGCAGGAAGCTAATTACCGACGGTCGGCGGGCGCGAACTCCGATCACAAATTGTCACTGATTTATGCGTGAAGACAACATAAGTGAAAGTGATATATAGAGCAAAGTTTCGTCTTCCTCCTCACTATATCCTCATTAATAGCAATATCCACAATCAATTACTAAACCCCATACAAGATGGCGCATGTCTGCTAGTATGTCCTTTGCGTCAGGAGTCAGATTCTTTCTAGTGCGGTGGAATGATCCAATCATTTTTCCATCGACAGATTGGATACAAGTCTTTCATTCTAGAATTCGAGTTAAATTCAGTCGTAAGAGCTTGTCAAAGTAAAGGGGTCTGCAACTACGGTCTTAGCTGACAACCTAACAATTATTACGTACGCTTATAAGAAACTAGCAAGAAGACCCGGCGTTGCCAGGGAGTTAACGATTACCTGATGTTCTTTTGTGCCCAGTTCATAACAACATATTAACTTCTTTTTTTTTTAATTCTATTATAAAATTTTATAATTGTCAACTTTTAGAGTCGGGCCGAAGGATATACTCAGCATTAATTGGGTAGCATGGAATAGAAGTAAAGCGACATTAACTGAAATAGATATTTGTAAATTTGTAGTCTTGAAACCCCTCGAGGCACATCGGCGTTTCTCGGGAATCAATGAAAACACCAAGTGTAATCCTGCTCAGAGCCCTGGACCCCTTGTTAACATTGCTATTCGTATTTTTTTTTTCAATTTCTATAATTTTCAACCTATAAATAAAATAAAGTAACACGTCATATTTCTTTTTTTTTCTCTCTCTGTGGCTGTTCCTCATCATTCTGGTGGCAATCATTCCTGTCTCATTAACCCTCATCCTCGAGTTGCTTTAGGCCTGGATAGGTGATGACCCTAATAGTACAAATCAACACGTGACTTCGACCTTTCAGATTACAACTGGGTCGTCTTCAAATCCAATAGTGTTCCTCATCTTTTCTCTCTAGCCAAAGCTTCTTTACAAGGGCTTCGAACATATTACCATGGAAATGCTTCCCTGTTGACTACAACATGGTCGTCTTCAAATTCAATGTCAACAGATTCTTGTCATAAACCGCCCCATAAGTAATCAAGCGGGGGGGGGGGTGACAGAGGCTAAGTGGTTAACGACACGGATTGACAACCTGGGTGTGCCAAGTTCGAATCCAGTTCGTTCCACAGAAACACTTTCACTTAGGATATAGGCAATCTTCACGTGGACCATCCCGTAATTACCCGGTATCTTTCTATAAATAATTCTAACTAGAAATATACCGGGGAAACCAGTGCCAACAATAGAATCATCTGATCCATAAGAAATGAATGAATGAAGCAACCAAGCCTAGTTAAAAAATATTACTCAATTTTAGTACTCCTACAGTGTTCTTCATATTTCGGCTCGCAGTTATTCCTGTCTTTTTATTTTTTTATTTATTTATTTTTTTACTAATGGGTTGCCGTGTATCAAGGCCCGGGGGCCACTCGAGGATTAGAGTCAGTTAGAACGTCAGTTTGACGATGATCACCGGAAACAATGGGTGCGATGGGCAGAAGATTACTTGAAAGGGATTGATTATCCAAGAAGATCCATTACCCTTGTCCTCGAGTGAATCACAACCTTGATAAGGGTTAACCCCAATAATAAAAATAAACATATCAAGCGGGAACGCAGACCCCCACAATAATCATCCTTTGTTGCCCATTTGCATGTTGTCTGTTTGTTTAAAAAGTTGTAAGACCGAGTCCATATACAAAGATATACGACATCAAGTCCCTGCAACCAATTGAATTAATTACCGTATAATTTGGTCATAACATTAATTTAAATTTAATAAAAAAAACTTTTAAAATTATAACAATCATTAAAATAAAAGTTAATTGAAAAGTTACGTTTAAATGTGAACTTCCACAGTGAGGCGAAATGTTGTCCGATAATTTGATTATATAGACTAGTTGTATCTACCTTAATTTAATTTGTGTGTATTTTTTTTCTTTTTCAACTATGTCGTTTCTTTGTTACCATTTTTTTTTTTAAATAGGATTTTGAAAATTGAATGTAATTATTTCGATATCGTTTGGTCATTAAATTATGAATTGAACCAAATTGTTATAAAACTATAATTAATGTTTTAATCTCTATTCATAAAACGATTGGATGTAAAAAAAAGCTTCTAAATGTTTTAATCTCTATTTATAAAATGATTGGATGTAAAAAAAAAGCTTCTAAATGTTTTAATCTCTATTTATAAAACAATTGGATGTAAAAAAAAAAGCTTCTAAATGTTTTAATCTCTATTTATAAAATGATTGGATGTAAAAAAAAAAGATTCTAAATGTTTTAATCTCTATTTATAAAATGATTGGATGTAAAAAAAAAAGCTTCTAAATGTTTTAATCTCTATTTATAAAATGATTGGATGTAAAAAAAAAGCTTCTAAATGTTTTAATCTCTATTTATAAAATGATTGGATGTAAAAAAAAAAAGCTTCTAAATGTTTTAATCTCTATTTATAAAATGATTGGATGTAAAAAAAAAAGCTTCTAAATGTTTTAATCTCTATTTATAAAATGATTGGATGTAAAAAAAAAGCTTCTAAATGTTTTAATCTCTATTTATAAAATGGTTGGATGTAAAAAAAGCTTCTAAATGTTTTAATCTCTATTTATAAAATGATTGGATGTAAAAAAAGAAGCTTCTAAATGTTTTAATCTCTATTTATAAAATGATTGGATGTAAAAAAAAAAAAGCTTCTAAATGTTTTAATCTCTATTTATAAAACAATTGGATGTAAAAAAAAAGCTTCTAAATGTTTTAATCTCTATTTATAAAATGATTGGATGTAAAAAAAAAAGCTTCTAAATGTTTTAATCTCTATTCATAAAATGGTTGGATGTAAAAAAAAAAGCTTCTAAATGTTTTAATCTCTATTTATAAAACAATTGGATGTAAAAAAAAAGCTTCTAAATGTTTTAATCTCTATTTATAAAACAATTGGATGTTAAAAAAAATCTTCTAAATGTTTTAATCTCTATTTATAAAATGATTGGATGTAAAAAAAAAGCTTCTAAATGTTTTAATCTCTATTTATAAAACAATTGGATGTAAAAAAAAAGCTTCTAAATGTTTTAATCTCTATTTATAAAACAATTGGATGTAAAAAAAAAGCTTCTAAATGTTTTAATCTCTATTTATAAAACAATTGGATGTAAAAAAAAAGCTTCTAAATGTTTTAATCTCTATTTATAAAACAATTGGATGTAAAAAAAAAAGCTTCTAAATGTTTTAATCTCTATTTATAAAACAATTGGATTTAAAAAAAAAGCTTCTAAATGTTTTAATCTCTATTTATAAAACAATTGGATGTAAAAAAAAAAGCTTCTAAATGTTTTAATCTCTATTTATAAAACAATTGGATGTAAAAAAAAAGCTTCTAAATGTTTTAATCTCTATTTATAAAATGATTGGATGTAAAAAAAAAAGCTTCTAAATGTTTTAATCTCTATTTATAAAACAATTGGATGTAAAAAAAAAAGCTTCTAAATGTTTTAATCTCTATTTATAAAATGATTGGATGTAAAAAAAAAGCTTCTAAATGTTTTAATCTCTATTTATAAAATGATTGGATGTAAAAAAAAAAGCTTCTAAATGTTTTAATCTCTATTTGTAAAATAATTGGATGTAAAAAAAAAGCTTCTAAATGTTTTAATCTCTATTTATAAAATGATTGGATGTAAAAATAAAAGCTTCTAAATGTTTTAATCTCTATTTATAAAACAATTGGATGTAAAAAAAAAAGCTTCTAAATGTTTTAATCTCTATTTATAAAATGATTGGATGTAAAAAAAAAAAGCTTCTAAATGTTTTAATCTCTATTTATAAAACAATTGGATGTAAAAAAAAAGCTTCTAAATGTTTTAATCTCTATTTATAAAATGATTGGATGTAAAAAAAAAAAGCTTCTAAATGTTTTAATCTCTATTTATAAAATGATTGGATGTAAAAAAAAAAGCTTCTAAATGTTTTAATCTCTATTTATAAAATGATTGGATGTAAAAAAAAAAAGCTTCTAAATGTTTTAATCTCTATTTATAAAATGATTGGATGTAAAAAAAAAAGCTTCTAAATGTTTTAATCTCTATTTATAAAACGATTGGATGTAAAAAAAAAGCTTCTAAATGTTTTAATCTCTATTTATAAAATGGTTGGATGTAAAAAAAAGCTTCTAAATGTTTTAATCTCTATTTATAAATCAATTGGATGTAAAATAAAGCTTCTAAATGTTTTAATCTCTATTTATAAAATGATTGGATGTAAAAAAAAAGCTTCTAAATGTTTTAATCTCTATTTATAAAATGATTGGATGTAAAAAAAAAAGCTTCTAAATGTTTTAATCTCTATTTATAAAATGATTGGATGTAAAAAAAAAAGCTTCTAAATGTTTTAATCTCTATTTATAAAACAATTGGATGTAAAAAAAAAAGCTTCTAAATGTTTTAATCTCTATTTATAAAATGATTGGATGTAAAAAAAAAAGCTTCTAAATGTTTTAATCTCTATTTATAAAACGATTGGATGTAAAAAAAAAAGCTTCTAAATGTTTTAATCTCTATTTATAAAATGATTGGATGTAAAAAAAAAAGCTTCTAAATGTTTTAATCTCTATTTATAAAATGATTGGATGTAAAAAAAAAAGCTTCTAAATGTTTTAATCTCTATTTATAAATCAATTGGATGTAAAAAAAAAAGCTTCTAAATGTTTTAATCTCTATTTATAAAATGGTTGGATGTAAAAAAAAGCTTCTAAATGTTTTAATCTCTATTTATAAATCAATTGGATGTAAAAAAAAAAAGCTTCTAAATGTTTTAATCTCTATTTATAAAATGGTTGGATGTAAAAAAAAGCTTCTAAATGTTTTAATCTCTATTTATAAAACAATTGGATGTAAAAAAAAAAGCTTCTAAATGTTTTAATCTCTATTTATAAAATGATTGGATGTAAAAAAAAAAGCTTCTAAATGTTTTAATCTCTATTTATAAAATGATTGGATGTAAAAAAAAAAGCTTCTAAATGTTTTAATCTCTATTTATAAAATGATTGGATGTAAAAAAAAAAGCTTCTAAATGTTTTAATCTCTATTTATAAAATGATTGGATGTAAAAAAAAAAGCTTCTAAATGTTTGAGTCTTTTTATTTAAATGAGGATTTTCTAATAATTTTAAAGCCAAAAACGACTTTTTAATTCAACAGTTTAATTGGATTTGAAGACGACCCAGTTGTAATCTGAAAGGTCGAAGTCACGTGTTGATTTGTAATGAATTATTTAGTGATCATTTCAAAATTCGAAAAGAATCAAGAAATCATTTGAATGATTTCGTGATTCTTTTCGAATTTTGAAATTATCACTAAATAATTCATTTTTTTTTTTAGGGAAGTCGACGTAAGTGCAGTAAATGTCATGAGTCAGCGTGGTACACCTTTGTTGACCGGTCTCATTGTTGTTGGCATTCTTGCAGGAGGAACCACGTGAAGGTTGCCAACATCTCATTATTATTTTTCTCCTCTCCCATCTTCTTCTTTTTCTTCTTCTTCTCAGTCTTATTTTTTCTTCTTCTCCTCATCCTTTTTCTTCACCTCTTCCTCCCCCTCCTCCCTCTTCTACGCATCCCCCTCCTTCTTCTCCTTATTGTTTCTCGTTTTAAAGTACATTCATATGAGTCAGCTTGGTAGAACTTTGTTGACCGGCTAGATTCTGTTGTTGGCATCTCTGCAGGAGAGGCTACGTGAAGGTTCCCAACATCCTTAAGTGAAAGTGGTATCATGGAACCGATTTGATTCGAACGTGGTACACCCAGGTCGACAGTCCGTGTCGTTATCAAATTAATAACCGTAATAAAAAAAATATTAAAATGGCTGAATATAAGTAGACTCTAACAATATTTCGGAATATACCGAGGGTTGGAAGAAACAAAACTTAATAGCAAAGCG
>OY744547.1:19565930-19590930 GCA_963556195.1 Sepiola atlantica | reverse complement strand
TTAATAGTCCCAAACAATTTATTTTACTTTAACTACGTATTGGCGTTACAGACAATTTAATATTTAATATATACTAGAATTTGGGATCATAGGGCCGGTCCATTTTGTTGAAATTTTAAAAATGTACCTATTTACTTGCCTCCCCACAAGGGCAAAGTTATATATTTTTAAAAAAAAAAGGTCGGATTTTTATGTGGAGAATATCCAGCACTCCAAAACGGAGCATTCTGTATGGAAGGGGGGGGGGAATAAAAATTGCCTCGGTTAGGAAGAATCTCTCTTTCACCGACCGAGAACGTAACAGATACTCTACTTTGATCCGAGGTCGAGAACAAAAATGTAATAGCGGAAAATAAAACAAACATTTTTTAAATCCTGTTTACAAATATATATATTAGTTAAAAGATTAAATCCACCAGAATGCATTTCGGTTTCTTCGACAACAAATTGCTATTTTAATCTTTTGTTAATAATTGAGACAAAAAAAAAACAGAATCCTTTACTTCGTGACGCTTTGGCAGTTTAGAGGAAGTTAGAAGCATTTTCACTGCCGAATAAAAAAGTAATGTCTGGTTTTAAAATTCTTAGGAATTCTCAAGTGTGTAAAAGATTGAAAGTTTTCGAAGCTATTCACATCCAATAATTTTATAAATAGAGATTAAAACATTACCGTAACAAAGTTAGTTATAGCTTTGTAACAATTTCATGCATTTAATGATTTGATGAGAAAACAACACCGTAATAAATAAATTTTAATTTCAAAATTTTTTAAAATATATATAAGTAACTAACTAGAAAAATACCCGTACCAGGACGGGTAAAATTAATTCCGCAAACAAGTTTTGCACCACTTTTATGTCCCCTTACGAATATTAAAACCAAGACATAATGCTACTAAACCATAGGTTTAGAATCCTTATTCCAATTTTGATCAAAATCTATGACAGGATTTTGATTCTAGAAAATGTCTAAAATTAGAGGCTTAAGCTTAAGAGGTCTGAAGAAAAAATTGAAATTCAGGGAAATGTGCTTAATTTGTGTCTAATGACTTGGCATTTTGGCAAAGTGTTTTTGTGACTAATTTGTTCGAAATTTAAATTGTAACTTATATTTTTTGCAAATAAATAATTGCAAAGGGTAGTATCTTTTTTATGGAAATCGCTCCAGACAACGTATGAAGCCACTTGATTTAAGGAGCTAACAAGAACGAAATATGTTCCGATACGATACTTTGTGTTTTCTGTACTCAGTTAATGAAGAAGAAATCGTTCTACACTGAGGCAATTTTTATTTTAGTCGTAATCCAGAATGCCTTTGGAGGGGGTGGGGGCTGGATTTACCCCACATTAAAAACTGACCTTGTGTCTAACACTGCCTTCGTGGTATGGCAAGTAAATAGAAACGATGGCTCAAATTTCATGCAAATCTGAAATATTATTATGCCCTCTAAAAACTCTTAAAATACCCCAAACTAACTGAAACTTTGGGGAATATTTATTAATTTAATGTCTAAAAACTAATGTTAAAATTTCACAAAAATAGAAAGTATCTGAATTGTCGGGAAGGGCTTCCACCGCCTCTTTACCCACTTTGCATAAAACGTAACTAAACTAAATATAGCCCACATTACGACCCCTTACCTCTAGCAGTTGTGTTCCAAAAATCATAATTAATTAGTTATGGGGTGAATTCTGTACACAGAAATATATAAACGTACACACATATCTAACTTTATATAAATAAGGATTTGGCAAAAGCAAAAACAAATTTAAAAAAAAAAAAAAAAAAAAGAAAAAGAAAAAAAGATAAAGAAAACAAAAGCGATATATAAATGAAAGCCGAATCGGTACAAATATACTGGTAGTACGTATCCGAGGTTGCCCGGGAGTCTTTTAACTTTCATAATAATCTATATATCAATGCGATAGCGTGTGTGTTCGTGTGTCACGCTTACATCAAAAGCTCTGCGCATGCGTGCTGCACCTAGATTTGGAAAAGCATTCAAGTCACCTAATCTTCTTCGTAATATTTCAACTATTTCTTTTTGGCATAACGGTTAGCGACGTAGGATTTTGACGTCGGTTTTTGACGTCGGTCCGACTGGTTTATAGTTCGATCCCAACCAACCTCTAAGATTTTTTTTTCTACATCGAAAGAGGGGGAGAGAGGTAGGGAGTAGGGGGGGCGACCGGGAAGACAGATAGCGTGTGTGTTATTTTGTGTGTCACGTTTACATCAAAAGCAACGACCTTCCGAATCTTTGTATTATTTACTCCTCTCCAGGAGTTAGGCACAAGGCCAGTTTTATCCTACTCCCACAAGTAAGATGTGACCCAAGGTCGGGTCGGAAAGTGGGGGTTGAAAAGCCAGCGCCCGAGAGGTGAGCACTCTGACCATCAAAAATTGCCTGGGCAGCCCCGTCGGCATTCCCCGGTAGGGGCGCCTCAGACAGTAAGCAATAAACTTACTCCTCCCTAAAGAGGGGAGGCGAAGCCTGGGAGGGTGGACCTCCTAGAACTGCACAGGACAGGCGTGCAGTATCCATCGGAACAGATACTACACTTTGATCTTAGCCAAAAGGGCAAGACATTCCGAATCTTTGTAGGTATTTACTCCTCCCCAGGAGTTAGGCACAAGGCCAGTTTTATCTTACTCCCACAAGTAAGATGTGACCACAGCTTGGGTCGAGAAAGTGGGGTTAAAAGCCAGCGCTCGAGAGGTGAGCACTCTGGCCATTTAAAAATTGCCTGGGCAGCCCCGTCGGCATTCCCCGGTAGGGGCGCCTCAGACAGTAAGCAATAAACTTACTCCTCCCCAAAGAGGGGAGGCGAAGCCTGGGAGGGTGGACCTCCTAGAACTGCACAGGACAGGCGTGCAGTATCCATCGGAACAGATACTACACTTTGATCTTAGCCAAAAGGCCAACTAATTGATCTTTGTATTTATTTACTCCTCTGCAGGAGTTAGGCACAAGGCCAGTTTTATCTTACTCCCACAAGTAAGATGTGACCACAGCTTGGGTCGAGCAAGTGGGGTTAAAAGCCAGCGCTCGAGAGGTGAGCACTCTGGCCATTTAAAAATTGCTTGGGCAGCCCCGTCGGCATTCCCCGGTAGGGGCGCCTCAAGCAGTAAGCAATAAACTTACTCCTCCCCAAAGAGGGGAGGCGAAGCCTGGGAGGGTGGACCTCCTAGAACTGCACAGGACAGGCGTGCAGTATCCATCGGAACAGATACTACACTTACTTCCTAGCGTGTGCCAGGTAAGTATCTTTGTAGGTATTTACTCCTCCCCAGGAGTTAGGCACAAGGCCAGTTTTATCTTACTCCCACAAGTAAGATGTGACCACAGCTTGGGTCGAGAAAGTGGGGTTAAAAGCCAGCGCTCGAGAGGTGAGCACTCTGGCCATTTAAAAATTGCCTGGGCAGCCCCGTCGGCATTCCCCGGTAGGGGCGCCTCAAGCAGTAAGCAATAAACTTACTCCTCCCCAAAGAGGGGAGGCGAAGCCTGGGAGGGTGGACCTCCTAGAACTGCACAGGACAGGCGTGCAGTATCCATCGGAACAGATACTACACTTACTTCCTAGCGTGTGCCAGGTAAGTATCTTTGTATGCTACTCATGAATTGGAGCTAAATTTAATTTAATCTAAAGCATTTACAAAGTAAGGTTTAGTCGTCGAAATATTACCTTCACTAGAAATATTGTATATAAAGAAGTTTTGTAAATTGTTTCATGTATTGTTCATTTTTAAAAATAAATATACAAGTCAAATCTTATCATATTTTATTCAAACATGTATAGGTTAGGAACAAGATAATTAGTATTAAAAACATCATTTCGTTTAATTTACACGGGTCCCGCTAGTTATGTATGATTAAAATTGTGACCTCTTCTCCAGTGTGTGTTTCTCGCCTCTACGTGATTTACAGGGTTTTTTTTTATTATTAATTATTAATCGAGTATCTCAATAGATACTCAATAATTTAATAGCCTAAAATAAAAGAATAACTTTTAAAAAACTGTTTGAAAAAATGTATTAAATTATGACGTCAGATCCACCACAATGTATTTCAGTTTCTTCGTAAAAAAGTCGGACATTTTTATCTTCTGTCAATAGTTGAAAAATAAAAAAAAATGAATTACTTCAGGACCTGTGGAAATAAAAAAAAATTTGGAAGCTTTAAAATTGTCGATTAGAAAGACATTTTTGGTTTTAAAAATTCTTAGCAAAACTCCATGTATTAAAAGACTGAAATTTTAGAAGCCATTTACATCCAATAATTTTATAAATAGAGATTAAAGCATTACCTTAAGATTAGTTACAGTTTTATAACAATTTGGTTCGATTAATAATTTAATGACCAAAACTTACAGTAATAATTAAATTCAACTTTTAAAATCCTACTTATAAAATAATTAGATACAAAATTAAATCAACCAGAATGCATTTGTAAATAAGTCAGCCATTTTTACCTTTTGTAAATTGTTGGAAATAAAAATAAATTACTTCGAGACCTTTTAAAATCTGAAAAGAATTTGGAAGCTTTTAAACTGTCGATTAGAAAGAGATTTCTGGTTTTAAAATTTTCGTAAATTTTTACTATCTTACCCAGCGCAGTTTACCCCCTAAAAAAGTTCAAATTCTACTTTTTTTTGTGCAAATACATTTAAACTACCTAAAAAAATATCCGCAAAGAAAGAATTTTTTAAAAAAATAAATATTTAAGATTTTAGAGTGGGGGATAACTTTCCTTTATAAATTTAACGTAAAATGAGCACCCATTTCCTGGCCACTTAGCGTAAAACGATACATGTAACCGACTTGAGTTTTTAATTTTGGGGGGGAGGGGGGGATTTTTTTAAAATAAAAACACGTAAAAATGTAGCCAATTTCGTGTTTTTTTTGGGGGGAGGGGGTATTTATTTAATAAAAACGTAGAGATTTAGGCAATTTAGGCAATTTAATTTTTCCTTAATAAAAATACGTAGAAATTTAGCCAATTTATTATTTGGGGGGTAACTTATTAATAAACACTAACCCTAAACCCTAAACCTAAACCTCCCCCCACCCACCCCCCAAAAAATTAAATTGGCTACATTTTTACGTGTTTTTATTTTTTTAAAGATCCTCGCCCACAAAATTAAAAACTGAAGTCGGTTACATGTCTCGTTTCACGCTAAGTGGCCAGGATATGGGTGCTCATTTTACGTTAAATTTATAAAAGAAAGTGATCCCCCACTCTAAAATCTTAATTTTTTTTTTTTTTTAAATTTAATTCCTACTTTGCGGATATTTTTTAGGCTGTTTAAATGTATTTGCACAAAAAAAGTAGAATTTGAACTATTTTATGGGGTAAACTGCGCCGGGTAAGATAGTAAAAAAATACCCAAATTTTTAGCAAACTCTCCATGTATTAAAATATTCAAAACCGTAGAAGCTATTTACATCCACTCATTTTATAGAGATTAAAACAACATTACCTTGATAACAAAATTAGTTTAATAACAATGTTTCAACTACCAATTTAATGTTCAACATCCTATTTTAAAAAGTAATTAAATAGGAAAATAAAATTAACCAGAATGCGTTTAGGTTTATTTGTCAACAAGTCAGCCATTTTAATATTTTGCCAATAGTTGAAAAAGAAAGAAAAAGAAGGTATTAATTCATGCCTTTTCTAAATTGGAGGCGTTTAAACTGTCGAATAGAAAATCAAGGGTATCTTTTACAATAATCAACAAAACGAGAACGGGATCCAAAAAAACAAATATACAACAAATAAATGTGACAGTAGCCCATACAACTTATTTTCCGACTTACCTATGACATTTGTTAGTATTTTTAAGTAGTTTCAATGGCTTTTTATTAGATATCAAAATTTCTCTCCGTTTTACGTTCACGGAAAGTTGGAAAATTGGCAAGACAAGATGGCTGCCGACATTTTTTTTTTCTCAGCCTAGTAATTTTAATTTCGACATCGAAAGTTAAATATATTGTAAATTACATTAAAAGTCACCCCCCCCACCCCCACCCCGCAAAAAAACAAAGCTAACGTATCGAAGTTTTGGAAAAAGTGCGCTTTGATTATGAGTCCCAGTAAAAAAATAAATAAAGCGAGGCTGGGGGGAAAAAATGTCGCCAAATTTCCAAATTTCCGTGAACGTAAAATGGAGAGAAATTTTTATATCTAATAAAAAGCTACTTAAAAATACAAATAAATGTCATAGGTAAGTCGGAAAATAAGTGTTATGGGCTACGGTCACTTTTATTTGTTGTATATTTGTTGTTTTTTGGACACCGTTCTTGTTGTGTTGATTATTGTAAAAAATACACAAAATCAATTCTAGCTTTTAAATTTTTAGTAAATCTTCATTTATTAAAAGATTGAAAGATTTGGGATTTTTTCATTTTTGTTTTTTTACATCTAATAATTTTATAAATAAAGATTTAAACAATATTAGACACATGTGCATATTAACATTTTATTTACTCCGCTACAGGAGTTAGGCACAAGGCCAGTTTTATCTTACTCCCACAAGTAAGATGTGACCCAAGGTCGGGTCGGGAAAGTGGGGTTGTAAAAGCCAGCGCCCGAGAAGGTGAGCACTCTGGCCATTAAAAATTGCCTGAGCAGCCCCGTCGGCATTCCCCGGTAGGGGCGCCTCAGGCAGTAAGCAATAAAATTACTCCTCCCCAAAGAGGGGAGGCGAAGCCTGGGAGGGTGGACCTCCTAGAACTGCACAGGACAGACCCATAGACCGGCGGAATCAAGCCCCGAAGGCCAAGACAATACCGGTCTATAGGGTGCAGTATCCATCGGAACAGATACTACACTTTGATCTTAGCCAAAAGGCCAAGTATCTCCCTCCAATCCCCAAGTTAAGAATGGCTTTCTAAATTTGCCCGGGATGTTAATAAACACAAGTTCTTAATATTACCTTAATAAAAAATTAGTTGATGAACGTTACTATTGTGGACATAAATTATTTTAAAGGAAATACAGTTGGAAATTAATCAAAAATAATTTATGTTGGTTTACCGACTAATTTGTGACGTATTTTCTTTTTAAAAAATATTTAATATCAGTTATAAGCAGTTTAAGTTCCGTGATTATCGGTTGTGAGTAAAGTAATCGGTGGTGCACATCTTGTTTAGTTACATCGGACCCCTTATTACTTTACTCACAACCAATAATCACGGAACTTAAAATGCTTATAACTTCTATTAAATATAAACATTTTAAACGCAAATAGATCACAAGTGAGTATTGATTTACTCCTCTCCAGGAGTTAGGCACAAGGCCAGTTTTTATCTTACTCCCACAAGTAAGATGTGACCCAAGGTTGGGTCGGGAAAGTGGGGTTTAAAAATTGCCTGGGCAGCCCCGGTAGGGGCGCCTCAGGCAGTAAGCAATAAACTTACTCCTTCCCAAAGAGGGGAGGCAAAGCCTGGGAAGGTGGACCTCCCAGAACTGCACAGGACAGACCCATTGACCGGCGTAAATCAAGACCCGAAGGCCAAGACAACACCAGTATGGGGTGCAGTATCCATCGGAACAGATACTACACTTTGATCTTAGCCAAAAGGCCAACGGACCATTTTCTAGATCACAAGTGAGTATTGATTTACTCCTCTCCAGGAGTTAGGCACAAGGCCAGTTTTTATCTTACTCCCACAAGTAAAATGTGACCCAAGGTCGGGTCGGGAAAGTGGGGTTTAAAAATTGCCTGGGCAGCCCCGTCGGCATTCCTCGGTAGGGGCGCCTCAGGCAGTAAGCAATAAACTTACTCCTCCCCAAAGAGGGGAGGCGAAGCCTGGAAGGGTGGACCTCCTAGAACTGCACAGGACAGACCCATAGACCGGCGTAAATCAAGCCCCGAAGGCCAAGACAATACCAGTCTATGGGGTGCAGTATCCATCGGAACAGATACTACACTTTGATCTTAGCCAAAAGGCCAAGGAACAAATGAGTATTGATTTACTCCTCTCCAGGAGTTAGGCACAAGGCCAGTTTTTATCTTACTCCCACAAGTAAGATGTGACCCAAGGTCGGGTCGGGAAAGTGGGGTTTAAAAATTGCCTGGGAAGCCCCGTCGGCATTCCCCGGTAGGGGCGCCTCAGACAGTAAGCAATAAACTTACTCCTCCCCAAAGAGGGGAGGCGAAGCCTGGGAGGGTGGACCTCCTAGAACTGCATAGGGCAGACCCATAGATCGGCGTAAATCAAGTCCCGAAGGCCAAGACAATACCAGTCTATGGGGTGCAGTATCCATCGGAACAGATACTACACTGTAGGTAAACAAAAATGAATTGTTTTTGATTAATTTCCCAACTGTAATTCTGTTTTTTTTTAATAAAGTGTAGCACCAATAGTAACAGTTAACAATTAATTATAGTTTTATAACAATTTGACTCAATAATTTAACAACAAAAATATTATTTCAAAAAATAAATAAATAATAATTTTGTAAAAAAAGGGCCGTTTTTAACAAAAGCCAACAAAACAAAAAAAGGGTGAAAATAAAAACAAATATACAATAAATAAATGTTACCAAAGGCAAGATAAGTTACTCTTCTACCAACCTGGATAAGTATTTTTTTTGCGTTTTAACTTACTTTAAAGAGTTTCTTTTGTTTTTTTTAGTTAAATACATAACTAGTGTCACTCTGTTGAGTTAAAAAAAAAGGCTGACGTGGAGTCTCGATAATCGCTCAAAAATCGAAAATTAAACAAAATACTGCTAGAACATTACATTTTCGCGCGATTGGTGACATTTATTGGATGTGTTTCAACCAGTATTTTGTTTACTTTTCGATTTTTGAGCGATTACCAAGAGTCCTCGTACAGGCCTTATGGCGAGCTATTTTATTTTTGGTAAATTTATAGAAGTGCACTTTTCGTATTTCGACCCCTAAAAACAAAAGTTTCTACTTTTTGGGGCAAATCACATATAAACAGCTATGAAAAAAAATTACGAAAATTTTTATTATTTTAGATTTTAGGAGGGGGGGTCACTTTCCTATAATAAGTTATACGTAAAGTGAGCACGCATTTCTTGGCCACCGAATCTCACCTCTCGTATTTCGACCCCTAAAAAAAAAGGTTTCTACTTTTGGGGGCAAGTTACATGCAAACACCATTTTAGATGTGAGGAGGGGTGGGGGATCACTTTCCTATATAAGTTATATAAGTTATTGTTGAGGCTGTTTACGTGTAATTTGTCCAAAAAAGTAGAAACTTTTTTTTTTAGGGGTCGAAATACGAGTGGTGAGATTCGGTGGCCAAGAAATGCGTGCTCACTTTACGTATAACTTATATAGGAAAGTGACCCCCCCCCTCTCCTAAAATCTAAAATAATAAAAAATTTCATAATTTTTTTTCATAGCGGATATTTGTTGAGGCTGTTTATATGTAATTTGCCCCAAAAAGTAGAAACTTTTTTTTTTTACGGGTCGAAATACGAAAGGTGCACTTCTATAAATTTACCTTATTTTTTTTTGTTGTTCTAACTGAACAGAGTGGACACCAGGTTTGTTTTTTAAAAAAAAACGCTTTAAAATAAGTTAAAACATGAATAAACTAATCCGGGTAGGTGGAAGAAGAACAAAATATCTTGCCTTTATTTGTTGCCTATTTGTTTTGTTTTGTTTTTTTTGGGGGGGGGGGTACCCCTTTTTTGTTTGTTGGCTTTTGTTCAAAATGCCCCCCAAAATACTGACGAAATAGTTTAAAAAAAATAAATAAAAAAATAAATAAATAAATAAAATGGAATAGATAAAGATTCCCGGGCAACGCCAACGGGTACAGCTCGTAAAACGCTAAAGTTATCCTCGTGTGGTGATTATTCTCTACATAATAATACAAATGTAGTCGTAATAATGGCTACTATTATTCTTCTTCGTGTGTGTGTGTGTGTGTGTGTGTGTTGTTCCGGTCCGATTGGACAAACCCGAATACACATAGAATTCTATTGATATCGGCGTTGTGTCGGGCCTCCGCCGATATGCGGCAAGCACCTGGTCGCGAACACACACACACACACACACACACACGTCCACAGAGTGAGTGCGCGAAAGAGGGCAAGGTGTGACACGGGACAGCCAATCGTTTTCGGACACGTCACTCAAAAGCGGAAAGTTGCACCAATCAGAACGCGTTTACAAACACTGAGTCAAAATTGCTCGCTTTTCGCCGACTTCATTTTTTACATCTACGCCCTCTCTCCATCGTTCGTTCTTTTTGCTTTCGTTCCGTCTTTTCTTAGACATAATATGTACATTCCACTCTAATTACTACTACTACTACTACTACTATAACTACAATCATCATCATCATCATCATCATCATCATCATCATCATCATCATCATCATCAATTTTTTTTTTACGTATTCGGAGTTGTAACACACGTTATTGCACGTGATCGCTCAGTGGCAAAAACAGATGGTGTTCCCTGGAGTCTGAGTGACAGTCTCTTCAGATTTCCAACAGTCTTTGCTTCTTTCTATAAGTTGCTTTGCATTCTCGCAACGGCAGTTTACCATTGAGGTTTCGCTGATAACGGCCGTGGTCTTTTTCTGGAATCTGAGTGATAATAAGCGTCCAGGGGATTTTAGATACTCTTCTTGCCCTTCCAGTATCGATCTGGTTGGTACTTTCCCACCTAGGTAGTTCCATCCTCCTCGACACTTCACGGCCATTTTGTGTGGTTCCAACCGATGTTGATGTCACCGCAGTTTTTAAGCGAGGGGGGGGGGGGAACAGAATTATACGGTTTTTCTTACATATCTTCTATGACAGTGTCAGTTCCCTTGGTTCCATCCAATTATTATTTACTCACTAGGAATTTTCACACGAGTCATTATCGGTGATTGCTCACTGGCAATAACAATGCGGTGTTCCTTGGAGTCTGAGTAATAAATAAGTCTCCCCAGATTTCCAGCATTTTTTCCTTCTTTCGATAATCGTTGCAAATCACTTTGCGTTATCGTAACAGCCGTTTATCATTGAGTTCTCGCTAATAACGCCTTTGTCTTGAGATGAGAGGCAATAAACCTCTCCAAATTTCCAATAATCATCATCATCATCATCATCATCATTTTTTCTTACTCACCAGGAGTTTTCACACCAGGAGTTTTCACACCAGGTGTTTTCACACAAGTCATTTTAGTGATTACTCACTGACAATAACAACAAGTGATGTTCCCTGAAGTCCGAGTGACAACAAGTCTCTCCAGATTTCCAGCATGCTCCACCTCTTTAATTAACAGTTGCAAATCATTTTGCGTTATCCTAGTAGCCGTTTACCACTGATTTCTCGTTGGCAACGATCATTTGTCTTCTCTGGAATTTGAGTGACAATAAGCCTTCCCAAGTTCTCAGTACTTCCCGCACCCTTCCAATGGAGGTCTGGTTGGTACTCTCCCGCAATCAGCCTTTCCATCCTCCTTGACCCTTCACGGCCATTTTGTGTAGTACCAGCCGAGACTGGTGTAACCATTTGTATATGTGTTGTTGTTGTTTTAGACGAAGAGGCAGTTTATAGGATTTCTGGCAGTTTCAGTTCTCTTGGGCTCGTGTGTCCTTTTTTTAATTTCTATTTCAACATAAATGTTGCTGGTTAGCGTTCGTAATTTATATGGGGTGGTTTCCGCAAACGAGGATTTTCCTTAAGATTCTCGTAGTCTTTGTTCCAAGTTTTTCGGGATTGTTCCTAGTGCTCCTACAATTATTGGTATTATACTGACTATCTTCATATTTCATATTCCTTTCAGTTCTGTGAAAAATTATTATTATTAGGTACTCACTAGGAGTTCCGTTGCAGGTCATAATTAGCGATTGCTGACTGACAATAACTCGTGGTGTTCCCTGGAGTCCAAGTGACAACAAGTCGCGACAGATTTCTAGCACTCTTCAACTCATTCGATAACCATTGTAAATGATTTCACGTTATCGCAACAGCCGCTCACCATTGATTTCTCGCTGGCAACCACCGTTGGTCTTCTCTCGGATTTGGGTGGCAATAAGCCTCCCCAATGTCCCAGTGCTCTACACACTCTTCCAGTGGAGGTCTGGTTAGTGCTTTCCCCCCTCAGTCTTTCCGTCCTCCTGGACTTTCACGATCATTTTGTGTGGTGTTAGTCGAGGCTGATGCCTTTTTGAAGGGTGGGGGTCACGTATTTGGGGGGGGGGGCAGTTTTACTTTCCTCGGGTTCACTTGGTGTTCCGTCCATGTTTTTGTCCCACTTTTGTTGCAACTTCCATACGGCTCGCTAGTGTTCGTAGTTTATGTGGGTTGGTTCCCGCATTCGAGGATTTTCCTTAACAGTTCAGCTGTAAAAATATGGAATGTTTTACGAATTTACGAATTTACGTATTATTATTATTATCTATATATTAATACGATAGCGTGTTTGTTCGTGTGTCACGCTTCCGGCAAAAGCTCTGCACATGCGTGCCGCACCTAGATTTTGAAAAACATTCAAGTCACATAATTTTCGAAACATTTTCAAGTATTTCCCTTTGGCGCAACGGTTAGCGACGTAGTATTTTTGACTTCGGCCTCCCAGGCTTCGTCTCCCCTCTTTGGGGAGGAGTAATTTTATTGCTTACTGCCTGGGACGCCCCTACCGGGGAATACCAACGGGGCTGCCCAGGCAATTTTTAATGGTCAGAGGGCTCACCTTCTCGAGCGCTGGCTTTTACAACCCCACTTTCCCGACCCGACCTTGGGTCACATCTTACTTGTGGGAGTAAGATAAAACTGGCCTTGTGCCTAACTCCTAGAGAGGAGTAAATAAATATTCATGAATTGGAGCCTAATTTAATTTAATCGAAAACATTTACAAAGTAAGGTTTAGTCGTCAAAATATTACCTTCACTAGAAATATTGTATATAAAAAAGTTTTGTAAATTGTTTCATGTATTGTTCATTTTTAAAAAATAAATATACAAGTCCAAATCTTATCATATTTTATTAAAACATGTCTAGGTTAGGAACAAGATAATTAGTATTAAAAACATCATTTCGTGTAATTTACACGGGTCCCGCTAGTTATTATTATTATTATTATTATTATTATTATTATTATTATTATTATTATTATTATTATTATTAATACGATAGCGTGTGTGTTCGTGTGTCACGCTTACATCAAAAGCTCTGCGCATGCGTGCAGCACCTAGATTTGGAAAAGCATTCAAGTCACCTAATTTTTGTAATATTTTCCAGTATTTCCCTTTGGCGCAACGGTTAGCGACGTAGTATTGTGACGTCGGGGCGACTGCTTTATAGTTTGATACCAACCTCCAAGATTGTTTTCTACATCGAAAGGGGTAGGGAGGGGTCGACCGGGAAGACACATATTAATACGATAGCGTATGTGTTATTTTGTGTGTCACGCTTACATCAAAAGCAACGACTTCCGAATCTTTTTATGATAAAAAAAAAATTGATCCTTAGCCTTTTGGCTAAGATCAACGTGTAGTTACTGCACCCCATAGACTGGTATTGTCTTGGCCTTCGGGGCTTGATTTACGCCGGTCTATGGGTCTGTTCTGTGCAGTTCTAGGAGGTCCACCTTCACAGGCTTCGCCTCCCCTCTTTGAGGAGGAGTAAGTTTATTGCTTACTGCCTGGGGCGCCCCTACCGGGGAATGTCGACGTGGCTGCCCAGGCAATTTTTAAACCCCGCTTTCCCGACCCGACCTTGGGTCACATCTTAATTGTGGAAGTAAGATAAAAACTGGCCTTGTGCCTAACTCCTGGAGAGGAGTAAATTAATACTCATGAATTGGAGCCAAATTTAATTTAATCTAAAGCATTTACAAAGTAAGTTTTAGTCGTCGAAATATTAGCTTCACTAGAAATATTGTATATAAAGAAGTTTTGTAAATTGTTTCATGTATTGTTCATTTTTTTAAAATAAATATACAAGTCAAATCTCATCATATTTTATTCAAACATGTCTAGGTTAGGAACAAGATAATTAGTATTAAAAACATCATTTCGTGCAATTTGCACGGGTCTTGCTAGTCATTATTATTGTTATTAAAAACCCGCATTGCAGGTGCTAAAGGCCCCACATCCCGGCACACCATACACATATCAATACATAATATGCATCCCCTCATTTAGGAATTTACCATTTGTAAACTCATCAGTGCACTTTGGTCGTTTTTCTAGGAGCAAAGTGTAGTATCTGTTCTGATACTACACTTCATCTTTTCTATCGTCAGCCAGTGAAGGAGAAATCGTTCTAGAAGCAAATGTTGTGTTTGTTCGAATCCAGTGCCCCTTTTTGGGGAGCTAGCTTTCCCTTACATTAAAAACGGACTTTGTGTATATCTCTGCCCTCGTGGGAGGGCAAGTAAATAGGAACTCGTCAATTCACCAAAATTCGAAAATCATCCAATCTTAATCCAAATTTAATCCAATTTTAATAGAATGTTCAGAAATTATTAAAGAAAACTATCAAACACAATTTTGTGCATCTGTGTGTGTTTCTCGCCTCGCCGTAACTTTGATAAATACACATTGAGTTATTTCTTTTTTCATTAACTATTAATCGAATATCTTATAGAAATAGAGACTCTATCCGTCTGTCCGTCACATTTTTTTTAACGGAATAAATACATCGCGGAATTTGTCTCATTTCGAAATATCAGACGATCTTAACTATTTTTAGAAATGAAAATGATTGCATCCATCATCATCAGGGTCTTTTTTTTTTACTTCACACCTAGTGGAGGAGCCCCTCCCTGGTTTCTTTCCACCTTGTCTTATCCCTGGCTAGCCGTAACCAAGTAGGACCTAGTTGGCTACAGAGGTCGTGTCTCCACCGGTTTTTTGGCCTACCTCGGGGTCCATTCTGACGCTTTATATGTCCACCTGTTGTCTGTATATCTCGAAAGGTGACCTGCCCATCTATGTTTTGCCATTCGGATGGTAGTAATGATGTGATTTACTACAGTTTGCTGTCTGATCCAGGTGTTTATTTTTCTGTCACGTAAACTGATGACTGCATTAATAATAATAAATTCCCAACAAATACAGCGGACGCCATGATCGGAAATCGAAACCGTAAACTATAGATCTTCAGTCTGATGTTCTACGAACCGACCTATTCATGCTTTCTGATACATGTGGGTTAAAACATTACCTCAACAAAATATTTATAGTTTTGGCGTGCCGTTATAGATTTACGATTTACGTCATGTTTCAAAACATGAATTCAATCATAAGCGATGATAAAAATAAATAAATGAATGCGTAAACAATATCAATAACGTTGGAAATTATTTTAATAGGCAAAAAAAAATATTATTTTTCTTAAACTACGTATTGTATGCAGTTCTTTCACACTTATATAATCCCCCCAACTTAGCAAAAATATACAAACGTGGGGGGGGGGGTGATTTATTTGCTAAGTTAGTAAAATTCAAAAATATACAACCGGGGGGGGTGATTTATTTGCTAAGTTAGTAAAATTCAAAAATATACAAACGTGGGGGGGGGGGTGATTTATTTGCTAAGTTAGTAAAATTCAAAAATATACAACCGGGGGGGGGGGTGATTTATTTGCTAAGTTAGTAAAATTCAAAAATATACAAACGTGGGGGGGGGGTGATTTATTTGCTAAGTTAGTAAAATTCAAAAATATACAAACGTGGGGGGTGGGTGATTTATTTGCTAAGTTAGTAAAATTCAAAAATATACAAACGTGGGGGGGGGGGGGTGATTTATTTGCTAAGTTAGTAAAATTCAAAAATATACAAACGTGGGGGGTGATTTATTTGCTAAGTTAGTAAAATTCAAAAATATACAAACGTGAGGGGGGGTGATTTATTTGCTAAGTTAGTAAAATTCAAAAATATACAAACGTGGGGGGGGGGTGATTTATTTGCTAAGTTAGTAAAATTCAAAAATATACAAACGTGGGGGGTGGGTGATTTATTTGCTAAGTTAGTAAAATTCAAAAATATACAAACGTGGGGGGTGGGTGATTTATTTGCTAAGTTAGTAAAATTCAAAAATATACAAACGTGGTGGGGGGTGATTTATTTGCTAAGTTAGTAAAATTCAAAAATATACAAACGTGGTGGGGGGTGATTTATTTGCTAAGTTAGTAAAATTCAAAAATATACAAACGTGGGGGGGGTGATTTATTTGCTAAGTTAGTAAAATTCAAAAATATACAAACGTGGGGGGGGGTGATTTATTTGCTAAGTTAGTAAAATTCAAAAATATACAAACGTGGGGGGGTGATTTATTTGCTAAGTTAGTAAAATTCAAAAATATACAACGGGGGGGGGGTGATTTATTTGTAAAGTTAGTAAAATTCAAAAATATACAACCGGGGGGCGGTGATTTATTTGCCAAGTTAGTAAAATTCAAAAATATACAAACGTGGGGAGGGTGATTTATTTGCTAAGTTAGTAAAATTCAAAAATATACAACCGGGGGCGGGGGGGGGTGATTTATTTGCTAAGTTAGTAAAATTCAAAAATAAGGGGAAACTAAACCGATTTTTTTGTAATCATATTATAACAACATTTTCGGTTAGGATTGAACAACAAAAAATAAGTCAACTTCCAGAGCACAGTTTAGATAATTGCTCCCCGTTTCCGCGAGTTCGGGTACACCTCGTTCGGTGTGGCACATGCGTAAATAGCACCTAATCTGTTTCTACTCTCATGATTATTATTATATATTTAACTAGCTAACCCTAACCGACGTTACCCGAGATGCAGTGAAGTCATTTTATTTTTATATTTTTTTTTGTTTGCACATTTACAAATGTAAGGTAGACAACACCTATTGTATTCTGCAATATAAAATGAGGTCTTTTTATTTCACTTCTAGTGGAGGAACCCCTCCTTGGTTTCTTTCCACCTTGTTTTATCCCTGGTTAGCCGTGGCCAAGTAGGACCTAGTTGGCGTCTCTTCGCCGGGTTTTTGCCCTTCCTCGGGGTCCATTCTGACGTTCTATATGTCCACCTGTTGTCTGTATATCTCGAAAGGTAACCTGCCCATCTATGTTTTGCCGTTCGTATGGTAGTGATGATGTCATTTACTACAGTTTGCTGTCTGATCCAGGTGTTTCTTTTTCTATCACGTAAACTGATGATTGCATTAATAATAATGAGTTACCCCCATTGCTGATTTATATTTTACAGTGATTATTTTAAAATGTTTCAATATTAGCATGACTCTAAACTGGACTAAGTAATTTTATTTAATAAATTGTAGCGACGTGCCTTCTTATATCGCCAATAACATGGCACAACAATAACTAATGAAAAGTGGCTATTTAAAATCAACTTTGTTTTGTGTGTGAACTTAAATGCTAGTTGAGTCTGACTTTGAACAACCGATTACTTTATCCGTTATATAGATCTTGAATGTTCTGGTGCGTGGCATGAGGGCGAAACAACAAAGGACAGAAAGGACAGAAAATGAGAGAGGGGGGGAGGAGGATTGGAGGGGGAGGGGTTATTTAATAAGAATCGTCGAGAATCGTTTTTTTTTATTATTGATTTGTATGTTTCCATAGAAAAAGTAAAAAGGAGACGATACACAATTATTGCGAACATAAAACAAAAAAAAAATCAAAAGTTTTATTCGCCGTCTCCGATCCAGTTTTTCCCTTTTATCGGCTGAACTGAAAATGTCCTGGATCATAAGATTGGGCACACACACACGCACACACACACACACACATATACACAAATTAATGATGCTGGTTTAGACATTGCCGAAAGGGAGAAGAAAACCAAATTCCGAGGTCTTATGTACAAAATGAAGCGACATTGGATCTTAGGAAGATCTCCACCATTCCAGTAATCATAAGAACAACATGGCGAATATACCCGGTGAACTAAGTGCAGGCGAGATCCTGAAAATGTCTCTTAAAGGGAAAGTTAGAATCCTAAAAAGATCTCTCGGTTCGAATCTCTCAAACAGCAGGTGAATGTATGAAATCCTGTACGATATCCAAGCCTCAGTAAAAAGATGAGAAAATTGAGAAAAATAAAACAGAGAGAAGGAATTTGAATGCCTACTAGACACCATCCTCAAATATTTTCGGTCTCTCGGTACAGGTTAGGGTTTGTCAGGACAACTTAATCTGAAGATACTTCACCCTACATGTAAGGTCTGACCAAATATTCAAAATAACATAGTATTCAAATGCCAAATAAGATCCCCTCGGCATGACTACATACTAGTCCATACGTGGAATGGTGGACCTTCTCCTAGTGATGTTACCTTTAGTAACAGTTCTAACTGGATACTCCACCAGACCAGACGAATTCTCGCCCTGGAATCAAACAAGACAGAGAAAAAAACGCAATAAAGATAAACTACAACCTAGTTAAGTGGTCAATTGACGAGAACAAGATAATTGTTCATCACTGCTTTACTCACTCGACGTTTGAGAGGTAGGGAAAAACTTTAATTAAGCACTCGGATATCTATATATTTCATATAGAAAGCAAGGGCCCCTTGCTTTCTATATATCGTCGATAACATCAAGACGAATTTCAACTTGACTGCAATAAATATGTCTCACTCAGGAAGGATTAAACAGAAAAAAGAAGAGGAAAAAATATTCTTATACTTTTGACAAGGGTGTATATCACCGAAAGTACTCAAGTTTTTAAGATAAATAAATAATTCATTTTTAGAAAGAACATAAAAAATTTTTTTTGTAATTTTAATCAATACATTTTATTTACCTGATTCATCCCCTATATTTTATATTCAATTGAATTCATATATACAACAAAATCTTTGTTCATAGATTCAATAGTGTGGCTATTTAATATATTGGTTCTTTTAAAACTGATTTGAATAAATAAGTTAACACGTGATCATTTTTAACTAATCATAGCTTTGTATCAAGCATAACTTTGTATCAATCCTCGCTTTATACAAATCATCGCTTTGTATCAACCATAGTTTTATATAACTCATAGCTTTGTATCAATCACCGATTTGTATCAATCATCGCTTTATACAAATCATAGCTTTGTATCAATCATAGCTTTATACAAATAATAGGTTCGTATCACTCATCGCTTTGTATCAACCATAGTTTTATATCACTCATAGCTTTGTATCAATTACCGATTTGTATCAATCATCGCTTTATAAAAATCATAGCTTTGTATCAATCATCGCTTTATACAAATCATAGCTTTGTATCAATCATAACTTTATATCAATCATCGCTTTATAGAAATCATAGCTTTGTATCAATCATAACTTTATATCAATCATCGCTTTATACAAATCATAGCTTTGTATCAACCATAGTTTTGATTCACTCATAGCTCTATACAAATCATAGCTTTGTATCAATCACCGATTTGTATCAATCATAGCTTTGTATCAATCATAACTTTGTATCAATCATCGCCTTAAACAAATCATAGCTTTGTATCAATCATAACTTTGTATCAATCATCGCCTTAAACAAATCATAGCTTTGTATCAACCATAATTTTGTATCAATCATAGCTTTATACAAATCATAGCTTTGTATCAATCATAACTTTATATCAATCATCGCTTTATAAAAATCATAGCTTTGTATCAATCATAACTTTATATCCATCATCGCTTTATACAAATCATAGCTTTGTATCAATCATCGCTTTATACAAATCATAGCTTTGTATCAATTATAACTTTGTATCAATCCTCGCTTTATACAAATCATAGCTTTGTATCAACCATAGTTTTGTATCACTCATAGCTCTATACAAATCATAGCTTTGTATCAATCACCGATTTGTATCAATCATAGCTTTGTATCAATCATAACTTTGTATCAATCATCGCCTTAAACAAATCATAGCTTTGTATCAATCATAACTTTGTATCAATCATCGCCTTAAACAAATCATAGCTTTGTATCAACCATAATTTTGTATCAATCATAGCTTTATACAAATCATAGCTTTGTATCAATCATAACTTTGTATCAATCATCGCTTTATACAAATCATAGCTTTGTATCAATCATAACTTTGTATCAATCATCGCTTTATACAAATCATAACTTTGTATCAATCATCGCTTTATACAAATCATAACTTTGTATCAATTATAGCTTTATACAAATCACAGCTTTGTTTCAATCATAGCTTTATTAGCTAACACTATGGCTATGACGTCTTCTCACACCTATTCAGACGGAGTGCCAAGTGGATGAATACAATCTTGTAGAGTTGCAGGGCTTTGATGGTTTTTTAGTATCTTCTTAAACTGGCTTTTTAAACTCACTTTTCCCCGATTCCCTTTAAGGAGAGGATCCCGTTTATTAATATTGCTCCTGAAACAAGAAAGCTTTAAGTGCTGTTAATCATTCTATGTAAACTTGGTGATTTTGTATTTGTTGTTTTTCACTAATGCATCATCGCGTATCAAGGATAAAAACCACTCGAGGATGAGAGTTAATGAGATGGAATGATTGTTTGTTGAGAGATGAAGAACCTGATGAGAGGATTGAGAATGATTGATGGGGTGGATCAAGTTTTAATAATTCTGGAGTCTGTTCATTGAATTTGAAGACGACCATATTGTAACCTCGAGTAAAGCAGCACCGTGGTAATGTGTTCCATCATATGGAATGATCTGATATGAAATCTTACCGCATAATTGTATGCACGAACACTGTTAAGAAAGGTATGAATATAAAATTGAAAATGAAATTACTACCCCGAGTTCATCAGGGACCAGGTTTGTGCAGGTCAGAAATTTTGAATCTACTTTATTTCAATTGTTCTAACAATAGTTCTAATATAACGTTTTATTTAGGTCAAACTCATAGGGAAGAGTGACAAGAGAGAGAGAGTATGGGTGATGAGGAAGAGAGAGAGAGAGAGAAAGGGAAAAGAGAAAGAGAGTGCTAGAGAAAGATTGAGTTAAGGAGATAGAAAGAAAGACTGAGAAAAAGAGGGAATGAGAGATAAGATTATTTCTTATTGAAATCTGCTCAGAAAATGCCTGTCCTTATTTATTTATTTCAATTTTACAAGTTTGAAATGATATTGTGGGGTCTGCGTTCGCGCCAGAAATATGTAACACACTCATCTTAATAATCAGGGTGTGTTCAAATAGTAACATCACTGAAAAAGAGGGAGGGAGAGGGGATGCTAAAAAGAAAGATGTTACGGACACTTTTTAAAAACTATTCTGTTCCCTGGAGTCTGAGTGACAATAAGTGTTCCCAGATTTCTAGTACTCCCTGCTTCTTTCGATCACCGTTTGAAATCACTTTGCATTCTCACAACAGCTGTTTACCATTGAGTTCAGCCGTTGGTTTTCTCAGAAATCTGGGTGGCAATAAGCCGCCTCGGGATTCTAGTACTATTCGTGCCTTTTTTAGGGGAGGTCTGGATGGTGCTCTCTCATTCTCGTAGGATGCGTGATGCCAGATTATGGAATTTCCGGCAGTTTCAGTTACATTGGGCTCGTGTAATGTTATTTCTATATTTTTGTTATGTTTCTATTTCAGCTTGCATATGGTTGGTCGGCGTCACCTAGTTACGTGTGTTGGTTTCCGCACTCGAGGATTTTTCTTTAATATTTCAGCTGTTTTCATGAATTGCGTGTGTGTGTGTGTTGCATAAGTGGATGCTGAGTGACAATAATTCCCCCAGGGCTTCCAGCACCCTCCGTAGAAATTTAGTCATTGTCCCAAATGTTCATGTAAACCAAGAACCTCTCACTTTTTTTGTAAAAATATCACAAAATTATCGGAATGTGTTTTGGTTTTCCTGCTTTTCATTTGCAGCAATGTTAAATATGGAGCCAGTTTAACGTGGGGGGGGGGGGAGATGAGATGGTGGTGGTGGGGGGGGAGATGGGGGTAATCCAGCGTCCAATATTTAATCCCAAACAGACTTACACGGCCAGGTAGCGTTCATTTATCTTCTGAAAGAGACAATAAACAAACCCCCGTAAAATAAAAGATGGTTACAGGATAGTTTCGACGATAAAATAAGTAAAGGGAGACAACTCTCTCTCTCTCTCTCTCTCTCTCTCATATACATATACATATATATATATATATATATATATATATATTACCAAAATGGATGCCAGAAGACAGAAGCCTCTTCTGTCTTCTGGCATCCATTTTGGTAGATTCTCTGCACAGACGGAGTTTTCCTCTGGTGTTTATTATTTTTGACAAAGGGAAGTTTCTTTTCTCGAAATATAAAATAAATGATTTTTAATAATCATCCGAACAACACACAAACAGCTAACACCACACTTGCTGTTATGTAAGATTTTAAGAAAAAATAAATAGTAAATCCCATTTCGTATTCGATTTATTATTTTTGTTCCTTCCAGCTTACATCCTACCCGGAATTTGCATTGTCCACAGCCTTTTAAAAACATACTACTAATATATATATATATATATATATATATATATATATATATATATATATATATATATATATATATATACATATATATAACTTCAAGAAAGAGGCAAAATACCTCCAAAAAAACATGTGTTAGATGCAGATATTTTTATCAAAATCAAAAATCAAAACTATATTTGTTTCATCTTGACTTTTTTATCTAATAATTTCGCTTGATATAACAAGCCTCGTCAGAGCTTTAGACAAATAAAAGGTATTAACCTAATTTTTTTTCGTAACAATCCTTCCTGGTCTTTAGAAGTGACGTCCGATGTTGTGTGGACTTAACGGTGTTTTGCCTCTTTCTTGAAGTTTAAAATGTTAAAGATGCTTAAAGAAATGAACTTTGCCAAATTATATATATATATATATATATATATATATATATATATATATATATATATATATATATATTAATATTTATAAATAAATATTAATTATTTATTACCTACAGACATCGATGTTTCATGCTAACGCAATCTTCAGTGCAGGAAGTTAATTCCCGACGGTCAGCGGGCTCGAACTCCGATCACAAATCGCCACTTTGTAAATGCCGAGTCGGCGGGTATTTTACAACGAACAGTGAAAGTGATCTTACAAAAACAAACTGTGTTGGATCTCGCAATGAAGCTATTAGTACTGCTTGTTATTAAACTCACTCCGAGTGCCCGGCCTTTAGTAAAGGGGGCTCATAATAATATTTATAAATAAATATTAATTATTTATTACCTACAGTCCTATATATATATATATATTACCTACAGATATATATATATATATATTACCTACAGATATATATATATATATATATATATATATATATATATATATATATATATATATATATATATATATAAAATTCTATTTTTAATTGTGTTTCAACAAGAAATAGTTTGTGAGTACATGGATGTAAAAATGTAGCTTCCCCGTTTAAAATATCACAAAAGTATCGTTTTTTCCTGCTATCCACTTGCAGTAAGGTTATACATAAATTCAGTTTAAAGTAGGGAAGGGGGCAGCTCCCCCGAGGGGTGATTCTGGAAGAATTTAAAAAATTAGCTGAGTACGGACTCGTCGGTATTCCTCTGTAGATGCGGCGCAGGTGAGCGGCAATAATCCAACACACCACCCGAAGACGTAGATAATGCTTGGGAGGATAGCTTGCTCGGACCGAACAGAACCATACTTCATGCATACACTTGCAGCAAGGTTAGGTATGAAGTTGAATGTAGGGAAGGGGAGCTAGCTCTCTCGAGGAGTCACTCTGAAAGAATTTTTTTTTTTTGATAGCCGAGTACGTACTCGTTGACATACCCTTATAGAGGCGTTTCAGGTGGCCGGCAATAATCCAACACACCACCCCGAAGAAGATGATAATGCTTGGGAAGATAGCTTGATCGGACCGAACCGAACCATACCTCATTCAGACAAAAGGGTCGGGTCCCCTAGCGAATCTAACCCTAGAGTCAGAATGTGCCAAGGTTATCGGATTGTAATGAAAACTTCAGGACTTATTCGACAAAAAAATTATTTTTTTTAATGGAAGCAACGGTAAAATTCAAGCGTATGATTTTTCGATATTTCACAAAAAAAATAAAATTATCAGATCGTAAATTATAATTTAATTATTTTTATAAGAATTAATGAACGTAAAGCTTTGTGGAATTCTTTTACAGATCCTTTTAAAATAAGTAAAAGTGACACAGACTCCCCCTCTTTCTCCCCTCTCTCTCTCTCTCTCTCTCTCTCTCTCTCGCGTGCACGCGCATTCACATACGCTAGTCTTCCCTCCCTTCTCTACCCCACGCTACCCTCACAGATGCGCCAAATCCACTTTTAATAAAACTCCCTATCGAATTTCAATTACGTAAGTCTAATAGTCTAGAAGTATTTGCGTGTGTCACGTTGAATTAACCATGATTTATTTTTAATGTCTCTATGATATCTCTTAGTATATATCAAATATATACATTGAAGTCGGTCGGACTTTCAAAGTCAGACCTTAATAACAAGGCGTTTGACATATCAGTATCTGATTCTGACTAATCAATTTATCTTCATCTTCTTTCTACCATGTTATTTGCAAGACAAAAATGTATTTCGCTTTTTGTTTTTTTTAAATAGTTATTCCGGCTAGGAAGGCTGCTACAATGGAGACAAATTTGAATAATGAATTAAAAGTCTTAACATGAATTTATTTCAAGAATTTTAATTTTTATAAAAATAATTTAAATACTGTAAGGAAGATAACTCATATTTTCATTTAAATGTTAAAAAGGAGATTATCCCCCTTATATGATCATCTTTTTACAATCTCTATATAAATACAATTATTTAACTACTTCGATGTTTTTGTGTATGTGTTTTTCGCGTACATTATTAATTTTTTTAATTCAGTATTAATATAATGTAATAAAGCAACCATAAAATCTATAACTTTATTTCTGGGTATAACTTAAAAAATTTGCAAACAACAAAAACAAATTAAACTGAATCCCGGGCAATGCCGGGTAGGAGTGTATATATATATATATACATATATAAAGTTATATTAGGTGTT
>OY744547.1:19485930-19560930 GCA_963556195.1 Sepiola atlantica | reverse complement strand
TTTTTGTAAACATTACGAGTAACCGAAACCGTACCATATTCCAAAAGAAAGAAAAAACCATTAAAATTAAAACCTAAGCTATATTTGTTGCTTATACCAGTCCTGGGACAGGTATTCTATGAATCTCTCTCTCTCTCTCTCTCTCTTTATATATATATATATATATATATATATATATATATATATATTGGTACAGAAAAATTAGCACAACATTCGTACCGTCGGTTTCAAGCACAGAAGGACTTAGCCATCCGGCTCTCTTCAGCTTCTGTTGTCATCCTGATGACAATAGAAGCTGAAGAAAGCCGGATGGCTAAGTCCTTCTGTGCTTGAAACCGACGGTACGAATGTTGTGCTAATTTTTCTGTACCAAAATAAATAAATATTATGCTCTTAATTTTTTATTTTTAACTTTAATTCTCAATTAATCGAGCACTCTGTTGAGAGTTTTTCTGCTATATTACAAAGAAGTTATATATATATATATATATATATATATATATATATATATAGAGAGAGAGAGAGAGAGAGAGAGAGAGAGAGAGAGAGAGATAGAAGAAAAAAGAGTGATAAATATGCGACGATTGTCCAAATTTATTTCAAATTTCAATTGTTCAATGCAAGGTTGTCAGTAATAAACTAGTGTTTATTTTTCTTTCCTTAAGCCAAGGCTTTTCAAAGATCGAAATCTTATCATCAGAGGAGAAATACAGATGGATAAGTTGGCTTTCGAAAAAAACAAAGTTCAAATATTTGAAAAATATGAGAATTATTATTAAAAATTATTACTTAAAAATATGAGAATTATATGAAAAATATGAAAAATATGATGATAAGATTTCGATCTTTGAAAAGCCTTGGCTTAAGGAAAGAAAAATAAACACTAGTTTATTACTGACAACCTTGCATTGAACAATTGAAATTTGAAATAAATTTGGACAATCGTCGCATATTTATCACTCTTTTTTCTTCTATCTCTACTATTGCTCTATCTCGTATATTGAGCTAATCCTTTTCACAATAGGTTCCATCTACTAAAAGTTTTCACTTTGGTTTATTTTGATCCTATATATATATATATATGTACGTAAATTTTCTGACAATAATTTTGCAGAATTTTAATTTCAGCCAAACCGGAAAGAAGTGGGATTTATAAGTCGTCATCATAGTTTCTTGGTGGGACTTATGCAATTCCGTCAATAGTTAACAGCCACGTGTCACAGTGAAATGAATATGCTTTCTAATTATAGAACCGTCTTTGCTATTTCTGATATGCTTCAAGGCGTTTCAAAAACCCAAAATGGTTTAAATATTAATCAATGTCCAAGATTTTCTCAAGATGACTGATTTGAAGTAAAACGTAGACGTGATTTCTATTTTCTTCTTTAAATCAGTAATCATCTTGAGAAAGTCTTAAAGTGAAAACAAAACGTAAAATAATATTTAAACAATTTCAGGTTTTCGTTTTTTTCATCACGTTTTATTATTTAAATATATATATATATATATATATATATATATATATATATATATATATATATATATATATATATATATATAGGATCAAAATAAACCAAAGTGAAACTTTTAGTAGATGTAACCTATTGTGAAAAGGATTAGCTCAATATACGAGATAGAGCAATAGTAGAGATAGAAGAAAAAAGAGTGATAAATATGAGACGATTGTCCGGATTTATTTCAAATTTCAATTGTTCAATGCAAGGTGTATTCAGTAATAAACTAGTGTTTATTATTCTTTCCTTAAGCCAAGGCTTTTCAAAGATCGAAATCTTATCATCATAGGAGAAATACAGATGGATAAGTTTGGTATTTTCGAAAGCCAACTTATACTTATACTGAATACACCTTGCATTGAACAATTGAAATTTGAAATAAATCTTGACAACTGTCTCATATTTATCACTCTTTTTTCTTCTATCTCTCTCTCTCTATATATATATATATATATATAAATGTCGGTAAGTTCATTTTCTTAAGCATCTTTGAATTTTAATATAAAGATAGAGGCAAAATGCCTTCAATGAGAAAATCATGTGTTAGATGCAGATAATTTATTAAATCAAAAGAAAAAAAAATCAAAACATTTTTTTTATCCTGACTTATATAACTGATATGTCGCTTGATAAAACAAGCCTCTTAAACAGACATTTGCACCGTTAGTCCATAACATCGGACACCTTCTACAAGACCAGGAAGGATTATTACAAAAAAAAAAAACAGGTTAATACCTTTTACTTGTTTAAACTCCGAAGAGGCTTGTTTTATTAAGCGAAATATCAGTTATATAAGTCAGGATGAAAAAAAAAGAAAAAAAATGTTTTTATTTTTTTTATTTTGATTTAATAAATTATCTGCATCTAACACATGGTTTTCTCGGTGAAGGCATTTTGCCTCTATCTTTATATATATAATATATATAATTATATATATATATATATATATATATATATATATATATATATATATATTATATATATATATATATATTATATATATATTATATATATATATATATATTATATATATATTATATATATATATATATTATATATATATTATATATATATATATATATATATTATATATATATTATATATATATATATATATATTATATATATATATTATATATATGTATATAAATATATATTATATATATTATATATATATATTCATATATATAAATATATATATATATATATATAAATATATATGTATATATATATTATATATGTATATAAATATATATTATATTTATTATATATATATATTATATATATATAAATATATATGATATGTATATATACATATATAAATATAAATGTACGTTAGTAATCTGAGGAAGGAGCAATGTGATATAGGTACCGGAAGGTGGAACAGATGAACAAAAATAAATGAGAAGAGAAAATATGAATGGAATCTCAAATCAATTTATTAATATTTCACGGTTTTAAATACCAGAGGAGTAAATATAAAAAAAGTTTACTGTCAAGCAATTTAAAAAGGTTCGGAATAGGTAAACTTATTCGAGAGTGGAATCTCTCATTTTCAATAGATCAAAAATATGACCGAGTGGTCGAAAAGGCGAGATGGACACAACTGTTGACGAAATGCCGCAGAAAATTGGTGGCAGGTTCGCAGAAAATGAGTTTAGATAAGCTAATTGGATATCAAAATAAGATATTCCTATCATAATTTATTTTTTAATTTATTGTATAATTATTCAGCTGAAAGCTTGTCATCGTATTAATATTTATTTATATACTTTATTATTTATTATTATTTTTTTCTTTTTTTTCTTTTTTAATTCCATTTTAATTTTAAATTTGATAAATTTTAGTTAGAGAAAGTCGTTAAGATTTTACTAGAAAATGAACGGTCAAGGGGAGGCAACTGTAAAATCAAAATCTGAATTCAAAACTGAAATCAATTGTGAAATAAAAAGTAACTTCATAGTAATATGAATTATGAAATCTAAAGAAGATCAAGACTCAGTTGAATGAAAAGGGATGATGAGGGGAAAATTTAGTGATTATATATATATATATATATATATATATATATATATATATATATATATATATAAGTGTATATTTCTTAATTCTTATTTATTTCATTAATATGTAATGTTATAGGGTATAATTATTCTTAAAATTAATTTATTTAAATTTTATTTAGAGATTATAAATATATATATATAAAGTGTATATATATATATATATATATAAAGTATATATTTCTTACTTTTTATTTATTTATTATTTATTTATTTATTATTAATATGTAATGTTATAGGGTATAATTATTCCTAAAATTAATTTATTTAAATTCATTTTATGTGAAATTAATTATGTAATTATAAATGAAATTTGAGCACAGAATAAAATACATCGAGGTGTGGGTGGATTGGTTCTGGGCAGGTAGAACGTAGATTAATTATAATCAGGAAGAGAGTTGAACCCAGAATACATCCTTGAAGTATATCGGCATCGATACTATATGCTTCAGACTTCTGCCCACCAACAACTACTCTATATACCTATCAGAAAGAAAGGATTTGATATTCTGTAGCTGGCAAGTTTGTGAGTCGACCCTTTGTCCCAGACCCTATCAAAGGATCTACGAAACTCGAGAAATGGTTCACCGTCAGGTGCCGGTGCATGTAAACCCGATAGTGAAATATGGCAGTTCTCGACGTAAATTAACTAGACCAACTCAACAATCAGCTAAATACCATCCATTCACTGTGGAGGTCCCCCGATGTCGGAGAACCTTCTACTCCAATAGCTTCTTTCCTCGTGCTGCTGGCCTCTGGAACTCTCTCCCTGCCCCCTGTTTGGATATAGGTCCTCTATTTTAGATCTGGGAAAGTAAGTTCTATGAGATTATGGAAACAACTGGTTTCTAAAAGTAAAATAGAATATAAAATAATAAATATAAAAATATGAAATAAAATAAAAAATATGATAAAAATATAGTACAAATATGATCTATGATAATATGATCAAAATATGATAAAATATGATAAAAATATGATAAAAATGTATATGATAAAAATGTACTGTAAAAATAAAAATGATATGATAAAAAATATGATAAAAATATGATAAAAATATAATAAAAATATGATAATATGATAAAAATATAATAAAATAAAAAATATAAAATTTTAAAATGAAATTTTAAAATAAAATTTTAAAATAAAATAAATTTAACATAAAATAAAATAAAAAATATAATAAAATAAATATATGATAAAAATATAATAAAAATATGATGTATGATAATATGATAAAAATATGATAAAAATGTATATGATAAAAATACGATAAAAATGTGTATGATAAAAATGTACTGTAAAAATAAAAATGATATGATAAGAAATATGATAAAAATATGATAAAAATATATGATACAAAATATAATAAAAATATAAAATAAAAATGAAATAGTTTCTAAAAAAATATTATAGATCTGGGAGTGAAAATAAGTTCTATGGGATTATGAAAACAACTGGTTTCCTCAGGAAGAGGGCAATTTATTTCGATTGAGACAAATTTAATCTGAGCGTTGGTTGTGAAAAAGACGGAAGGAGAGAAGCCTAATTTTAGGTGTAAAAAGTTGCTCTCAAGATAAAAACTTCAAGAGGCAACTTTGCCACCATTTGATCTAGCGCGTGATGACAAAGATAAAAACCATTAACAAAGAAATATTCATAACTAGCGGAAGAAGTACTACCTATTGCATGACGTCGAATAAAAAAACAACGCCCTATTGTTTTTTCTTCCCCCGTCTACCGTGTTGGCGAATGTTTTAAATTTAAAGAAAAAGAAAAAAGTGGTAGAGTAGAATGGGATCGAACGCTAAAACTGACGATCATGAAACCTACCTTCTTACCGATTGCACCACTGTTTCGGGTTACAAATACATGTTAAAATAGGCCAATTAACCTAAGCTTGATTATTGGCATGCGTGTTAAATTAATACCAGGCAAATAATAAATAAGAACCGGTGGTTTGTGAAAATGAAACTGTGTGTATTAGTTCTCGGTGTCGATGAGTAGAGTGACAGTACAGAATTGTTAGAGAGGGAAGTTTTTGCTACCACCTATATGGAGTTGGTTATTCGGAGAGACATGGATGGTGGGCCAAATGTAATATTTAGTGTTAGGTAGAAAAAAATAATAACAAATTTACTAAAACACGCTCGAGTGAATAAGTGTAGTATAGTGGTGAGTTTAGTAGCCTGTGATGCATATGGTTATTTTCCTATACTCCGAGAAGATACAGGGGAACAAACGTCTCTACTTTATATATTAGATGTCCTAAATTCTTACTGAAATAAGTGTAGACCGCAATCTTTTCCCATTCCTCTTTTTATTTGTTGATTTTAGATGCAACGAAACATTTGTATACGAGGCATTTTTCCCGGTAGTACGTAGCACTATTTTTAATTAAAATTTTTTTTTTTTAACATAGTTCACCCCAAACAAGGCAGGCTGCCACTGTAGACGTAAGGGGCTACTGAGAAGAAAGAAAAGGGGAGAAGGTTGGGGGAGGGGGTCAACCTAAATTGGGATCTGCGCAGCGAGATGTCTGTTTACATTAGTTTTAAATTTCTGCATGTCAATACTGCCGGGGAAACAGGGGGCAGGGAGGGAGTTCCAGAGGCCAGCAGCACGAGGAAAGAAGCTATTTGAGTAGAAGGCTCTCCGGCATCTGGGGACCTCCACATTGAATGGATGGGATTTAGTCGATTGTCGAGTTGGTCTAGTGAATTTATGTCGAGGGGGCACCAGAGTAGCCAATTCATCGGAGCATACTCCATTGAAGTATTTGTAAAACAAATATCAGGATGCTACACTGCGGCGATGGGACAGGGACTGGAGTTGGTTGACAGTGAGGGACCTATTAGGTTGGCGACTCTTTTTTTGGACCTTGTCAAGGAGGGAGAGACTAGTAGATGATGCACCAGCCCAGATGTGGCAATACTCCATAAAGTTTAGATGCGGGTGTATGAAAATAATGTTAACAACGGTATTTTCCACACAGGGTTAAAATTAACCAGGGAATGGAAAATTCTTTTTAGAAGTTAAAAAGTTTAAATCTGAGAACACGTAGCAGGATATGCCGTAATGATAGGAAGTATGTGGGAGAAAACCTAGAGAGTTCCTGCCTTAGAGAAATTGGGGGTCAAAGTGATCTGACACGTTTTTAGAGTCTTCCTCCGCCTTATGGTGGTTGCATGGAGGAGAAGCAGTGCATATTGATGCACTTGCTGTAAAATTGCGGTAAGAAGTAAATAGAATCACAGAGCGGATAATGGAGTTATTTGTTGTCGTTTTTTTAATTGTTTACATTCTTCTAGCCACCAGGAGAATAAAGAAGAAACACCTCTAAGAGTGCTACATCGACTTTATTTATTTATTTATTTTTACATAGTTCATCCCAAACAAGACAGGCCGCCACTGTAGACGTAAAGGGGCTACTGAGAAAAAAGAAAAGGGGAGAAGGTTGGGGCGGCGGGGGGGGGGGGGGGTAAGGTCAACCTAAATTGGGATCTGCGCAGCGAGATGTCTGTTTACATTAGTTTTAAATGTCTGCATGTCAGTACTGCCGGGGAAACAGGTTTAGGTTTAGGGTTAGGGTTTAGGGTTAGGAATTTTTAAAAGAAAAAACAAAGAAAATTAAACATATTTTCATGAATTTTTTTGGAAGCAACAACAGGAAAAAAACATAACGAGGTTACTGTTATAAAATGAATACTGTATTTTTATTTACAAGGAATTTTTTTGAAGAAACGAAAAAAAAAAAACATACTAAAATTACTGTTATAACGACATATTTTTTTACTTTTATTATTTCTTTTTACTTGCTCACTGTTCCATGCTTTCTTTTGAGCTGAGCACAGCTTGACTAATCGCTCAGTATCTCTCCACCAATCGGCTCGTCAACACTCGGCCGTTTGCGTAGAACAGCCGAACGATTCCGAGTCGAACGTCACGAAAGCTGGTTCGGGATCGATATCAGTATCTTTTTTTTGTTTTTGTTTTTTTTCAGGTGGAAATAAGTTTTAAATATGAGCTTTGGTAAAAAAAAAGAAGAAAAAAAAGGAAAGAAAGCCAAGTATGTGACGCACGTGACAGTTCTACAACAGGATATGAGACGTAATTTGCTGAAAGTGTTCTCCAGCGTGTCACTTCACGTTAGGATCTCTAACAGCAGAAAGAGAGTAAAAAAAAAATGTATCCGTTCTTTCACAGTCACGACTCGCTATAAAACGAAACTGGCAGGCGTCGTCAGTCGGACTCGTTAGTAACTACGCATTTCGATGCAAACGCAAACAGGTGTCCTACTTATATGGGAGAGAAAGAAAGAAAGAGCGAAGGAAGTGAAAGGAAAGGAAAAGGAAAAGGAAAAGGAAAGAGTTAGGAAAAAAAGGTGTGTGTGTGTGGGGGGGGGGGGTATTTTGGTAAATATTTAGGAAAAAAAGATTTATCATCACTAAATTGTAGACCTAAGCAAAGTCTGGTCACGAGAGAGAGAGAGAGAGAGAGAGAGAGAGAGAGAGAGAGAGAGAGAGAGAGAGAGAGAGAGAGAGAGAGAAAGAAAATAGGTGATAAATAGAGATTGAAGGAATAGAGAGAGAGAGATAGCAGAGAGAGAGGGCGGCAGGGCAAGTAAAGAAGAGGAGAGGGAGAGGTGAAAGAGAAAGGAGGATAGGAAATAAGAGATAGAGAGAGAAAGGGAGTAGTAAATGGAGAAAAGGGAGAGAGGGGAGAAAGAAAGAAAAAGAAAGAAAGAAAGAAAGAATGAAAAGAAAAGGGAACGAGTTAGGAAAATGGTGGGATTTTCATTTTGGTAAATCTTTGGGAAAAAGATGTAGGTCTAAGCAAAGTCTAGTTACGAGAGAGAGAGAGGGGGGGGAGAGAGAGAGAGGTGAAATAAACAGGATGAGACGTATGTGAGAAATAGAGAGAGGGGAGAAAAGAGATTGAAGAGAGATAAGAAAAAAAATAGAGAAAGAGGGGGTGGATAGTGGAGAAAGAAAGAGAAAGGGGAGATATAGAGGGGAGGGACATGGAGAGAAAGAGGGGGAGAGATAGGGGAGAAAGTAAAAGAGAAGATAGAGGGGAGATATAGAGAGAGGGATATAAGGGCAAAGAGAGAGGACATAAATAGGGGAGAAAAAGAAGGGGAGTCAATGTAGGTGAAAGATAAAGATGAAATAAGAGAGAGAGAGAGAGAGAGAGAGAGAGAGAGAGAGAGAGAAGAAAAAAGAGATGAGGAGAGGGGAGAGAAGAAAAGGAAGGAAGGGAAATATATTGGGAGAAAGAAGTGAAATAGGAGAGAGAAAAGAGAGGTGATAAAAGAGACAGAGAGAAAAGATATAAGAGAAATAGAGAGAGAGAGGGGGAGGGAGGAGAAAGAGAGAGGAGAAAGAGAGAGAGAGATAGAGAGAGAGAGGAAAAGAACGTTAAGGAAAGAAAGAGAGCGGGCGGGACAGAGTTGGGAGATATAGGAGAGAGAGAGAAGGGAAAATAATGGAGAAACAGTGAGAAAGATGAGATATAGCACAAATAGAGAGAGAGAGAAAGGGGAGGGAATAAAGAGAGAAAGAGAGGAGGAGAGGCGAAAGAGAGAGAAAGGAAAAAACAGTAAGGAAAGAAAGAGAAGGGGGCGGGAGAGAGTTGGGAGAAATAGAGAGAGAGAAAAGATATAGTGGATAAAGAGAGAAAAAGATTATAAAGATGAGATATGGCATAAATAGAGAGAGAGGGGGGGAGAGGGAGGATACAAAAAGAGGGAGAAGGAGGGAACAAAGAGAGGGAGAGAACAAAGAGAGAGAGGGGGAAAGTGAGGGAACAAAGAGAGAGAGAAGAGGGGGTGAGGGAACAAAGCGAGAGAGAGAGAGAGAGGGGCGAGTGAGGGAACAAAGAGAGAGAGGGGAGAGTGAGGGAACAAAGAGAGAGCGGGAGAGTGAGGGAACAAAGAGAGAGAGAGGAGAGTGAGAGAACAAGGAGAGAGAGGGAGAGTGAGGGAACAGAGAGAGAGAGGGGAGAGTGAGAGAACAAGGAGAGAGAGAGGGGGAGAGTGAGGGAACAAAGAGAGAGAGAGGGTGGACTGAGGGAACAAAGTGAGAGGGGGTAGAGTGAGGGAACAAAGAGAGAGAGGGGTGAGTGAGGGAACAAAGAGAGAGAGGGAGAGAGGGAGGGAACAAAGAGAGAGAGGGGGAGTAAGGGAACAATGAGAGAGAGAGGGGTAGAGTGAGGGAACAAAGAGAGAGAGAGGGGGGAGAGGGAACAAAGAGAGAGAGGGGGAGAGTGAGGGAACAAAGAGAGGGAGGGGGGAGTGAGGGAACAATGAGAGAGAGGGGGAGAGTGAGGGAACAAAGAGAGAGAGGGGAGAAGGAAGGAAGAGAAAAGGGAGGAGTGGGGGATGGGAGAGAGGGGAAAGAGAGGGGAGGGGGAAAGGAGAGAAAAGAGGGAGAAAGAGATGAGAAAGAGGATAGTGGATAATGAGGGAAAAGGAGAGGAAGGGTGTGGGAGAGGGGAGAGAGAGGAAAGAGACGGGAGGAAGTAGAGATATTAGAGAAAGCGAGGTAGAGGCAAGAGTTAGTAGGGAGCTAGAAGAGAAAGGGAGAGGAGAGAGAGAGTGGGAAAATGAGAGAGAGAGGGGGGATAAGGGAGAAAGAGACAGGACGTGATAAAACATTGGGGAGAGAAATAAAGGGGATACAAATAGAGAGAAGTGGTAGGGAAGAAAGGGGGATGTAGGGGAGAAAAGAGCGAGAGGGAGAAAAGAGATATAACAGAAAGAAGGAGAGAAAAGAAGGAGAGAAAAAAGAGAACGATAAGAGATAGGCAAGAAAAGAACGGACAGGAGAGATCCGAGAAAGAAAGATGAGGAAGAAAGAAAAAGAGAGAGAGAGGGGGGGGGCATAAAGAAAAAGAAGGGGAGATATAGAAGGAAAAAACTGAGGATTGATAGGGAAAAGAGAGAGGGAAAGAGAGAGAAGTGTATATAGTAGTGAAAGAGAGAAGAAGAAGAAGAAGAAGAAGAAGAAGAAGAAGAAGAAGAAGAAGAAGAAGAAGAAGAAGAAGAAGAAGAAGAAGAAGAAGAAGAAGAAGAAGAAGGAAAAAAGAAGAGGAAATAAAAAAGAAGAAAAAAAAGAAAAAAAAAGAAGAAGAAGAAGAAGAAGAAAAGAAAAAAGAAGATGAAAAAGAAGAAAAAGAAGAAGAAAAGAAAAAGAAGAAGAAGAAAAATAGTTAAGAAAGGATGGAGACAGGTCAGAAAGAAAGATAGGAGAGAGGTACGGCTGAAAAAAAACCATAAAAAGGAGCTTTACGAGAGAAAAAGAGAGAAAAGCAGGAAACCTTGGGGAGAAAGAAAGGGAGTAGAGATCAGAGAGAAAAAGAGGAAAAGAGGGAGAGATAGCCGAAAAAGAGGGAGAGATGGGTGAGAATCGGCAGAGAAAGAGGTGGAGAAGAGATAGCAGAGAAAGGAGATACGAAAGGGAGCAACGAGAGAGGGAAATGATGCAGCGAGAAGATAGGTGAAACAATAGATAGGCGAGAAAAAAATGGAGAAGAGAGACAGAAATATGAAGAAATAAAATAATATTAATAACTAAAACTATTTATTATATTAAAATCGAAACAATTATTGACTTAAAAAAGTAATAAAATAAAATAAAATTTATTGTCAAAAAATATGAAAGTGCAACAAGCCATGTTAGAAGATGTGTAAGTTTATATACCGTCTAAATGTTTGTCTAAGGCGGCTTTACACATGGATATGGTAGGCATCATCTCTACCTCTGGTGGGCTGATCCACGGAGCAGAAACAAGAAAAAAAAAAAATGCTGCCTTTCTTCTAATGAGACGAACGCAACTATGGTACCTCAATAACAAAAAAAAGTAGTTAATTAATAAAATGTCCTTTTGCAAAGCAATATGCTAATTAGCTAACTTGGAGTTTGATCGCATATACATAAGCAGTATATAAAAAAGTTAGGATGCTGTTTGTTTGTTTTTATAAGTTGAATTAACTTAAAATAGGTCTTTTTGATCTCACGTTTAGTCAGAGAAATGAACCCAACTTTCGCATTAATTCTTGGGATTGTTTATACAGAACACCTAACAGATCTTGAGCGAACGAAATCAAATAACAGGAGTTTTGGGATAGTAAAAAGCAAGTCATCTCGGGAAATATCAACCGCAGGGGGGGGGGGCGCTGTCTTTTTTAAAAATTAAAATCTTCTAGCAAAGTGACCCCCACCCCCGCAAATTTTTTTTTAAATCTGGTAAAAAAAAAATGAAACATCTTATAATCTGAAAAGTTAGTGCTTAATTGTGAATATTGATTTACTCCTCTCCAGGAGTTAGGCACGAGGCCAGTTTTTATCTTACTCCCACAAGTAAGATGTGACCCAAGGTCGGGTCGGGAAAGTGGGGTTTAAAAATTGCCTGGGCAGCCCGTCGGCATTTCCCGGTAGGGGCGCCTCAGGCAGTAAGCAATAAACTTACTCCTCCCCAAAGAGGGGAGGCGAAGCCTGGGAGGGTGGACCTCCTAGAACTGCACAAGACAGACCCATAGACCGGCGTAAATCAAGGCCCGAAGGCCAAGACAATACCAGTCTATGGCGTGCAGTATCCATCGGAACAGATACTACACTTTGATCTTAGCCAAAAGTGCTTAATTGTGAATAGCTCAAAGATATGTTGTGGATAGAAGTGGTCAAAATAATTGAACATTTTTTTATATGGATCTTGATAGCAACTACGTCCGCAAAATTAATTGATTTTTATTAAATTATTTAAGCATTTATTATTATTATTATTATTATTATTATTATTATTATTATTATTATTATTTACTCACTAGGAGTTTTCACATGAATTATCATCAGTGATTTCTCACTGGCAATAACCAGTGGTGTTCCCTGGATTCTGAATGACAACAAGTCTCCCCAGATTTCCAGCCTTCTCCACCTCTTTCGATAACCATTGCAAAACACTTTGCATTATCTCAACAGCTGCTTACCATTGATTTCTTGCCAACAACAAACCATGGTCTTCTGTAGAATTTGAGTGGCAATAAGCCTCTCCAAGGTTCCAGTACTATCCCTACCCTCCCAGTGCTCTCTCTCTCTCTCTCTCTCTCTCTCTCCCCCTCTTTTCTTTCATCCTCCTTGACACTTCACGATAGTTTTTGCGTGGTGCCAGCCGAAGCTGGTGTCACTGCATGCATGCGTGTATGTCTAAATGTGTGTGTGTGTGTGTGCGCGTGCGCGTGTGCGGGCCGCTCAGTTCATTGGTTTTATAGCAGGTTTCGCTCCTTCCCTTGGGTCGTGTGATGTTATTTCTATATGTTTTGTTTTTTTTCTATTTAAGATTATATGTGCCCGTTTAGCGTTCGTTGGTTGTATTGGTTGGTTTCCGCATTCAAGAATTTTTCTTAAGATTTCGGCTGTTTTCACCATTGCCGTTCGTTGTTAGGTATAGTTCAACTCTTACCTTTTATTCTCATTTCTCCTAGTCTTTTTCCAGGTTTTTCAGGACTGTTCCTAGTGCTCCTACAGTTTTGGTAATATACGGATTTTCTTCATGTTACATATTCCTTTCATTTTTTTTCGTTCTGATGTCTCCTTCATCTTCACCCTGTGACTGCTGGGACGTCATAACCTACGATTTGGCAGTTTTTCTTCTTGTTGACTATTATAACATCCGATCTTCTTGTTCGGGTGAGTTTATCCGTTTGTACTTCCATGTCCCAGAGGATTGTGTCATTTTCAATTTATAGCGGTTCGTGTTTGTGCCATTTTTCTGCATGTTCAAATTGCAGACGTTTGAATAGTTCCCAGTGGATTGCCTTTCGTGCAGTCATGTCTGGTTTCGTATTCTTTGTTTACAGAGTCTACATTTACTGTTTTTATTTAGTTTTGTCTATATTAGCTTTGAGACAAATAGTTCTGATCGCGTTGTTCTGTGCCGCTGTCAGTAGCGATTCCGTTTCTCTGTTTAAGTGACCTTTTCGTAGCCATGTTCAGGTGTCTTCGTGTACCTGTTCTCTGGTCAGTCTTATGAATCTTCCATGTAGCTGCTTTTCTTACCATTTTTCTTTTCTCGTTTTTTTTTTTTTTTTTTTCAGTTTCAATGTTCCTTGTATTGTTGCTGCAATGATCAGCCTTTCTGATTTTTTTTCGTCATTCACACTTTTTACGTAGAGTCAGTCATATTATTCTTTATTATTATATTAATATTATAATTAATCATCATTATTATTATTATTATTATTATTATTATTAATATTATCATCATCATCAGCATCATCATCATTATTAATATTATAATATGAGTCAATCGTATTATTCTTTATTATCAATTATTAATCATTAATTATTATTAGTATTAATCATTATTATTATTCATTATTATTAATCATTACTATTAATATTATAATTAATCATTATTATTAATATTATTAATCATTATTATTATTAATATCATTATTATTAATATTATCATCATCATCATTATTATTTATATATTATCATCATCATCATTATTATTCATATTAATATCATCATTATTATTAATATTAATATCATCATCATCATCATTATTATTAATATTAATATCATCATCATCATCAATATTAATATTATCATCATTATTAATATTAATATCATTATTATTATTATAATTAATATAATCATCATCATCATTATTAATATTAATATCATCATCATCATCATCATCATCATCATTAATATTAATATTATCATCATTATTAATATTAATATCATTATTATTATTGTAATTAATATAATCATCATCATTATTATTAATATTAATATCATCATCATTATTATTAATATTAATATCATCATTATTATTATTAATATTAATATCATTATTATTAATATTATTAATTATTATGTATTACTCACTAGGAGTTATAACAGTGACTGCTTTTCCAGTGGAGGTCTGGATGTGCTCTCCCTTCTTGGTATTGTCAACCTCCTACACACTTCACGGTCATTTTATGTCGCACCAACGGATACTGGTGCTACCTCGCCTTTTTGTTTGGGTGGAGGAGAAAGATTATTACGATTATTATTATTATTATTATTATTAAGATTATTAAGATTATTATTATTAATAATAATAATAATAATAATAATAATAATAATAATAATAATAATAATAATAATAATAATAATAATAATAATAATAATAATAATAATAATAATAATAATCTCATTTATATATTTATTTGCTTCCAAAAATCAGTTTCATATTTAAAACAATAAAACCCAACATTGATTAAATAAGTTGCTAAGTTATTCTAAAAATGCGACGAAAATATAGATATATACATACCTGAAAAAATAAATTAGAAACAAAATGGAAACCTTTTTCTAGAACTTAGCTGTCATACGTTTTTATCGTCGAAGAAGTTTCTCTCCTTCGACGCTGTCTCAGGACTGTTTGAACGATCACGTTGTCAGGAAAGTTCGTGCTAATCTTTAGTGGTTCATGTTTCGACATCTCTAATTATTGACATATATACTATACTTACATTTCCGGTTAGAGCATACTTCAAGCCATCTCTTGGGAATGAAAGTTTAAAATAAATGTACGTATGTGGTGATTATATATATATATATATATATATATATATATATATATATATATATATATATATATATATATATATATATAAATGCTCCGAGTGCAGCTGTTGTTGAGAGGGTGCGAAAAAAGATAATGCGTAACGCGACGGCGGAGATGAACACCATCCCAAAAGAAGACTTCCAGATGTGTTTCCGGCAGTGGATGGATCGGTGGGCTAAGTGTGTTCAAGCACAAGAGGCCTACTTTGAAGGGGATGAGGGTCCCAACCCCGTCACGTATTCGAAATATTTTTCTGGCCTAAGGTCGGATAATATTTAGACAGGCCTCGTCACCAGCTTTAAATGCATCGTTCCTTCCATTAAGCCGCCGATAAAGTGTTAAAATTATCGCTGTTTATTCGCTATTTAAAATTGGCTGTGTGGTTACGGCGTCGGATTTGAGGTGCAAAATACCTGTAATCCGCGGTTTCGAATCGCATGACCGGTAGTGAATAGTCATATCTCTATGCTGATGAGTCCCGATTATTAAAAAGGACGAAACGTATACGTACATAGATAATAAACAATGACAAATATTTATTATTATTTGTCGCTCCTCAAAAACGTAGAGCACTGTAAGTGTAGTATTAACACAGCATGACGTCACTAGCTTTAAATGAATCGTTCCTTCCATTAAAGAAGTAGAACGCTCTAGACGTCAAGCCACCGATAAAGTGTTAAAATTATCACCGTTTATTCGCTATTTAAAATTTGCCGTGTGGTTAAGGCGTCGGATTTTAGTTGCAAAATACTCGTAATCCGGCGTTTCGAATCGCATGACCGATAATGAATAGTCATATCTCTATGCTGATGAGTCCCGATTATATATATATATATATATATATATATATATATATATATATATATATATAGAGAGAGAGAGAGAGAGAGAGAGATAGATAGATAAAGTTTTTGTATTTGTTATTGTTCTTACTGGGCGATAGTGACAGCGTTTTGTTTGTATTTTTCACTTCCTAAGCGGTAAAGAATCATAAAAAAATATTGCATTGTCGCCCTTTTTTTTAAATATATATTTACTACGTTTTACGGACGTCATCAGCATGGCTATTTTAGACAGGGATCGAACCCTCGATTAAATTGTCTGTAGTTTGACGTCTTACCACCAGACCACGATGCCTTGTCCGGAATATGTACGATTTTTATCGCCTAAATATTAAGTTGTTGTTTTTACTTGCGATAGTGAGAGCGTTTCGTTTGTATTTTTCACTTCCTAAGAGGTAAAGAATCATACAGAATATTGCATTGTCTAAAACTTAAGATTTAGGCGATAGAAAATCGTACATATTCCGGGCAAGGCGTCCTGGTCTGGTGGTAAGACATTAGACTACAGACAGTTTAATCGAGGGTTCGATCCTTGTCTAAGTTAGCGATGCGGATGACAGCTGATAGCCAGATACACGTGCTTAGCTGGCTTTGTCGGCTGGCTATCGCTCCGTAAAGTTCTGCTACTTGAAATACTTGAAACATTAATTTGAAATAATAAACATTTCTTTCATAACTTTGTTGTAAACACGAAACAAAATCTTTCTCATTTATTCATATAGATTAATTCTATTTATCTTCTTCCCACAAGGTAAAATGTGACACAAGGTCGGGAAAGTGGGAAATAAATCGAGAATTTGAGCACTCTGGCTGTTTAAAAATTGTCTGGTAGGAGCGCCTCATGCAGTAAGCAATAAACTTACTCCTCCAAGAGGGGAGGCAAAGCCTGGGAGGGTGCACCTCCTAGAACTGTACAGGACCGACAACCAATAGACCGGCGTGAATCCAGACCCGAAGGCCATAGATTAATATTTTGGTAATTTTGATACAAATTCATTTGTCTTCTAACTTTGACTGTACAGAAAGGAAAAGAAAGAATCAAATTTGCCCATTTCTTTGCAATTTAGAAATAAATTGCAACTTTAGTCCCGTTTAAAGAAACACAACGAAACATTGATTTTAGATCTGGGCACCCTCCAGGCTTCAAACCTATGGTACCATGTTGATTTCAGCTGATCTTCTGTAACATTATTAATAAATAAATAAATAGTATGCTCTCATTATTAAATAATTGAGCACTCTGTTGGATTTCTTTCTACCAAAGATTATGTAAGACATTAAGGAACGCCAAAGCGCACCGTATAATTTACCCTCCCCCCCCCTCTCCTATATGTAACACGATGTAACATAAATATAGGTTAATATTATCATCATAACTTTTGTACCATTCAAAAATTAACCTAAACTGCTGCTAATTTTTTTTTTCAATTTTCAGCGTACGAAAATAATGAAAACAAGCCGCGCATGCGTGGTCCCCCTCTGTATGTGACTCCATGTGGCGAGTGTAAAATGCAATAAATTTGGGCAATTTGGGGCATTTTTGACCCCCATTGTATTCCCTGGGGGCGCGAACCAAAAATTTTCTGAGGTCAAGGATGCTCATTTTATATCCAGAACAATTGCCTCTACATTTTGGCCAAGTTTCAGAAAAATTGAATGGATGGATCAAACGTTATGGGAGAAAAGGGTCATTTTTTGCGATTTCGGGGCCTTTTGACCCCCTGGGGGGCTAACCAGATTTTTTTCAAAAATCTGAGAATGTCACTTTCTAACCTGACAAAAGTTACAACTTCATACAAAATTTCAGAGAAATTCAATGGATGGTTGCGGAGAAAAATCCGGACGGACGGACGGACAGACAAACGGACGGACGGACGGACGGACGGAAATGCCTCAAAACATAGGTCTCCCGATTTTATAAATCGGGGACCAATGAGAAACTAAAATCGTGTTTACATTATCGACGCCTTAAAACAACGTTCCTATGTAGTGGCCATTTTTAACGCTCAGAGATACGTGTGTTTAATAAATCTAGCAAAAAGCAACTAATGCTCTGATTTTCACGAAATTTTCGATACTTATTGACTTTTTGATTAATTTATATTTAAAATGCAGTTTTCTGTAAAATATCCGAGGGGAAATATGTTTTTTGTACGTGACCCTGCCTCATATTTAATTTTATGAAATTTGAACAAAATATATTATAATCGATCGAAATTTTAACATTATATAAAGCGGAGAAGTCTAAATAAAAATATCATATTCATTTTTTTATGTTTAATCAAACGATAATTTTGTAAACTTACCGTGAATTCGTGAATAAAAAATGGAAATAAATTCAATATTGTTTGGGAACAAAAATACTGCTTTTTCCCCATTAATATATACTATAATCTGTTGAGTTGCAAAGAAAACAAAACATTCTCAAAAAATCATTAATTTTTACGAGATTTAAATGATTTCCAATGATTTCATTCTTCGAAACGTTCAATTTTAAAAGTCGGTTTTAGAAAAAAAATGTTCCCAATTTGTTAAAATATTTTAATATAATATAAAAGTGACTATTGACAATTGTGAAATAGCAAAATTGACAGCGATTTTAAAATTTGTAATTGTAAATAGGTGTTTTATTTGTTGTGGTTACAAACGTTCCTTTTGGCTAAGATCAAAGTGTAGTATCTGTTCCGATGGATACGGCACCCCATAGACTGGTATTGTCTTGGCCTTCGGGGCTTGATTTACGCCGGTCTATGGGTCTGTCCTGTGCAGTTCTAGGAGGTCACCCTCCCAGGCTTCACCTCCCCTCTTTGGGGAGGAGTAAGTTTATTGCTTACTGTCTGAGGCGCCCCTACAGGGGAATGCCGACGGGGCTGCCCAGGCGATTTTTAAACCCCACTTTCCTGACCCTACCTTGGGTCACATCTTACTTGTGGGAGTAAGATAAAACCTGGCCTTGTGCCTAACTCCTGGAGAGGAGTAAATCAATACAAACGTTTTTGATTGTCTTTTTGACAATAAAGAAAGCATGGAGGCCTGTAACTTCCTCTATTAATACGTTATCTGTTTGAATTCACATCTTAGACAAACTATTTCCGTAAGTATGGATCAGTGTCACTTAGTGTTTAGTTTTTCAGTATATTCTGTACGCTAAAAATAAAACGTATTTGTTCAACAAAAGTAAGTAATATATTTTTTTTATCAATTTTTCTCTTTTTATATATTTAAATGAGTATTCATTCAAAAATTTATTTCGAACTTTCGATTCTACCTAACCTAATTTTTTTGGCGATTGTGCAGTGTATATATATATATATATATATATATATATATATAGTAAGCTATGAAAATATATTTATGGCAATTAAGCTACACAGAGGCTCCCGCGTTTCATCCCCGGGGGGAATCTTCGGGCATTTTAGCCTGAAGATTCCCTCCAGGGATGAAACGCGGGAGCCTCTGTATAGCTTACTTGCCATAAATATATTTTCATAGCTTACTACCTAGCTCTACTTACGTAACGAGCACTGTTGAAGTAAATACTGAAAAATGATACATAAAAAATTATATCTCCTTATAAAATTTTATGTGGATACATGAAATACTAATATATATATATATATATATATATATATATATATATATACATATATATATATATATATATACATATATATATATATATATATACATATATATATATATATATATATATATATATATATATATGTAAATATCAAAATCAAGCAAAACAAAATAATATTAAAAAAACGTTAATTCCATTATTTAGTTGGGTACTGGTATAGATTTTGAACCGGACAAAAAAAAACGACTTTTAAAAATTCATAATGAGCAAGAAACGTATTTTATTTTGCTTTTGATCATCCGTAGATATTGAAAATTTCACACACAATTCTCTTTTTGGTGTAAAAACAGCCCCCCTCCCTACGTTGAAAAAAAACGGATTTTATTTTATTATTTCTCAAGATAAAGATGGGTACTTTTCCCTAGTTCGATAATTAAATCTGTAAATAAACTATTTGACTTTAAAACAACTTCCTATATATATATATATATATATATTCCCGAAACAGTTTTTCATGGTAAACAACTGATGATCCCTTAAAATAGTGTTAGAAACAAACTAATATAATAACTGTAAAAAATAAATTGACTTACATGAGTGATTTTCCACTGAAAGACATGGGACTAAAAGTTTTTATTATTTAAAAAAAAAATTTTTTTTAATATAGTTTTAATGGTTGAGAAACTTCCGAGACATATATATATATATATATATATATATATATATATATATATATATATATATATATCACTTTATTTTGGGGAGATTTAAAAACACAATGAATAAAAATATTTAAAGTTGCATGTACGCATGTACGATTCTATGGTTGTTTTGGGAGGTTCCTATATCGCATGTGGAGAGATGTGGACGTGTGCATTTTTGTTTTTTTTACAGATTATGGACGCTCCTTTATCCATGTTCTACCTTCTCATTCACATATTATTAACTTTTAGTTTATTTTCTTTTTTCCCAACCGTATCATCCTCACCCTCCTCATAATTCAAAATGGAGATATGCTCCCTCTCTATCTCGCCCGACACCGACTTGTTAATATTTCAACATCTCAACGCCCAGTCTTCCTTTAAGGTATTTCCCCTCGCCTTCTCTTTCTCCCCCCCCCTCTCTGTCTTCTGCCTTCCTATCTAGTTACAAAATGCTTACCGCTTTTTTTCTTCTTGTTATTTCTTTTCTCTTTATTTTACTTCAGTGTAAGTTCTCAGAAACCAAGAGACCCCTTCCTGGGGCTAACACTTGGATTCTATATGAGAGACATAGATAACCGGGTGTTCAATCAAGAATATGCGTGGGCGTGGGCGTGTATGTCTTAGTAAGTGTATGTGTCTTTGTCTGCTGGTGTTTGTGCATACTGCCAGGGACGCCTCTCGGGTTCACCCATGCTTCTTTGCGTTGTAAACATTTTACCAGTCCTGACTTTCCTTTCATTCCACATACGATATAAACGACACGTGAAGAAGAAGAAGAAGAAGAAGAAGAAGAAGAAGAAGAAGAATTGTCGGCTATACGAAAATAACACTGAGCTGATAAATTATTTCCTGGAAGGAATTAAATCGAATTACATACATGTTATTGTTCTTAACAACATTAGCCGACGTTCAAAAAAATAAAATGGCTATTTAGAATTAAATATTGATTTTGTAGGATGGAAGTTATTGCTTAAAAATTAGAGAAATAGACTGACTTTACTTCATATAGAAGAAGAAAAAGAAATAAAAGTAGAAGAAGAAATAAAAGAAGAAGAAGAAATAAAAGAAGAAGAAGAAGAAGAAGAAATAAAAGAAGAAGAAGAAGAAGAAGAAATAAAAGAAGAAGAAGAAATAAAAGAAGAAGAAGAAATAGATTAAATAAAATAAAAATAAAGAATAGAAATCGAAGAAATGAGAGAAATAGAAGAAGGTGGAGAATAAGAAATAGCAGCAAGGAAAGAAGAAATAAAAAGAAATAAAAGATGAAGAAGACAGCGATGACTTATTGTCACTCAGATTCCAGGGAAAACCACCAGTCGTTATCGGTGAGAAATCACTGACATAACAGCTGACACGAGTTAATGGAATAGAACGGCAAGGACTGCTGTCACTCAGACTCCAGGGAAATCCACCAGATTTTATCAGCGATACGTCACTGATAAGGACCAGTGTGAGAACTTCAAGTGAGGCATGAGAACAACGAAAACTCCATGAACGATGTAATTAAAGGACCAGGAAAATACATTAGACAAAGACAGAGAGGCTGATTACTGCCGCCAAACAGCACCGTCAAGGTGAACAATGCGTAGAGCAGCGAAACTGGAATAAAAAAGGCAAGGAAAGCAAAATGGAAAGAAATACAGTTACATAGAGGATTTATAAAATTGGCAAAATAAATAGCGCCCGAGAACACATGGAGATTTCCATGGAAAGGGCACTTGGATAGAGGAGCGGAATCGTTACTGACAGTCGAACAAAACAGAAAAAAAAAACAGTAAATATAGACTGTGAACAAAGAGATGAAACCATAAATTTCATTATAAGTGAATGCAGCAAACTAGCTCAAAAGTAATACCCTACCAGACAAGACTGGGCCTGAAAGGTAGTTCACTGGGAACTATGCAAAGAAAGGATGTTTAATCTTGATCTTAATAATAACGGATAATAAGAAAGAAAGAAAGAAAATAATAATCACGTATGTGAATTCAATTGTATGAGCAAAGAAGAGGAGGCTTAATCTTAACTGATAATTTAAACAAATAAAGAAAATAATTTATTTCAGTTTTAATAGACACAAAATAATATTCCCTTGTTCTTTATATTTTTGCAACTAAAATAAAAATAGAAATTAATTTACGGGTACACAGATGCTTTATTTATAGGTTCAGGATATATATATATATATATATATATATATATATATATATATATATATATATATATATATATGAGAGAGAAACAGAGAGAGAGAGAGAGACAGACAGACAGACAGACAGACAGAGAAACAGAGAAACAGAGAGACAGCGAGAGACAGACAGACAGACAGAGACAGAGAGAGAGAGACAGAGAGAGAGAGAGAGAGGCAGAGAGAGAAACAGACAAAGAGAGAGAGAGACAAAGAGAGAGAGAGAGACAAAGAGAGAGAGACAGAGACAGAGAGAGAGAGAGAGACAGAGAGATAGACAGACAGACAGACAGACAGACAGACAGACAGACAGACAGACGGGGTTAAAGTAAAACTTATTTCCCGTATTTTAATTTTATTTTATTTCTAAAACTTTAATGGCGTATTTGTTCTTCAAGTAAGATTTAACACGTGTATTTGTTATTTTGTTGTTTTTTTATTTTATTTTGATAATTTTTTCCTCGATTAGTCGTTTCGAATTTGACATAAAGATTCACCTCGCGTGTCATAACAGTAGGAAATCAATTGTTATTGATAAAAATAATTTACTTACTATACCCCCGGGCAACGCCGAGTAGCCCTGCTAGTCGATAATAATTTCAAACAAAACAAAATGAGTAGCATACATTTTAGGGTGCTAATCCAGCCCAAAATAAAAATGAGATTCTACTGTGTGTAGGTGATCACATGTAAACAGCCTAAAAATGTTGGCGTTAAAAGTAAATAAACCAAAATAATAACCCCACTAGTTTAGATTTTAAAGCGGGGGATCAATTTCGTATATAAATTTAACGTAAAATAATAAACCACTTTCGGGCCATCACGTGGTAATGATTACTCACTTCCGAGTCAGATAGCGTTTTTAATAACAGTTTTTTAAATGTATAAAAGAACACACATCTTTTACACACTCTTTATCTGTAAGATTCTCCAGTAGTTACATAATTACAATCTATTTCATTTTACACTTGCATTTTCTCACTCACGGAGTGACTATTACGTGGTTTGCTATGAACACACTTGAATGTTCAAACTCGCAGAAAGATATATACGTTAGGCGATAAGAACAGTTTACGTAAGAGCCAACTTCTGTTTCGGCCCAAACCTTTTTCCCGCGAATTTTTACATGTCAATGTGACAAGACGTTATATCTCTCTCCTCGTCTCTAGCAATGGTTTTGCTAAACGAGATGGAACTCATGGATTCGATTTCATTTCTATACTACATATATGTTGATGGTGTAGCATTTATCCCCCCTCTAAAACATAATTGCACCGGTTTGCCAGTTGGCGTCGTTTTCACCGTCAGGTTGCGCTGGAGGACGACCACAGAGTTATCTGCCCTTCTTGATTATATAAAGCGGTGCACAACGTCAGACAGACCTCTTTTCAGTTCCGACCACGGGAGACGGTAGTCATCGAAGACGCTGTTAGTCTCCTTGTCTGACCCACCAAATCACACGTGTTCAAATTCATGAACACGTTTTTCTCGGTAAGAGATTCTTCTTCACACACGCATTCATATTCTTACAGAGACAATTTCTTCTCCAGAACATTTTATTTTCACATACACAATTTCTTTATTGAACACATTTTCACACGTTCGTTTCAATCATATGAACTATTTCAACTCCACACATTACACATACATACATACATACATACATACATATATGCACACAGCATTCATCAGTCCACATACACACAAGTTCAATAAACGCTTTATTTAAACAGCCTATTGCCTGTGAATTATTATTTTGCCTTGCATGTGACATTGCTTGTATTATGAACATGTAACCGGGATTCCCCCTAGAATCCTGACAATGGACTCAACCTATTTTGTATTCCTGTTTTCCTAATTCTTTCTGGGCTATGTTTGGTGTTGATGAAGCTGTTGAATAAAATTTATTTAAATTGTAGAGAGGAAGTTTGTCCTTTTGTCAGCCCAAACTTGGTGACCCTTTTCTTCATAGCAAGCAAAGCAAGTAGGATGGATACCAACGCAGCAACTCCACTACAAAAATGGGCATCTGGAATCTTCTCTCAAGCCTTAAATTCAATTAAGGTATGTTAATTAAAAGTATACAAATTCTGTTTAATATCTTTATTTTCTTGCTATTTTGTCTGTAACAAAAAAAATGTAATACTACTACTAATTCTAAGAAAATCTATTAAAATTATATCCACATTGAGATTATTATATTTTAACCTTTTGTGTATAATACGCCATTTAAATCTATTAAAATTATACCCACATTGAGATTATTATATTTAAACCTTTTGTGTGTAATACGTCATTAAAATCTAGTAAAATTATACCCACATTGAGTTTATTTATATTTTAACCTTCCGTATGTAATACGACATTAAAATCTATTAAAATTATATCCACTTTGAGATTATTATATTTTTACATTTTGTGTGTAATACGTCATTAAAATCTATTAACATTATATCCACATTGAGATTATTATATTTTTACATTTTGTGTGTAATACGTCATTAAAATCTATTAAAATTATATCCACATTGAGATTATTATATTTTTACATTTTGTATGTAATATGTCATTAAAATCTATTAAAATAATAGCCACTTTGATATTATTATATTTTTACATTTTGTGTGTAATACGTCATTAAAATCTATTAAAATTATAGCCACTTTGAGATTACTATAACTTTACATTTTGTGTGTAATATGTTATTCAAATCTATTAAAATTATTACCATTGAGATTATTATATTTTTACATTTTGTGTGTAATACGTCATTAGAATCTATTAAAATTATAGCCACTTTGTAGATTATTATATTGTTAAATTTTGTGTTTACTACGTCAGTAAAATCTATTAAAATTATAGCCACATTGAGATTATTATATCTTTACATTTTGTGTGTAATATGTCATTCAAATCTATTAAAATTATTACCATTGAGATTATTATATTTTTACATTTTGTGTTTAATACGTCATTAAAATCTATCAAAATTATAGCCACTTTGATATTATTATATTTTTACATTTTGTGTGTAATACGTCATTAAAACATCCATTAAAATGTAGTATCAACACTTCTTAAAGAAATCTATTTAAATCATACACCCATTGTATACAATCTTTACGTGTTTATATTTTGTCTGTAACATTCAATTAAATTGTTGAAACAGATCATGAAATAAATCCATTAAAATTAGACAAACCTTTATTTATGTTTGCCGGTTACACTATTAATTTTTTAATGGGGATAAATTCTAAAAGAAATCTATTAAAATAATTGTGTTTTGTTCTGTAACAGCTTATCGAATTTCAAAGCACTTTGTCCATTATCTTTATATGCTTATAGTTTGTCTGTAATACTCCATTAACTTTTTTAAAGAAACGCTCTTTGTATACAAAGCTTTCTCTCCCATGTCGAGCCCCTTAACAAAATCTTAATAAGAGATTAGATTACAGCTGTGGATGAGAGGAATAAATAATGCCCCCCTCCTGCTGACATGGGAATCACTTCCGTTTGAAGTCTTTCTTAATGGCTCAGAAACACCTTCGATTCAGCGTAGGACACTCAACCGCCTGAGAACGGGAATGGAGTAATCGAAAGTTGCTATCGCTAGATGGAGCTAGAAAACCGACCCAACTGCGAATGTGGAAAAGTGGGCCATATGATGCAGCATTGCCTTGTCTTCCCTCTACTGACCAACCAGTGCAGCTTGAAAGATCTTGCAGAGTAGGACAAGAATGCAAAGGACGATGTGAAAAAAAGTGGGAAACTGTCGAATGGTCACATGCTTCAAGTTATTTATCTACCTCCCACAAGGTAAGATGTGACACAAGGTCTGGAAAGTGGGATTAGATAAGCCAGCGCTTGAGAGGTGAGCACTCTGGCCATTTAAAAATTGCCTGGGCAGCCCCGTCGGCATTCCCCGGTAGAGGCGCGTCAGACAGTAAGCAATAAAGTTACTCCTCCCCAAAGAGGGGAGGCAAAGCCTGGGAGGGTGCACCTCCTAGAGCTGCACAGGACCGGCAACCCCCAATAGACCGGCGTAAATCCAGACACAACGGCCCGGACGATACCGGTTTATTAGGCGGGGTAAAACACCTTGGTTGAATCACATGCTTCAAAAACGCGCAAAGAAGATGATTTGCATACGTTCTCTTCGGCCGTACATAAACGAACTATATTTTAACCTGTTGTGTGTAATACGTCATTAAAATCTATTAAAATCATATCCACATTGAGATTATTATATTTTAACCTTTTGTGTGTAATACGTCATTAAAATCTAGTAAAATCATATCCACATTGAGATTATTATATTTTAACCTTTTGTGTGTAATACGTCATTAAAATCTAGTAAAATCATATCCACATTGAGATTATTATATTTTAACCTTTTGTGTGTAATACGTCATTAAAATCTAGTAAAATCATATCCACATTGAGATTATTATATTTTAACCTTTTGTGTGTATACGTCATTAAAATCTTGTAAAATCATATCCACATTGAGATTATTATATTTTAACCTTTTGTGTGTAATACGTCATTAAAATTTAGTAAAATCATATCCACATTGAGATTATTATATTTTAACCTTTTGTATGTAATACGTCATTAAAATCTATTAAAATTATGTAGAAGACACCACGTCTGAAATTGTTTTCTCTAATATATGTTGCTGCAACAGCGTTTACTCTGCTCGGGTTGAGACGGTTTCTTTCCTAACCTGCATTACATCTCGACCATAGAGGCCCATGCACGGTGGTTCTGAGAAAGGTCGCTGCAGATGGCTAACCAATCACGATGTCACAATCGAAGGCCGACCACCTGTGGACCTGAGAGCTCAGTCAAATCTTCCTTGATGGTTGTTGTACATGTTTTTGCGCCACCCAGACAGAGAGGTAGGGAAGATTACATCATGAATACGCTTTCACATCGAGCGACGAGACGTATGTCTAAACCATCGAAGACGTCGCTGCAACAGAATAGATGGCAGAGACTTAAGATTGAGGTATTGGCGGAGAACAGCAATTGGAACACAATCACTTCACCGGCAATACAATATGTGACGTAGGCAGTCATTGTCAAAGATTTCTCATGTATAAATTCTGTTTCTACTTTTATTGTGCACATATAGCATCAATATGTAATTCTATTTCGATATTAATCTCCGGTTTTAATTCGACTATGTTCTTTAAAAAAATAAATTCCAAGCGATTTTATCGATTACATATTTAATCCTGTCGATATTTTATTTTTGATTAGTGATATTTAGAAGAAAAAAGAGGAGCTGTTCTCTCGAAGAAAATCTACTAATAGGACACTCAACTGCTTGAGAACGGGAATGGAGCAATCGAAGTTGCTATCATAATGAACTGAGAACAAATTTATTAACAAGCATTTTTTTGCCGGCTCACTGGTATTAATTCGTGTTTCAAGCGTTTTAATTGACTAATCGACATAGGTTTAACCAATCGCTGCATTTGTTAAAAATTATAGAATGGTTAATAGGAGAGATTAATTTTATTTATTTTGAAGTAATACCGATAATTTTATCTTTTAAAAAATCTTTTCAGGTTTACGAAAAAATAATTCCAGGTGGAAATGCTTTCATCTGTACATGAAATTTTTGATTTTATTTGGGTGGATTAAAATGCGAGGTATATTTAATTAAGTAATTATTTACGTTTTAATCTTATATAATTTTGAGTTGACAACACACCCCTTGAACACAACTTTTTTTTACAAACCTAGTTTCACTCTAAATAATTTACGTGACTAAAATATAATTTTACATACAAAAAAATAAGTAAATAAAAATCACATAAAATTTCGGTTTCTCCGATAACAAGTCGGCCATTTTAATTTTTTGCTAATAAATGTAAAAAAAAAAATTACTTCGTCACTCTTTGAAATTTGGAAGGAATTTGGAAGCATTTAAACTGTCGAATATGAAGTTATTTGTAGCCTTAACATTCTTAGCAAATCCTTATGTATTAAAAGATTGAATGTCTTGGAAGCTACTTAAATCCAATCATTTTATAAATAACGATTAAATGAACATTACAGTAAACATATTATATAGTTTTATAATAAGTTGGTTTAATTAATTATCACGCAATAATTAAATTTAACGTACAAAGTTCTATTTAAAAACTAAATAATCCTACTAAAATTAAATTAATAATTAACTATAAAAACAATCACCACCCCCAAAAAGAAAAGGTATTGCAAAAAGCTAAACAAAATTAATAGTAAAAGACTCCCTCACAATTAAAATTTTATTTCGTTTTCTGTATAAGTTTAACCAATGTGCAAAAAAATAAATATAAGTGTAGTCAATGTGCAAAAAAATAAGTATAAATTTAACCAATGTGTAAAAAATAAATATAAGTTTAGTCAATGTGCAAAAAAATAAATATAAATTTAACTAATGTGCAAAAAAATACATATAAGTTTAACCAATGTGCAAAAAAATAAATATAAGTTTAACCAATGTGCAAAAAATAAATATAAATTTAACCAATGTGTCAACAAATAAATATAAATTTAACCAATGTGCAAAAAAATAAATATAAGTTTAACCAATGTGCAAAATCATAAATATAAGTTTAACCAATGTGCAAAAAAAAAAGTTTAACCAATGTGTCAAAAAATAAATATAAGTTTAACCAATGTGCAAAAAAATAAATATAAGTTTAACCAATGTGTAAAAAAATAAATATAAGTTTACCCAATATGCAAAAAAATAAATATAAGTTTACCCAATATGCAAAATAATAAATATAAGTTTAACCAATGTACAAAAAAATATATAAGTTTAGCCAATGTGCAAAAAAATAAGTTTGACCAATGTGCAAAAAATAAATATAAATTTAACCAATGTGTCAAAAAATAAATGTAAATTTAACCAATGTGCAAAAAAATAAATATAAGTTTAACCAATGTGCAAAATCATAAATATAAGTTTAACCAATGTGCAAAAAAATAAATATAAGTTTAACAAATGTGTCAAAAAATAAATATAAGTTTAACCAATGTGCAAAAAATAAATATAAGTTTGACCAATGTGATAAAAAATAAATATAAGTTTAACCAATGTGCAAAAAAATACATATAAGTTTAACCAATGTGTCAAAAAAATAAATATAAGTTTAACAAATGTGTCAAAAAATAAATATAAGTTTACCCAATGTGCAAAAAAATAAATATAAGTTTAACAAATGTGTCAAAAAATAAATATAAGTTTAACCAATGTGCAAAAAATAAATATAAGTTTGACCAATGTGATAAAAAATAAATATAAGTTTAACCAATGTGCAAAAAAATAAATATAAGTTTAACCAATATGCAAAAAAATAAATATAAGTTTACTCAATATGCAAAATAATAAATATAAGTTTAACCAATGTACAAAAAAATATATAAGTTTAACCAATGTGCAAAAAAAAAAAGTTTGACCAATGTGCAAAAAATAAATATAAATTAAACCAATGTGTCAAAAAATAAATGTAAATTTAACCAATGTGCAAAAAAATAAATATAAGTTTAACCAATGTGCAAAATCATAAATATAAGTTTAACCAATGTGCAAAAAAATAAATATAAGTTTAACCAATGTGTCAAAAAATAAATATAAGTTTAACCAATGTGCAAAACAATAAATATAAGTTTAACCAATGTGCAAAAAATAAATAAGTTTAACCAATATGCAAAAAATAAATATAAATTTAACCAATGTGAAAAAAATAAATATAAGTTTAACCAATGTGCCAAATATAAAATTAAACTAAAATGACTTCGCAGCATCTCGAACAACGCTCAATAGCTACAGCTATTTTTCTATAGACATTGATTTTAATTCTTAAATGTTCTAAATTTGATTCTTATAATATCTATATTTTGGCGTTTAAAAAGCACGTTAATCTAAAAATATAACAAAAACTTTTTGGATAACGTCAGCATTATCAAGTTAATCTGTATTATTATTATTATTATTATTATTATTATTATTATTATTATTATTATTATTATTATTATCAATATTATTATCATTATTATCATTATCATTATTATCGTCATTATCATTATTATTATCATTATTATCATTATCATTATTATCGTCATTATCATTATTATTATTATCATCATTATCATTATTATTATTATCATTATTATCATCATTATTATCATCATTATCATTATTATTATTATCATTATTATTATTATCATTGTTATCATCATTATCATTATTATTATTATTATTATTATTATCATCATTATTATTATTATCATTATTATTATTATTAGTATTATTATCATTATTATTATTATTAGTATCATTATCATTATTATTATTATTATTATTATTATTATTATTATTATCATCATTATTATTATCATCATTATCATTATTATTATCATCATTATCATTATTATTATTATCATTATTATCATCATTATCATTATTATTATTATCATTGTTATCATCATTATCATTATTATTATTATTATTATTATTATTATTATTATTATCATCATTATTATTATTATTATCATTATTATTATTATTAGTATCATTATCATTATTATTATTATTATTATTATCATCATTATTATTATTATCATCATTATCATTATTATTATCATCATTATCATTATTATTATTATCATTATTATCATCATTATCATTATTATTATTATCATTGTTATCATCATTATCATTATTATTATTATTATTATCATCATTATTATTATTATTATCATTATTATTATTATTAGTATCATTATCATTATTATTATTATTATTATCATCATTATTATTATTATCATCATTATCATTATTATTATCATCATTATCATTATTATTATCATCATTATTATTATTATCATCATTATTATTATCATCATTATTATCATCATTATCATTATCATTGTTATTATCATTATTATTATCATTATTATTTCATAGTATCCCAACTTTTGAATGTTTTTAGTTGGATGTTTCTTTTTTAAACATTAAGTCAATTCCCTTGACTTTAGACATTCAAGCTGTACCTTAACACTTTCGCCGTTCCTAATAGGCAAGCCTTTTGCAGAATTGAAAAAAAGAAATTGTCTCATCAATCTGTTTAAGCCATTTATGGTGGCTTTTCGTTATGATTCCAAGCGTTCTAGTTACAACGGGAATCACCTTTACTTCTTTGCCTTTCCATAGACTAACACATTTCCATTTTAAATCTTGATTTTTTTCGTGTTCTTTCTCCTACATTCTGGTATCAAAGGTACACGCTATATCAATGATTAAGTAAGTTCTCTTGTTTTTGTTTAGAAAGATTAAGTCGAGTTTGGAATGTTCAAGAACCTTATCAGTCTGTATGCGCATGTTCCAAAGAAGTTTAACATTGTCGTTCTCCTGTACCACTTCTGGCTAATGCTCATACCACTTCTGGCTAATGCTCATACCACTTCTCATTGTGGTCCAATACATAAAATTGGCATATATTCCAGTATAGTACCTGAGCGACTTTGTCGTGTCTACATTTTTTATATTGACGTTGTGCTAGCATAAGGCATTAAGATACAAAATGCGCTAAGGTTTCTTCCCTTTCATTACACAATCGGTACATTATTATTATTATTATTATTATTATTATTATTATTATTATTTACTCACTAAGAGTTCTTACAAAGTCAATCATCAGTGATTGCTCACCGATGGAGTTCCCTGGAGTCTGAGTGACAACAAATCTCCCTAGATTTCCAGTACTCTCCACCTCTTTCAATAACCATTGCAAATGACTTTGCATCATCGCAACAGCTGCTTACCATTGATTTCTTGCTGGCAACGACCATTGGTCTTCTTAGGGATTAGGATGGCAATAAGCCTCCCCAAGGTCCCAGAACTCTCTGTACTCTTTCAGTGGAGATTTGGGTAGTGCTTTCCCTCCTCGGTCTTTTCATCCTCTTTGACCCTTCACAACTATTTTGTGTGCCTTCAGCCGAGGCTGGTGCCATCCCTTTTTGAGAGGGGGTGGGGGGCAGTTTATTAAATTTGTTGCCGTTTCTTATTTATTTGCCGGTTTTTTTTATCTACTATTCCTCCTCCTCCTCCTCCTCCTCCTCCTCCTCCTACTACTACTACTACTACTACTACTACTACTAATAATAATAATACTGTATCCGCTTTTGATGAATTCAAAAAAACTGAAACTGTCCCAAATCCCATAATCTGACCTCCTCTCCTCCAAAATAAAATCGTGGCACCGGCCTTGGGTAGTACCAGACAAAATGGTCGTGAACACTCAGGGAGGATGGAAAGAGAGAGAAGGTAGAGCAACAACCAGACCTCTACTGGAAAGGCGCAGAGAAAACTGGATTCTTGGAGAAGCATATTGCCATTCTAATTTCAAATAAGGATTGATATAACCAATGGTGAGCGGCTGTTGCGATAACGCAAACGGATTAGCAACAGTTATTGAAAGAGGCGAAGAGTACTATAAATCTAGGGAGGCTTGTTGTCACTCAGACTCCAGGGAACACCACATGATATTTTCAGTGTGAACTCCTAGTGTGTACAAATAATAATAATAATAATAATAATAATAATAATAATAATAATAATAATAATAATAATAATAATATGGAAATCTGGGGAGACTTGTTGTCACTCAGATTCCAGGGAATACCACCGGTTGTCGGTGAGCAATCACTGATGACCTGTGTGAGAAATCCTAGTGAGTAAATAATAATAATGATAATAATAACAATAATAATAATATGCAAAAAAACGGTACAAACACAAACCAGAAACTGTACTAGAAAACGAAAAACACAAAATCCTATGGGATATGAATGTACAAACAGACAAACCCATAACAGCAAGGAGACCGGATATGATAATAATCAATAAGAAAGAAAAATCCTGCAAAATCGTGGACTTTGCAGTTCCAGCAGACCACAGAGTGAAGATCAAAGAGACGGAAAAAAGAAGCAAATATACTGAACTTGCCAGAGAATTGAAAGGAATATGGAACATGAAAAAAGTCAGTATAACACCAATAATCATAGGAGCACTAGGAACAGTCCCCAAAAACATGGAGAAAAGACTAGGAGAAATAGGAATCAAAGGGATAACTGAGACCATACAAAGGACACTAATGATCAAAACAGCTACAATCCTGAGAGATGTCCTCGAATGCGGAAACCAACCCACATAAGCAACGAATGGAGAACAAACACATGGAAGCACAAAACAACAGAATCGGGGAAATACAACCGCACGAATGAGGCGCAAGCTGACGCCACAAAAATTATGGACAGAGGGTCGAGGAGGGAAAGCGCAAACCAGACCTCCACTGGAAGAGCGCGGACAGCTCTGGGACCTTGGGAAGGCTTGTTGCCACTCGGGCCCCAGAGGGGACCAATGACCCTTATCAGCGGGAAATCGTTGGTAGGTGGCTGTTGCGATTACCGCAAGGTCATCAGCGGTGATGAACGAAAAGAGGTGGAGCATACTGGAGGCCTGAGGAGACTTGTTGTCACTCGGACTCCAGGGAATACCACAGGTTGTCGGCAGTGGGCGACCACTGACGATGACCAGTGTGATAACTCCTAGTGAGTAAATAATAATAATAATAATAATAATAATAAACCAAGTGGCTTACAATAATAATAGGATGGAACGGAGAAGACTGAAAATATAGGGAGACTTGCTGTCCCTCTGATTCAAGGGAGAATCACAGCGTTAAATCATAGGTAAAGTCAGTATGACAACTTGAAATGAGTAATAATGATGCAATCAGGTTACCTCTGGTAATGCTACTACTACTAATATTACTATTATTATTAATTATTATTATTAATAATAAAACTAATAATATTACTACTACTAATAATAATATTATTAATTATTATCATTAATAATAAACTAATAATATTACTACTACTAATAATAATATTATTAATTATTATTATTAATAATAAAACTAATAATATTACTACTACTAATAATAATAATAATCTTTACAAATTATATCATTACTAATTATTATTATTATTATTATTAATAATATTAGTGCTATTACTAATAATATTTTTATTATTACTAATTATATTATTACTAATTATTATTAACACTAATAATATAACTATTACCAATAATGTTATTTATAATTGTTATTATCACTAAAACTATTATAAATTATTAATTCTTATATTATTACTAATTATATTATTACTAACACTACTAATATTATAATAATTACCAATAATGTTATTATTAATAATTATTATTACTAAAACTATTATTAATTATTAATACTTATATTATTACTAATTATGGTATTACTAACACTAATAGTATCATAACTGTTACCAACAATGTTATTAAACATTATTATTACTAAAACTATTATTATTAATACTCATATTATTCTTACTAATTATATTAGTGTTGTGAAGTTGTTCCACAGTAAATAATAAATAAAGGAAGTCAAGTCGAGGGTTTGTTTAACAAGCGTATTAACAAAGTAAAATGACTAGCTCTTGGCTAGACAGTTACAAGACTGTGCTTTTTCTCTGGTGACTCGCACTATTTATAGTGACAACCGGTGTAGTTTCTTCTGTGTAAGAACGGCCGGTGTAACAATTAGTTATATCAATATTATTATTATTAATAATACTATTAATTATTATTATTAATTATTATTATGAAGAGTATTAATTATTATAATTACTATTAATAATATGTTTATTATTATTACTTAATAATATTATTTTTTGTTAGTTATTATTAGTAATACTAATAAACGTTGTCACAACCTAGTTAGGTACAAGTTACATATTATCCCCGGAATTTCTAAGGTACTACTACTACTACTACTACTACTACTACTACTACTACTACTACTACTACTACTACTACTACAACAACAACAACAACAATAATAATAATAATAATAATAATAATAATAATAATAATAATAATCATAATAATAATAATAATAACAACACCTCCACTGGAAGAGTGCGGAGAATACTGGGACCTTGGGGAGGCTTATTGCCACCCAAATCCCAGAGAAGACCAATGGTCCTTACCAGCGAGAAATCAATGGTAAGTGGCGGTTGCGATACCGCAAGGTTATTTGAGTTGGTTATTGAAAAGAGGTGAAGAATACTGGAAATCTGGGGAGGCTTGTTGTCACTCAGACTTCTGGAAATACCACTAGTTGTTGTCGGTGAGCAATTACTGACGATGATTTGTGCGAGAATTCCTAGTGAGTACAAATAAATAAATAATAATAATAATAATAATAATAATAATAATAATAATAATAATAATAATAATAATAATAATAATAATAATAATAATAATAATAACCGCACGAGAGAGGCGCAAGCATAGGCTGACGCCACAAAAATTATGGACAGAGGGTCGAAGAGGGAAAGCGCAAACCAGACCTCCACTGGAAGAGCGCGGACAGCTCTGGGACCTTGGGAAGGCTTGTTGCCACTCGGGCCCCAGAGGGGACCGATGGCCCTTATCAGCGGGAAATCGTTGGTAGGTGGCTGTTGCGATTACCGCAAGGTCATCAGCGGTGATGAACGAAAAGAGGTAGAGCATACTGGAGGCCTGAGGAGACTTGTTGTCACTCGGACTCCAGGGAATACCACAGGTTGTCGGCAGTGGGCGACCACTGACGATGACCAGTGTGATAACTCCTAGTGAGTAAATAATAATTCTTCGTAAGAAGAAGAAGAAGAAGAAGAAGAAGAAGAAGAAGAAGAAGAGGAGATAAGAAATAAGCTAGGTCTACCTAAGCCGTAATAATCTGTTACGTAATCTTTTTTCATCTATGTAAATATAAACCGTTTTTTTTTGTTGCGTATACGATTTAAGACTCGGACAACTAAGATGTCGTTATTTGTTTTACATAATATATATTATACATATATGGTTTATATTTATTTTAAGTTTGAAATAGTTTCATTAAGTCTAATGTAAAGGCCACGAGCGGGGCACTCTGGATGGTTGCGAAGTTGACTTGATTAGTACCTTCGGCTTTCTCCCGAAGGAGGAGGTAACGCCTGGTCGGATGACCGAACAATACTTCACTTTGAGGGCCTTTGCCGGGTATGTAACTAATAACCGCACCCTTTTGGTCAGGGGCAAAGTGTGGTATATTTTCTGATGCTACAGTTAATATTTCCTGTCCTCGGTCAGTAAAAGGGGAAATCCTTCAAGACTGAGGAAATTTTTTCGTCACAATCGAGAGTGTCCGTTTTGGGGGAGGTAAGTAAATAGGGACAACAGATCTCCGCGCTTGTATCACAGTGGAGTATGGTTCTTGCGGCCCTAGAAGGCAATCCTCCCAGGCATTAACCACCCCTTCGTGGGGAAACGACAGGACGGGGGAGAGGGTGTTGACGATCACCTGAGGTGCCCTCACCGGTGAATGCCGACGGGTCACAGACAAATTTTGCATCCGTCAAGAGCGTCTACTTTTTTTGGGGGGAAGCAGAACTCCCCATTATAAATCTTGCTGCATGCTATTTTACTTCTTTTCAGTCTCGAGAAACAATGGCCACCCCCTGTAAGGGCTTGTGTGCAGGGGTGTCTATAGTGGAGCAAGTGTTGCGTAATTTACAACCGTACATCTGCTGAACCGGCGTTGCTTGAGTCCGATAACAAGGATAAGCAGAGAAAGACTGGTATTATTTAGGAGTTTTTTTTTTCTTTCTAGACTTCGGCTAAAAGTAAAGTGTAGTATCTGTTTGATGTGTAGTAGTCTTTTCTATGTAGCATAATTTCTGTCCTCGGTCAGTCAAGAAAAATCCATCTAGACTGAAACAATTTAAATATTTGTCATAATCCAGAGTGCCCGTTTTTTTTTAGGGGAGGGGGGGAATTTTCCCCCACATTAAAAAAACAAACAAACTTGTGTCTAACTCTGCCCTCGTGGGGAGGCAAGTAGATAGGGACTAGTTGCACAACTAAGTTTTCAGAATCTAGTCTACCCTACTATTTATAGGTGGAGGGAGAATATATGGATTCATACATTTCCAAAGGGCATTTGCAGTTGTGTGAGTGTGTGTCGGTGGGATGGAGGTGGTAAATCAACGCTATAGATAATAATCTATCTAATCTAAAGGAATACATGCAAATGATTTTTCCATCTCTGCTAACTTTATGAACATCAAAATTCATGATGAAGAATATTTATTTACTCCTCTGCAGGAGTTAGGCACAAGGCCAGTTTTATCTTACTCCCACAAGTAAGATGTGACCACAGCTTGGGTCGAGTAAGTGGGGTTAAAAGCCAGCGCTCGAGAGGTGAGCACTCTGGCCATTTAAAAATTGCTTGGGCAGCCCCGTCGGCATTCCCCGGTAGGGGCGCCTCAAGCAGTAAGCAATAAACTTACTCCTCCCCAAAGAGGGGAGGCGAAGCCTGGGAGGGTGGACCTCCTAGAACTGCACAGGACAAACCCACAGACAGGTGGAATCAAGCCCCGAAGGACAAGACGACATCCGTCTATAGGGGTGCAGTATCCATCGGAACAGATACTACACTTACCGTATATATAGTAAACTGAAAACACCCTCACACATATTTAGATCTTCTTAATTTGCATATTCATTATATAAACAGCTTCTAATAAATTAACATTCTGTAATATACAATTGTAATTTTGCATTGTCATATTTTCTTATATATACGCAATATTTTCGTCGATAGTAAAACGTCCGAGGTCGTTGAGTTGCTGAGAACAGATACTACACTTTGATCTTAGCCAAAAAGGGCACGTAACCATTAAAAAATGTATTTCTATGGCTCGGCATTTTTAAATGAATGAAACAAAAAGATGATTATTTCATTTATTACTCTATCATCTTTTAATGGGGGTTAGTGCAGTATCGGTTCTGTTGTCATAAGACTGTGCTCCCAGGAATTACCTCCTCTCTTTTTAAAGGGTTGGGGTAATCCTCCAGGTATTACATCTTTCTTTGGAGGAGAGGCTAATGTAATATCTGTTCTGGTGTAATGAGAACATCTTCCCATGGACTACCTTCTCCTTTTTTTTTGGGGGGGGGGGTATGGGGTTAGTGTAATATATGTTCTATTTTCATTATACCATACTCACAGGCATTACCTTCTTCTTTTATGGGGGGGGGGCGATCCTCCCAAGTATTACCTCCTTTTATTGGGGGCAGTATATTATATGTTCGTTCCTCATAATAACATCCTTCCATGATTATGTTCCCTGTTTGTGGGGGAGGGGTAGTGTACTATCTGTTCTGTTGTCATGATATCATCCTCCCAGGCATTAACTCCTCCATTGGCGGGCGAGAGGGTCAGTATATGATATGTTCGTTCAGCATGATATCATCCTTCGATGCTGGCAAAAATATGCTCCCTCCAGTCGCATAATTTTGCTAGTAAGTATATATATATATATATATATATATATATATATATATATATATATATATATATATATATATATACTCACAGCTTCAAGACTAGACCGACACATTCTTCACACATATTTTTTCGTATCATTGTAGATTAACACCCTCATCTACCCCACTCCAAAAGTATAAAAAATAGATTCTACCTTTTTAGGCGATTACGTGTGAATACCCTGAAAAGCTTGGCGGAAAGAAAAAAATTCTTTTAGAATTTAGAGTGGCGGATCAGTTTCGCATATAAATTTAACTGGAAATAATCTATTTCCGAACTACTCTAACGTTTTAGGTCAGTTAACCTTTTTCTTTTGCTATGTGAGATAAGTTTTCTGCCTTTTTGGGGGGCGGTTCTACTTTTTAGGCGATTACGTCTTTTTTTACAGAGTTAGGGTTAGTGGTATTTTTTGGTTGTTGTTGTTAACTGACCTAAAAAGTTAGAATGGCTCAGAAATGGAGGTGATCATTTTATCTTTATATATATATATATATATATATATATATATATATATATATATATATATATGAAACTGATCCCCTACTTTAAATTCTAAAAAGTTGTTTTTTGTTTAAATTTTTAAAAAATTTCCACGAAGGTTTTTCAGGGTGTTCACACGTAATCACATAAAAAAAGTAGAATCTCATTTTTTTTTATTTTGGATGAGGGTGTTAATCTACGAATTTACCATTTTTTTCATGAAAAGGAGAATACGACACCCAGAATAAATGGCATATGTTTTGTGCGTGATACACCCCCCCCCCTCACAGACACACAAGGAGTTGCGGGTACTTTTTCTATTTATCTTCCTTCCACAAGGTACATGTGACACAAGGTCGGGAAAGTGGGAAAGAACCAGCGCTCGAGAATTTGAGCACTCTGGCTGTTTAAAAATTGCCTGGGCAGCCCCGTCAGCATTCCCCGGTAGGGGCGCCTCAGACAGTAAGCAATAAACTTACTCCTCCCCAAAGAGGGGAGGCAAAGCCTGGGAGGATGAACCTCCTAGAACTGCACATGACCGACAACCCCCAATAGACTGGCGTAAATCCAGACCCAAAGGCCCGGACAATACCGGTTTATTAGGCGGGGTAAAAAAAAAAAACCCTTTTTCGCAGAAATGTACGAAACATGTTTAAACTTCATCTTAACACAACACCGAACGTAAGTTAAGTTGAAACACGGCCGGCGACCACTGAGACACTTCTTCGACAGCTGGAACAGCTACAACCTCCTTTTTTTTTTCTTTTTTTTTTCAAGTCCTGCCAATCGACTATATCATCTACCAGCGAACATAATTGGTACCGCTGTCGAAGGCAATTACGCTAGAATTATGTGAAATTTTTATTATCCTACCATTTTTTATCCACGTAGATCGTCGTATTCATTAAGTTATGTGTACGGGGGAAGGTGGCTAAAACGCACACGTACACTGTGACATACAGTCACACACACACACACACGGTCACACGGTCAGTGTCACACATAGTTATCCTTTGTACAAAAACGGAATCGTCGTTGGTCTTAATAAAATCCAAGTCTATATACGACAAATTTAAAACCAGATCTAAATATACACGTAATTATTATTCGAATGAGTTAATTAATTATTTAAAATATATAAAATAAACTGCACTTTAGAACCTAACGAAACGAAATAGGTGTGTCGATCGCTTAGTGTCATAGTGTGTCACACACACACACACACACACACACACACACACACACACGTTTTTTTTTTTTCAAATTTATTTTTATTTAAAAATTTTTTATTTGGTTTTATAATTATAATATTAAACATCCGGGATTTTAATTTAAAACCGGCGAAAAGGACTTGGAAAAAAAAAAAAGTTATAATTTGAAAAGACATAAAGAATAAATGTGTAACATAAGTATATTTAGAAAAAAATATTAATTTTTATTTATTTTTTGTTGTTGTTTATTTCGTTTTTTTTTTAAAAAAAACTTTACAATTTTATAACTAATAAATATGTTTCCAAAAATATTTAGGTAAAGTGTATCTCTTTGCTTTTTTGGCTAGGAGCAAAGTGTAGTATCTGTTACTACACTTCGTCTTTTCTGTCCTCGCTCAGTGAAAGATAAATCTTTCTAGACTAAGGCAATTTAAATTTTTGTCCCAATCCTGAGTGCCCCTTTTTGGGGAACTGGATTTTCTACACATTAAAAACTGGCCTTGTGTCTCACACTGCCCTCGTGGGGATACAAGTAAATAGGATATATATATATATATATATATATATATATATATATATATATATATATATATATATATGTGTGTGTGTGTGTGTGTGTGTGTGTGTGTGATTCACATACAGCTGTTTCGTCGTATCACAGATCTTCAGTGTGGCTAAACTAAGCGATATATATTATACATCATTTTTGAAAAAAATATTCGAAGAATTATAATTTGAAAAGATTAAAGAATAAATATAAAAACCTATAAAAGTAACGATGCTTTTTTTTTTAAAGAATCGTACCTTCCTCGGTTCTATTTATCTTCCTCCCACAAGGTAAGATGTGACACAAGGTCGGGAAAGTGGGATTTGAAAAACCAGCGCTCGAGAATTTGATCACTCTGGTCATTTAAAAATTGCCTGGACAGCCCCGTCGGAATTCCCCGGTAGGGGCGCCTCAAGCTATTAACAATAAACTAACCCCCTCTCAAAGGGTGAGAAGGCAAAGCCTGGGAGGGTGGACCTCCTAGAACTGCACAGGACGGACAACCGATAGACCGGCGTAAATCCAGACCCGAAGGCCCGGACAATACCGGTTTATTAGGCGGGGTAAAAACTCCTGGTTGAACTTCCTTGGTATTTCGTTAAAAAAAACTTTAATTGTATAACTGTTTCCAAAATAGGCCAGTAAAGTATACCTAAATATGCATCGAAATACTTTGGACACATTTGGGTTAACATCTTTTTTCTTTTACAGGAACCAATAATTATTTGTTTATTTTGAAGCATTTGACTCGATCTTGGCCTTTTGGCTCGGCACAAAGTGTAGTATCTGTTCTGATGTTATAGTTCATCTAGTTTGTCCTCTGTCAGCGAAGGAGAATTCCTTCAAGACTGAGGCAATTTTAATTTTGGTTCCAATCCAGAGTGCCCCTTTTTGAGGACCTGGATTTTTTCCCCTTACATTAAAAATCGCCCTTGTGTCTAACTCAGCCCTCGTGGGGAGTTGACTTGCAAATAGATACTCAATAACTGTAAAAATGGGTTTCTTGCTAAAATTTATCAGAAAAAAATATTAATATAAATAAATAAATAAATAATTATAATAATAATAATAATAATAATAATAATAATAATAATAATAATAAATAATCATGCACATACCACCTGGGTATCGCGGGTTTGAGACTGATTGTTAGTCAGTGGTTGTTTATGTGTATGTGTGTGTGTGTGTGTGTGTGTGTGTATAAACGAGCACCTGGGATGGAACCTCTGATTCGCTAGTCCGCCATACTCACCACTGAGCTGAAAACTAGCAAGTGCCCTCCCCAACTCCCAAGAAGAAGGAGGAGGCAATAGCACAAGTTGTATACGAAGTTGTCAAGGTGTGAGGAAAGTACCAGTGTGTTGGCAACGTGTATGTATAACTAACCCAGTACCTGGGTAGGAGTGGGGCGGAGAATAAAAACAAAAAAAACAACAACAACAACCCTCAGAATCCCTAGCCGTCGTTGTCATCATTAAGCCAACCCTGCAAGTGCCCCTGATAAGAAGCAGTAGTAGTAGTCGTAATAGTAGTAGTCGTAGTAGTAGTAGAGACCCTCAGGTTGGCAGAAGGTGCAACGTGCTTTTCAAGAAGGAGAAGGATAGTATCGGGTTCGTGGCAGCGAGCATCACTTACCCAGCCTTTTTTTTTTTGCGGTGGGGAAATAATGAATATATGATAATTATTACAGTTATTTATTTCTTGTTTTGACTATCAGCAGTTTCTACTCCCGAGTGAAGCTTGCAAGTGTCCCCCCCAAAAAAATTCTCTGGTTATATTATTACTTTACAGAGTTTTAAAAAAAAAGAAGAAAAAAAGAAAGAAAGAAAGAAAGAAAAAGTTGACCAAAGAATCGGAATACGAAAGAACCTCCAAGTTGGGAGATGCGTTTTTTTGTTTTTTTTTTACTTTGAAGAATGAAGAACTAAACAGGAAAGTACCGTTTAGGAAGGAAATAATTCTTTTGATTTTTGTTTTAAAAAAAAACAAAACACACACACACACATACAAAAAAAAAGGATAAAAAAAAGAGATTTTTCTATCTATATCTGAAAACCCCGTTTTGCGTTGTTTTTTTTTTAAATTTGCGGGCTTTAAAAAAAATTAAGAAAAAAATTTAAATAAAAAAGTTATCAAAACAAAACGTCCCAACTTGAAAAAAAAAAGTGTGTATATATGTATATATATATACATGTATGTGTGTATATGAAAAAAGAAAAAAAAGTGAGATATGTCATGGGAACAAAAGTGAATGTCTCCTGCGTCTCCTCTCCAAGCCTGACCGGAAGTTGTCACTTGGGCCTAAACTTGGGCATGCGCACTTGTCGGGCCGTCGAGTGTCTCTAAAAAAAAAAAAAACATGGCCGAGATGATGGCCAGGTGCGGCAGGAGAAAACAACTTAATCCCCAAAGGAAAAATGGTAAGTCAACTAATTACCCACCGTACAAAAGAAAAGCAATACCCCAAAAATACAACCCGAGACCAAATAGATTAATTATAATATGGTCATTTTTGTTTAACTTACCTTGTTTTTTGTTTTTTTAAAAAAGAATACATCCATTGACCTGAGTATAAGCATATATTTTTTGTTTATTTGTTTTTTTTCTTGTGTTGACTGTACATATATAATACCGTATATATATATATATATGATAGTGTATATAAACTATATGTGTGCATATATACAGTTTATATATAAAGTGTGTATTTGTATAGACTTTATATTTCCTCTATTTACCAACTTTGTGACGAAAAATATAAAACAAGAATTATTTTATAATGACACACCTTTTATTTATATTTTTGACAAAAAGAAAAGAAAATATTTTTTATTGACGAAAAAAAAAATCATTTTTTATTGAATAAAAAATGCTGATTTAAAAAAAAAAAAGTTGTTTATTTTATAAACAAAAAACAACTTCAAAGCCCCCCCCCAAGATCACATCTGTTTATTTATTGCAGACCTGTATCGAGACACCCCTCATATGGTATTTGCGTACATAATAGACGCTCATAGTTAATTATTAACTTACTTACATTAATTACACGCGAATTAAAGGTATATTCTTAACACCTTTACACGATTTAAACGATTTATTATTACGCATTTTATTATAAAAAAATTTAATATTTACCTTTTTTTATCAATAATGATCTGATGTACACGCATTTTTGACCAATGCACACATAATTACCTGTATTTTTGTGTAGTTAGTTTTCTTTTTACACGTGTACAATACGTCGTGTACCTGGCCTGACAATTTTCACCGCAATCACCAGATTTCTTACCTATATAATATGAATTATACTAATTTACATATCTTACTTATTTACATACGATGTGGTACGTGTATTAGGTAAGCTGTTAGTGTGTTGAATGCACGTGTAGAATTGACATGGTTTTAGACACTTTGCTGACAGGAGATTGCTATAAAGCAACACACCCACAATGAATAATTTAATTAAAAAACAAAGAAATACGACACAATGGAGTTCTTTAAAAAAATGTGTATGTATATATTTATCAAAGATCAGATACATGTACGCACACACATATACACATACACACACCTTGAAATTAGATAATATAGAAACACCTTCAATAAGTTAGCTATAAAGTTCAATCATTATCTTGAAAAAAGTAGTTGCTCAATATTCCTTAAGTAGATGCATATATATATATATATATATATATATATGCGAGAGAGAGAAAGGAAGGATGACAGTAATCCGACGTAATGGGAAATGAAAAAGGAAAAACCAAGAAATATTTTTTTTATATATTCATCAACGTTTCGTCTTTAGTGTAAGTCTGAGGAAGTCTTACAATAAAGACGAAACGTTGATGAATATATAAAAAAATATCTCTTGGTTTGTCCTTTTTCATTTTCCATATATATATGTGTGTGTGTATTTTGACGGTTTAAATCATTTTTCAAATCAAGTTCCAAATAAAGACAATACTCAAAATAAACACTGCCCCGAAACAGCTGGAAACAGCACACCTTTGTATGCTCTTTATTTGGAACTTGATTTGAAAAATAATTTAAATATGACACACACGTATGTCTTTAATAGTAACTTGATTTGTTTAAAACATAACTTGTGTTGTGTGGGAAAATTATTCTGAAACACACAATGACAAATAGTTAGATTTGACATCTGAATACACCTACGAGTTTTTATTTATTTATAATTTGAAACCATTAAGTAAACATTTACCTTTCAACTTGTTTATATTATTTATTTACACAAACCTGTACTTTGTAATTTTCTCACATCATAAATATCAACATATATATATATATATATATATATATATATATATATATATATGGACTGATACTTTGCAAAAGGTAATTGATATTAGTAAAGGGATGTATACCTGTAAGTTAAATAAATAATTATGATTTATGTAAACTATTGTTTATTTAAGGAAAAATTTTTTTTTTTAAATAAATAACATTTTCTAACCTTAGAAATACAATTAGGTTTTACAAGCTTTTAAAAAAAATTATAATTCAGCGATTTATAAAAAAAACTTGTGTTGAGCTTTTTAGTAAAATTCTCCTTTCAGTTGAGTAGACAGACTTGGATCTAAAACGAAAAAGAACTGACATTTTTTAAAAATTAAAATATTTCGTTTTAAAACAAAAGTAGGGGTTAAATAATTAATTAATCCTTATATGTATTTATATATATATATATATATATATATATATATATATATATATATATATATATATATATTATATATATAATTTATTTTTCAGAAATACAACATTACTATTATTTGCCATTTCTTTTTTTCAATGGGAGGGGTGTCTTTTCTAAAAGAACGAATAAGTGACTAAAGTTTTATCAAAATATAAAATACTTATTAAATAAGTGTTTATTCTCGTACAACATTTTTTAAAGTTTTCGGAGAAGAAAATTCTATCTTTTATTCCTTGAAAAAAGATTTTTTTTTAATTTCTAAACATCAGGACGTTCGGAACACACCTACCTATGCGAATGGCTCATGTATGTCGTGGCCCATATAAACTTAACCAGAAGGTGATTTTACTCGTAAACAGCTTAAGCAATTTCTTGGTCTTTTTATTCATTTGAAATTAAATTATTTTCAATATTTTTTTATTTTTATATTTAATTTTAAATTAAAAAAAAATGTTTTTTAAAAAATATTTTTTTTTTACCTGAAAGAAATTTAAAAAATTTTTTAACTTTTAACCTTTCGTTTTTAAATTATATTTAAAAAAATATATCTGATAATTACATATCAAAAAATATATATATAATTAATAATTTTTTTTTTTCGTATTGAATATGTAAATGTTATTTCTCAGGTTATTATATTTGCTGTGTACTGCGCAACATATTCTGTCACTATTAATAATGGATATTTTTGTGTCATTTTATTTTTCATTTTTAAATGACTTATAACTGAAAAGTGATGACAAATAGTTTTCTTAATATGTTTTATATTTATTTTTCATTTTCCTTACATACATTTTTTAAAACATGGAATAACGTTTTTAAAAGAAGAAAAAAAAAACAACAAAAAAAACTTATATAACTGTCAAAGACTTTCTCTCTGTCGCACAGTTGAAGAGAAAATGTCTTTTAGAATTAAAAAAAAAAATGGATGTCCTAGTTAAGAATATTTAACAATATTAACATTATTAGAAATTAGGGTTTTAATATTTATTTACCATTTTTTAATATATAAATATAAACCACTTTTATAATAAAACTAAATAACGTAAGTAGGTTAGACTCCAACAACTTGCTCTGCGAGTTTGGCCTGTTTTTATTATTTCTTATCACTGATGAAAATATGGAAAAAAAAAGTATTTACAATTTTAAAAAAATCAAGATGACGAATCTTTAAAAAAATAAATAATAAATAAAATTGATATATTTTAATTCTTCTTGGTGTATTTCTTTTTAATTGTCATACGTTTGAAAGCATAATTTTTTATTTAATAATAGGGCGGTGCTTTTTTATTTTATTTTGAGAGATCCGGTCTCCTTCCTCCTGTTTCGCTTGCCTCCTCCTCCTCCATCTCCTCCTCCTCTGATGATGAAGAGAACGCAGGTGGCAGTAAACGCGTGTAAAGTGGCCGCGCTCCCCCTCCCTTACTTCTCCTTCTCTCTATATATAGAGATGGAGAAGATGATGATGGTGACGACTATTTAAGTCATCATCATCACCATCGTCATTATTACTATCAAAAGTTTTCCGCCCTATACACCATTCCTGCTGACTGGCTGCGCTTGTCAAGCCGGACATCTTCGTGGATGACGCTACCTTCCGACTTTAACTTTTTATTCTTTTGTGGAATTAAAAACAATCAAATGATCCAATTTTATTAACTTAGGATTTATTTACCTGCTTTTTATCCTTCGTTACTTTGTATAAGTTTTTGGTTAACAAAAAGAAAGTCAATATTAGTCGACTGATAGATCGTTTCGTAGTTATTTTTTTGTGGTTTGTCCATTTCCCTATTTTTTTCTTTTCTATGCATATTCTCGGATTTTACCCATATATGTATATATATATATATATATATATATATTCTCGGATTTTACCCATATATATATATATATATATATATATATATATATATATATATGGTTAAATTGTTGTTTTCCAGCCAAAATGGCGGACAATGAATCGTCTGCAGTTTTCTGATTTTTTTTCTTCCGACCTCACAAGAAGTAAACCCAAATAAATTGTTTTGGACAAATCTCCCAACTGTATTTCCTTTAAAATAATTTCAGGTAAATGTGAAATCAGTCCATCCAAAACAATTTATTTGGGTTTACTTATTCATTTGTGAGGTCGAAAAACTGCAGACGATTTATTGTCCGCCATTTTGACTGAGAAACGACAATGTAACCATATTAGCCACTTTCAAACCGTCGATGGGAGAGCGGTGACGCTTGGTATTTTAGCCCTACTAGCTAGATTTTCAGTGTTTGCGTGAAACCGCAGATATCGATGGACAATCGAACTAATGTATAGTGTTATTTGAAATTTAAAAAAAATATGTGCTCTAACATATGTAGTTGAGCACGATGTCCAGTTTTTCATAACAGTTTGATATTCATTTTCTTATCAAAGAATTGATTTTATGAAAAAAAGGGCAGAGGGTTGTCCGAAATAACACCTATACACATACTTTTCTGTTGTCCGTAAACATATAATGTGTGTGTGTAAAGAAATTCACCTTTCTTTTTAGCCAATAAACACATGTTATATGTCTGTTAGAGGGAGGGGGCGGCTTACATAGACAAGTTGTGGTTTATGTTTTTGCCAACTCCTCAAACACAATTCATTATTTAAAGATATAGATGTACCATCTTTTTTAAAATCATATATATATATATATATATATATATATATATATATATATATATATATATATCAACTCTACTTATAATTACTTTAGTATCAAGCATTATTGGAGCGAATATATACCCAATTTATTACCTTGTAATATGTCTAACCTTATCCTATATAGACTGACAAGAGGATGATGTGTGTAATTCCTAACCCAAACGGGCCGGATGTCCCATTCCTCCTGAAACCGCCGGTATCAATCAATGTCTAATCGAATTTTCACTGTATATTATTATATATACCAACCAGTTATATGTGAGAGTTATTGGATTTCAGTTCGACGGCTCATCAACCTATGGGTTATTTCGTATGCCAAATAGTGGAATGTGTCGACGAGTTGTTCATTATTTGAAGAGAACTTAGGATTGTTTAACCTAATGTACTTGTATATGTTTTGTTTTTAGTGCTGATGTTTTTAAAGTATTGTGTAATTTTCCGAAGGTCATTTGGAAGGGGGGGGGGGACTAATTGTATTTTTGGAATTTCCACTATAAGAATTGGAAATGTTTTGTTTTTTTTTGTTTTTTTTCGAGAGATAAGTACATAGTAGGATTTGTGTTTTGAAAACTTCATGTACATTCTAACAACTCTCAAAAACTTACGATGTACAGACAGATTTAAAAAAAAAAATGTTAATAAATAAAAAAAAAAAAAATTTATTTTTTTATTTTGGTAAAACAAAAGTAAATTGTACCCCCCTATCTCCCCCCTCCACCCCCCACCGATTTTTTGTTTTTTCGAGTTTAGCAGGTGTTTTTTTTTGGGGGGGGGGGGCATGTTTTTTATCCATTTTTTTTTTTGTTGCAAATTTATCTGAGAACTTTTTAAACTGCTAAAAAGATTGCTAGTAATTCTCAATTCTATCGTTATTTTCATGATATTTGCTCGACTGGGCTCCAATCTGTGGTTGCCCCCCCCCCCCTGTAAAAAATTCACAGCAAAAACTCGTCTAGCTACAACCACTGTAAATAATTTTCCTTTCTTCCTCTGTGTACCTAAAACTAAACACAACTTCCATGAGCAGAGTTTCTTTCCAAGAATTACTCGTCAGTGGAACACAATACCACGAGCCTGCTTCCCAGCTGACTAAAACATGATCGTTTTCAAGTTGAATGTTAACACATTCTTGTGGAGCCGTCGTCTTAAATAATCAAATTCTGACCATTTTCAAGCATCGTCTCCAACCATCAAAGTGTTTTTCTCATCGTCCAGTCGACACCCCCCCCCATTAACCCTTGTCCTCGAGTGGCCTTTAGACCTTGATAAGCGGTGACTCGTTCGTAAAAAATAAATTACAGATTTTTCGATTCGACATTTTTGTAGTTAGTTTACATTTCTGTATGTATTTTAGTATTCTTAATAGCTGTATTTACCCGGCGTTGTCCGGATGAAGAGAAAAATAATTCATAATATACTGGTTTACATTTTTTTTTTTTAAATAGGATTTAAAAAAAAATCGTTTTAGCTTTCTCTCGTTTTATTTTTAATTTCAATAAATATCCGATTAATAGTGAATTAAAAACAAAAATTCAATGTGCGTTTATCAAAGTTACGTTTAGACGATAAACACACACACACACACATGAAATCTTGTCTGGTGGTTTTATTAATACAGAGATGATGACACGTTTCTTGTAAGTCGCGTTCAACAATACGTCCAAAACGAATAAGAAGCGTGCGTTCAATTTTATGTGATAAGGTTGCAAGGTCATGTTTACAGGTTTTTTTTTTTTTAAATATGATTTTTTTTTTAATTCGTCTTATTTTTTCTTTATTTTATTTTTATTCAATGTGTGCGTATAAAGTTACACATCGGCGAGAAACACACATACACACGATATCTTGTAGTTTTATTAGTACGGCGATTAATATTATTATTATTATTATTATTATTTACTCACTAGGAGTTCTCACACAGGTCATCAGTGATTGCTCACCAACAACCGGTAGTATTCCCTGGAGTCTGAGTGACAACAAGTCTCCCCATATTTCCAGTATTATCCACCTCTTTTCGATAGCCACCGCACATAAATTTGCAGTATCACAACAGCCGTTTACCATTGATTTCTCGTTGGTAAGGACCATTGGTCTTCTCTGGGATTTGAGTGGCAATAAGCCTATCCGAGGTCCCAACAGTCTCTGCACTTCCAGTGGAGGTCTGGTTTGTGCTGTCCCTCCTCGGTCTTCTCATCCTCCTTGACCCTATGCAAATATTTTGTGTGGTGTCAGCCTAGGCTGGCACCATTTGTATTTTTTTTTGGGGGGGGGGGGTATTATTATTATTATTATTATTATTATTATTAATTTATTTAGTTCCGATTCTAAGTTTAACTTCTCAAGCTACTTCAACATTTATGGGTTGTTTTTTTTTTCGTCTTAACCACCTTACCAAAGAGACGACGCCCATATTCAAAGAATTGAAGACGAAAAAAAAAAAGAAGCCATGTCTGTAGTTGTTTTCTTTTTCGGCTTGTCCCAAGTTAGGATGAGAAAACAGACATTAAATAATTGGCAACATTAGCGACATAGTTGTGTCGTACATCAGGGATGAGGATGAGGGAAGTCTTATTCTTCATCATTTTTCATTTCTGGGATGCTTTGACACACACACACACACGCACCTTGTTGTCGGCCTGTTTCACTGCGCATGTGACCATTCGCCTCCAAGAGTCACTTTCTCTCTCACGACATATTTCTCCGTCTCTTCGGGTGATTTACTGACAGTGTCAAATAATATATGATTTCGAGATCTTTTGTTGTTGTTGTTATTATTATTATTATTATTATTATTATTATTATTATTATTATTATTATTATTATTATTATTACGTTGAATAACCATATTTATATTATTTTCTTTTTCATTATTAACATGACAAGTGATATGTTTAACATGCGGACATGATTAGCAGAAGGTCGGTTTAATGCGGGATGCCAACATTACAACCACCTTGTGACGATCAGAGCCATTTTTTGTATTTTATTTTAAAAAAATGCTTCTGTCTCTTCGAAACATCTCCACTTGTGGGGAGAACCACACTCGACGAGAATTAACCCTGACCCCCTTCTCTTAATCTAATAATGAAAATACTGTTTTAATTTTTTGCTCTATGATATGACAGGGACGCGTGAGAAAATGTCTTTCTTTGGTTTTGTGGGTGGCACAATAGCCAGGGATTAACCCTAACCCCCTTTCTCTTGGTTCAATAACGGAAGTATTACCTGAGTTCTGTTTTTTATTGTTGCGTGTTCTTTGGTACGACAGGGGCGCCTGAGAAAATATTCTTCTTTGATTAAGGGAGGGGGCGCCAAAAGCGCTAGGGATTAACCCTGACCCTCTTTCTCTTAGTCCAATAACGGAAGTATTACATGGGTTCTGTTTGTTTGTTGTTGTTGTTGTTGTTGTTGTCGTCTTTTTGCTACGACCAGGGCACGTGAAAAAAAAATTTTTGGGGGGGGGGGCGCCACAAGCGTCATGTATTAACCCTGACCCCCTTTCTATTAATCCAATAATGGAAATACTACATTGTTTCTCAGTTTGGGTTCGTTGATACGATAGGGGCGCGTGAGGAAATCAATGTTTTTAGGATCACAAGTCAATAAACAATACATCCCTTTTAGTCTGTAGTTAATTCAAGCCATGAATTACATTTTATTCGACAGTTTAAACGTTTCAACATCGTTTTCGAATACGAATGTGTCACAAAAGTAAACACATGTCAGCCATTAAAATGTATTATTGAATAAACAAACTGTATTCAGCCGGTGTTACCTGGGTGAAGACATTTAACCTAGTGGAGGGTTTAGAGAAATATATAAAAAAAATGTCTTTATGTTTACAATACTTTTTTTTTTTAATAGGATTAAAAAAAATATATATTTCAGTTTTCTCTTATTTTATTTTTAATTTCAATTATTATTTGATGAATACTAAAAAAAAAAAAAATAACCCAATGTGTGTTTCTTAAAGTTACGCGTAGGCGAGAAACATAGAGAGATACACGAGGTTTTGTCTGATAGTTTTATTAAAATATGGCTGACGTGTTTACTCTGTGACACTTTTAAATTAAAAAGTAATCTTTAAATTGACAACTTATTTTCTTTACCTGCTTCCCACCGTGGCAAAGTTCGGCACAAGGTTATTTAATAGTGGAGAATCAAGCTTCTCCCTCCAGAAATGGGGGGGGGGGGGTCACGGCAAAAAAAAAAATAGTCTGATGGGTTCCATCGACATTCCCCAGCGTGGACGCCTCAGGCGATCAGCTATAAATAACACCCATCATCTCAAGCGAGGAGGTAATGCATGGAAGGGTGGTCTCTCGAAACCGACTTGGACAGATACGACACTTTGAATTATTTATTTGCAAAAAAAAAGGTAAACAAATTTTACAAATTAGGCACAAGGCCCTTAAAAGTGTGTGTGTCGAGAGGAGGCGGGATCGGTGGTCATTCTCAGTCTATCCTATTCTTAATTAGACCAATTTTGACCCATTTGTCCAAGCACTGTTTCTTTGTTGTTTTGTCCATCACTTTTACTTCAGCAGGTACCACAATACCACATTTACTCTATGAACTACCGTAATTAAAATGACCCCAGTAGTTTAAAAATTAATTTTATTCACAAAAAATATTTACAATAATGGGGAGTGGGACAAAGACCCCCCCCCCCCAAAAAAAAAAATATATATATATATATATATATTCAAAGTGTAATTTTATCACCTGCAGTAACGTCACTGCGGTAATGATCCTCTGAGGAGAAGAATTATCTTTGAAAACTCATGAGTTAAGGACGTTGAGATATTTTGCCTGAACTTTGAACTCTAATAAAATTTGATTCGCACCTTATTTTATTATTTCATTTAATATTATGCTATTAATGCTCTATCCAGTATATTGAGCTTCAGTCTTTATCCGGATGTTTCACTAATTAAAAGATATTAGTTGCCTCATATCTTTTGTTGGATTAACTTTTTACATATATATATATGTATATATATATATAAAATCAAATAAAAAAAACAGATACTGCACTTTGATCCTGGTCTGAAACCCAGGTTGTACCGGAGAAAAGATCAAGTATTATGATTCATTCGTGTTCGTAGTTATAAGAAACCCTTTTTTTTTGTATAGAAGAAAGAAATAAAAGTTTCAAGTCAAAGCAAAGGAGAATGATATGTGCGTCATTATTTTTCAAATTCTTATTTGTCATCCGGACATTTTTTTTACTTCTTTTTTGACCCACTGATGAAAACCAATTCTTAGACATTTTTACTAAACAATAAGTTTGGAAGGTCATCATATCCGATCCAATAGTGCTCACTACTAAAACAGTAGAGCTGGTTTGTCGGTTGTTTCGCTTACATCGACAAGTCGAGGTTTCGGCTTGTGCGACCTACTCAGAGCCAATTTATTAATATACTACAGCTGAGATCATCAACATTTGTTTCCCTAAGGCTATATATATATATATATATATATATATATATATATATATATATATATATATTTTAATGATGCAAAGTGCATGTTAAAATAATCCTTAGTTCTGGGATTGAGGTTTGTTTTAAACAAAAATCCATTTTAATTCTTCTAATTAGCTGTAAGTCGTAATTAGTTGAACAAGTAATCCATTTCTGGGGTTGAGGTATGTTTTAAAAGAAATTCTATTTTAATTCTTCTAATTAGCTGTAAGTTGTAATTAGTTGAACAAGTAACCCATTTCTTTTCTAGCTATCTGTGTATTTCTCTCGCCTTCTCTCACTGTGTCTTGATTCAACCACCCATAGTATCTTCGTACACACCACAAACACGTATGTGAATTAGATAGCAAATTAATAGGTCGTCATACTTCCACAGTATTCATAATACTACTACTACTAATAATAATTAATAATAATATACAACTAAAGAGATGTATTATTTTTAGTTATGCAAGAAGAATTTCTTCACATGTATGTCACAATTTGTGAATTTTCGAATGAAATCAAAGTGGAACACATAATTGTAGTGGTTGTGATCCAACGGGTCACGGGTTGTCTAATATAGATATAAGTATTTTTCACAATTTTGCCTTTATCGTGGAAACGTCCTCGACAATCAGTCTGACAGTGACTTTGTTGCTGTCAGACTGAGATGTTGTCCTGTTCAATCTACGGTGATCCATCCGCCCAGGCTTTATCTTCTTTTTAAGATGAGGTAAGTTTATTGCTAATCGCCTTAGGCGCTCCTACCGGGGAATGCTGACGGGGCTTCTCAGGCATATTTTGTAGGCCCGAACGCGTGGATCTTAGTGCGCTGGCTTTTCAAAACCACACCTGACCTTGTGCCTAACCTCCTGGGGTGTGGGGGGGGGGGGGTAAATAAAACGCAATTAATTTTCGTGTTTTTTTGTTTTTAACTAAATATTTGTTAATTATTTATTTATTATTATTATTATTATTGTTATTATTATTATTCCAACATATATCTATCTTAAAAGACGACCCCCCCCCCCCCGCAAAAAGGGGGTTACTTTTTATTTACCTCCTGTCGAGGAACTTAGACACAATGACAGATGGGTTTTTTTAAAAGTCAGCGCAATGGAGGACATGCACTCAAAATGCAAAAAAATATGCCTGAGCAGCCCCGTCGATATTAGCGATTAGCAATTTCTCAAAGAGAGAAGGTCCACTTTCTAGGACTGAACAGAACCATACCTCAGCCCGGCAGAAGTAGGGTCGCCGTCATACTGATTGTCGAAGACGTATCCTCGACTTATATGAACAACACATTCCAAAAACGTCGAACTAATTTTTGTTAATAAAGTATTTATATTAACCCTATTTATTGGATCCTCCTCACGAGGGCAAAGTTAGGCACGGCGTCTTGTTTTAATGTAGGGGAAAATCCAGCTCTCCAAAAGAAATATTTCTTTATGAGATACAAAATTGTCCGAGTCTAATTAATTGCTATTATTATTATTATTATGAAATTAAATCCATCCGAATGCATTTCGGTTTCTTCGTAAACAAGTCAGCCATTTTGATTTTTTGTTAATATTTAAAAAAGAAGAAAAGAATGGTTTACTTCGTGACCCTTCGAAATTTGAAGGGAATTTGAAAGCATTTAAACTGTCGAACATTTTTTATTTTATTTCTTTCGTCCTGTAGAAATTTCCCTCATCCTCACTGCTACGATTATAACAACGTTGACGCATCGGTTTCCGTTAGATAACCGAAGTTAAGCGACGTTAAGCGTGGCCAGTATTAAATGGGTGACCATTTGGGGAGACCAGGTACTGCTGTATGTAACATAAATCGCTTCAAATTTGAATGAATCTACAAATCAACCGTATGCAAAACATATGTACGATTTCGGCATAAAATGACCCAAGTATGGTTGACATGCCGTAAAGTTCACCAGTTAATCAATCACTACATGATGTTTGTTGAAATAAAAAAAGAAGCCATGTCGCCCTATCGAGCTGTCATTCTGATTATCCCCCCCCCACGACTAAGTGGGTGTGGTTCCTAATCGACCACTCGTTTTTCTTTCCTTTCTTTTTCACATCACATATCACATATTATCCTTTATACACAGTTAAAATACATTCATTAAGAATTTAAACGCTCTTCCATTCACTTATTATGCATTCTTTTGTATTACTTTCAATTTGTTATATATATATATATATATATATATATATATATATATATATATATATATATATATATATATATATACTAGCTGTACTTACCCGGCGTTGCCCGGGAATCTTTTTACTTTCGTTTTTTTCTTGCTTTCATCCCTTTATTTACCCTAATTGTTTTTGTTGTTATTGTTATTATTATTATTATTATTATTATTATTATTATTATTATTATTAAATATGATTTTGTTAAATTTAAATGTAATTATTACCGCATCGTTTGATCATTAAACTATTAATTTGAATCAAATTATTATAAAACTTTAACTAATTATTGTTAAGCTGATGTTGTTTTAATCCTTCCAATTTATAAAATTATTGGCTGTAAATGGCTCCCAAAACTTTCAATCTTTTAATACACCAGGATTTATTTAGAATTTTCAAGCCAGTTTAAATGACTTTCTATTCGGCAGTTTAAATTCCTTTCAAATTTCGAAGGGTCACCCAGTAAATCATTGTTTTTTTTTTCATTTCTTTGTTTTTTTTACTGTTAACAAAATATTAAACTGGCTGACTTGTTTACGGAGAAATCGAAATGCATTCTGTTGGATTTAATTTCGTAAGTACATTTTTTTTGAAATAGGATTTTTTTAAAGATTTCAGTTTATTTTGCGCGATTGCATAATAAATAAATAATCGTCGGTTAATAATAATAATAATAATAATAATAATAATCACACAGAGGTTTTTTTTTCTTTACGCCTTTTTTATTTTAGTTTTTTACGGATATCATTTCTTCCTTGTTCTGAGAATTGTCACTTGTGTGTTAAAAAAAATCCCAAACAATATCCGTAGTATTGTTTTCGCCACTATGACACTGTTTCTCGCCTATACGTAACTTTGATAAATACATAATAATAATAATAATAATGATAATAATAATAATTATCATTCGAATATATATTGAAATCAAAAATCTAATTAAAAAAACTAAAACGAATTTTTTAAACACGTAACGTAAACAAACATGCTAACTTCTCATCACGTAAAATTGAACGCACGCCGGGCACGCGTTTTATTCGTTTCGGTTGTATTGTTGAACGCGGCTTACAAGAGACGATTCCGGGTATCGTCTCTCTATTCATAAAACTACCAGAAAAGATCACGTGTGGGTGTGTGTCTGTTTTTCTCGCCGATACGTAATTTTTTATAAGTGCACAACACACTGTTAATCAAATATTTACCGAAATAAAAAAATAAAATAAGGGAAAACTGAAACGAATTTAAAAAAAATCCTATTTAAAACAAAAATGTGAACATGAGACTGAATTTTGATTATTTTTGTGAAAACCCACCACTCGGAAATATTCCTCCATCCGGGCAACGCCGGGTAATTACAAGGAGTTAATAAGATAGGTGTTTTATTTACTCCTCCCCAGGAGTTAGGCACAAGGCCAGTTTTATCTTACTCCCACAAGTAAGATGTGACCCAAGATCGGGTCGAGAAAGTGGAGTTTGAAAAGCCAGCGCTCGAGAGGTGAGCACTCTGGCCATTTAAAAATTGTCTGGGCAGCCCCGTCGGCATTCCCCGGTAGGGGCGCCTCAGACAGTAAGCAATAAACTTACTCCTCCCCAAAGAGGGGAGGCAAAGCCTGGGAGGGTGGGCCTCCTAGAACTGCACAGGACAGGCGTGGAGTATCCATCGGAACAGATACTACACTTTGATCTTAGCCAAAAGGTGTATCATCTATATGTTTATCTTTCTCAATGTTCTCCCACAAACACGTGACATTATTATTCCATCGTTGTTGCAATTTTAAATAGTTTCGTTTGAAAAAGTCTATTCGGGCCGTTTCTTTTTTTTTTTTTTTTTAAATATAATTCCTGTGTATGGGACGATATCATGGCGTTCTAGTAACACTGATATAGAATGCCACGGTACGATATACAATTCTATCTTGAAACACTTGATGTCGAGGTGTCTTAAAAGAAAGAAAATATTGCATCCCCACAAGGGCAAAGTTAGACACAATATTGCGTTTTAACGTGGTGTAAGAGAATCCAGACCCCCAAAAAGAGAAACTCTAAATGTGAAAAAAATACGTGTATAGTCCCGTTGGTACTCCCGGCCAAATAAGGCATCATCACGTAATACCCTCCCTCATCCGAAAGGGGGGAGTTAATGCCTGGGAGAATGGTCTCCTTAGATCGAACAATGTGATCATAGCCAAAAGGCCGGATAAAACAATTTCGTTATTGTCCTCTTTATTACAGAGTGTTTGACAGCTGGAAAAACACAAAATCATCAAGATACTATATTTTAAACAGTCATGGCTACACGGTGTCGCCCGGGACCATAGAAGAATTTAAAAAGTGTGTAATATCTTTCTTTTTAAAAATTCTCCCTCTCTAGCTATAGCTACTAATCCTCCCCTTCTCTCTGGCAACTGATTCAATATTAAAGAAAGAAAGCAAGAAAAAGAAAGTTGACTGACTGACCTAATTTCAGTGTTGTTTTTGAAACAACTGTCAATAAGAATGAAAAAATACACCCTCCCCATGCACTAATTTGGTTTCTGGTGAATCCCAGGGTAATGAATATTAAAGGTTTATTTTTTAATTTTTTAATCATAACCAGGCCGTGGTCATGCTGAATCCGAGGATGTAATGTTTGTAAGTGTGTCTTGTGTCATTTCTAACTTTTAACTCAACACAGACATAATTATGACTTTTCTTTTACCTAATAGATGGACGCAATGACTTTTTCAAAATCTTTTTGAAACAAAAATTGCAAAAAAAAATAGTTTAAAAAAAAGATCATATTTCCAGTGAGAATTATTCTTAGAAAATGAAGAGAAAAAAAAGAAAAAGATATTTAAAATAAAAAATGTGAATTCGTATGAATCGGTATGGTACGATTTTTTGTGTCTGACTCGATTCTGTTGTTGACATTGGTTTCCATAAATCTTTCCTAAGAATCAGGTACCTACAGGAGGGACCTCACGAAGCTTGTCAATGTTTATAGTGACCTCTGACCTTCAATTTACACTGATAATTGTTTGTATTTATTTACTCCTCTCCAGGAGTTAGGCACAAGGCCAGTTTTATCTTACTTCCACCAGTAAGATGTGACCAACAGTCGGGTCGGGAAAGTGGGGTTTGAAAAGCCAGCGCCCTAGAGGTGAGCACTCTGGCCATTTAAAAATTGCCTGGGCAGCCCCGTCGGCATTCCCCGGTAGGGGCGCCTCAGGCAGTAAGCAATAAACTTACTCCTCCCCAAAGAGGGGAGGCAAAGCCTGGGAGGGTGGACCTCCTAGAACTGCACAGGACAGACCCATAGACCCGGCGTAAATCAAGCCCCGAAGGACAAGACAATACCAGTCTATGGGGTGCAGTATCCATCGGAACAGATACTACACTTTGATCTTAGCCAAAAGGCAAAAATTGTTTGTAGAACATGATTAAAAGAAGATATTTAAAAAAAAAAAAAACGTCAATTCCTATGAATCAATATGATCCGACTTTTGACTAACTCGATTCTGGTTTCACCAATTCGTTCAGCTACTCACAGGAGGGACCACGTGAAGGTTGCCAACATCCATAAGTGAATGTGATGCTCTGGAACCGACTGGATTCGAACTTACATTAAAAAATATCTAAGTTTTTACTTGCAGTTTAACTACGGGGAAAATATTTGTGACTTATGGGAAATATCTCACCTACCCCGATTGACAGAAATGCTTTTTCTTATTTGAATGTGCATATGAACACACATTAACAAAAAAAAACAAAAAAACGAGAAATGCAAATAAATGTCTAAAAATAAAAAAATAAATTTTAATTTTTGTATGATTAAAATTTTTTTTTTTTTCTACAATCAGATATTTACAGGAGGGACCACATGTAGGTTGCTAACATCAATAGTGACCTCCGACTTTTTGCAGTCGATGACAACTAAGAATAACATGGACCCATGGCATAACGCTTAAAGGCGTTGTTTAACAATCAGTTCTATGTGACAGTCTTCTGGAGTTTGAAGGTTCAACGGAGAATAAACGAAACGTAATTACTCTAGTCGAGAAAGTTCAATAACACGCATCTATTTATTCATATAAACTTGTCGCAGGATTAAAAGCAAGATATAATGTTACTGAAACTTATCTCTAGAATCCTTACTTTAATTTTCATCAAAATCCATTCCGTGATTTTGATTTTAGAAAATGTCTAAAAATAAAATTTAAGGATTAATCTTAAGGGGACTTAATTAATGTCCAATGATCATAGATCAAATTCAATGCAAATCTGAAATATTTGAATTTTGACGTGGCGGGTTGGGCCCATATTATGCCCCCTAAAAACCCTTTAAAATACTCCAAAGAAACTTAAATTTGGGGAGTATTTATTAATTGATATCTAATATTGGAGATATTTTAATTTTCGGAAAGGGTTTCCGCACCTTTTTTAATTTTTTTTTTTTACTTCCTTTGCATAAAACTAAATTAAACTAAATATAGCCCACATTTGGACCGCTCACGCCTAGCAGATGTGTTCTAAAATTCATAATGACTGGTTAATTAGTTTATGAGTAAATCATGTACATACAAATATATAAACATATACACATACCTAACTTTATATATATATATATATATATATATATACAGGGTGGGCAAAAATAAGGGTCCTATTTTTAAAAATTCATAACTTTTTTATTTATTGATTTTTTTTTTTTTTTTTTTTTTTAGAATAAGTAAAGGACCCCTTCCGAAGCAAGCATGAGCCGTATTAGCCCTAAGGAACGTACCCTCATTTAGAAAACATTATTTTTGCTTAAAAAACTCAAAACAGTGTAAAAAACAATACTTTAGTTTTTGTAAGTTTTAAGAAGTGTTTTTCGGCTAAAATTTGTTTTGTTTATTTCAAAAAATCTCGGAAGGGTCAGTCTACACACACATAAAGTTTGGTGAGTTTAACTTTTATTTTGTGGAAGTTATTCAAATTCAAGTTATTCAAATTTAAAGATAGGACCCTTATTTTGGCCCACCCTGTATATAGTCTTGGGACGATTAATCAGAATCAGGAGTCAGAATTTTTTGCGTTATCAGAATTGGCCAAATTTTAGCCTAATTTCCGATTCTAAAAACGATTGTTTTAATTTTTTTCTTTGTTTAAAACTTAATGTTTTATTACTATTACTAATGATAAACTGATGATTGTATTTAGTAAAAGTAAAATTTATATATCATAATCACGAATTTAGGTAAAAATGGCACGAGTGGATGAATAGGAAAAATGGCACAAGTTCAGAATCTAGATGAAAATCTCAATGATTTCAGCAATATCTTGAATGCAATACATAAAGGGAACATATTAAGAAGTTTGTGAAATTAAAAAGAAAATTATATCTACGTTTAAAAGTAGATGAGTATTCTTTGCTAAATCCCCCCACCCACCAAAAAAAATAATGAAATTTTACTTTTTTAGGCGATTTTAGGATTGGAATTGGAATATGTAATTGTATCGGAATCAGGAAAAATATTAGAATGGTCCCATCACTAATATATATATATATATATATATATATATATATATATAATTATATGAATTATCACCGTTTATTTGCTATTTAAAATTGCCCGTGTGATTAAAGACTTCAGATTTGAGTTGAAAAATACTTGTAGTCCGGGGTTTCGAATCGCATGACCGGTAGTGAATAGTCATATCTCTATGCTGATGAGTCCCGATTTAAAAAGGACGAAACGTATACGTACATAGATAATAAACAATAACACATATATATATATATAGCTAAATGAATAAATACGAAAGTTTTTTTTCATTTATCCCAATTATATTCATATAAAAAAACTTTACCTGTACCTAATTCAAATATACACTAAAATATTTTCATATACGGTATATAAACTCACAGGAAACCTTACTAAACACTCTCAAGGCTATAAATTATTTGCATATTTATTTTTTAAACATTGTCTAATAAATTCATATTTAGTACGATTTACTTATAATTTGATTCTGTTATTTTATTATATATCCGAAAAACTTTTCTTCATATTAAGATCTTAATTATTAGCAGCAGTTATATTATCTTAAACGATTTAAAGAATTTGGTTTAAAATTCAAAATCATAACTTTTGTTTCATTTTTTTTTTTTTTGTTGTTCGGTTACGTTTTCGTACACATAGAAAAACTTGGGATAACTTTGAGAATATTTACTTTTTAAAAATAAAGTTTGCATTAAACAATAATTAACAAAGGTTTTCTGTTAATAATTAAATACATGCGTTTATTATTTTTTTTAAATAAATTTGTTGCTGCTGTTTTTGCTGTTCCAATTTACTTCCTCTCACGAGAGCAGAGTTAGGCACAATGCCAATATTTAACATGGGGGAAATCTGCCTTCCCCCAAATGGAGCACTCTGGGTTGGAACAAAAAATTCAATTGCCTCAGTCTAGAAGGATTTCTTCTTCACTGACCGAGGACATAAAACGTAAGTGCAGATACATTTGGCTCTGAGCCAAAAGGCTAAGGGGTCAGCATATTGGTAGTGATGATGATGATGATGACTTTAACATTTGTCATAGAAAAAAAAAACTCCTAATCGTTCTAAATTACAAAAATAATAGATTCTTTTTCTTTAACATTCATTAAGTCTTTATTCTGTCTTGAAATTTGAAATGGTTATTTTGTACTTTTCGCCTTTATTATAATAAAGGCAAAAAGTACAAAATAACCATTTCAAATTACTCAGTAATATAAAATTGGTTTATTTGACCAATCGACCTTCCACCCTTATGTTTATTCATTTCATTATATAACCAGTTTTTAATGGGGATACAATTTCATTTTTATGATAAAACAAAACAAAATCCCTCAACTTTGAATATCTTAAAAATCATATTAATTAACCTTTTTGTTGGTTTTTCCTAAAAAATTAAAATTTGACTATGTTCATGCACAGTAAATTTTCTCCACATTGGAATATATCAAATAACTCTAAGATAATCAGCATTTTGTTTTTTCCCTCAAAATTACTAAAATGCCAATTGAGAATTATTTCTTTGGCTTTTGTAAAGAAGACTACAGCCTCAGTAATTGCTGCCCGGAGTGCAGGTACTTTTTGCTAGTATATATATATATATATATATATATATATATATAAAATGTGATAAAATATGAAACTAAAAGTATACTTTTAGTAGATAGCACCTATAGTGAATGGTGTAAGCTCAATATACGAGATAGAGCAATTATAAAGAGGATGAAAGAAGAGGGATAAACATGTACGAATGACAAATTTATTTCAACTTCGATTGTTCAATGCAAGGTGTACTCGGTAAAAAAAGAATAATAAACATATTTTTACCTTGCATTGAACAATCGAAGTTGAAATAAATTTGTCATTCGTACATGTTTATCCCTCTTTCATCTATCTTTATATATATATATATATATATATATATATATATATATATATATGAAAGGAAAATAAAGATATGGAATATACCTTTACAGTAGAACCTATCATGAAAGAATTGAAGCTCGATATACGAGATAGTAATTATATAAACAAGTAATGAGAATAAGAATTGTGCAAAATACAATGTCTATTAAGTCATCAATTGTTCAAAAACAAGTGATTTTATATAAGAATTGTTTTATTAATAATTATATTGTATTTTATATAATTTTTATTCTCGTCACTTGTTTTATATATATATATATATATATATATATATATATATATATATGAGAGAGATCTATATATAATCAATATATAGATATATATTAATAATAATAATCCAGGTAAAACATCCACAGGGTAGTAATCCAAAGAATTTCAACCGGGTTTATAAAAAGTGCTCAATATCAAATAGAGCTTTTATATATGAGTATTTTTATTTACACAGACATGTACAAAATATGCGACACTGGCATGTCGATGTTATCGATCAGTAGTTATTATAAACTGAGATCTCATCAGGAAGAGTTAGAATCCGATCTTAACCTTAGATCATATTTAGAAAGAACCAAATTTGGATTCTTTCCAAATATGATTTAAGGTTAAGATCGCATTCTAACTATGCCTGATGAGATCTCAGTTTATAATAGCTGTTGATTGATAACATCGACATGCCAGTGTCGCAGATTTTGTACATGTCTGTGTAAATAAATATATATCAAGTTGACAAATGATGATTTACTGTTTGGAGATTTCTCAACCTTTTTATTGATTTTTGTTAATTCAAAATGTTTGCATAAAGCAAATTCTAACAGTTGAGTACAAATGACTTGTTAAATCGTTTCCTTTTGTTTTTAGCAAATAAGTTCTGTTCGGTTTCCAGGAAGTCATCCTTCCATGCATTACTTGCTCCTAGGGGTGCGACAGCGGGGAGGGGGGGAGGGGAAGGCATTTATCACCTGTCGCCTGGGGCGCCCTCCCTGGGGAATGCCGACTGCTTCCGGTAACACAATTTGTAATCTACCATAAACAAGTTTGTGGCGCTCAGAAATGGCCGCGCCTCGCATTGAGCACGACTTCGTGTGACACCCAGCCTTTGTGGGTATGGGAGGGGGGGGGGTAATCAACAAATAAATCAGAGGTGGATTATTGTCCAATCCGTTACAGGTTTGTCCCCCCCCCCCCGTAAGCAAGATTAGGTGTAACTAACATTGAGATAGGGAATACACAAAAAAGACAGATTAATTTAAATAAAAAGAGATTAACACAGAGCCATGATTTGGATAATTAATTTGAAATCAATTCATTCATGACTCTGTGTCTTTTTAGGGTGCTCTTCCAATGTGGGATCTACCGAGGTGTTCACAGTCCAATATGTGATCTATCCATTAACCCTAACTCGTTGTTAGGATTAGTTAGTTAGGGTTAGTGTAGATCACATTTTGGATTAAAAATAGGGATGTGAGTTCTCCGGCTTTTTTTTTTTTTTTTTTAATTATTATCCAGAAAAAGCGGATTTCCGCTTAAATCACTCGAGCCTCTCATGGATGTGAATTCTCTGCTTTTTGATCGAAATCGGCTTCTTTTTTTTCCATATAATTAAGAAAAAAACTGATTTTCTGCCTTATGACAGTACTCTCTGAAAACTGAAAATGAGCTATTCATGAAAGGGGTAGGGGAGTTAGATGACTTTTGTTTCATCAAATAATTAGTTCCTGATTTTTCAGTTCAAATTGATTGGAGTTTTTTTGTTTTTTTAGGAAAAGATTTTCGTTTTTGTGCTGCCCTATCTCCACATACACAGGGGTTAATCCTCCCCCCCACCTTATACCAGCTGAGGAAAATTCATATCGATTTCAGTTTTTTTTCTTCTTTTTTGTGATTGGCTACTTACTTCTCTATAAAAATCAATCCATAAATCACATATTGGAAGAGTGCTCCTTTTCGTTTATTCCGCTATTTCCATGTTTTTTTTTTAATATAAATATATGACTCTTTTAACTGTCGGGTTATCACCTTGTAAATATTTTCGTGCGGTGGGGCTGTGATCGAAATAAGAATGAAAATAAAGATTCCCGGGCAACGCCGGTCAGGGACAGTTAGTAATAATAATAATAGATGTATATATTAGGGATGGTTGTAGGCGTGTATATCTGTTAAGCCCTTCTTTTAATCGTCATTAAAAAAAAAAGAACATGAAAGAAAAAACGTGCCCTCTTTTGTAACTCGTGGCCAATTGTCGTGGGATAATCGGAAAATTATGCGTTCCCATTCCCCACCTAAATAAATAATAATTAAAAAAAAAAAAAACTATTGTCACAGCAATTGACAATTACGAACTAAAAAAAACAAAAAAAACAAAAAAAAAACGGGGGTGGGTGGGTGATAGAGATTGTACTGTAACATATCCTCTGTTTAACCACGTGCTTAATCACCAGGTCTTCTGTCGACGCCGTTCGTAATTATTAGTTGAATTAAAAACTGTCTTCATTCGTTTAAGTTACTACGTTAGTACGACGACAATCCGGTAATGTCTGGCGTCCTAGCGCAGGTCTTCGTGCTTATATCAGATTGCGATATTGTTCGTTTCGGTTTTGTGTGTGGTGGGGGTGGGGGTTAGGGGTATCTTGCCAGGCATTACTTCCTTTTTCGGGGGACATGTTGGTCTATTGTCGCTCGCCTGAGGCTAGGTACGTGCAAAAATGGCGTCTTCTTGTACGGACTATGCTTATTAAAAAGGGCTTATCATTAATTATTTAATTAGTTTCCGTGTAAACTTTGATTGTGTTTGAAAGATAAAAGCCTAAACTTAATCTCTAAACGAAAAAAACTGCATATTTACGTGTGAGAAATAAATTATAATGAAATATGTAATACGGCGACTAAAAAACTAAAAAATTCAGCGAATTTTGAACTTTGAAAAAATTACTTGTAAAAATCCCTTAAAAGATAAATATAAGTTTTTGTGAACTATTTCAAAGATAATTATTAAATTAAAGTCATAAGATACTGAATTAAACCCAAAATATTCCCACATTTGACTAAAAATTAGCAAAATTATCCCCCAAAAGGCATAAATTCGTAAAATCCGCTATTACTTAACCGGTAAACCAATTGACTATCGCTATGCCAAATATATGGAAGACAAAAATGTCATAATTTATCAGTTTTAACTTTATATATAAAAATGGTTTTGTAATAGTTTATAGAAGTTGAAAAATTAGTATCCATTAATTTCTTTATTCTTTTTAAGGTTATAAACAAATTTAAGTACCACCGGGGAATATTAACGTAGTCGGCCACGGCAAATTCTGTACACACCCACTCTCCGCGGGGAGAGAAGTTTTGTGAATAAAATTAAGGGTATATGTTACGACGCTCAGCAGAAGCGTGAACGGGGTCCAAAAAAAGAACGAGAAAGGGTTTAAAAACATAAATTTGCAACAAGTGAAGTTGACCTACGACGAGAATAGATATTTTTCTACTTACCTATGTAATTTGTTTTTATTTTTACGTATTATAAATGGGTTTTCATTAGATGTAAAAAAAAAAAATTCTTGTTTTTTTTCCCACCGTTTTCACAAAATTCAATATGGCCGCTCTAGGTGCATTCGTTAGTACCCCCCCTCCCAAATCGGCCATTTTTTTTTCCAAGTTGCGGTGACAAAACTATTGATTTCTAATAAATAGCGGTTGTAACGGTCTAAAAATACAAACAAATGCCACAGGCAAGTTAGAAAATAATTTTTACAGCATATAGTTACTTTTATATATTGTATATTTGTTTTGTTTTTTAGCGTTTTTACTCTGCTGAGCGTCGTAAAAGATTCCCAAAATTAATTTAAAACCATTAGGGACGTTTTAACTAGAGTAAATGCGGTATTGTGGTGACTGCTGGCGTGAAAGTGATGGCCAAACGGTGAAAGAATGAAAGGAAGAGTTCTTAGATGATTGGGTCGAGTTAAGATTAGGATAGACAGAAGATGACATCCCACCTTTTTGAGGGCCTTGTGCCTAATTCGCAAATACACAATTCAAAGTGTAGTATCTGTTTTGGTTTCGCTCAGAGGAGGAGAAATCTTTATCGACTGGGTCAATTTAAAAAAAAAAATTGTTGTCCCAATTTAACGTTCCCCTTTTTGGGGAGCTGAATATTCCCTGTATTAAAAACTGACTTTTGTCTAGCTTTGTCCTCGTGGGGAGGAGGGGGGAGGCAAATAAATTGGGATTTCTCTCCATCCATATGTGTTTACAAAGGGAAAGAGTGCTTCTGGAGTTAAGAAAAGACGTCAGTCCGATCAGCTGGCTTGTCGGTTGCTTCCCGTGTGAATTCTCGGCATTTTCTTTTTTTTTTTTCCCCTATCGTTGTAATTGAGGTGAAAAAGTAGTCATAGCATTTAAAGAAATTATAATAATAATAATAATAATAATATGTCGAGGCTGGGAGATTTCTCGGCAGTTCTGAAGTATTTCCCGCTCTATTTAATTAACTATATTCCAATTACATGTTACTTAGTAAAACAAACACTTAAAAAAACATTACGCATAGAATAGCCGACATAAGGAACTATTTCTTTTCTTGTTTTGAATTTAAAGACAGTTGGATTAATAAAACATACTTTTATTTATTTTTTTCATAGATTGACATGTTTTAAGCGGATTTATATGATTTTAGGTTATTTTTTATCAATTAAAATGCGATTGTATTTGAAAGTTTTTTTTCTTTCTTTTTCTATCGTGCATGACAACCTTGTGTTTCTCACATCCAGCTCTTTATAATAAAGACCCATGTTTATTTAATCATATATCTCCCAATGCTGGGAGCACAGTGTAATATCTGTTCCGATAGACGCTACACCCTATAGACCGGTATCGTCTTGGCCTTCGGGCCTTGATTACCGCCGGTCTATGGGGTTGTCCCGTGCAGTTCTAGGAGGTCCACCCTCCCAGGCTTTGCCTCCCCTCTTTGGGTAGGAGTAAGTTTATTGCTTACTGTCTGGGGCGCCCCTACCGGGGAATGCCGACGGGGCTGCCCAGACAATTTGTAAACAGCCAGAGTGCTCAAATGTTCCCACTTTCCCGACCTTGTGTCACATCTTACCTTGTGGGAGGAAGATAAATAGAACCTCTGTTTTGCAGTTGTCTATCAGTTTGATGACGTTAATAATTGCAGGAAGGTGTTGACGTCCTCCTATATACAGCGCCTGGTATTCCCAAATAGTCACCCGTCTGATACTGATCAGGATCAGCGTTGCTTAACTTCGCTTTTGATAAGAACCGCTGTGTTAATATGGCGTTCGGAACAAAATAAAAATATTATTATGCAAGAAAATAATTTAAAAAAACAACAACAACTTGACAGCAGCAAAAAAACAAAAACACAAACTTTTACATTTTTTTTAACATGTTTTAAAATGCCTGAGCTCAGTGTTATAATGTGAGAAAAGTCAAGCTCCTCAAATATGAGACACTCTAGATTGGGACAAAAATTAAAATTGCCTCAATCTAGAAGGATTTCTCATTCATTGACCGAGGACAGAAAAGATGAAGAACAAATACTACACTTTGATCCTAGCTAAAAAAATGCATGTAATTATGTATCTATATCGCAACCTTTCGTAATTCGACAGTATTTTAGTTTTTAAAACAGTATATTATTTTTTAAAGCAGTATATTATTTTTTAAAACAGTATTTTATTTTTTTAACAGTATTTTATTTTTTAAGACAGTATTTTATTTTTTTTAAAACAGTATTTTATTGTTTTAACTATTTTTTTTTAAACGGTATTTTATCTTTTAAAACAGTATTTTATCTTTTAAAACAGTATTTTATTTTTTAAAACAGTATTTTATTGTTTTAACTATTTTATTTTTTTAAAACGGTTTTTTGTTTAAACGGTATTTTATTTATTTTAAAACGGTATTTTATTTTTTAACACAGTATTTTATTTTTTTAAAACAGTATTTTATTTTTTTAAAACAGTATTTTATTTTTTTTAAACAGTATTTTATTTTTTCAATCGTTTTTTACATAAAACCAAGAACCCCGATTTCAATTTTTTTTCTAATTACAATTCATTTTTTTTTTCTAAATTAAATATTTATTTATCAATTTTTAGTTTGATTCTTTTGTTTTACGGCATATCAACCCAATTTGGTTTATTTAATGTCACCTTCAGTTATTTTAGTAGAAGTTCTTATCAAGTTCACAATATCCATGAGATTCTATTTTGTGTACGGCACGAGTGGTTTCTCGTTTATTTTGTTTCCTATGTATATATTTTGTAAAGAAATAGTCTGTAATTGATAAATTCTATTTAACTCATAGATGGAATCCCAACAGGTGCTACCACTCCGGGTCAGGGTGGACCTGGGAGTAATGCAAACTTAGGGGTCACTCTATACACCCCAAAAGTCCCTACAACTAGATGCAATTTAAAGCCATACCCAGACCCCTGCGTAAAAAAAAACAGAATCTACATTTTCTTCTTATTTCTTGTCTCAACCTTCCAGTACTGCCTGACCTGGTTCGACCTGCATTTTTATACCAGCCGGTGTTCGTCTTGACAACATTCTGGCAACCTAGAGGCTGTCTTGCATCATCAGACCCATCTTTTATCGGAATGAGATATTGTTTGGCTGTGTCCTAGGAGGTATACCCTTTCCACTCCCAGGCATTACCTCTTTCTTTAGGAGGTTGGTTTATTGCTGATCGTCTGAGGCACCCTTACCGGGGAATGCCGACGGGTTCGTTCTCGGCTATTTTTGTACCAGTCAGAGTGATCCCCACCCTAAAAGTGTAATATCTCTTCAGTCGCTCTCATGATATCCTCTTCTCTGGTATTACCACCTCCGAAAGGAGGGTGGATGGGTTTATCACCTGAGACACCCCTTAGTAGGGAATGCCGACGGGTACTACCAGACTATTTTTTATTGCAGTTCGGGGGGCTCCCTTTTTGGAGAGCAAGATATCATCCACATTAAACTGCCATTGTGTCACATCACGCCCTCGTAGGGAAGCAGTAAATAAGAATCGCAACAGGTGTTTTTTTTTCTTTTCTTGTGTTAGACACACACACGCATGTAGTATACTTGATGGCACGGTGGCTAAATAGTTGACGACGCGGACTGAGGGCCGGGTTCGAATCCAGTTCGTTCCACAGAAACACTTTCATCAAAACCCACACCTGACCTTGTGTCTAACCTCCTGGAGAGGAAGTAAATAAAATACTTGTCGCGGTTGGCGCTAGAAACTTTGTGTGTTTCTTCGTTGTGGCTCACAAGAATTGTCTTCAAAATTCGTTCTTGGATATTATGGTCAAATAATCATCAATGGCATGGACGGCGGCACCGGGGGGGAGGGGGGCTCAAGCTCCCTCACTTTTTGACTTGCCCCCCACGTTATGGTCATCAATAATTAAGTTGATATGCATGTGTTTAACCGGCCCCCCACTTTTTAGAAGAACCCCCCCCCCCTCCCATTTTTATAACTGTCCCGCCGGTCCTGAATGGAATGTGTTTATTACAGTAATCTTTTGTTATTGTAAGCAAAATCCGTCACCCTCGGGATTTACTTGCTCCCCACTGCTGGCCAGAAGGTGGGGGAAAACCTACTTCCTCGCGAAGGGAGGCGGGGGGACATTCTGAATGGATAAAAAAATAACTGAGAATGGACCTGTCGGCATTCCCTCGTTAGGGGCGTCTCAGGCGATCGGCAATACATCAACTCCCACTTCCGAAAGAGACGGTAATGACTGGAAGGATGCCGAACACTGCATCATTCCGACAAAGAAGGGGCATATTGTTCAAGTCAGCTCCTAGGTTGCCAGAATGATTCCAAGGCGAACCTCAGTCAACCTCTAAATATTCCATCATGATATAACCGCAGACATTTAAATGTAATGTGAACAAACATCTTGCTTTCCAACTCTCCACCTAGGTAGCCCCCTCTCCCCATACAATTGGCCCCATCACAGTAGCCCTTTACGTTTTAGTGGCAACTGAAGTAAAATAAAAATAAATAAAAAATTACAAATTTAGAATGATCTACTTTGTCATTAGTTATACATTCGCTATTAGTTATACATTCGCTATTAGTTATACATTCGCTATTAGTTATACATTCGCTATTAGTTATACATTCGCTATTAGTTATACATTCGCTATTAGTTATACATTCGCTATTAGTTATACATTCGCTATTAGTTATACATTCGCTATTAGTTATACATTCGCTATTAGTTATACATTCGCTATTAGTTATACATTACTTTATCATTAGTTATACATTCGCTATTAGTTATACACTCGCTATTAGTTATACATTCGCTATTAGTTATACATTACTTTATCATTAGTTATACATTCGCTATTAGTTATACATTACTTTATCATTAGTTATACATTACTTTATCATTAGTTATACATTCGCTATTAGTTATACATTCGCTATTAGTTATACATTCGCTATTAGTTATACATTCGCTATTAGTTATACATTACTTTATCATTAGTTATACATTACTTTATCATTAGTTATACATTTGCTATTAGTTATACATTCGCCTATCATTAGTTATACATTCGCGATTCAGATAATATTCAGTATTTATCTATCTAAATAGAATTATGAGACAATTTCACGTGTGTGTTTCTCGCATCAACATAACTTTGATGACACACTGAATTATTTTTTTCGTTTAATATAAATCGAATATTTCATGAGATAAAAAATGCAATCACGTTAAATGAAACGAAATTAAAAAAAAATCTTATTAAAAAAGAGTCATTTCGTAAAAATCCAACAGAATGCATTTCTGTTTCGTATCTAATTAAAACGAAAAATGTTCCTCTCACCCCCCTCTCGCTCGTACACCAGACCGACAGCACGTAGCTAATTTCCGAGTTTTTGCATAGTTATGAGATGAGCATAGGTTGGTTTTATGACTGACAATAAAGTCACAATTTTCTCCCATGAGGGGTCTCTTCTCTTCCCAACAGCCTCTATCTCACAGAAGAGAGGTTGCTAGTCTTTCTCTACTCTATCGTTATTTTCATGATAGGTGCACGACTAACCTCCAATCTGTGCCCCCCCCCTTCTGTAACAAAAAAACTCGTCTAGTTACAACCACTGTAATTAATTTTTCTTTCTTTCTCTGTCTACCTAAAACTAAACGAAGCTTCCATGAACAAGGTTTCTTTCCGAGAACTTCCCATCTGTGGAACACAATACCATGGGGCTGCTTCCCAACTGACTACAACATGGTCGTTTTCAAGTCCAATGTTAACAAATTCTTGTTGAGACATCCACTTAACTAATCAGATTTTTACCATTTCACCCATCGTTTTCAATCCTCTCAAGGTGTTGTTCATCGCCAGTCGGGCTCCATATCTAAGGTAAAAGAAAAAAACCTGACCATCATTGTATTTTTGTTTTCAAAAAGAAATGTTTTAGATTGTTTTTGTCGAAATAAAATCGTCAACTTACAATGTCATTAATCCTTATACTCGCACGACCTATAATTTAAAAAAAAAAAAAAAAAAAAATTTACTTCCTCTCCAGGAGGTTAGGTACAAGGCCATTTTTATCTTACTCCCACAAGGTAAGATGTGACCCAAGTTCGGGTCGGAAAGTGGAGCTTGAAAAGCCAGCGCCCGAGAAGGTGAGCACTCTGGCCATTAGAAATTGCCTGGGCAGCCCCGTCGGCATTCCCCGGTAGGGGCGTCTCAGGCAGTAAGCAATAAACTTACTCCTCCCCAAAGAGGGGAGGCAAAGCCTGGGAGGGTGGAACTCCTAGAACTGCACAGGACAGACTCATAGACCGGCGTAAATCGAGCACCGAAGGCCAAAACAATACCAGTCCATGGGGTGCAGTATCCATCGGAACAGATACTTTGGTTTTTTTATTACTCTGTATTTCTATCTTCTGTATATGTATAAAATTGAGGCATTTGTCGCACTGGCAGTTAGATTAAAACGGCGACTTCATATTCAAGATAAAACAGCGTTCTAATATACTGATCATGCCTATACAATCGACATTCGAAGGTTAACTAATTTGCACATTGCTTTGCAAAAGGACATCTCATTGTTTTGTTTTCTTTTTTTGATAATTTCATTTGACTATAACCCACAGTTCTATTTACAAATATTTTTTATATCGTGGATAAATGTTTAGCATTTTGGGTGAAAAGAGTATTCACGATCTTTTTAGGCCACGTTACTTTTGGTTATTGCGATTCTTGGTGTCTTTAATTTATACGGGCAACGCTTTGGCACAGGTCTCCCTAGTACCTAATATTGCTCCATTAACAAGTGGGGATTCACATTTGTTTTGTATATATTGGTTAGACGTCCTTTCTACTTATATATTACTGGCGCTACCAGATCAGGCTGTCTGAAGATACCAGCTTTCTGACTTAAAATGCACCAAACATTGATGTTATTGTTTTTTTTCCCTTTCCCTTTGTAAAACTCAATCATGTTCTACAAAGCTAAAAACCAAAACAACATTTTACCTCTACAAAACAGCCAAACCAAACACCATGAATAAATATTTGAAGATATAAAGAACTTGAAGCATAAAATCTTTTACCAAAATTACCTGATTCGGCATTAAATAAACCGAAAATGGTTGATATGCCGTAAAACAAAACCACCAAACCACCACCTACTTATATTTTGGTAAGACGTCCTTTCTACTTATATATTGGTAAGACGTCCTTTCTACTTATATATTGGTAAGACGTCCTTTATACTTGCCTTCGTACAAGAGCAAAATTAGACTTACAGGCCGTTTTTAATATTGGGTTACAGAAAGTTGTCATACCAGTGAGGTTCGCATTGCCATCATTCTGGCAACCCATTGTCTGTCCTGAACAAACAAACTCTTTTTTTTTACCGGGATGAGGTATGGTTTAGTTCGGTCTTAAAAGATTCACCCTTCTAGGCATTACCTCCTCTTTCATTGCCGATCGCATGAGGCGCCCCTACCAAGGAATGTCAACGGGTCCTTTCTCGGCTATTCGTGTACCTTTCCAAAGTGGCCCCTCATGTCGAATCTTGCTGAAGTTGAAACGAGTAAATAGTGTTTTTTAATATCGGAAAAATCCAGCCCCCTCTCTCCCTCTCCCCCCGAAAAAGAGCATTCTGAATGAAAAATAAAAATACTAGTATAATTCCCGGCACTTCCTCACGAACGAAGGCATCTCATAAGGTTGACAATAACCTCATCATCTAAAAAAAAAAAAAAATAATAATTTTG
>OY744547.1:19363430-19473430 GCA_963556195.1 Sepiola atlantica | reverse complement strand
GAATCGAGCCGAACCATACCTTATTCTGACAAGGAAGCGTCTGATTATCATCTAGGCAGATCCTATGTTGCCAGAATGATGACAAGTAGAATCTGGTCTGTCGGTTTTTCATGTCGGGAAATCCACTTACCCCCCAAAAAAGCCGAGAGGGGTAAATAACTTGATATTTTTTTTCACTAGATTTTTTATGAAGATTCTAACAATTATCAAAAGATTCTAAAAGAAATTGCGTTAAACATATCTTTAGCTTTTTTTAGAAGTATATTAACATCTGTAGACTAAATAACAGATGGAACAACAATAGAAAAGGCAAATGTAATTTGTTTTAGCCCCTCTCCGAAAATTCGAATAGAAAATTAGAATTATCGATACTAAACCCTCCTAATGACAAAATTAATGTTTTTGTCCTCCTGAATCGTGTATCTGAGCTCTTGAACGATTTCTTTATGAATAGGCTACTTTACGAAAGATTCCTAGAGATTCCAAAAGATTCTATGTAAAGTCACACAAGATTCTCACAAAAAGGCCATTCTGGATTAGGAAGAAAAATACATATATAATCTCGTCGGCACTAACACTCGAATGAGAGTCTCATTCCCCTACTCAAACAGGTGGAGGTGATATCTGATATTGTCCCTATTTACTTGCCTCCCCACAAGGACAAAGATACAAAGTCGTTTTTAAATGTGGAAAAAAAATTAGCTCTCCAAAAACGGGCACTTTAGATGGGGACAAAATTTCATTGCGAATGACGGATTCTCAGGCCACAGACAATAGATCGACCCCACCCTCCTTCTCCCCAGAAAGGAATAGGTTTTATTTACTCCTCCCCAGGAGTTAGGCACAAGGCCAATTTTTATCTTACTCCCACAAGTAAGATGTGACCCAAGATCGGGTCGAGAAAGTGGGGTTTGAAAAGCCAGCGCTCGAGAGGTGAGCACTCTGGCTATTTAAAAATTGCCTGGGCAGCCCCGTCGGCATTCCCCGGTAGGGGCGCCTCAGACAGTAAGCAATAAACTTACTCCTCCCCAAAGAGGGGAGGCAAAGCCTGGGAGGGTGGACCTCCTAGAACTGCACAGGACAGGCGTGCAGTATCTATCGGAACAGATACTACACTTTGATCTTAGCCAACTTGCCTTCTCACGAGAGCAGTTAGACACAAGATCAGTTTTTTTTTAATGAGTGGGGAGGTCGAGTTGCTCTAAAAAGAGTCACTCAAGATTGGGAAACGAAATACCTGTATAGTCCAGTTGGCATTCACTCACTCACTCACTTCCAAACGACAAGCAATAAACTCACCGCCTCTCTGATAGGAGGAGGTGATGTCCGAGAAGATGTCCCCCCCTCGTACCAAACAGATACAACACTTTGATCCTAGGACAGATAATTTTCCCGGTTCTTCCTTTTTTTTTTTTTTTTTTTTTTTTTGTTTAGGAAATATAAAATAAATTCTTTTTTTCCCCCAAAAATTATAAAATTTAGAAGCATTCCTCAAATTTTAAAATGCTCTGAAATTTTTTTTCTTTCTTTCTTTTGCACAATCACATATCTGGATTCTTTGTACGACCCCCCCCCCCCCCCCGCGCCGTCTCTTTTCTATTTCTAGAAAAAAAAAGTTGAATTCAATATCAGTCGGTTTTTAAAGACCACATCAAAAAAAGTAAGGTGTGTGAGAAAGGTTTTAAAATGGAATGGTACTTTAAAAAAAACAAAAAACAGAATAGAGACAGATATGAATGCACACACACACATACATCTTCACACACACATGCATCCAATCAAATACACACACACACACACATAGATATACAATCATAAATATACATATGTATATATATATATATATATATATATATATAGAAGACCACCCGTGACCCGTTGGGTCACAATCGCTACTATTTTTTGTTCAATTTTGATTTTATTTTAAAATTCACTAAACTGATATATCTGTTAAGAAATTCTTCTTGCCTAACTAAAAATCATAAGTCTCTTTAATTCTATGGTATCCTCATTGTATTACCATCTAATTTACATACGTGTTTACGAGCACACTATGTAAATTAGCTGAGAAGAGAGTCTCCCTTTCTTTAAATGCTCACAGAGACATTAAAAACTATTAGATAGTGGTTGTATCAGCATACAGTGAGAGATGGCGAGAGAATTGCATAGATAGCTGAGAGAGAGAGAGAGAGAGAGAGAGAGAGAGAGAGAGAGAAAGAAAAAGAAAAAGATGGGTGACTTGAATTAACTAATTACAACTTACGGCTTAGAAGTATTAGAGTGGAAGTTTTTTTAAACATAACTTAATCCCAGAATTAAGGAATATTTTAGCATGTATTTTGTGTCATTAAAGTATATAAAAAAAAGCCTAGGGAAACATTGATTAACTTAGTTTTAGTATAGTAATATATATATACATATATATTTATTTATATATATATATATATATATATATATATGAGTTAGGATTGAGTTATAAATGACCGTCTGGGGAGTAGTTTAAAATTTCGGGAGCAGGTTTTTGGGGGAGGAGGGAAGGTTCCTGAATTTTTGTCACCATTCTTCATGTGAGGTTTTTTTTTTTTCATGTATTTCGGCATGCCGTTATTTTCTGCCAGGACTTAAACTTTTCTCCATCTTCCTTTTTCTGTCTTTGGAATAATGTTTTCCTGTTACCATTGAATAAACTACTGCTCTGATGATCAGCAATGTTAACTAAAGACTATATATTTCTCTTGACTTTATTGTGAAACGTGCGTAAGATATAAAAAATGTATTAAATTTTTTAAAAATACATTTAAAATAATTTTGTTTGTGAGACGAAGAAGTAATACAGGTATTCACCGAAATACGAAAATAAAGAAATTGTAAGAATAAATGAAATTGATGGTTTTGGATTAGTTCTTTTTTCCTTTGTGTGTGTTAGAATGAAATGAATTCCAGAAGGAAATTCGAGTATGACAGCTCAATGTAATAAACAGAGCAAGAATAAAATAAAATAAAGTAACATGGAATCACATAATCATCAGTGCGATAATTTATTTCGACCCTCCGGCCTTTTCAAGCACCCAAACGAGGAGATTACATGTTTGAAAATATATATATATATAAGAAAACCGACCTCTGAAAATCGGACCAAAACCGAATCAAGACAGCTGACCTTGGACAAAGTGCTCAATATCTTATTGGACAGATCTCTATCAATAATAAATAATAATAAAATGTGCTTAGCCTTCATTCTTTACTGCAGTTACATGGTATCACCTATAATCTGAAGTGTCTCCGATTTTTTTAATTTACTAAACCCTTTATTTAATCTACAATGATAGATTTTTCTCAGGTTAGAGGTGTTTCTATTTACTTGCCTCTCCTCGAGGACAGAGTTAGACAAAAGGTCGGTTTTTACTGTGGAAAAAATCCAGCTACCCAAAACGGAGCACTCTAGATTGGAACAAAAACAAAAATTGTCTGTCGCGAAGGACTTCTCCTTCACAAACCGAGGACGGAATAGACTAAGTGAAGCATCAAAACAGATACTACACTTTGTTCCTAGATTAATTTTCTGTTGATTAACTGGTAGAAGTGTTAATTTATTTTTCTCTTAGTTATTGTAGGCTAGAGTAAGGATTGAACCTGCGAACTACAGCAGACGTTACTTAGAAGTGATTGTTAATCAACACGTTTTAACCAACAGGCCAATTGTGGACAATTCTAATATTAATTTAGAAATAGGATGGAGGTTACATCGTCCGAAACGTTGTGAAGAGAATAGTCGTCCTCATAATCCAGATAACACAAATTATCAATCCTCATCTCAAAAATTCACAAATAAAATAAAATTATTTCACGTCTTACTTCATTTTCTTTTCTTTTTTTAAATTCTTTCATAAGAAAGAAAAAAAAAGCCCACATCCCCTAAATTCTATGATCCATTTTCTGTGACGTGTTTGACAATATTCAGCTTTTTAGTTTTGCATTTGGTTAAATTTAACAACAATCCAAGTAAAAGTTAAAAAAAAAAAAATTAAATTAAAAAAAAAAAATTAAATAAAAAAAAAAAGAAAAAAAAAAAATTAAATTAAATAAAAAAAAAAATTAAATAAAAAAAAAAAAAAAATGAAACTTTTTATTTTCTTTGTTTCTTTAATAATGTGTGTCAGGTATGAAAGTAATCTTTGCTAATTGCTAACTCAAGAGGTTTTCACGTAGAATGACTAAGAAATTAAATGGTCTGCCCCCCCCCCCCCAAAAAAAAAGAAACTTGAAACCTGATTCAAAGTATGGATCAGAATTTTTTACAGAAATTCTTTTTTAAAACTTTCCTCAGCTGATCAAGAAAAGGCATAAAAACTAGGATTCAAGAAGAAAAAAAGAAAACCCTATTATCTTTCGTTTTTTAAAGTTAGAATAAAACATTTTTCTCATGAATGTTTTATAAAATATTAGACCACCTGTGAGCCCGTTGGACCAGTATTTATTATATATATTATTAAATATATATAATTTCTTAACTTTGACATTGGGTGATAATCATGTTTGTGGAGGGATTACAAAGTCAAAGGATTTCATAAAATCGGAATACATTGTGATGTTATAATGGACCCCTCTCTCTCTCTCTCTCTCTCTGCACCACAACGTCATTTTTTGTAAACTTTCCTGGTTCAATTAAAAAAGAAGAAAAACATAAAACCTAATTACTTTTATTTTTTAAATTTCGAGTAATGTGACCAAACCAACAAAGTCTTCTGGTCTGCACACATTTCCCCATATTGTCCAGATTTAATCTTTCTCTAAGTTCACCGGATCTAAGTCTGTCTATAAGACTCACATTACACATCCATAATATCATTTCCATCTATGCAACACATATCCTCAACCCTCACTGGACAAATTTAACATCTGTACATCACACTGTGTACGCATGCCTGATAGACTCTTCCCTTGGTTTACAGTGGAAACTCTCTGCTAGTTAGTAATGACACAACTTCCCAGAACTTATTTTATCCACTTTGAACTCTTGCTGTAGAACAAGTCCTAGCTTCTCCATATGCTCTAACACTATCACAAAAGATACAAAACTTCTGGACCACCTAAATAAGCTTGCATCCAAATATAGTTGCTACACATCTGAATTAAGAGCTTTTTTATTAGGCCCCTTGGTTTTTTTTTTTACTTTGGCTGGCAAAGTAAGGGAGATAACTTATTTCGACTTATATTTAGATTTTTTTTTTTTACAATTTATTTTAACAAATAATTTTTTGAACAATTTATTTTTATTTACAAAACAACAAATGAAGAAAACATTTCCATTTGAAGAAACAAAATAAAATCAAGCTCTTTTTTTTACTGTGACTAGCCAATAAGAAATGTTCTCTTCATTTCCATTTCAAAACAAATTTTAAAAAATCTTTGTTTTTGTAAATAAAAATCAATTTTTGAAACAAATCTTTGTTAAAATAAAATGTTGAAAAATAAAATCTAAAAATAAGTTTAGATACGTTATCTTTCTTTGTTTACCAACTAAAGTAAAAAAAGGGGTGTATTTTTTTTATTATGTCATCCAAACTTTAGATAGTCATTGCGCAGTTTAAAAAACCTATGTAGGACCCCCGTTATACTCAAAATTGCCAAATAAAAAGGGCTTTTGTAAGGAGAACGGATAGATTAGTAAAAAAAAAAAAAAAAATGAACCAAAAAAAATCAGAAATAAACGTAGATCGGAATAGATTAAAAATAAAACAGTAAGTAAAGTCTTTTAAAATTCAAAATGACGAAAAGGTTTTTAAATTTTAACTTTTATAACTTAGTACCAAAAAACGTACGAATGTCATAACATAAAAAAAGTTATTGTTTTCTCTTGAGTTCCTTAGTCTCACATAAAGTTCCATTTTAAAAGAAAAACGAATTCTGCCTTTTCGGTTTATTACTTCATATTAAAGAAGACAGTTAAGGTGTTTCTTTGTCATACATGCGATAAAGCATCATTATTTTATCGGCGCACTTAAACGTTGGCCCTGTTTTATAACCACGTTCGCTTTTGAAATATAATTTCTTTCTCTTTAATCTTGTATGAAAATCCAAGAACTTTTGCAAAACAAAACTTTTTAGGTCTCAGAAATACAATTTCTTTTCTTTAGGATTTTTTTTGGGGGATTTTGACATCTCTTTGCTGGATGAATATGGAGAGTAGAAAGTGACTAACTTGGGTTTACTTTCGGCAGCCTCGTAACTCTCGCTTCCCTTATTTTGTCCTCGAGCGATGTTTCTGACAAAGGGGGAAGAATTGCTGCTTTCTGGGTCGGAATCTAACACTTGTTTTTCTTTTAACTTCTTACATCAAGTGTTTCAAGCCTTGTCGGGAGCGATTTCCATAAAAATTACAACTTAAAACCTCAGCAGGTTAGGGTGGAAGGGGGGAGGTGAAGGTGAGTATTGATTTACTCCTCTCCAGGAGTTAGGCACAAAGCCAGTTTTTATCTTACTCCCACAAGTAAGATGTGACCCAAGGTCGGGTCGGGAAAGTTGGGTTTAAAAATTGCCTGTGCAGCCCCGTCGGCATTCCCCGGTAGGGGCGCCTCAGGCAGTAAGCAATAAACTTACTCCTCCCCAAAGAGGGGAGGCGAAGCCTGGAAGGGTGGACCTCCAAGAACTGCACAGGACAGACCCATAGACCGGCGTAAATCAAGCCCCGAAGGGCAAGACAATACCAGTCTATGGGGTGCAGTATCCATTGGAACAGATACTACACTTTGATCTTAGCCAAAAGGGTGAGTAGCCCATGTGATCAAATATTTAACTTCCATTCCCTAAATATGACATTTTTTTTTGTTTTAGCGGCTGATAAAATCGAAAGTATATATTTTTTTTTTTTACTAGTGAGTCACCTCTCATCAAGGCCGAAAGGCCATTCGAGGATAAAAGTTAATGAGATTGTCAGTTGGGTGATGAACAATACTGTGAGAGGATTGGAAACAATGGATGACATTGATTATTAAAGTATCAGGTTCGACAACAATTTGTTGATATTGGACGTGAAAATGACCATGTTGTATTTGGCTGAGAAGTAATCCCGTTGTATCGTATTGCATGGATAAGAAGTTTTTGGAAAGAAACTTTGTTCATGGAAGTTCTGTTTAGTTTAAGGTTTCCTTTAGGTTTAGTTTGTGTTATGGCATATCAACCATCTGTGGGTTATTTAATGCTGAATAAAATTGTCAAATATAATTCTATAAGTAGGATAATTATTTATATTCCGAGAATACGTTGCTCTATGAATACATTGCTCTCAGAATACATTGCTCTCAGAATACATTGCTCTCAGAATACATTGCTCTCAGAATACGTAGCTTTCAGAATACGTAGCTCTCAGAATGTTGCTCTCAGAATATGTTGCTCTCAGAATACGTTGCTCTCAGAATACGTAGCTTTCAGAATACGTAGCTTTCAGAATATGTTGCTCTCAGAATATGTTGCTCTCAGAATATGTTGCTCTCAGAATACGTTGCTCTCAAAATACATTGCTCTCAGAATACATTGCTCTCAGAATACGTTGCTCTCAGAATACGTTGTTCTCAGAATACGTTGCTCTATGCATACGTTGCTCTATGAATACATTGCTCTCAGAATACGTTGCTCTCAGAATACGTTGCTCTCAGAATACGTTGCTCTCAGAATACGTTGCTCTCAGAATACGTTGCTCTCAGAATACGTTGCTCTCAGAATACGTAGCTCTATGAATACATTGCTCTCAGAATACGTTGCTCTCAGAATACGTTGCTCTCAGAATACGTAGCTCTCAGAATATGTTGCTTTCAGAATATGTTGCTCTCAGAATATGTTGCTCTCAGAATATGTTGCTCTCAGAATATGTTGCTCTCAGAATACGTAGCTCTATGAATACATTGCCTTCAGAGTACGTTGCTCTCAGAATACGTAGCTCTCAGAATATGTACCTTTATGAATACATTGCTCTCAGAATACATTGCTCTTTGTTCTAAACATGATTGACCCTCAGCCACCGCCTTCTAGTATCTATTTGCAGATAAAAATAAAATAACAAGGAGAAATAAGGTTTCGATTTTTTGAAGAATCAGATTGAATAATATGGTTGGGGATAAACTCATAGATACTTGGCCAAGACATGACCAGCCGATTGAGCGGATCGGGCCTCTTCGATCTCCCGTCTAGCCAAAGTAAGAAACCAAAGTGACAGACTGCTCAGTCACCAGGATCCCATCCTCAGACATCATGGGTCGCCACCCACGGCCAACAGATGGCCCTGTTTTTTTTTGGGGGGGGGGGAGGCGAGGGAGGGTCGTCTTACCCATCTGCATGGGATTGCAGTCAGCGAGTTCTAGGTCGCGTTGACAGGGCGCTTAATTTTAGGTACACGGAGGAAGAAAGGAAAATTTTTTTACTGTGGTTGTAGAAAGACGAGTTTTTGTTTTACTTTTACAGGAGGGAAACCAGAGATCGGAGGAGCTCAGTTGAGCAGCTACCATTAAAATAACGATAGAAAAAAAAAGTAGTTATTTATTTTATTTATTTTTATTTTATTTTATTTTATTTATTTTTATTTTATTTTATTTTATTTATTTTATTTTCATTAAAATAACGATAGAAAAAAAAATAGTTATTTATTTTATTTATTTTTATTTTATTTTATTTTATTTATTTTATTTTCATTAAAATAACGATAGAAAAAAAAATAGTTATTTATTTTATTTATTTTTATTTTATTTATTTTATTTTCATTAAAATAACGATAGAAAAAAAATAGTTATTTATTTTATTTATTTTTATTTTATTTTATTTTATTTTATTTTCATTAAAATAACGATAGAAAAAAAATAGTTATTTATTTTATTTATTTTTGTTTTATTTTATTTTATTTATTTTATTTTCATTAAAATAACGATAGAAAAAAAAATAGTTATTTATTTTATTTATTTTTATTTTATTTTATTTTTATTTTATTTTCATTAAAATAACGATAGAAAAAAAAAATAGTTATTTATTTTATTTATTTTTATTTTATTTTATTTTATTTATTTTATTTTCATTAAAATAACGATAGAAAAAAAAAATAGTTATTTATTTTATTTATTTTTATTTTATTTTATTTTATTTATTTTATTTTCATTAAAATAACGATAGAAAAAAAAATAGTTATTTATTTTATTTATTTTTATTTTATTTTATTTTATTTATTTTATTTTCATTAAAATAACGATAGAAAAAAAAATAGTTATTTATTTTATTTATTTTTATTTTATTTTATTTTATTTATTTTGTTTTCATTAAAATAACGATAGAAAAAAAATAGTTATTTATTTTATTTATTTTATTTTCATTAAAATAACGATAGAAAAAAAAATAGTTATTTATTTTATTTATTTTATTTTCATTAAAATAACGATAGAAAAAAAACTAGTTATTTATTTTATTTATTTTATTTTCATTAAAATAACGATAGAAAAAAAAAATAGTTATTTATTTTATTTATTTTTATTTTATTTTATTTCATTTATTTTATTTTCATTAAAATAACGATAGAAAAAAAAAATAGTTATTTATTTTCCCTGGGAAAATTCTTGGTCAGTCGTAGCAAACAAGAGTAATTAATTGTCCATTAAAGTTTCGGCTGTATTTTTTTTTTTTTCTGTTTTTCTATTTATTTCTGTTTTATTTATTTATTTTCTTGGGGGCTGCCTTTTCAGATGTGAATATTTCTACGTTTACAATCTGTTTGTGTATCACGTTACAACTTTTAATGTTGGAAGGCATAACATCTAGAATTTGTCACCGTGACACGGCTACGTCTTAAGCACGGTCTCATCGACATATGTCTTAGATAGACTAACGATCTCACAACCGCTGTGTCATACGATTGCAATGATCAAGTGAGATTCGTCTTAATTGATGGTCTTTACAAATCAGCTTGGAATCATTCTTGATTATTGCACGAGCATGTAGCAGTTGGTTCGAGATGGGGTATCATACATATATATATATATATATATATATATATATATATATTTTAAATTCCCGAAACAGTTTTTCATGGTAAACAACTGATGATTCCTTAAAATAGTGTTAGAAACAAACTAATATAATAACTGTAAAAAATAAATTGACTTACATGAGTGATTTTCCACTCAAAGACTTGGGACTATAAGTTTTTTTAGTTTTTTATTTAAAAAAAATTTTTTTTTTAATATAGTTTTAATGGTTGAGAAACTTCCGAGACTATATGTATATATATATATATATATATATATATATATATATATATATATATATATATATAATGTACTATTAAACTAACCCTGACCCGCTGGGTCACAACCACTATCACTATTTGCACCACTTTGATTTAATTAAAAAATTTATAAACTGTGACATTTGTTAATCTTGCACGATCAAAACTCATAAATCACTTTACTTCATCATCATCATCATCATCATCTAGAAGTTTTATTATTCATTATTATTTTTAGATAGAAGTAAAGAGACCTACTATTTTGCCACACATTTTCAGTGGAGGTCGGGTTGGTGCTCTCCCTCTTCTGTCTTTTCATTCTCCTTGATGCTGAACGACCATTTTTGTGTGTATTCAGCAGTAAGTAAATAAACATTGATAAGTTTACATTTAGTGTATATATATATATATATATATATATATATATATAGTTAGTGATTCTGAGATGTGTGGAAATATAACTCAATAGAGTGCTAAATTATGGGACTAAGAGCATGATATTTATTTATTTATAAACATATAGGCTTTAGTGCATTGAAACCAGGATTTCACGGAGAGACCTGGCTCAATTTACAAAAAAAAAAACTAAATGTGAGAATGGACTATTTGATCATTAGTCCTGAGAACACGTTGATGGAATACTCACTCTCTCTCTCTCTCTCTCTCTTATATATATATAAGAGAGAGAGAGGGGGAGAGAGTCCATTTAATTTTCATTGATGTCACCTTCATTGCCTTAGTGTTATCATGAATATCATACTCCAAACCAATTTCCCCAGTCCCCCTTTTCATAAACTGTTAAATTAAATATAGTCCACATTATCCACTCTTACGCCTAGCAGTTGTGTTCCAAAATTCATAATGATCGGTTAATTAGTTTCAGAGTTTACTCCACACAAACAGTGAAAGGCAAGCATACATTGGTGACGAACATATATATGTATATATATATATATATATATATATATATATATATAATGTATTTAATATGAGTTTAATAATAAGCAGTACTACTAGCTTCATTGCGAGATTCAACACAGTTTGTTGTTGTAGATCACTATTCGCTGCTCATTGTAAAATACATGCCGACTTGGTATTTACAAAGTTAAATTCCTCCTTAATTCTAAGCTAATTTGTGGTGGCCAACGGGAAACGCTCTTGACTGCGAATCAGTGGCGATTTGTGATCAGAGAAATTAACTTCCTGCACTGAAGATTGCGTAAGCATGAAGCATCGACGTCTGTAGGTGATAAATAATTAATATTTATTTATAAATATTATATATATATATATATATATACATATATAGTAAAAAGGCCATCATCAGTGAAAATGTTAATTATTTATTTGAGTGGTTATTTTCATCGATGGTTAACGATTAAATTAACACACATGTTACGAATATACTACGATCTATACATTCGGATGTAAACTAGATGTTAACAGACTTTTTTCCCATTGAATTATATGATCGGAAGAAAATATGAAAAATAAAAAATAAAAATATAAATGGATGCTGGATGCATTTCAGTTTTATCCGGCCTGATGGGTAAACTTTTTAATGGCACTGATGATAACCTCTTCAAGTAAAACTGATGTTTTGTACATTTTAAGCATTATGTATATCATGAAGGTCGGCCGAAACAATTGTATGTGAAATAGAAACTGTTTTTTGGTAAATTTATGAGAATTTGTTCGCTACATTTGATGAGGTTTACATAATATTAAAAAAAAAAATCTTTTTTAAAGCTCCAGTTCTACATTATTGAACTATTACAAAAAAAACCTTTGTGTTGTAATAAATTTATATTTTAAATTTTATATATATATATATATATATATATGTGTGTGTGTGTGTCAACACAGTTATTGAATAACTTATTGAACTTATTGTACTTATTCAACACTACTTATTCAATACGTCAATACTTATTCAACACTTATTGTACTTATTGAACCAACTTATTGAACTATTACAAAAAAACCTTTGTGTTGTAATAAAATTTATATTTTAAATTTTATTTATATATGCCAACTTATCTATCCCAGCGACTTCCTCTGATGATAAGATTTTGATCTTTGAAAAGCCTGGCTTAAGGAAAGTTTAACTTGAATAAATTGCCTTTTTTTGCGGAATATACCTTGCTCTGAGCAATTGAATTGAATTATGATTTGACTTTTGCTTCTCTAATTCCTTTCCATTCTTCTTCATTCTACCTGCTCTATCCTGGATATTGAGCTATATACTCTTCACAATAGGTTTCACTTTTCCTAAAAGTTCGCTTTTAGTACACCACTTGATATATATATATATATATATATATGTATATATATATATGTGTGTGTGTGTGTGTGTCAACACAGTTTGATCTTTCTTGTTGGATGATGCCAAACTAAGTTTATCATTTGTTTCTCTGAAATCTATGAGAATCTCTTTCTGAATAAGTAGAATTTGTTTTTTTTGTTTGTGTTTTTTGTTTGTTTTTCGTAGTAATTGTTTGGAAAATCCTGTGAGTCATAAACTTCCTGCTGTTTTGACAAATACAGCTCTATTGTATGTGTCAGTTTCTCTTTTCTCTTCCTAGTCGACCATCAAATAACTTCAAAATGACATCTACCACTTTTATCTTATATATATATATATATATATATATTAGACAAACACACTACTGCCAGGTTACTGGAAGCTCTTAGATAAATAGATGTTAAAATTACCTCTTACTGAGCACACATACATGTGTGTATTTATGTGTGTGGGTGTGTGTATGCTCACTATTCATGGGTTCAGCTCTTGAGTAAGAGAATAAATGTTTGTCACTTAGTGTAAGTCATAGAAGTTCATAAAATAATAGAGTACTCTTGGCAGCTGATAATGCGAATGTAATAATATATACACATTATAATTTCACTTACTTTCGGGACGAGTGTAGTAATGTTAGGATATAAATACCCGACTGCTGATCAGTGGCCGGATTTTGGATCTAAGTATGAAAACACTTACCACATTTAACCACACTGAAAAGCTGTAATGCGGTGAAATAGCTGTATGTGGGTGATTTATATTTATATATATATATATATATATATATATATATATGTATATCGAGGCAGCATTTTTTCCTTAAGACATGTATTATTAAAAATAACCGACAACTCTTGTCTGGATATTTTAGTATTGATCCCAGACAAGAGTTGTCGGTTATTTTTAATATATATATATATATATATATATATATATATATATATAATTAATTTTAAATAACTAAATTATTTTTACCTACATACGCTAGCGTTTCGAGCTTTCGCTCTCATCAGTGCAGGGATGATAATCTCTGACGGTCGCACGGCTCGAACCCCTGCCACAGAATCAATCTAGACTCTGTAAACAAGCACTGTAACCATTAGGCCACGGGACATTACCACATTCAAGAAGGGAATTTAAGTTCTATTTATGCGAAGGGCGGCATATCAAGAAACATTAGCTAGAGTATTCAACGAACGTTATATATATATATATATATATATATATATTAGTGATGGGACGATTCCAATATTTTTCTCGATTCCGATACAATTATCAATTCTGTTCTAAATTCCAGATTCTGATACAATTACCTATTTCAATTCTAAAATCGCCTAAGAAAGTAAAATTTAATTTGTGGAAGCGATAGGGGGGGGGGGGTTAGCAGAGAGTCCTCATTTTTAAAAAAATATAGATATGATTTTCTTTTCAATTTGACAAACTTTTCCCTTTATTTTCTATCCAAGATTTCGATAAACTCATTGTGAGATTTCCATATAGATTTTTCACTATTTTTTCCTATCTATCCACTCGTGCCAGTTTTATCGAGCCATTTTTGCCTGTGCCATTTTTATCGGACCATTTTTCCGGTGCCATTTTTACCTAAATCGGTCATGCTCTATAGATTGTAGTTTTACTGGTGGTTTAAAATCAATAAATATTTATCATTTTATAATTAGTACCAGCAATGGAAAATTAAGTTTTAAACAAATTAAAAGAATCATTTTGGGAATCTGAAAGTAGGCTAACATTTTTTGGATACGATTCCCCAAAAAGTTCCGATCGTTCTAATTCCGATTCCAGTTAATTCTTCCAATATCATATTATACGGAACTTCCATCAGACCACACTGACGCAAGTTAGATATAATATAATGTAAATAGATAAAAAAATATATATATATATATATATATATATGATAAAAAAATGGAACTAGTATTCCAACGTAATGGAAAATTAAAAAAGGAAAACCAAAAATATTATCAACGTTTCGTCGTTATTTCAAGACTTCCTCAGGATGATTGGTCTAAAGAAAATAACACACATAGGTGTGAATGTCTGCCAGATGCCAGACATTCACCCGCTATTTCAGAGACTCCAACCGAAAGATCTTTAAAAGATTCTAACTGTCCCTTTAAGCGCAATTGTTTGTATCTCTCTTGCGCTTGGTTCACCTGGTATATTCACCAGGTAGTTTTTTAAAATTCTTTTTCATGAGCCTGGTTGCTCCTATAATTATTGGAAATATGGAGATCTTCCTAAGATTCCAGTTTCTTTTCATGTCTTGTATATGTGTGTGTGTCCTCACACACGTTTGAACATCTCCACCTTACCCCTCACCAAAATTATATACCTACAATGTCTTCCTTGCATTATTTACTTCATACACTCTCCCCACCCTGTTCCCCTGGTCCTAACGCCTCATATTCACTTTGACATGTATCTTTGCACCAAGTGATCAAAACTTTTGATTAATAAACGATGAAATATTAGTCATGCACATGATTTTGATTTGTTTTTGTATCTTGTGTGGTTACTCAGTTTTTTCACTTATTTTCTCAACATTTTTCCAGATTTAATCCCAATCGATGAAGAGAGTAACCGTGGAATTTCCACAGGTCTGCTAGTAAATAATAAAAAGAATCATTTTAATAAATCTCAATCTATATAAAGATAGGTACGTTTATATCTTTATACATTTGTTTATACAGGATTCACTCCTAAACTAATGAACCGATCATTATGTATTTTTGAACACAGCTGTTATGTGTAAAGGGTCCAAATGTGGGCTATATTTAGTTTCATGCAAAGGGGTTAAAAAAGGGTTGAAAGCCCTTCCTGGAAGTTCATATAGTTCCAATTTTTGTGAAATTTTAATAATAAATATAAAACATCAATTAATAAATATTCCTAGAATTTCAGGTTTTTTAGGATTTTTTTAGGGGTTATATGGGCACAACATCCCATTTGAAAATTCAAATATATCAGATTTGCATTGAATTTGATCCATTGTCATTAGACACCAATTAAGCAAGATTCCTTGAATTTCAGTTTCGTCTTAAGACCCCTTAAGCTTAAGCCGTAAATTTGAGACATTTTCAAGAATCAAAATTATGTAATGGATTTTGATCAAAATTAGAATAAGGATTCTAGACATAAGTTTCAGTATCATTACATTCTTGATGTTAATCTTTGTAAGGAAACATAAAAGTGGTGCGAAATTGTTCTGTTCGTGGAATTTATTTTACCTGCCATGGGGAGGGTAATGAAACATTTGCAACCGTTTTTCCACTCCCGTAATTCACCTGTCCGTGACATAATGTGTATTTCTGTGTCTGCAAACGGACACATAAAACGCCTCTTCATTTGTCTGTGACAGAAAAAAAAGTGTAAAATAGCTTCCTATTTGAAAATGTCCGTCACTCCCACCTGAATAGTCATTTTTTTTATAATAAACAAACAAAACAAAAAAAATAAATAAAATAAAAAAAATTAAAAAATCTGCAAATTCCATGCAAACTCTTAATGTCCGTGTATTTGTTTCTCTTCTAAGTCACTGGAATGCCATTGTTTAAGCATCCGATTTATTAGGATTGGCATTCTCGGCAGGATACGAACTTTTTGTTTCATTTACTTCAAATCAAATAATTGTTTCACTAGTTTCCCATCCTCGTTTATTTCAGGTGTCCTTGCTTGTTTTAACCAAGTAGTCAGCATATTATTAACCTGAAGAGCAGTCATGCTCGGTATTCGTTAGCCCTATGGGCTGGATTTCTAGTGTTTCCATGAAACCGCAGGTATTGATGGACGATCGAACTAATATATAGTATTATTTGATTATATATATATATATATATATATGAGAGAGAGAGAGAGAGAGAGAGAGAGAGAGAGAGAGAATGGTAGTTTGCTTGAAGCATTGCTGGGAATAGTAGTAGTATGTTTTTAAAAAGGCTGAGGGCAATGCAAAGTGCCGGGTAGGTTGTAAGCTTGCAACCTACCCGGCACTTTGCATTGCCCTCAGCCTTTTTAAACATACATATATATATATATATATATATATATATATATATGTGTTATTTCTTATTTATACAGACATGTAGATAATCTGCGATACAGGCATATCGATGTTATCGATCAACAACTGTTAGAAACTGATATCTCATCATGCAGAATGAAAATCTAATGGTTCCCTTAGATCACATTTGGAAAGAACCTATATATATATATGTATATATATATATCAGGACCGGCGGGACAGTTATAAAAGTGTGGGGGGGCTCTCCTAAAAAGTGGTGGGGGACGGTTAAACACATGCATATATAACTTCATTATTGATGACCGTAAAGTGGGTGGGGGACAAGTAAAATAGATAATACTTTGACTTAGGTTCAGTTAGAATTCCACTCTCTGACTGGACTATTAGCAAAATGTTGATGACTTTCCTTTTTATATGTGCTGATGAAGTCTCTTTATAAATTGTATCCCAGATCCATATGTACACTATTACTTTTGTGGTGTCGAATTTTTGGAACTTGTAGACAATGATGAATATGTCATAATTTTGTATCTTTCTAAGTTATATATATATATATATATATATATATATATATATATATATATATTATAAAATGTGTTTACTTGTTTTCCTCTTTGTGTTCTCCCTCACTATGCATTTCGTTCTCCCCACCCCCACTCCTGGGAGCGTATGTATATTGTGAGGTGTCTCCGCCCGCCTGTTATATTCTTTTGTTATTGACGTGCTCTGAACCAATTGCTTTGCATACAAAGATCTGTTTTTCTTCTCCCCGCCCAGCTACAGGTGATTGTGGCCCATCGCACAATAGGCAAAAAGGAAAAGACACACTTGTTTTGATTTTCTCCCCACCTTGAATTACAGGTGTCAACATGTCTACCTTTTGTCAACAGGCGATGACGATACAAGTGTTTATCCTGGCTTTAAGCTAATCTTTTTATGCTCTGCTCTATTCAACCAACCAGAAAACTACAGGTTGATTCGGGTCAGAAGAGAGAAGAATTGAGAAATGGCGACACAGTTTTCCTTTTTATTCTCTCTCTCTGTTTGTTTGGTGGGAAGTTTATGTAGTCATTATTACACGTTGATATTTATTATTATTTTTTTTTTTTTGGGGGGGGGGGGTGAATAGATTACTTGTCTCTTTCTTATTTCTCTTCCATTATCTCTTTTGGTTTCTTTTTCTTTGTCTTTTTCTTTCTTTTTTTAGATTTAGGTGTCTTCTCTCTTTATATATTTTGTCGCCCTCTCTCGCCTTAACTTCTCTCCGAATTTCATCTTCAACGTTCATCCCTCCCGCCTTTCTCTAAATAATTTCATCTCCCTCTCTCTGTGAATTATTTCCTCTTTCCTCCTTCCCCCTCTCTTCTTTCTCTCTCCCTCTAAATAATTTCAGCCCCCTGTTATCCCTCTCTGAATTATTTCCTACTCCCCTCCCCCTCTCTCTCTAGTTTCATCCCCCTCTCTTCCTCTCTGAATTATTTCCTCTTACTTCCTCCACCCTTCCACCCTCTCTCTCTCTCTGAAATATTTCATCTTCCCTCTACCTCTCTCTCTCTCTCTCCGAATTGTATCAGCCCCCTCATCCTCTCTCGCTGTCTGTCTGTCTCTGAATTATATCACCTCCCTTCATTCTCTTTCGCTCTGCGTGTGCATCAGTGTTTCTATCTGGGGATTTTTCCATCTCTGTATCTCTCTCTCATCTCATCGTCTCTCTCTCTCTCATCTCATCGTCTCTCTCTCTCATCTCATCGTCTCTCTCTCTCATCTCATCGTCTCTCTCTCTCATCTCATCGTCTCTCTCGCTCTCATCTCATCGTCTCTCTCGCTCTCATCTCATCGTCTCTCTCGCTCTCATCTCATCGTCTCTCGCTCTCATCTCATCGTCTCTCTCATCTCATCGTCTCTCTCATCTCATCGTCTCTCTCTTTCTCTCTCGTCTCTCTCTTTCTCTCTCGTCTCATCGTCTCTCTCTTTCTCTCTCGTCTCATCGTCTCTCTCTTTCTCTCTCGTCTCATCGTCTCTCTCTTTCTCTCTCGTCTCATCGTCTCTCTCTTTCTCTCTCGTCTCATCGTCTCTCTCTTTCTCTCTCGTCTCATCGTCTCTCTCTCTTTCTCTCTCGTCTCATCGTCTCTCTCTCTTTCTCTCTCGTCTCATCGTCTCTCTCTCTTTCTCTCTCGTCTCATCGTCTCTCTCTCTTTCTCTCTCATCTCATCGTCTCTCTCTTTCTCTCTCATCTCATCGTCTCTCTCTTTCTCTCTCATCTCATCGTCTCTCTCTCATCTCATCGTCTCTTTCTCATCTCATTGTCTCTCTCTCTCATCTCATTGTCTCTCTCATCTCATTGTCTCTCTCATCTCATTGTCTCTCTCATCTCATTGTCTCTCTCATCTCATTGTCTCTCTCATCTCATTGTCTCTCTCATCTCATTGTCTCTCTCATCTCATTGTCTCTCTCTCTCATCTCATTGTCTCTCTCTCTCATCTCATTGTCTCTCTCTCATCTCATTGTCTCTCTCTCTCATCTCATTGTCTCTCTCTCTCATCTCATTGTCTCTCTCTCTCATCTCATTGTCTCTCTCTCTCTATCTCATCTCATCGTCTCTCTCTCTCATCTCATCGTCTCTCTCGCTCTCTAGTTAATTTCATCCCATCCATCTTTCAGTGCCACCCTGAACAACTAATACCATCATCTATTGTTTTTTTAAATTCATATATAAATTATCATCACTATTTTCTCTCCCCAGAGCATAAACTCCCCAACTTTCTCATGAAAACCATTCAGCCTCCTTTTCACTTATGTCTCTATTAGACAAACATATTTTACGTAGACGAAATTATTTATTCCAAGTTACTAATGCACCTTTCACCTACGACAATGGAAACTGCCTATTACGGTCACTTTTAGACCATCCCTTTTTGATAATTATGAAAAACTAATAACATTAAAGTTTCGCTTCTTTGTTTTACGGCATATCAACCCTTCTTCGGTTATTTAATTCTAAAGCACAATACCCATTGTAAACAATTCATTGAACAGAAGTTGCTATTCATTGGTTACATGATCTCAACACGATGACATTAAGAAAAGAATATTAATGTCTACTATTTCACTTGATTTATTTGTTATTGTGAAATTTTACTTATTATTATTATTATTATTATTTACTAGTTGAGCCTACCCGAAGTTGTCCGGGATGTAGTGGAGTAATTTTAGTTTTTACTCTTTATGTGCACGTTTTTTAAACTAAAGATAAGTTACTCCTATTATATTCTTCAATTTAAAATGAGTTATTCCCTTTGCTGATTTTTATTTTTAGGTGATTATATAAAAATGTTTCATATTAGCATTCGTTTGGGTCGGACTAAATATTTTCTAAAAATAAATTGTAGCTAATTATGTTATATTTTGCCAATAACACGGTACAACAATAACACACGAAAATTGGCTAGTCAGAAGCAAAGTTTTATTCGTCAGCTTAAATGCTATTTGGGCCTGACTTTTAAAATCCGACAAGATGTTAGATTTTTAGACTGCTGTTTTGTTTTTTTATTAAAATATAAAAGCATTTTGAAATGTTGTATTGTTTAATGTAGTTTATTTTAATAAACAACTTTTTAATAACAAAAATGAATTTCCAAGAACCTCCCATCCGTGTAACACATTACTGCATGACTGCTTCCCTGTACACTACAACATGGTCGTCTTTGACTTCAATGTCAACAAATACTTGTTGAGCGGTTCGCTTAAGTGATCAAATGTTGTCCTTTCCGGCCATCTTTGTCAACCCTTTCACAATAGAGTTAAGCAGACAACTGACAATCTCATTAAGCCTTATCCTTGAGTGGCTTTTGGCTTTGATAAGCGGTGACCAATTAGTACGAAAACAGCAGAAATAAGATCTCTATATTAATAAAATTGTGTGATCACTGTGTTTATCACCTCTACATTACTTAGAATTTTTTCTTTTCTTATTGATCGATTATTTATTGAAATCAAAAATGCAATAGTGTCAAATGAAACCAAATTTTAAAAAAAAATCATATAATTACGAAATCAAATCCACCAGAATGCATTTCGTTTATTCGTAAACAAGTTAGTCATTTTAATCTTTTGTTAATAGTTGAAAAAAGAAAAAGAATGTATTGCTTCGTGACTTTTTGAAATTTGAAAAGAATCGGGAATCATTTAAACTAGCCTTAAAATTCTTAACAACTCCTCAAAATTTTCAATCTTTTAATAAAAGATTGAAATCTTTTAATAAAAGATTGAAATTTTGTAAAGCTTTTTCAACCAATAATTTCAACCAATAATTTTATAAAAACAACATTTATGCCTTAACAAAATCACTTATAGTTTATGATAATTTGGTTCAATTAATAATTTAATGGCCAAATGATGCCGTAGTAATTAAATTCAAATCTCAAACTCCTGCGGCCTGCTTGCGGATTTGATACATGTGACTCTTAGCTTCTTATCTGTATATTTATAAAGTTGGTCCATTTAACGCACTAACAGTGAGATTAAAACACCGAATTCATATTCACAATAAAAGAAAAATAACTTTCTAATATACTGGTATGTGATTGACGTTCTAAAATCGACTAATTTGTATATTACCTCGCAAAAGGACATCTCATTGATTCACTATTCGTTTGTATTGTTTTCTAATTCAATGAGTGTTTTCATTTTATTTTAAAAGTTTTATTTACGAATATCATTTTCATGTCGTGGATAAATGCTTAGCATTTGGGCGAAAAGAGTTTTTACAGTTTGTTTTCTGGTCAATTTGAGATTGCAATGCAGTTCTAGATTGTAAATTACAAACAAAGCATCCCTCTACCAACACACGCACACACATCTCGGCCGAGCAGCGAAAACAAGTCAGTGAGAATCTATCGGCATTAATTTCATCGCAAAATAAAATTCCACCGTGTTCCATTTCGGTTCTTTTGTAAACAAGTCAGCTATTTTATTCTTTTTTAAATAAAAAATAATGCCCCCCCCCCACAAAAAAAACACACACACACATACACCGCGGCCAAATAAACAAGTGATTACCCCCCCCTTCATTAATTTCATCACAAAATTAAATTCCACCATAGTGCATTTCGCTTCATTTGTAAAGAAGTCAGCTATTTTATTCTTTTTTAAATTAAAAATAATGCCCCCCCTCAAAAACAACACCCACCCCGCGACCAAATAAACAAGTGATTACCCCCCCCCCTCATTAATTTCATCACAAAATTAAATTCCACCATAGTGCATTTCGCCTTGTTTGTAAAGAAGTCAGCTATTTTATTCTTTTTAAATCAAAAATAATGACCTCCCCCCCCAAAAAAAAACACACACACACACCGCGGCCAAATTAGCAAGTGATTACCCCCCTCTCATTAATTTCATCACAAAATTAAATTCCACCATAATGCATTTCGCTTAATTTGTAAAGAAGTCAGCTATTTTATTCTTTTTTAAATTAAAAATAATGCCCCCCCCCGTAAAAAAACACACACACCCAGCGACCAAATAAACAAGTGATTCCCCCTCCCCTTATTAATTTCATTGCAAAATTAAATTCCACCATAGTGCATTTCGCTTTATTTGTAAACAAGTCCTTTCCAATCAATTTACTTCTGGGAGTTTCCTACATCAGCTTCTATTTATATAAAGTTAGGTATGTGTATATGTTTATATAGTTCTATGTACAACTTTTCTTCCTAAACTGATACACTGATCATTATGAATTTTGGAACACACCTGCTAGGCGTAATGGTGGATAATGTGGGCTATATTAAGTTTAATTAAGTTTCATGCAAAGATGGCGAAGAGGAGGTCGAAGCTCTTCATGAAAATTCAGATAGCTCTAACTTTTGTGAAATTTTAATAAATATTCCCCAAATTTCATTTTTTTTTCTTTTAGTAATTTAACAGGTTTTAGAGGGCATAATATGTGCACAACCACCCATTCGTAAATACAAATATTTCAGATTTGTATTAAATTTGATCCATAGTCGTCAGACACCAATTAAGCAAGATTCCCTTAATTTCAATTTCTTCTTAAGTCCCCTTAAGCTTAAACCTTAAATTTGAGACATTTTCTAGAATCAAAATCATGTGATGGATTTTGATCAAAATTGGAATACGGATTCTAGACATAAGATTTAGTAGCTTTTATATGTTGATTTTAATCATTGTAAGAGGACATAAAAGTGGTCAAAAACTGTTTCTGTTTGAGGAATTAATTTTACCCATCCTGAGACGGGTATTCATTCTTTGAGTTATTTATGAATTTAAGAGAAGAAAAATCGAAAGTATTTATGCGATTTAAAAAGGAAAAAAAAAAGTGAAACAAAAATCAGAGTTAAAGGACTCCCATCTAATGCAGAGTATTGATTTACTCCTCTCCAGGAGTTAGGCACAAGGCCAGTTTTTATCTTACTCCCACAAGTAAGATGTGACCCAAGGTCGGGTCGGGGAAGTGGGGTTTAAAAATTGCCTGGGCAGCCCCGTCGGCATTCCCTGGTAGGGGCGCCTCAGGCATTAAGCAATAAACTTACTCCTCCCCAAAGAGGGAAGGCAAAGCCTGGGAAGGTGGACCTCCCAGAACTCTACAGGACAGACCCATTGACCGGCGTAAATCAAGACCCGAAGGCCAAGACAACACCAGTATGGAGTGCAGTATCCATCGGAACAGATACTACACTTTGATCTTAGCCAAAAGGCCAAGAAAAAAAAAAAGATTGTTAAAACCTGTGCATAATAGTCTAACTTAATGCAGCAAGGTTTATACAGAAATTGCAAGATTAGTGTTGGGGCGTTTAATCGGAATCTGAAAAATCGGAACTTTTGGGGTATCGGGAAAATTTGTGCCTATTTTCCAATGCCAAAAACGATTCTTTTAATTGTTTTTTTTTTCTTTAAAACTTAATTTTCCATTGCTAATGATAAATATTTATTGATTTTAAACTACTAGTAAAACTAAAATCTATAAATCCCCTCCCCCCATCATCCCCACCAAAAGTGTATTTTTACATTTGCACATATTACATGGGTTTTTTGCAGTAATCTGAAAATTAAAAAAAGAAAATCTTTAGCTCAATATTTAGATTTTAAAAGAATCGGAATCAGTAATTGTATCGGAATCGGGAATTTAGAACAGAATCGGTAATTGTATCGGAATCGGGAATTTAGAACAGAATCGGTAATTGTATCGGAATTGGGAATTTAGAACAGAATCGGTAATTGTATCGGAATCGGGAACTTAGAACAGAATCGGTAATTGTATCGGAATCGGGAACTTAGAACAGAATCGGTAATTGTATCGGAATCAGGAATTTAGAACAGAATCGGTAATTGTATCGGAATCGGGAATTTAGAACAGAATCGGTAATTGTATCGGAATCGGGAATTTAGAACAGAATCGGTAATTGTATCGGAATCGGGAATTTAGAACAGAATCGGTAATTGTATCGGAATCGGGAATTTAGAACAGAATCGGTAATTGTATCGGAATCGGGAACTTAGAACAGAATCGGTAATTGTATCGGAATCGGGAATTTAGAACAGAATCGGTAATTGTATCGAAATCGGGAATTTAGAAGAGTAGCAGTAATTGTATCGGAATGGGGAAAAATATTGGAATCACCCCATCACAAGTCACGATTGCTAGTTCGGAAACAATGGATCATACCAATTTCAAAAGAGCAGCAAATTTCTTCGTAATATTCGGACTACTATTCACAACGTTTCGGCCGATGTAATATACGACCTTCTTCAGGTCCACCTCTCTTCGAACATGGAAGCCTTCCAGTCGAATTTGAGAATCTTTCGTTGGTTCCCAAGTTTAAAAAAAAGATGCATACTGAAGGATTTTGAAGGTTACGTCGGCTGAAACTTTCTGAATATAACAACCAAGACTAGAATAGTAGTTCGTATGATCCAAATTAACAATGCTCATCCCCAAAATTCCGAAATAGCAAATATCTTGTTTTTAAATTAGAAAATTATAAAGACTTTATTTTAAGGAACCATCGTTTTGAGTCGAGAGGATAGGTAAGCTGGTTGGTTGGTTGGTTTGGTTGGTTGATGTTTTGGTACGAGAGAGCAGCTTGGGTTGGCCCAGCAGGAGGATAGGTACGTGCCTGTGGGGCGGTGCGATGATGGAGGCAGCATCCAGCAACCTGATGAGTCGGTAAGATAGGACCTGTTGCTGGCCGACCACTGCTACTGTCAGCATAGGTCCAGCAGAGTCGGTGTACGAATGCAGCACCGCCGCCGCCGTAAACAGTGCTGAGGCCTTTTCAGTCTTCGGTATTGATTCCTGGTTTCGCCTGGTTACTGCCATCCCATTGGTAGTGGCAACGGATGGCGCCACCTCCCCAACCCGATCCGTTCCCTTGACTTACACTTGGTGGATCGATCCAGATTTTTTCTTTTTTTTTTTTTTTTTCTTTTTTTGTAAACATAGCTGGTCTCTGTCTTTATAAAGTGAGGTATGTTTATATATTTGTATGTACAGGATTCACTCCTAAACTAATTAACCAAATCTTTGAACACAGCTGCTAGGCGAAAGGGGTTCAAATGTGGACTATGTTTAGTTCCATTTAGTTTTATGCAAAGTGGATAAAAAGGAAGTGAAAATTCAGATACTTTCGATTTGTGTGAAATTTGAAGAATAGGTATTAGACATCAATCGATAATTTGATAATTTGAACAATAGGTATTAGACATCAATCGATAATTTGATAATTTGAACAATAGGTATTAGACATCAATTGATAATTATCACCCAAATTTCAGTTTCTTTTGAGTATTTCAAAGAGTTTTTAGGGGCCATAATATGAGCACAACTTGCCACTTTAGAATTAAAATATTTCAGATTTACATTAAATTGGATCCATTACATCTTGATTTTTAATCTTTATAAGGGGACATAAAAATGGTGCAAAACTGTTTTGTTCGGGGGGGGGGGGGGGCTCTCCTTCTAGTTATTTATAAATCTAAGACTAGTTTTTTAAAAAAAAAACTCAAGATTTTATTCGACATACAAAAATAAGAAAAACAAAAGAAAACTTAAGATGAAAGTAAAAATTGTAAACAGGACTTTTTAATAAAAAAAAAAACATTAATTAAAAAAGCATAACAATTCTATCCGAACCAATAGATAACAAATAAAAAAAAAAATTTATTGTCTGTTTATTAACTTAATTTTAATTTTCTTGGTATATTTAATTTTTTTATTTTTATTATTTTTTTTGTTTAGATTGCACTATTAAATAATTTCCTTTTTTTTTTTCTTTTTTTTTTTTTTCTTTTTAAAAAATTTTTTTTTTTTACTAATGATTCACAGCTTATTAAAGGCCCAGAGGCCACTCCGAGATAAGGTTTAATGAGATTGTCAGTTGCCGATGAACAACACCTTGAGAGGATTGGAAAGGATGGTCAGCGTTTAATTATTTAAGTGGACGACTCAACAAGAATTTAACATTGAACTTGAAAAGGATCATGTTGTAGTCAGCTGAGAAGCAGCCCCGTTGTATCGTATTCCAAAGATGGGAAGTTCTTGGGAAGAAACTTTGTTCATGGAAGTTCCATTTAGTTTTAGGTACACAGAGGAAGAAAGGAAAATATTATTTACAGTAGTTGTAGCTAACAAAACTAGATGTACCTGTGACCCGTTGGGTCAGAATCACTACCACTATTCTACTTTAATTTTATTTGAAAATTCATAAACTGTGACATTTTATTTGAAAATTCATAAACTGTGACATTTTATTTGAAAACTCATAAACTGTGACATTTTATTCGAAAATTCGTAAACTGCGACATTTTATTCGAAAATTCGTAAACTGTGACATTTTATTCGAAAACTCATAAACTGTGACATTTTATTCGAAAATTCGTAAACTGTGACATTTTATTCGAAAATTCGTAAACTGTGACATTTTATTCGAAAACTCATAAACTGTGACATTTTATTCGAAAATTCATAAACTGACATTTTTACAGAAATCATAAGGAAATAAGTTTTTTTTTTTATTAAAATAAAATTAAAATTAAAAAAAAAATGTTTTTTGAAAATAACTATATTTTATCTATATTACTTACTCAACCTTTGTATCATATCTATTTTATGATGAGAAATTTAATGGATATATTCTTATATATACACTGGACGCATTGGGCCAGTATTTGTTATATATATATATATATATATATATATATATATGTATATATTATTAAGTATATTATTTCTTAACTTTGACATTGGTTGATAATCATGTTCTTACAACGATCAACGATTACAAAATCAGAATACATTATGCAGTCAACTCTCTTCTATTTCACAAAGTCAGACTATATATATATATATATATATATATATATATATACATACATACATTTATGTACCGGTGGTTTCCGGAGCAGTAGGTGTTTAGATACTACCCCTTCATACATAGACTACCCTGGAAACCGCCGGTACATAATTGTATGATATTATAAATATATAGTTGATCACTCTTTAATTATTTCTTCATACACATTTTAATATATATATATATATATATATATATGTTAGTTTATGGAGTAGTCTATAAGCAAGGCAACATGCTAGTAGAAATAAGGGCACAAACAGGAGAGTAGAAAGTGACTAACTTGGGTTTACTTTCGGCAGTCGCTTCCCTTATTTTGTCCTTTAGTCCTCACATTCCATGAGCGATGTTTCTGACAAAGGGGGGAGAATTGCTGTTTTCTTGGTTGGAATCTATCTATCTAACACTTATCGTTGGCTAGTTTTTGACCTTGGAGTGGTAATGTTTTTTTTAGTTCCTTACATAAAGTGGCTTCATGCCTTGTCTAGAGCGATTCCATAAAAACATCATTCTACGTCTTTTTTACTAGCATGTTGGCTTGCTTATCTACTATTCCATAAACATTTTGTCTGACATTTTTTATTTCATATTTACTCCCTCACTCACTCACACACACACACACACACACACACATATATATATAATAGGTCATTCCTTATCTTTCACTTGTTGAATCGATCCAGATCTTTTAAAAGAATGACCAATCCGATATCTAAACTGGAAAATACAAAAATAACTTTATTTATTCTTTTTAATTTTTTTTATTATATTCAAGAGTTTTTTCTTTTCTTTTTGAAAAAAGCTTTTAATGTGTTAAATTGTTTCCAAGTGTTTAGATTTTTGTACTATTAAATGATTTCCTTTACGGAAACCTTCCGGAAATAAGTTGACGTTTTCTTTTTCTTTTTGATTTGTTTAAAAAATTTTAATAATATTTATTTAAAAAATAATTTCTATAAAAAAACATTTTACGCATATTTTTGTCTATACATATTTTAGAGTTAGAATATGTGTATGTGAAAAAAAAGACAAATGGAAAAAACAAATTTAAATACCGGAAAAAAAAATCAAGAAACGAAAGATTTTACCGGTTTTGTTCGGATTAAAGAACGTCTTCAGAAAAAACTGAAGATTTTCAAAAATCAAATCAAGGATAAAAAATCTACACTTTTTCTGAAGACGTTCCTTGGTCCGAACAAAACGAGTAAAATCTCTCGTTTCTTGATGATTTTTTCCTGTATTTTAATTTGTTTTTCCGTTTGTCTTTTTCACACATCTTGTCTTTCACGGCATTTCATTGTATGATATATCGTGCATTTTATCCTCATATATATATATATATATATATATATATATATATAATCCACACTTTATATGTATTCCTGTAGGAACTTGACCTTTTTCAAACCCTCGTCTTGAAAAAAAAATGCTTTAATTATAAATACTAAAAATATGCTTTGATTATAAATACTAAAAATATGCTTTAATTATAAATACTAAAAATATGATTTCATTATAAATACTAAAAATATGCTTTAATTATAAATACTAAAAATATGCTTTGATTATAAATACTAAAAATATGCTTTAATTATAAATACTAAAAATATGCTTTAATTATAAATACTAAAAATATGCTTTAATAATAAATACTAAAAAAACAACTAAATTTAAAAAAATACTTTGATGTTTATTTGAATTAATTTTGACAATAAATAACCCAGAAACTGTTGATATGCTATAAAACGGACAAACTCTGAAACTAATGGATCTGTATATAAGAAATATTTAATATATATATATATATATATATATATAGATCATTATTTCGTATTGAATTAACGTATGTTTCTTATTTGTAGAAAATCCTATTTATTTCTCTAGAATGCAAGGTGACTTTGAGACTTTTTTCTTTTTGAAAAGAAAGCACCTTGAAAAGCGTTATGTGTGTGTGTGTATTATGTATGTGCTTGTGTGTATGAATTATGAAAATGAAATCATTTATGTTAATTTCTGATCCAGTAAAAAGACAAGTTCATTGTTACAACAGTTATGTGTCTTATATCTGCTTATTTCTTATACTAAAACTGGGTTAATGAAATGTTTGTCTGTTTCCATATGATTTAGTCACAAAAATCACATTCTAACATATTCCTCACTTTTGGGATTGAGTTATGTTTGAAAAGAATCAATTTTAATTATTCTTATTAGTCGTAATTTTAAATTTGCTAACCACGTCACGCATCTCTACTAAGTTTATGCCTATTACTCTCACCCTCTCTCACTGTCTATTACTCTCACCCTCTCTCACTGTCTATTACTCTCACCCTCTCTCACTGTCTATTACTCTCACCCTCTCTCACTGTCTATTACTCTCACCCTCTCTCACTGTCTATTACTCTCACCCTCTCTCACTGTCTATTACTCTCACCCTCTTTCACTGTCTATTACTCTCACCCTCTCTCACTGTCTATTACTCTCGCCCTCTTTCACTGTCTATTACTCTCACCCTCTCTCACAGTCTATTACTCTCGCCCTCTCTCACTGTCTATTACTCTCGCCCTCTCTCACAGTCTATTACTCTCGCCCTCTCTCACTGTCTATTACTCTCGCCCTCTCTCACTGTCTATTACTCTCGCCCTCTCTCACTGTCTATTACTCTCGCCCTCTCTCACTGTCTATTACTCTCGCCCTCTCTCACTGTCTATTACTCTCGCCCTCTCTCACTGTCTATTACTCTCGCCCTCTCTCACTGTCTATTACTCTCGCCCTCTCTCACTGTCTATTACTCTCGCCCTCTCTCACTGTCTATTACTCTCGCCCTCTCCAACTGTCTATTACTCTCGCCCTCTCTCACTGTCTATTACTCTCGCCCTCTCTCACTGTCTATTACTCTCGCCCTCTCTCACTGTCTATTACTCTCGCCCTCTCTCACTGTCTATTACTCTCGCCCTCTCTCACTGTCTATTACTCTCGCCCTCTCTCACTGTCTATTACTCTCGCCCTCTCTCACTGTCTATTACTCTCGCCCTCTCTCACTGTCTATTACTCTCGCCCTCTCTCACTGTCTATTACTCTCGCCCTCTCTCACTGTCTATTACTCTCGCCCTCTCTCACTGTCTATTACTCTCGCCCTCTCTCACTGTCTATTACTCTCGCCCTCTCTCACTGTCTATTACTCTCGCCCTCTCTCACTGTCTATTACTCTCGCCCTCTCTCACTGTCTATTACTCTCGCCCTCTCTCACTGTCTATTACTCTCGCCCTCTCTCACTGTCTATTAATCTCGCCCTCTCTCACTGTCTATTACTCTCGCCCTCTCTCACTGTCTATTACTCTCGCCCTCTCTCACTGTCTATTACTCTCGCCCTCTCTCACTGTCTATTACTCTCGCCCTCTCTCACTGTCTATTACTCTCGCCCTCTCTCACTGTCTATTACTCTCGCCCTCTCTCACTGTCTATTACTCTCACCCTCTCTCACTGTCTATTACTCTCACCCTCTCTCACTGTCTATTACTCTCACCCTCTCTCACTGTCTATTACTCTCACCCTCTCTCACTGTCTATTACTCTCGCCCTCTCTCACTGTCTATTACTCTCGCCCTCTCTCACTGTCTATTACTCTCGCCCTCTCTCACTGTCTATTACTCTCGCCCTCTCTCACTGTCTATTACTCTCGCCCTCTCTCACTGTCTATTACTCTCGCCCTCTCTCACTGTCTATTACTCTCGCCCTCTCTCACTGTCTATTACTCTCGCCCTCTCTCACTGTCTATTACTCTCGCCCTCTCTCACTGTCTATTACTCTCGCCCTCTCTCACTGTCTATTACTCTCGCCCTCTCTCACTGTCTATTACTCTCGCCCTCTCTCACTGTCTATTACTCTCGCCCTCTCTCACTGTCTATTACTCTCGCCCTCTCTCACTGTCTATTACTCTCGCCCTCTCTCACTGTCTATTACTCTCGCCCTCTCTCACTGTCTATTACTCTCGCCCTCTCTCACTGTCTATTACTCTCGCCCTCTCTCACTGTCTATTACTCTCACCCTCTTTCACTGTCTATTACTCTCGCCCTCTCTCACTGTCTATTACTCTCACCCTCTCTCACTGTCTATTACTCTCACCCTCTCTCACTGTCTATTACTCTCACCCTCTCTCACTGTCTATTACTCTCGCCCTCTTTCACTGTCTATTACTCTCGCCCTCTCTCACTGTCTATTACTCTCGCCCTCTCTCACTGTCTATTACTCTCGCCCTCTCTCACTGTCTATTACTCTCGCCCTCTCTCACTGTCTATTACTCTCGCCCTCTCTCACTGTCTATTACTCTCACCCTCTCTTGTGTGATCCCCATACCCATTCACCTCTTTTTTTCATGCAGTTTGTATTTAAAAAATAAAATTTTTTTATAACTTGTATTCACCCCAAACAAGGCACATTGCCACTGAGACATAAATTAAAGGGACCATCCTAAGTGGGGAGTTGTGCAGCGAGATATTTGTTCACATTACACTTAGATTTCTACATGTCGGTAGAGTCCGGGGAGCAGGGAGGGAGTTCCAAAGGCTGGCGGTTCGAGGAAAGACGCTATTAGAGTAGAAAGTCACCAAGCGTCTCGAGACCTCCACAGCGAATGGATGGGATTGAACTGATTGTCGAGTTGGTCGGGTGTATTTACGTCGATAGCAGCAAGTTCATTGGAGCACATTCCATTAAAGTACTTGTAAAACATGCCTAGGGATGCAATATTGCGGTGATGGGACAGCATCTGGAGCTTGGTGGATAGTGAGGGACCTGTTAGATTAGCGACTTTTTTTTGGACCCTGTATTACTCTCGCTCCTCTATCTCTCTCTTTCTCTCCCTCTCCCTCTCTCTCTGTTTATTAACACTCAAAAGTAATAAACTAACTATAAAATAGAAGATTGCAATAGTCTATTAGTTCAATAGGAAATAGCATCTCAAGTAGTAATACTATTTAACACATAGCTGGAGATATAAAAAAGAAACAGAGATATAGCGGGCAGAAATCGCTAATGTTAGATTTTGTGTTTTTATTTAAAATTTAACTGGCTTTGCAAACTCACTTTTTCCTATTTAATCTAACTAATCTAACCCGAGCTCATTTTTTTTCTAGTTTGTTTATAATTCTGTAAAAGATTAATAATCAGAATAGAAAATTTACAAATATACATAAAAAAAAACGAGATGTTATTTATCTCATGTTGTATAGAGTGCTCAATATTTAAAAAATATATAACAGAGCTGACACAATTCTTTATTTTTCCTATCTCTATGAATTAAAATAAACACACACAGACTAATATTTTCCCAAACCGACTGAACAGTTTCAAGCGTTTATCTTTTGTTAACGAAGCTATTAAGGTCAAAGAAACAGGGGAAACTGTCTTTACTTTATACTTAAGCGTTCTTCTTTTTCTCTTTCTATTTCACCCTCCATTATGTGACCTGCTCTACTAACAGGCAAAGCTTATTTTATCTTGTCACATTTCACAACAAAAACAATACATAAAAATGGTATAATCAGAAAAGTAAGCGCTGCTTTTGTTTCTTTGTAAGTTTTTATTTTAAATACACTAATATAAAATTTGTGTTTTTTTTTCTTTTTTATGTTGAGTCATTCAAGCAAAAACAAAGTCTATGATAAAGTCTGCAAACCTTTTCTTTTTCTTGTTTTTGACTTAAATTTTATTTTTATTTATTCCCAGACAATCTCTCTCTTTCTCTTTCCTCCCTCTTTTTCTCTCTCCCTTTCGTCTCTCTCTCTCTCTTTTCTCCCCCACCATCTACCTTTGGATATTCATTTCAGTGTGTTTGTTTGTTTATAAACTCTGCTAAAACTCCCACCTGTCTTTTTATTCCAAGGACCCCCCCCCCTTCCCCTCTCTCTCACTCTCTCTCTGTCTGTCTCTCTCCCTCTCTCGTTTCTTTGTAATTATATAGATAAGGTATTGAGACTTATCTAAAGTTGAACTGGTATTCTCATTTGGGTTGTTTATCAACATAATGTTTCCACCGTTCTACTCTTGACCAATTTTACCTCTTGGCCTTTTGACTAAGATCAAAGTGTAGTATCTGTTCCGATGGATACTGCACCCCATAGACTGGTATTGTCAAGGCCTTCGGGGCTTGATTTACACCGGTCTATGGGTCTGTCCTGTGCAGTTTTAGGAGGTCCACCCTCCCAGGCTTTGCCTCCCTTCTTTGGAGAGGAAGTTTATTGTTTACTGTCTGAGGCGCCCCTACCGGGGAATGCCGACGGGGCTGCCCAGGCAATTTTGAAATGGCCAGAGTGCTCACCTCTCTGGCGCTGGCTTTTCAAACCCCACTTTCCCGACTCGACCTTGGGTCACATCTTACTTGTGGGAGTAGGATAAAACTGGCCTTGTGCCTAACTCCTAGAGAGGAGTAAATCAATACTCTTGACCAATCATCAGGAATTTTTTAACCAAAAATCGGAATCATGAATTTGAATAATTTAATTTTATCAAAACACCAGTTTGAAGCTGAAAAAAGAAAATGGTTTTCTTGTCTAATTGGTACCGAATAATAATTTTGGTGTAACGACTGTGAGTTTCTATTTAGATCTTTTTGGCTAAGATCAAAGTCTAGTATCTGTTCCAATGGACACTGCACCCCATACTGGTGTTGTCTTGGCCTTCGGGTCTTGATTTACGCCAGTCAATGGGTCTGTCCTGTGCAGTTCTGGGAGGTCCACCTTCCCAGGCTTTGCCTCCCCTCTTTGGGGAGGAGTAAGTTTATTGCTTACTGCCTGAGGTGCCCCTACCGGGGAATGCCGACGGGGCTGCCCAGGCAATTTTTAAACCCCACTTCCCCGACCCGACCTTGGGTCACATCTTACTTGTGGGAGTAAGATAAAAACTGGCCTTGTGCCTAACTCCTGGAGAGGAGTAAATCAATACTCCTACATACCGTTTCATTGTTAGAAACTCTCTCTCTTTCTCTTTCTCTTCTCCTCTTCTCTCTTTCTCTTCCGCTTTTTCTTTCTCTCTCTTCTCCGAATTCTCATCTTTCCTTCTTTAAATTCTTTCATTTTTCCTCCTTCTCTCTCTCTCTCTCTCTCTCTTTGAATTATTCCCCCCCCCCTCTTGTAATTTTCGAGATAGGGATTTGTTATATAACACATTTTCTCATTTTTTTTGTTCTTCATCAACACAATGTTTCGACTACCTTATCCTTGGGGCTTCTTCAGGTTTCTTTTGTACACCATATATCTATATAATACGACAACTGATAATCTTGTTTATTTGTTTGCACATTGGATCCTTTGGATGGTGGAATGAATGGCAAATGAGACGAGAAATGGTGGGAGGAGCAGAATAGAGGAGTAATAGTAGCAGGAGTGTAAGAGGAGGAGTGGAGTATATGGATGACATAAATAAAGAAACGGAAAATACCAAAATAGTAGCAGAAGCATCGTAAAGAGGATGACATAAAAAGACTAAAGTAGTAGTAGTAGTAGCAACAACGGTTGCAGCGTAAAGAGGATTGTGTAAATAAATAAATAACATAAATAAAGAAAACTTGAAAATTTCAGATGATTATAAAAATGGTAATATAGGGTTCAGGGCTAGGAGCAATAGTACATAGGTCGTCATTCATTACTGCGTAACTGCGAGTATTTATCCAAATTAAAAAAAAAATTTTTTTTTTATTATTTTGTAAAATTTATAAACTGTTTAATATTAATTTGAAGTTTTTCTTTAATTAGTGACAATTTTTAATTTTTTTTTACTCATATTCACCCCAAACAAGGGGCTACTGTGAATAGGAGTCAGATTAATAAGGCATCCTAATTGGGGAGTTGTGCAGCGAGATGCTTGTTCACATTACATTTAAATTTCTGCATGTTTAGTATAGTCGTGGGAGCAGGGAGGGAATTCCAAAAGCAAGCAGAAAATACGCTATTAGAGTATTTTAAAAAAATTTATCAGAAAAAGAAAAAAATATGACTTTTGTCACTTTTAGTTTTGTTTGGTGGTTATTTTTACGCTATATCAACCCTTTACGGGTTTTGTAATGCTAAATTTAGCCGTTTCGGTTAATACTTCGGTACTTCTGCAGTTTACATACCATGATATTTTTTTAGAATTTCTACGGTATCTTTTGTTTATTAAATTGTTAGGTGAAAGTACAGAATAGTAAACACCCCCCCTCGTTTCCCCATTTTAAGAATGGGTGTTTCTAAATAATAACGTTATTTCAGCACGGTCCGTAAACTGCAGAAGTACTAAAAAATTTATGCTTCAATTTCTGAATATCTTTTAATATTTATTAATTCTGTAAATGTATGTTTTATATATGAATGTTTTTTTTTTTTTTTTTTTTTTTCAAAATCAATTTGTTTTGTATATATATATATATATATATATATATATATATATATTAGGGTAGGTCGATTTTACACTTTTTTTTAAATATTAAAAAAAGGCACGTTCCGAAAGTTGTATATAGACCTATTAAATACTCATGCAAAAAATTAGATCAAAAACTTCAGCGGTTTTTTGAGCGTTTGGTATCAAAGATCGTAGACAAGAATATACTGAAAATTCCTCGTTTTTGCAAGATTTGCTTGAATATTGGTGTGAAAACCAAATAATTTTAGCATTTAAAAGCAGGGAATGTCCTTTTATTTTATAAAAATGATATGAATTAAAGAAATCTTCAAATTGAAAATTTGCCCCCCCCCCTCATTTTCAGTATCTGCTTTTGTAAACTACCTTTTAACGTTATGAATTAAACAGTAATATTTGAATACCTAAAAAAATCATTTTATCTGTTATTAGTGAAAATATAACAAGCAAAGAAATAAGGAAAAACCTAACACTATTTTAATGAAGCTTAATATAGAGAGTCAAATTGCTCCATATAAGACCCCTTAGACAAAAATGCTGGTCTCAATTTCTGACTCAAAACTTTGGCTGTAATGTGTTGATGCCTTGCTTCAAAACCATATACAGTTTGTGAAGCTTCTGTTATTAACTTAACTGCCCGTTCCACACCCTGAGAATGTGAGGGCAAATCTGGCACGTCAAGCTTGGTTCCATTCATCAACGATTCTCGAAGTTCAGATTCAGTAAAATCTTCCGTCAAAAATGCCGCATAATTTTAAATCTATTAATTGTGTCCAATGTGTGGCATTAAAATTAATAGGTAGTATTCTTTTTAATCTTTTTTTGGTTGACTCCTCACTCCTGAAAGAACAAATTAATTAATTGAATTATTAAAAAATTCCAATCTGTACTGCTTTAATAATTATGGTGAAATTAGATAAAATCTTTAAAAATCATTCTATAAATTGGAATAAATAATTGAGTCAGAGATATATGAATAAATATTACTTACCTAATGGCCAAAATTCTTTTTAAAGCTTCTTCTCTTACTTCAATCTCCTCAGATTTAACCATGGAATATAGAAAGTTTTCAGGCAGTAAACAAAATGTATTACCTTGTATATTTCTAAATGTGATATCTTGGATTTCCTGAGGCTTCTCCTTAATCCTCTGGGTCATATTAAAAATGTGCACTTACTGATTGTGGAATTTACTATTTCTTTTAATTTCAAACCAAAAAGTGGCATACACATTTACAATAAAATTTACTACATAGTGTAGTTTTGTTGTGTGCCTTTGTGGGTATGCACCACGAGTCCATAAACACATAAGCCTGATGGCCAAAGTTAACCATCTTGCTTGGTTTAAAGGACCAATTTTCCAGGAGGCATATCTAGAGTCAACCTTACCTCTAGAAATACCTACTGTGTATTCATAAAGGAGTCTTTGGTCAGAACTAAGATCATGTATTTCATCAATTTTGGAAAATGATATTTGGGGTAAATCATATCAATCATTTGAGCATAATTTCCCCAGAGGGCTACTGAATGTTGTAGGGCCCTTTGCGCAACCATCTATGTTTTTAAAAAGGGCTCTGAAAGGTAGTTCATTATGATGCAAAGAGCAACCAATTGTGTGAAGAGTTTTAAAAAGTTTTTTTTCTAAAATTGCAACCATTCCACCATCGCAACTTGTGTTGGTATTAGTGTTGTCAACAAGTATAGCCTTGATACTGTTCTCACTGTGGAATTCATGCAAAACATCCACCAGTTGATCTGCATGAACAGCACCTGTTGCACCACTATTCGGAAGAACTCTGTGTCAAATATTTACTTTCACATGGTGTTTCTTTTGTAAAAGTTAAATGGTGTTCTGGTCCCTTAGTTTTTTTCATAATTCTCTGTCTATTTTCATCCACAATTTCCTTATACATCAATGTGTCCTTATCCATTCTCCCATCAACTCCAATACATATATTTTAGGTGGGGTAAAAACTCCTGGCTGAAATTGTTTTATTTATCTACCTCCAACAAGGTAAGATGTGACACAAGGTCAGGAAAGTGGGATTAGATAACCCTGCGCTATAGAGGTGAGCACTCTGGCCATTAAAAAATTGACTGGGCAGCCCCGTCGGCATTCCCCTGTAGGGGCGCCTCAGACAGTTAGCAATAAACTTACTCCTCCCCAAAGAGGAAAGGCAAAGCCTGGGAGGATGCACCTCCTAGAATTGCACAGGACGGACAAGCCCCAATAGACGGGCGTAAATCCAGACCCAAAGGCCCGGACGATACCGGTTTATTTGGTGGGGTAAAAACCCCTGGCTGAACTAGATTTTATTTATCTACCCCCAACAAGGTAAGATTGACAAAAGGTCAGGAAAGTGGGATGAGAAAGCCAGTGCTCGAGAGGTGAGCACTCTGGCCATTTAAAAATTGCCTGGGCAGCTTCGTCGGCATTCCCCGGTAGGGCCGCCTCAGACAGTAAGCAATAAACTTACTCCTCCCCAAAGAGGGAAGGCAAAACCTGGGAGATGCACCTCCTAGAACTGCACAGGACGGACAAGCCCCAATAGACGGGCGTGAATCCAGACCCAAAGGCCCGGACGATACCGGTTTATTTGGTGGGGTAAAACCCCCTGGCTGAACTAGTTTTTATTTATCTAACTCCCACAAGGTAAGGTGTGACAAAAGGTCGGGAAAGTGGGATTAGATAAGCCAGCGCTCGACAATTCAATATATATGTGTGATAATTAAACAGACAATCAACACGGGAAGTCAAATTCGCCCGATGAATTTTCAACCGGTGAATACCATAAAAAATATCCAATAAATAAAACGCCTATGTAAACAAATAATTATTTATATATAACATTAAATATCATAGTGTTTTATTCCTTTTTAATTTGAATATGTACATTTAATTTCTTAAGAAAAATAATAATAAACTTTAAAATATTTATTATTAAGTAATGTATTACTTTTGTTTGTTAAAACCCGGGTTTAATTTAAGGCGACACATCTGCCGGTGAAATCTCGGCAGTGAGAAAAAATCTCGATTTATTTGATATTAAAGTTGCAATGCTCAAATAAATACAAAATTTTGAAGAAAAATATTTCTTGTGCTAACTTTTGACATTATTTGGCAACTTTCTTCGAGTGCGATAATTTACAGTTTCAAAATCGACCTCCCCTAATATATATAGTCCCTATTTACCGGTCTCCGCACGATGGCAAAGTGAGAAACAAGATCGGTTTTTAATGTGGGGGAAAAATCCAGCTCCCCAAAAAGGGAGCACTCTGGATTGAGATAAAAATAAAAATTGCCTCAGTCGAGAAAAGTCTCTCTCCTCTGACTAAAAACAGTACATATACTACACATTGATCTTAGTTTGGAGGGCGATGGTACCTTGACATAAGAGACCATGGGTTGACTTAACACTCCCTTAAACTCTCAAAATTAGGGCCTCGCTACCGGATGCAGTTTAATGTCATACCCTGAATGCTTGAGCTAGAGAGAGATGAGGAGAAAATGTCGAAACAGCCAGAAAAATGGATGTAGGGGGTGAACACTTTGTCAAGTGTATCCGAATCGGTTTATTGTTGTGGTTGCGTTTGCCGCTTTTGGCAATGATAATTCATTTGTGACTGGTCAGTTGAATAGGGCGTGTTAGGGCCAGACTCTAAGGCTGTACTGCATCCTTTTTTTGGGTTTTTTTTTTTTTGCCTGTAGTAGTTAAACCTTTTTCAATTTATCACTGCCGGCCAAAACGTTTGCAGGTTTTTATATCCTGACAAACGGACTTTGCCAGGAATCAAAAGGTTGTCCATGGATTATTCCATTACAGGTCCAACAAAAAAAAAAATCGGTTCAGAGAAGATCCAGTTCTTTGATAAACGCCGAAAAAACCATGTTTCCAATTTTCATACAAAACAAAAAAACAAACCTTCCATCATCAACGTTAGGTACGCAATGTATAAAAGAGTCATTTCATTTGCTTTTTAAGAACAAAAAAGAAAAGAAAACAAAAATGCTGTGAAACTGCAGTAAGTATATATATATATATATATATATATAAAAAACTGTACAAGTTACGGATCATCAATCAAAGCATGATTTATCTACGTCTCGCCATTTTTCATCGCATTGTCAAATTGTGGCCAAGATTCCCATCCGTCTTATATGTATGGCCTATTCTCCCCTCAATGCTGATCGTCTTGTGCTAGAGTGCACTTGTTAATTTTGTTTGTTTTTTTAGGGGGGGGGGGCTCAGTTGTCACTCTCCCACTTAGATTTACATTCTTGAGTGGTCAGTTGCAATCATCACTGACTTGATCTTGGACATTCAAGGCAGGTTTGCCAATTTATATATATATATATATATACCGTATTTCTTAATTGGGAGAGTTTCCCAGCAGAGTGCTCAATTATTAATGCAAAAGTAAAATTAACTAAATAATTAATAAGAGCATGATATTTATTAATATTAAATAAAGTGTTACAACAACATCCGGACCAAGGTTTCAGATCCGAGAAAATCGGACCTTCATCAGCGGAGTTGTATAGCTTAATGAGTGAGAACAACCGCCAGGAATTTCAAAATATTGTCCGTTGGAAAGATGGAACACTTTCAGATTTAAAATTGTCACGTGCGTGGAATATTCGTAGTCAGTTATGGAAAAGTTTCAGATCAAACCAACAGCAACGCTGTACATCGAAAAAGCAAGAAATTAAATGGGAATAACGTTAACAGTTGGACAGATGGGAACCTAGCATGTTTAAATTGTCACGTGCGTGGAATTACGTAGCCCGTTATGGAAAGTATTCAAATTTAACTAATAGAGACGCTATATATGTTATCGAAAGTACACCTGCTAGTACATATATATATATATATATATATATATATATGTATGTACTAGCAGGTGTAATGTGTACTATTAACTTTTTTTTTGTGATGTATGGAAGTGAAACCTGGTCAGTGAGGCTTGAGTATGTGTTGTATGAAGATGATACAATGGATGTGTAATGTGTTTTAAAGAAAGGCTTAGATCTGATGCCCTCAGAGGAAGATCAAATTTTGACAGTATAGGGAGATATGTGCAAAACAAGAGACTTCGTTGGTTTGGTCACATTGAAAGAATGGATGAGTTTTTGGATTAGTAGATGTAGAATAAATGAGGTAGCAGGGATAGGAGGAAAACAGTCAGCAGGAAGAGAGTTCCACTAGCCTGCAGTTTTTGAAAAGAAGCTATTAGAATAGTTTGAAATAAAGAGTCCCAACTTCGAAAATGTGCACCTGAAGAAGGATGGAGGTTACATCGGCCGAAACATTGTGAAAATGATGAGAATAATAGTCGTAATAATCTAATTGATTCAAAATAGGACTGTATAATTAGTAATATACAATGAAGCGAAAAAGATTGATATATCGTAAAACTGACAGGTATTTGTTTTTAAAATTTATATGGTTTAATTTTTAATTTTTGTCTTTTTTCTCTAGCTCTCAGTAAAGTTAGTGGAATGAAATGACCAAATCTTGGTTAAAGGGGATTTAGAATTACAAAATTGAAATCCTCATCCTCATCATTGTCTTTATTGTTCTTTGAGCACAGCATCATTTTTTGTTGACCTTTCTGAAACCCTTTTTCTCACCCACTCAGGCTTCCAGAGCTTCCTCCCCTGCGGAGAGAGATAGAGAGAGCGGAGGGGGAGTGGGGGGTGATAGTTGCTGAGAGCAACCCATCCTTCCATCTAACTAACCAGGAGGGAAGGGGGGGAAAGAGGATCTCTTCTTTCCTCTCTTTGTTCCGTTTCCAGATGGTTGACCAGTTCAGGTGTTCAGGCCTTCTAACAGCTTTTGTCCCACCACTGTCATTGGGGGGAGAGAGAATAGGATGAAGTGTGGAGAGGGCAAACAAGGGGGTCCTTTTTTATCTTGTTCTTTTATATATAATATAATATAATATATATATATATATATATAATATTTCACACTTATTATTACACACCGTTTTTCCTTCTCTTGTCCTCCCCCCCCTTTCACACACACACTTCCTAAATGAACAGTTGACCTTTTACTTGTGTTGCACTTTAAATTACTCAGACATTAGGAGCTGACTGTGAAGTTCCATAGGGGACCGATGAAAGAATACCACGAGCACCTCCACCCCCCCCCCCCACCCCCCACCCGTCGTCTCCCACACGGAAGCTTTTTTTTTGTCTTTTAGTTGGATGGATTACTATACCTTCATCGCAATTGGTTCTTGTCAATTTATTTATTTATTTTTTTTTTTTGTTTTCTTTTAGATTATTATTTTCCCATCCATTAAGGGTTTCAATGTATATTGGTTCAGAAAGCCTGTTAGGAACTCTCTCTCTCTCTCACTCTCACTCTCACTCTCACTCTCTCTCTTTCTCTCTCTCTTTCCTTCTCTCTCTCTTTCTCTCTCTCTTTCCTTCTCTCTCTCTTTCTCTCTCTCTCTTTCCTTCTCTCTCTCTTTCTCTCTCTCTCTTTCCTTCTCTCTCTTTCTTTCTCTCTCTTTCCCTCTCTCTCTTTCTTTCTCTCTCTTTCCTTCTCTCTCTTTCCTTCTCTCTCTCTCTCTTTCCTTCTCTCTCTCTCTCTTTCTTTCTCTCTCTTTCCTTCTCTCTCTCTTTCCTTCTCTCTCTCTTTCCTTCTCTCTCTCTTTCCTTCTCTCTCTCTTTCCTTCTCTCTCTCTTTCCTTCTCTCTCTCTTTCCTTATCTCTCTTTCCTTATCTCTCTTTCCTTATCTCTCTTTCCTTATCTCTCTATCTCTCATGAGGGACAATTATTGTCATTTCTACTGTTATATGCTTTTCAATTACCTCATATATATATATATATATATATATATATATATATATATATATATATATATATTTTAAGTTGAACTTTTAGAGTTTAAGCTCAATAGATATGTATTTATAATTCCAGAGCACTTATAAATAGACAATAGAAAAGCAGAGATCAGCGATTATATCTTAATTTTCCAAAAGATATAGTCGCTGGAATCTGGTTTTCTATTATCTATCTCTCTTTCTTATATATATATATATATATATATATATATATATATATATATATATATAATGTATGTATGTATATCCCTGTTTGGGGAGTTAAAAATAGACTGTCACATAGCTATATGCCATATTCCGACAAGTTCGTTGAACACTCTCGATAGTCTGTCTGTGCCCACTCTGTTTAAGCATAAATAGAACTTAATTTCCTTTTTGTACATGGTAATTTCTCGTGGCTGTTTGGTCAGAGCGCTTGCTTGTAGAGTCTAGGGTTATTCTGTAACTGGGTTTGAATCTTGCGACCGTCAGAAATTATCACCTCTTACACTCATGATACGCCGGCATATGTAGGTAAAAATAACTTAGTATTTACTTAAATAAATATTGGTGTATATATATATATATATAGTATAAAAATATTTATCCATCCATATCCCATAACGTCAAGGGATGCAGTCATGCAGATACTGTATCTGTCATAACTTTTCTGGTGGAGCACATGATCTCTCTCTCTCTCTCTCTCTCTATCTATCTATCTATCTATCTATATATATATATATATATATATATATATATATAAAATATTTGTTATTGTTTATTATCTATGTACGTATACGTTTCGTCCCTTTTCAATCGAGACTCATCAGCATAGAGATATGACTATTCACTACCGGTCGCACGATTCGAAACCCTGGATTACAAGTATTTTTCAACTTAAATCCAACGTCGCTAACCGCGCGGCCAATTTTTTAATAGCTGATAAAGAATGATAATTTAACACTTTTTAAAGCGGCTTGATGTCCAGGCATTCTACTTCTATTAGAGAAGGCATGATGCATTATCAAGCAAGTGACGTCATGCTGTGTTTGTACTAGTGTGCTCTACTTTTTTTTACGACGAGCGCCAAATAGAAAGATGAACTTTTAACCTCACTATCAGTGCAACAAATGCTGCAACTTCATAAATATACATATCTATTTACGTACATGTATAACATGAAAATCAACTTCCCAAAATCGGAACAGAGCCGAATTAAGACAGCAGACCTTGCAGACACGAAGGCCTCACTATCCTTTTAGATAGAGCTTTATAATGAATGTAGCTTATGTTTATACTTTGCTGCAGTTTCATGGATCATCCGATATTCAGAATCTTGAATGCCGTTACACATCCGTACACAAATTCAAACTGCCCAGAGATTGTTCTAATTTGTGTCCGGATATGTGATGGCGTTTAGGATTTTATTAATTCACTTCTCGTGATTGGATGCAGTAAATTATAAAGAGAAGCCACATTTATTAGAAAGCTCTTGCTAAAAAGATGGGAAGCCTTTGTGTGTGTGTGTCTACTTTTAGCTAGTTTTGTTAGCCAGTATCACTTGAAAAATAAAACATCAAAAAGACATATGTTCTTAATTCACATCAGATGTTTAAAGTTATAGATCTTATTTTCAAAGTGTATCTCTCCGATCAAATATATTGACATCGAAACTATAAATGTGACTTGGTACCGCTTGTGAAATTTCCTAGAAACTTCCACTCTAGGTGAATGCCGAACCAGGAAGAGAATGACATCGAAAAAATGTAAAAGATTGTAATTGATTGTCTTCTTTTTCTTCTTTTTCTTCTTTTTCTTCTTCTTCTTCTTTTTCTTTTTCTTCTTTTTCTCCTCCTCCTTTTCCTTCTCCTTCTTCTCCTCCTTTTTATCTTCTTCTTCTTCTTGTGGTGGTGGTGTTTTTTTGTTTTTTTTACACTCACTAGAAATTTCCACAGAGGTTGCTATCAGTGATTGCTCACTGACAATAACCGGTGGTGTTCCCTGGAGTCTGAGTGACAACAAGTCTCCTCAAGTTTCCAGCACTCTCGACCTCTTTCGATAACCATTTCAAATCATTTTGTATTATCGCCATAGCTGTTTACCATCGATTTCTCGCCCAAGATTCCAGTACGCTTCCTCCCCAAGGGTGCAGTACTCTCTGTACCCTTCCAATGGAGGTCTGGTTGATGCTCTCCATATTTATTTTGTGTTTCCATCCTCTGTGACCCTTCACGGCCATTTTTGTTGTATCAGCTGAGATTGGTGCTGCAACATACGTATGGGTGTGTTCCTTTGCTCTCTCTCACCCTCCCCTCTAGGGTGGAGGTCACTTTGTTGAATTTCTAGCAGATTAAGTTCGTTTGTGAGTGGGGGTCGTGTGATTTTTTTTTGTTTTTGTTTTTCTATTTTTACTACCCACCTGTGGCTGGTTAGTGTTTGTTGGTTGTGTGGGTTGGTTTCCAGATTCAAGGATTTTCCTTAAAATTTTGGCTGTTTTTATCATTGTCGTGCTAGTGAGTATTTCTTTTACTATGGAAATCATCATCATTGGTTTCATGTCCGTTTTACATGCTGGCATTGGAAGGTTTTTAGAAATTGACTTTCGAACTAACCTATCTCTGGCCACGTCTTTATTCATCCCCCTTTCTCTCAAATCCATTCTTATCACTTCCTCCCATGTATTCCTTGGCCTTCCTCTGCGAACTGAACCTACTACCTCAACTGTTCTACATCTGCTAACCCAAGAACTTTCATCGATTCTTTAAATATGGCAATACCACTGAAGTCTCCTGTTCTGCACACACATCTCCCTATACTGTCCAGATTTAATCTTCCTTTGTGGTCATCACATCTAAGCCTCCTTTAACACTTACATTACACATCACATCCTGCTGGTATATATATATATATATATAAACTGGCAGACCTGCTTCAGATGTCCAAGCCTGTCTTTAAGACTCACATTACACATCCATCCTATCAATTTCATATCATTTCTATCTATGCAATGCATATCCTCAACCCTCACTGATCAGGTTTCACTTCCATACATCATCACACTGTGTACACATGCCTGATAAACTCTTCCCTTAGTTGACAGTGGTTATGCTCTGCTGGTTAGTAATGGCAAAAGGTTCCTGAACTTACTCCAACCACTCCTAACTCTTGCAATCCCACTTAGCACCTGCTCCTCTCTCTGCTCACCAAAGTAGCAAACTTCTCGACAATCTCAATAGCTTCACCATCCAAATATACTTTCTCCACATTTGAGTTCTCATCCATCTCCATTGTCGTATACTTCTTGCACACAAACTGGTTATCCTCTTTCAACCTACCTGTAATTCCACTGTAATTCCACTGTAATTCCACTGTAATTCTACTGCATCTTTTGGATACCCACCGCTAACAAGTACCACAAAAAATTGAATTGCACCCAACACTTGCAAGTGGGTTGCATCTGGAAACATCTAGAATAATTATTAATTTAAAATTTGATTGTTTACTCATATTTTGTTCCTTTTGGCTAAGATGCACCCCATAGACTGGTATTGTCTTGGCCTTTCGGGGCTTGATTTACGCCGGTCTATGGGTCTGACCTGTGCGGTTCTAGGAGGTCCACCCTCCCAGGCTTTACCTCCCCTCTTTGGGGAGGAGTAAGTTTATTACTTACTGTCTGCGGCGCCCCTACCGGGGAATGCCGACGGGGCTGCCCATGCAATTTTTAATGGCCAGAGTGCTCACCTCTCGGGCGCTGGCTTTTCAAACCCCACTTTCCCGACCCGGCCTTGGGTTGGGAGTAAGATAAAACTGGCCTTGTGCCTAACTCCTGGAGAGGAGTAAATAGATACTCATTTTTTGTTGACCTTGATATTCCCCCCCCCCCACCCCCGGGCAAAGCCGGGTAGCTCCACTAGTTATATTTTTTAATATTGAGTACTCTTATTTGGTACAGCTATATTTTTAATATGACGAATTTGTATACTCTCTCTGGAGATCGTCGCCACGTGATTGAGTACAGAACTTCTCCCCAGGGGGGGGGGGCGGGCGTTGTTTTATTGTGTCAACACATTTGTGGATTAGCAGGTTATATGTAAGTACTTGCTAAAGATATCTTCAGGGCTGTATTTTTTGCAGGAGGTTTTACCCTCCTTCCACATGGAGTGCCCGTTATTCCCAAATAGTCACCCATCTGTTACTGGCCAGGCTCAACGTCGCTTAACTTCCGTGGTCTAACAAGAACCGGTATGTCATCAGGATTATGCAGTATCTACTTAGTATTTAGAGTGCTTAATATTATATCAGGTTGGAAAGAAAGTAATGTCGTTTTTGTCCAACACATTTATTTCATCTGAAACATTCACATTAGGGCATTTTTAATCTTTACAATAATTTCCCTAGTTTTCATTCAGAACATTTTATCCCATAGACAGTTCCAATATTACTTGCAGCTTCTGCAGCTGTGTTTCCTTTTTTGAATTCATAAAGCATGCAATGTCTCAGATGCTCCTCACTAATATCCACTTTTTGACGGCTGAGACCGTTAAACTTAATATTTTCCAACTAATTACTACATCTGAAAGGCAAAGCAAAATATTAAGACACCAATTCACCAACAAATCTAGAACTGTGTACAACTTAGGAGGCTGAAAAGTGATGAAGTAACAAATACGACATTACTTTCTTTCCTACCTATATTTTGGGCTTCTTGGCCTTTTGGCTAAGATCAAAGTGTAGTATCTGTTCCGATGGATACTGCACGCCTGTCCTGTGCAGTTCTAGGAGGTCCACCCTCCCAGGCTTTGCCTCCCCTCTTTGGGGAGGAGTAAGTTTATTGCTTACTGTCTGAGGCGCCCCTACCGGGGAATGCCGACGGGGCTGCCCAGGCAATTTTTAAATGGCCAGAGTGCTCACCTCTCAAGCGCTGGCTTTTCAAACCCCACTTTCTCGACCCGATCTTGGGTCACATCTTACTTGTGGGAGTAAGATAAAACTGGCCTTGTGCCTAACTCCTGGGGAGAAGTAAATAAAACTTTCTTTCCTACCTGATATTTTCCTCTTATTAGCAGAAAGGTAAATACTCTATTTCTTTTTCCTGTTTGCTGACAGGTAAGCTGTATTTGTTTACCTTTGACAGGTACTTGATTAAAGAAAGTAAAGCCAGACTTCGTTTCCTTATCTACTCACCTATTGCTCAGGGCCCTCCCCACCTTCTCTTCCTTCCCACTTTCCTATTCCGGGGAGAGGAGGTGGGGCTTTGTCATGTGATTTATTACAGGCCACAGTTCAACAGGCTCCTTAAGCTCTTAATTGTGCCTATCCCCCACCCCCTTGTGTGAAATTGATAGTCATTAGCTGTTTATACACTCAGGTAAGCACAGGTGTATAATGTCAACACGAATTGGATAGGCTTAAAAAAACGAAGAAAGAAAGGAAAAGAAAAAAAAAAAAAGTCAGCACAAGCCCTCCTCTCTGTTTCTCACACACACACACACACCCACCTGTGACTCTTCACTTATCTTCCGTGTCTGCACGTGCCAGGCGCCTTTGATGTCGGCTGAGTTGCTCACCTGTGGTTACCCAATCGCGTGTCACCTGAAGTAATGAGGGACAAAAGAGCTGTTTGCCATTTGAAACCTGTTGTTGTTATCTTAAGGCCTATTAACTCCGGTGACCAACCTGCTTGTAAGCTACCTACCTGTTGAGGACGGGGTGGGGCAGTGAGGGGGGGGGGCTGATTACAGTGTTAGCAGACCCCCCCCCTCCCCCGGTTTGTTACTGATACTCTAGACTTTTCTCATAGGACAGGACGGTGAGTGTGTGTGTGTGTGGGGGGTATTTTTTTTCTTCTTTTTTTCTCTGTGTGTGTGTACCTGTCTTCTGAAAGGGCTTGAGAATGTATTAACTCATGTGAACTATGGATTGCTGTTTTTCAGGTAGTCCTTTGTAAACCGCTAACTATAAGCTTGACTCTATCACCATTTTATGGACTTGATCTTAAAGGGCGAATGATGCATTTTTTAGTTAGACTCTCACTTTTTTTTAGTTAGACTCTCATTTTTTAGTTAGACTCTCATTTTTTTTAGTTAGACTCTCATTTTTTAGTTAGACTCTCACTTTTTTCAGTTAGACTCTCATTTTTTAGTTAGACTCTCATTTTTTCTATAACTGAATTGACTATTTTTGTTGGTTGGTTGTTTGGTTGGTTGCGTTTTACGGCATGCCAACAATCTTATTTATCTGCTTGACAGGAGGTTAGGCACAAGGTCAGGTGTGGGTTTTGAGAAGCTAGTACACTAGAATAAACGCTCTCTTGCCTACTAAAAATGCCTGAGCAGCCCCGTCGGCATTTCCTGGTAGGGGCACCTCAGGCGATTAGCAATAAACTAACCAATTCTCAGAAAGAAGGTAAAGCCTGGGAGGGTTAACCTCATAAGACTGAACAGAATAGCAGTCCAACAGCAACAAGTCCACTGTCGGACTGCGTTCGGACATCTTATGCCGAAACCATGCATTGCTTTATAGATTAATTCGTTTTGTAGGCGTCTATTTTGTAAATAAGTAGTCTGTAAATGATGGATTCTATTTAACCAAAGATGGGGGCCCTGGCAGGTACTACCACTTCTCCGGGTCAGAGTGGACCTGGGAGTAGTGGTAACTAAAGGGTGATCCCACAGTCCTCTCGAAACCTCCGAAATTAGGGGACTAACCACTGGATGTAGTAGTGTGATTCCCAGAACTCTATTAATTTGGCTAAACCTCATATAAAAGTAGAATTTTTTTAAAAATAACAAAGCCTGTCTAAATATAGTGATGAGCACATTTCTAAAATACTAGAATAAAATGATGACCCGTTGGGTCACTTATTGAACTCTGGGTTAGATTGTTTGAGTCAGGAGAAAAATGAGTTTGCAAAGCTAGTTAAATTTTAAAAAATATATATCTACCGCCGTATCTATCTATCTATTTTTCTCTCCAGCTTTGTGTTAATAGTATTAATAATTGTTGTGATATTTCCATTTTTTTTTTTACAATGGACTATTCCAATCTTCTATTGTATACTTAGTTTTATTACCTTTAACTGTTGAGAGAGAGAGAGAGTTACAGAAGCAAGAGTGATAGAAACTGTATAAGAGTGAGAGGCGGTCAAATAACAGTGAAAGATGACAGTTAGAAACTGAAACTTAGTAGAGATGGCTGACCTGGTTAGTAAACTTAAAATTATTACTAATTAGAACAATTTAAAAAATTTTTTAATTTTAATTGTTCTAATTAGTAAACTTAAAATTATTACTAATTAGAACAATTAAAATTTAAAAAAAAATTTCAAACATAACTCTATCCCAAAACCAAGGAATATTTTAACGTGTATTTTGTGTGCTTAAAAGTATATAGACAAAAAAGCCTTAGCGAAACAAACGTTGATTAACTCAGCTCTAGTATAATAATAATAATAGATACAAGTAAAGCCGTTCATAAAATATGCGGTGCACATATTTACTGTGTTTGTTTTGTTTACAATAGAACATTTGATATTTTTGAAATGTCAAAAAAAGCCAAACAAATTAAAATCTCTTTCTTTTAAATTTTCCAAATCGATCAAAAATGCTAATAACAATGTTGAAACATGCCATGGTGAATAAATATGAAATGACACTTCATTGTTATCGAGCTGAAAGTATGTGTACATATTCCAAATCAAAAGTAATAGATTGACGTATTGCTTTGGAGATTTTCCAGTACTTATTGCAATAGTGCTCAATACATTAGCAGAGTTTTTTTTTTTTTTAAATTTTATTATTATTATTATTATTTTCTCTCTCTCTCACTCTTTCTCTCTCTCTCTCTCTCTCTCTTTCTCTCTCTCTCTCTCTTTATATATATATATATATATATATATATATATATATATTTGTGTTATAATGGGATAATTCCAGGAGGAAATCTGGGTATGAGAGCTCAATGTAGTAAACAGAGCAGAGTCTCAAAAATGTAATTGTCTGAGTGATGCTTGAAAAAACCGCACGGTTGAAATAAATTATTGCATCGACAATTATGTGATTTCGTGTTATTATATTTTATGTTATATATATATATATATATATATATATATATATATATATACAGGGTGAGCCAAAAGTAAGTGGACAGTAAAAACATTTATTTAGAGTATAGTAAGAGGCAGACTTCAAAGCTGTGTAAATCAAGAAGGGAAACAGTTTAAACACTTGAGTTGGTAAATAACATTTAATTTTCATAAATATAATTGTTTTATTACATGTAATTGTACGTATAAGTGATCTCTAAATAAATGTTTTTTACTGTCCACCTACTTTTGGCTCACCCTGTATATATATATATATATATATATATATATATATATATATATATATATATATATATATATAAATAAATAAAGTGTCTAATCAACTCTGCTGGGAAGCCATGAGATAAAATACTGTTCTGTTTTTTAATTCCCGAAACAGTTTTTCATGGTAAACAACTGATGATCCCTTAAATAATGTTAATACTAGCGTAAATTCTTTGAAGCAAACTAATATAGTAACTGTAAAAATTAAATTGACTTACCAGAAAAGTAATTTTCCATCGAACGACTTGGGACTAAAATGTTTTTTTGTTGTTTTTTTTCATATAGTTTTAATGGTTGAAAAACTTTTGAGACTAATATATATATATATATATATATATATATATATATATACATATATGGGAAGAGATATATATAGTAATCGTATTGTTGTTGTTTCCTAGATGTTAATCCAATGAAACTCGAGTGTTTATACAATAGTGCTCAATAACACGTAGAGCTGTATTTTTGTATAAATTCCTTCGTTTCAGTTGTAAGATGGCCTGATGAGGTTGGATTTCGAAAGAGATCACAACCGAAACATGTATGCACATATGTAACTAAAAATGTTTGTATAAATAAAGGAATTTATACTAATATATATATATATCTTGAGAGATTTTAAAAAGTTTAACCTACATAGCATTTAAGCTGACATATCAAATTTTGATTCTGACAAGCCAATTTTCATTTGTTTTTTTTCTACCATGTTCTTGGAACTATAATAAACTACTTCGCTACAGTTTATTTAAGAAATTATGTAGTCCCGCCCGGACAGTTGTTAATATGGAAACATGTTTTGGTTATGACCGAAAAAATACAAATCAGCAAAGGGAATAAATCATATTTTTAATTTGAAAAAAATAAAGAGCTGTCTTTTTTACAACTAAAATTTTATCTCTTTTTTTGTATATTTTTAAAAAAAATGTACAAACAAATAAGAATTAAAATGACTTCACTGCCTCCCGGACAACACTGGGAAGGGACAGTTAGTAATAATACTAAAAGAAATAAACAATGGTTGCATAAATGCAATCCTGTTTTGATCGTAGATCTCATCAGACCTTTAAATGCGGTCATGCTTCGATCATAGCCCTAATAGATCCATTAACTGCAGGCATTTTTTCATAGATTTCATTGGGTAATTAAAAGTAATCATGTTTTTATCATAGATCTCATCAGTTCATTAAATGCAGTCATGTTTCGATCATAGATCTCATCAGGCCATTAAATGCAGTCATGGTTCAATTATAGATTTCATCAGACCATTAAATTCAACCATGTTTTCTATCATATCTCTCTCATCAGACCATTAAATGCAGTTATGTTTTTATCAGAAATCTCATAAGGCCATTAGATGCAATCATGCTTTTAACATAATCTCATCAGGCCATTAAATGCAGTCATGTTTTAATCATAAATCTCATCAAGCCATTAAATGCAGTCATGTTTTAATCATAAATCTCATCAGGCCATTAAATGCAGTCATGTTTTTATCATAAATCTCATCAAGCCATTAAATGCAGTCATGTTTTAATCATAAATCTCATCAAGCCATTAAATGCAGTCATGTTTTAATCATAAATCTCATCAAGCCATTAAATGCAGTCATGTTTTAATCATAAATCTCATCAAGCCATTAAATGCAGTCATGTTTTAATCATAAATCTCATCAAGCCATTAAATGCAGTCATGTTTTAATCATAAATCTCATCAAGCCATTAAATGCAGTCATGTTTTAATCATAAATCTCATCAAGCCAGTAAATGCAGTCATGGTCCAATCATAGATTTCATCAGACCATTAAATGCAGCCATGTTCCCATCATATATCTCTCATCAGGCCATTAAATGCAGTTATGTTTTGATCATAGATCTCATTGAGCCATTAAATGCAATCATGCTTTATCATAGATCTCATCAGGTCATTAAATGTAGTCATGTTTGTCTTAGATCCCATGAAACTGTATAGAATTACCTTGAAATGTAAGATCAAATCATGAGCACATTTAATGACCTGATGAGATCTTAGATCAAACATTTTTAGTATATATAAGTAAATCACATTCGATTTTTTTAATGTTGTTTTTTTTTTCATTTTTTGGTTTATTTTCTAGTGTATAATTTCTATTTTTCTCTCCTGATTTTTGCAGAGTCCCATATTTTGATTCTGTTCAATTAATTGCTGGTCAATTAGTTCCTTTGTGTAATTAAACAATTCTTTGGTCAGATAAAAAAAAAAAGATAATGTTTTTTTGTTTATTTAAACATTAACATTTGTTTTTGTTTTTCAATTTTTATTTTGCACAACAATCGCTCTTAATAAAGTGCCACAAACAAAAAAATTCTGATCGCATTCCTAAAAGAAACCAAAAAATTTTTTTTTCAAAGACTTTAAGACATTTTTATTTTAGTTTATTTTTATTTTTTCATAAATTTTTTCGGTATAATTTAATTTTTTTTTTTTTTTTGCAACTAGCAGATTAGACATCGAACAACGTATGCACCAGTTTTCTATGAGGTAGCTTCCTTTCACACAAGTCCAAAATAATTTTCTCGCGCTTTCGTTTTTTTTTTTTTTTTCTAATAATTTCTTTTTCTTTTTTCTTTTTTTTTCTTTTTCTTTCTTCTGTATTTCTAGTGTGAGGGACATTAAAAGAAAATTAATTTTTATTTTTTATTTTCTCGGCTATTAGTTAAATGATTTTGCATCACAATCACACTAACACGTCACAAGATGATGGTGGGGACAGCAAATTAAAAAAAAAGGCATTACCCCCCCCCCCCCTCCTTTTTTTCCAAGTTGAATACAAAGTTACTTCATTTTATCCTTTTTTGTTATTTGCAAATAGCCAAATTATGGTGACATTTTTTTTATTTTTTTTATTTTTTTTTTTTTTGCTTTATTTTATTTTTTTTGTTGTATTTTTTGTCCTATTTCTAAAAAAGTAGTTCCATCCAAATCTCATTGTAAAAAATAATTCTAGACCAGGATCCATTTGATAGGGGACATTTATGTGTCTGGGAGAGATTTATAGGTATTTGTCTAGGTGAAGGTTAAATGTCCTTTAGCATTGGTAGGCAATCACCTACAGATGGTATCTCAATAAAAGCACTGGTCCCCATCACCGCGCTGGGTTGAGATCAGAAAGGGCATACACCCTATAAAAATCTTGCCTCAACTAAAGAAATGACTTTCAAAGGAAATCTGTCGCATTCCAGATTATGTAGTTTAAATAATAACCTGGCCAATTTCTAAAAGCTGTCCAACACATGCCAGCATGTAAAATGGACATTAAACTGACTATGATGGTGATGATCTAGGGAGACATTTATAGGTGTGTGCCTTGGGGCATTCATGTATTTAGAGGATATTTATAGTGGTATCGCTGGGAGACATTGCTAGATATCTCTCTGGGATATATTTATATGTATCTGTCTGGAGACTATTTATAGGTGTCTGTCTAGGGATATATTTATAGGTTGTATCTGAGGGGCATTTATAGGTGTGTATGTTTAGGTGTGTGTCTAAGGGGGATGCATTTATAGGTGTGTGTCTGGAGGTATATTTATAGGTTGTATCCGAGGGGCATTTATAGGTGTGTATGTTTAGGTGTGTGTCTGAGGGGGATGCATTTATAGGTGTGTGTCTAAGGGGGATGCATTTATAGGTGTGTGTCTGGAGGTATATTTATAGGTTGTATCTGAAGGGCATTTATAGGTGTGTATGTTTAGGTGTGTGTCTGAGGGGGATGCATTTATAGGTGTCTGTCTGGAGGTATATTTATAGGTTGTATCTGAGGGGCATTTATAGGTGTGTATGTGTATGTTTAGGTATGTATCGGCATTACTAAGTGTGTTTCTGAGGGGGGGGGGGCATTTATAGGTGTCTGTCTGTAAATCATTTATGCATGCACGTTTACTTTGGTTAATTTCTTTTTGCAAATGCAATTGCTGAATTTTATTTAATTTATTTAAGTTAATTTTTATTTTATTATTTCAGCTATTTTACTCTCTTTTCCAAAAAGTAATAAATAAATAAATAAAGACAAACGCATTTTTGGTTTCATCTAAATATTAAAAGATTTTTATCGTGACCGTTTTGGACAGAAGCCATAATGATATTGTTGAATTTTAAATTTGTTTTTTAATCAATAGTTCCTTTGGACACCTCCAATGGCTCTTCAACTGAATTTGTTGTTCATCATTATGAATTTGTTGTTCATCATTATGAATTTTCAACATTTTTCACTGTTGGAAATGCTATTTTACTTTTCACCTTTGATAATTGTATTTAGAAACATTAAGTTATTTCAGATTTAAATTGTATTTCATACTTCCGGAAAGTTCTATCTATTCAACTGTGGACGCGAAATAGAACCCTAACCCTAACTGTTTTAAAATAATTTCATCGGTCAAAACATCAGGGAAATCCTTATTATTATCAGATGATTTTAGACTGAGGTGTGTGTGAGAAAGAGCATTTATAGATATATGTGTAAGCATATATAGGTGTGTGTGTGAATATAATGGTGTGTGTGTGTGTGTGAATATAATGGTGTGTGTGTGAACATATAGATGTGTTTGTGTGCGTGAGCATATAGATGTGTTTGTGTGCGTGAGCATATATAGATTCTAGATTGAGGTGTGTGTGTGAAAGCATATATAGATATCTGAAAAATGAAAAAAGTAAAACCGAAAATTGTTTATATTCATTGATGTTTCGTCTTTATTCAAAGACTTTCTCAAGATGAAGTCTTTCTCAAGTCTTTGAATAAAGACGAAACGTTGATGAACATAAACAATTATCGGTTTTCATTTTTTTCATTTACGTTGGATTATTAATTCCATAATTATCATCGTAGCAATATGTATGTGTGTGCGTGTGTGTCTTAGAGCATATATAGATGTGCGTATATGTATGGGCATTTATAGATGTATAAATTTCTTTGTAGAATTTGGTATATTCGGACGACTGTTCTCATCTTGGGTGTTTTTATCACAACGTTTCGGCCGATGTAACCTCCGGCCTTCTTCAGGTGTACTTTTTCGAACTCAGGAATCTTTACAGAATTTCGAACGGAACCCTTTATTAAATCCACGGGGGTAGCATGCTCTCGTTCCATATCGTCCACACTGAGGATTGAACCTTCAGATGACTTTCACTTAGAACTGAATTTTACTTAGTACTATATCGATTGCGCCACGCAAGATCGAAACGTTGTGATAAAAACACCCAAGATGAGAACAGTAGTCCGAATATACCAAATTCTACAAATTATCAACCCTCATCTCAAAAATTCCGAAACATAAATTTCATTGTTTTATTTTACTTCAGTCAGAGTTCTCAGAGATCAAGGAGACCCTCTTTGGAGCTAACACTTGATCTCTATATGAGATAGATAGATATTCGAATATTCCATTAAAGTTCTCCTTTATCTCTCAAACGATGAGTTAGTAATAAAATTAAGAACTTTAATTTTCCTCTCTCCAATTGACCAGTTGAATATGTTATAGTATATCTTTCTTGTGGTCTCTTGGTCTTACCGGATTCAAGGACAAGAATTCATCTAGTCTGGTGGAGTATCTAGCTAACTGGTGTTACTTAAGCTAACATAACTAGGAGAAGGTGAACCATTCCTCGTATGAGCAAGTGTGGAGTAGCCATACCGAAGAAATATTATTTGGGCTTTGAATACTATGTTATTGTGAATATTTGGTCAGGGTTTACTTGTAGGGGGAAGTATCCTCATGTCAGGTTGTCCTGACATACCCCTGTACAGAGAGATCGAAGACACCAGAGAACACTGTCTATTAGGCATTCTAGTGTATGTGTGTGCATGTATATATGGAAATTTATACGTGTGCACATGATTGTGCATTTATATGCAGGTATGTGGTCATTTGTGTGCATGTCTGTGTGTGCATTTGAACGCTATTTTTACTGCATAAGTGTGCATGCACATATAATATTTGTAATGCATTTTAAAAAATCTTTAAAGTTTAAAAAAAATTTTTCTTTTTTTGCGTAATCCTTTTTTTGAAAATAACTTTTTTTATAAAAAAAAAAGAGGCAAAAAAAAAGAGTTTCTTAATTTAAGGTCTTTGTTCGAATGGCGATGTTTAGTTTTTATTCAATCAAGTGCATCTAAATTTCAGTGATTTTCTCCACTAACAAAATTAGGGACCTCCTTTTTGGGATTAAAATAGCAAAGTGCAAAAAGGGTTGATTTTAAAATAAAAATAAAATCAAGGGGAGAGTGAGAGAATTTTAAATTGCTGAAAGAACAAGACCAAATTCCCTTGAAATATTTCAAAAGCCTCTTTGACTGATGAGAAAATGGTTTTCTTGAGACAAGGAACTACATTAAACTGATTAAAACCAATAAAGAAGGTGGCACTTTCTTTCCTAACCCATCCAAACTCCCTCCCTTGTTTTTATCATTTCTTGGTCATTTTGTGTTCGGGGTTTTCATCAAATAAATCGCCAATCTTAGTTTTAAAAGGTTCTATTTGCAATTTTCAATTATTTTAAATCTATGATGCAAGGCCATGGCCAACCCAAACCAATCTGTCCAGTGTTTTTTAATCACCAACAATCAGAATTATCCGATTTGAAAGAAAATTTCAGCATTCATTTAAGAATGAGAGGAAAAAATTATACTTCGCCAGTGTTCACACTAAAATTCTTGTTCATATAAAATAACGTCTCAGTCGGTGAAGTTAAAAAAAAAATGAAAGAGAAAAAACGTCTCAAACTGAAAAGTTTTTAAAAAATGAAAGAGAAAAACGTCTCAAACTGGAAAGTTTTTAAAAAATGAAAGAGAAAAACGTCTCAAACTGGAAAGTTTTTAAAAAATGAAAGAGAAAAAACGTCTCAAACTAGAAAGTTTTTAAAAAAGAAAGAGAAAAAATGTCTCAAACTGGAAAGTTTTTAAAAAAATAAAGAGAAAAAACGTCTCAAACTAGAAAGTTTTTAAAAAAGAAAGAGAAAAAATGTTTCAAACTGGAAAGTTTTTAAAAAAATAAAGAGAAAAAACGTCTCAAACTGGAAAGTTTTTAAAAAATGAAAGAGGAAAAACGTCTCAAACTGGAAAGTTTTTAAAAAAAAGAAAGACTAAACATATCTATTGGTATAGAAAAAGAAAGAGGCATTTTTTTTAAATTTTACAAACTGGTATGAGACAAAAGATTTCTTTAGAATTTCATTCATTAAAGTTTTCAACATTGATTTTTTGGTGAAACACAACTTAAAGCCCTATATTAAGCCAATCGTATTGACGAGTGGGCGTTTTTTCTTTAAATGATAATAATTTAAATCCTTAAAAAACATATACGTATATTAACTCTTGAATGCTTTATTTTTTATATTGTTTTTTTCTCATTTGATGCAACATCATACTAATACCTACTCACACTTGTCAACGGGCTCGTGTTGAAATGTGTCATATTTGAAACAAAAAGCATTTAAAGGTTAAGCTCTATAAAATATTGAGCTTTAAAGGGTTTTTGCAAGCTGATAATAAATATATCTTGATAATCCCGACACAGATTTTTTAGTTATTTATTTAAATAACATAAATTATGGAACTTGTCATAATAACAGCGTCTGATAAACAGACATTTAGATAACAGTGAATAAAAAAGTTTCATCAATGCAAGAAAACTGAATAACTAAGGCTTACATGATTTTATATATATATATATATATATATATGGTACAATCATGTTGACACACCGGTTCCCGTTTGATCACCAAAGTTAAGCGACGTCGAGCCTGGCCAGTACTAAATGGGGGACCATTTGGGAATACCAGGTGCTGTAGGTTCTCTCTGCTTATCTCGGCATTGTTTCCAGTCATCTTGAATTGCTTGCCATTGGAATCAAGCAGTGCCGACTCAGAAGTGTTGTTAGGAATTGCGCAACCCTTGCTTTACAATTACACGTGCAGCCCCTACAGAAGTGTCCATAGTTTCTCTAGACTGAACGGAGGGTTTTGACTTATATATATATATATATATAAAATTGTGTATTTAGGCAGCATTTTCTCATTTATGCAAACATTGTTAAAAATAACAAAATTTGTCTGTTTAATTATACCTTTTTTATTTTTAAATTTTTCTGATGGTCTTTTTTGTATTAAAATCAAAAAATTTAATAAATGTTCCAAATGTGTGTGTGTCTAGTTATTATTATTAAATAACAAAGAATTCTACTTTATAATATATTTATTTAGTTTTCGATTTTTCTGACAATTTTGTAATAGCATTTTCACGCTTAAGCTCTAACTAGCATTTTTGGATGCATCCATACATGTTTATAAGAGGCACTGTCTGTCCGTCCGTTTGTCTGTCGAAATATCATTTTCGTCGTTAAATGCGCCAATTGAACGGACGGACACAACTTAAGAATACCCCTTCTCGTAGATACTTATTCTTTTAATATCCATAGTTGATTAAGTAGTTGATTTCGTAAGGCATTAAGTTCAAACTTAACTTCTCCTTGACCCAGACTTGATAAAGTAAGACTTCTGTGATCTATATACCAACGAAAGATGGAGGTTTAGATAAACCTCAACTAAAAGTGAAACGCCATATCCTCTGGGTAGATTACGGCTGCTAAAAGTTACATCGTATACGATGGCGTTTAAAAATAAATAAGTCCTGTCCACGTCTGAAAATAGAATGAACGTTTGCAGTTGGCATGATTTAAACATAGATCGTAAAGGATTGGGACGTTTTCTTGGGTTGTTTTTAATGCTAAATAGAAATTGTGCCCGTGTAAAACTTACAGCAATATTAGGTATAACAAAACAACCTAGTTTAGAGGGCAAAAATGGATAAATATAATGAAATTCCATTTAAAAAATTAAAAAAAAATTTTTTTTTTTTTTAACCTAGTTCACCCCAAACAAGACAGGCCGCCACTGTAGACGTAAGGGGCTACTGAAAAAAAGGAAATGGGGAGAAGGTTGGGAGGGGGTCTATGCAGCGAGATGTCTGTTTACATTAGTTTTAAATTTCTGCATGTCAGTACTGTCGGGGAAACAGGGGGCAGGGAGGGAGTTCAAGAGGCCAGCAGCACGAGGAAAGAAGCTATTTGAGTAGAAGGCTCTCCGACATCTGGGGACCTCCACAGTGAATGAATGAGATTTAGTTGATTGTCGAGTTAGTCTAGTGAATTTATGTCGAGGGGGCACCAGAGTATTGATTTACTCCTCTTCAGTTTTTATCTTACTCTCACAAGTAAGATGTGACCCACGGTCGGGTCGGGAAAGTGGGGTTTAAAAATTGCCTGGGCAGCCCCGTCGACATTCCCCGGTAGGGGCGCCTCAGACAGTAAGCAATAAACTTACTCCTCCCCAAAGTGGGGAGGCAAAGCCTGTGAGGGTGGACCTCCTAGAACTGCACAGGACAGACCCATTGACTGGCGTAAGTCAAGCCCCGAAGGACAAGACAATACCAGTATGGGGTGCAGTATCTATTGGAACAGATACTACACTTTGATCTTAGCCAAAAGGCCAAGAGCCAATTCATCGGAGCATAATCCATTGAAGTATTTGTAAAACAAGCACAAGGATGCTACATTGCGGCGATGGGACAGGGACTGGAGCTTGGTTGACAGTGAGGGACGTATTAAGTTGGCGATTCTTTTTTGGACCTTGTCAAGGAGGGAGAGACTAGTAGATGATGCATCAGCCCAGATTCATTTTAACTGGCGATATCTCGTTTATGTTTTTTTTGTTTTTTTTTTTAAACTTTAGATGTAAACAAAATTTCACTTTTTTTCTTTACAAATATACAATTCTTTCTCTTGTGTCATTAATAGTTTGTTTTTTTCCCGGCCACTTCAAGTTAGGATACTATTCTGATTTTCAAATTTGGTATGCACGAAATTGGGTATCTCTATGCATATAAAGATAGCGCCATCTTAAAGAAAAAAAACACCCACTCGTCAATACGATTGGCTTAATATAGGGCTTTAAGTTGTTTCACCAAAAAATCCATGTTGAAAACTTTAATGAATGAAATTCTAAAGAAATCTTTTGCCTTATACCAGTTTGTAAAATTTGCTGTATCAATTTTCTTCCGTGTCTTTACATGGTCCAAATTTGATTTGAAATAATTTATTTTACTATTAAAAGAAAAATCTAGCTTGATTTTTGATGTGCTATAAAAAATGAATATTATATGAACAGTCAAAATTGCACTTCCGTGTCATTTTTGCACGTTAATAGGATTTTGTTCAATATTTTCACTGGTTTAATCTAATAATTATCGCTGCCATCATGATTAATTTTCATTTACCACAAGATGACATTACATTTATAAGGCTTTTTTCGCTTTTTTGAAGCCGGGATTTTTAGTTATATCCTGTGAAAATTGGCGCCTGGACCAATAGCACACAAGACAGGACAGCAAATTGTTCAATTTCCAACAAACTTTGAATGATAATAATTCAGTGACTAATGTTGCTACCAAAATAAATTTGGTATCATTGTTTATGTTTTGAAAAGATCTATGTGCATGAATCAAAAGTTTTTAGAAATTTTGTTTGTGGATACCTTATTTAAATATAGATTTTACAGAATTAGATTTTTTTTTTTATACTGTTAATTACTGAATAGAAATTGTGTCCGTGGAAAACTCGAAATATTATACAAGTTGAATATAGCTTTATATTACAGAGAATAATATTTAAAGAAATTTTTTAAAACTTACAAATAACAATCATTATTATACAGGGTGGGCAAAAATAAGGGTCCTATTTTAAAAATTCATAACTTTTTTATTTATTGATTTTTTTTGATTTTTTTTTTTTAGAATAAGTAAAGGACCCCTTCCAAAGCAAGCATGAGCCGTATTAGCCCTAAGGAACGTACCCTCATTTAGAAAACATTATTTTTGCTTAAAAAACTCAAAACAGTGTAAAAAAACAATACTTTAGTTTTTGTAAGTTTTAAGAAGTGTTTTTCGGCTAAAATTTGTTTTGTTTATTTCAAAAAATCTCGGAAGGGTCAGTCTACACACACATAAAGTTTGGTGAGTTTAACTTTTATTTTGTGGAAGTTATTCAAATTCAAGTTATTCAAATTTAAAGATAGGACCCTTATTTTGGCCCACCCTGTATTTGGTTATTCTGTTTTATGGCATATCAACCCTTTTTGAGTAATTTAGTTCAGAATCAAGACATTTTTGTAAATGTTGTTATGCTTTTAGTTCTTAATATCTTCAAGTATTTATTCATGCTGCTTGCGGTAGCTACAGGGTGATTGAAAACTTATTTTAAACTATTTATATAATTTTTTTTACAACTTTTTTTTCTGACTTTTTCTTTGGGGTTGGTTAAAGGAGCATGTCTATTCTACGAAACTAACGGTTTTGAAATAAGAATAACAATTAAAATGAAAGTTTGTTTCAAACATAACTAAATTCCAATATTAAGGAATATTTCAACATGTATTTTCTATGATTTAAATATCTAGAAAAATGCTTTAGTATTATATATATATATATATATATATAGAGAGAGAGATAGAGAGAGAGGGAGAGAGGTTGTGTAGCATCAGTGCAGTTCCAACGAGAGAAAAAATTTTTTTCTGTCAAATGGAACAGACACTTTTAAATGAAAGAAAAATGAAATGTTTTCTCAAATGAAACACTTTTATCAAATGGAATTTACATCTGAAGAGAGCATAATAGATAAACGAGAAATGCTCGAAACGCATTATGAAATTATATTTAAAAAAAAAACTTAAAATGATAAGATAATAAATAATTATTGAAAAAGTTTTTTTTACTAGCGTTGGTAACCACAATTCTTTAAATATATATATATATATATATATATATATATATATATATATATATATATATATATTACATACTATTTCACAGAATTTATAATGGAATATACACATCAAATTCTTCCAAATATTTCATTTTGTATACTATTTTTTTTTTTAAGTGATTAATGTATCTTTAGAACCAATTACCTACTTGAAAAGCAAAAAACAAAAATAATCTAATGTGGTAGATTTAGTTTTTGAAGACTTTCTTGTCCAGTGTTCAAAATTTATTCAATTTGTGTGTTTTTTTTTTTTTTTTTTAATTTTTTTTAATTATGTTTTGTTAAAAGCTTTCGGAATGTTTGTCTATTCTCATTTTCTTTCGAATGAATACAAATCTCGACAATCAATCCTGTTTGTGAACTTACAAGTTACATAAGTAACTAATTAGAAATGGTTTATATTTTTAAGAACCATAACAGAGATTGTGGCAAGTGGTATGCACTTAAGGACATGTAACTAATTCAATATAAGCCGTTGGTCAAAACTCATATGATGAGTTTGTTTTATATATGATTTATATCTATTTTTATTGGTCCCTAATGTTTTCTATCTAGACTGTTTTATTATAAGTACCATGTAAGAAAAAGGTGTTCAATTTTTTTGTTATTTTATCTGTCTCGCAATATGGTAATGTACTGGAGAATGAGACTCCTTAAAAATGGTTTGTTTAGTTCTATTTTAAATTCTTTAGACTAGACAATTTGTCTTTTATATATATATATATATATATATATATATATATATATATATATATATATATATATATATATATATTCCGGTTTTTGCCCGTTTTTTCGACCCTTTCGGTCTTTAATTGTTGTCTTTTGATAATGAAAGTTTTTCTTTCGAAAATTTGAGATTACCTTTTGCCGAACTTTTTGTTTACCTGACAGTATTTACTATTCTGGTACTTAATCAGTTTTTACGTGAAATATTAATAAATCGTTTTAGGATTTGTTTTCTCTTCTTGTTTGTTTCTGTTCACGCTCTCCACCTTCCGGAAACTACATCGCATTGCTACAGCCTCGGATTGCAAACCTACACACATATACATATATATATATATCTAGGCAGCATCTTCTCTTGCAGGCAAGTTTTGTTGAATATAAGAGACAACTCATGTCGAGATATCATTTGGTAGATCCTTTCAATAGTCCGAATCAGGATCTTAGTTTCGGAGGGGAATTGGCTGATGAATTTGCCATAGTTTGGATTTGTCTCCCAAGTACTTTAATAAAATTAACTTTAATATCAGTAATAATATTCTAAAATGTTTATAGCTTCAAATATAGTTTCGTACTTAGTACATAATTCCTACTAAAAACCTTCTATAAATACTAACATATGATCTATACCTGATTAACCTCATTCCCCCGAAGATGGACCCAGATGTGTCTGAAAGTACTTGGGAGACAAATCCAAACTATAGTAAATTCATCAGCAAATTCCCCTCCGAAACTAAGATCCTGATTCTAGAATCGTGGGAGTCAGAAATCAGCAATTTGTGCCAGGAATTCGTTTTTTAAAGCCGACTTGAGTCATCCATCAATTGATAGATGACTCAAGACAAGAATAGGACAGCCGACACAGTTGGTCTCTTTCGCAGTTCAGAAACAAAAGAAAAAACTTATCAGCTTATCTGCTACATGTCACTGGTGACTTTCTGTCTGTGACACAACTTCCTTCACACGTCAGCTTAAATTCCTACTCTTTAATTTCTAGTGGAATTTTCATCTTTTCTACGTAATCTAACTTTATATGGAAATTTTTTTATTTCTAACACAAGCTACGACCAAATATTGCTACATGAAGACCCACAGTCGTGAGAATTTGGGAGTTAGAAAATTTTGCTGGAATTGGGAGGTACTCATATTTAAAAAAAATGAGTTGCGAGTAAAGAGTTCAATGTTTTCAGAGGTAGGGAGTTGATAGTGAAATCTGGGAGTCACCAAATTTTTCGATTGACTCTCATTGTAGGATCCACTTCTGAGGCAGAGAGGAGGGACAGCAACTTTTGTGTTTGCCATGCTTTTTTTTTTAAACTGCATCGGGAGTCAGATTTATTCAGCCTTCTCCTGCCTATATCACTTCTTTTCTAACACAGGAAAGATACACAGGCATAGAATCGGATCTATTATAATCAATTGGGAAAGGTATGTCTAACAGAGAGTTAATAAAATAAAGACCGAGTTCAAACGGGCCGCCGAATTGTCTTTTTTTGGTCTTTTTACTACCAACAGTCCAAACGCGCACGAGAACGACGCGACGTTTACAATCAAACTTTTCGTCCAGAATTTGATTCCTTTCTTCTTTTCTTTTTCTTCTTTCTTTTTCTCTTTGCACTCGACGTAGTCACAACGTCAACCTTTCTCGCTCTCCCCCAGAGCAAAGTGTCTAAGCTTTTTATTTAGACGAGAATTAGCCCATGCAAAACGAGGCTCATTTGCATATGTGAAGTCTCGTCGCGTGACAAAAAACACACGTTTCTATTTGGTGACTAGAACACTCTGGGTTCAATCCCAGATGGACAATGCACGGTGCAACCCTCACTCTTTTTCCTTCTGGACCTGCATGATGGCTGCTACAGTATGAACCCCCAATTTCCCCCTCAGCTATTGGTAAAACAGCACGTTATTTTCAATTAATCATGTACAATTAATCTTTTGTAAAAGATTTTACTTTTTGGTATTAAATAACACCACGAGGGTTGATTGTTTTATTGTTTTCCTAACTAAATTTTAATTTGTTTTCCTATTTTAACTCTTAACATCCTATACCGCCAAAACCGCAGGAAGTGATGATTATATACCCAATCAACCCGATTACGCATGAAATGATAACTCTTTATTTAAGTCTATTTTTAAATATGTTTAAAAATTCCCAATGGAACGGGAATAACTTCTACCTTGTGTTACTTACATCCGGGTACTGATACCTATTACATTCATCGTTTTCGTAACAGTTAGACAACTTTTTCCAGGTGTGTCCTTTTGAAAAAAAAACAAAAAAATCTTTTAGAATAGGTATCGTGTTTCCGAATTTAAAAAACCCTCCGAGGGTCGATTTGCTGTTAAAGACACGCCAAACATGCATGCTTTGCAAATCACTTCCTGAATCCAAATGCACTTTCAACTTTTTTTTAGCGATCTCGAAGACGTCGAAGTCATTTTCTTCTAAAGTGACTTGTGTTGTTGTTCAACTCGAAATCTTTCTTCTTAGTTAGGAATTTCTTAAGAGAAGTCATTAATGACAAATGTGTTGTGATTGCGGCTACGGCAGAGTGGCGTGGTGGTGGTGGTGGTGGGGTCGGTGGAATGCACTGACGATAAACAGGATGTTATTGATCGTAAGTTGCAGCACTCTTGATTTGTGAAACGGCAGCTACTGCAACCGAGGTACTGCTTCACTTACTTCTCTCCCCTCCCCTCTCCCTCCGCAGCACCACCACCATGCCTTTTTTTCTCTTGGTGATATATATATACACACACGTGTGCGTGTGATTGGACACTTACCTGCACTACCTTGTACGAAAACGTGGCATAGGGCCAGTTAAAGGGGATGGTAGATGCACCGCCTTCTATCTCTTTTACATGCTCCTTGTATAGGACCAAAGAATGCCGGCTTCAGCTCCTTTTTCACCCCTGCCTCTCCCCCCAAAAAACTTTTGAATTTTCAGATCTTGTTACTAATAATTCTTTCACTTATATCTTTTAAAGTAACATTCTAAACTGAAATATCATTCGACTAGGAGCAAAGTGTAGTATCCGTTCTGATACTACACTTCATCTTTTCGGTCCTCGGTTAGTGAAGGATAAATCCTTCTTGACTGAGGCAAATGTTTTTTTATTTTTGTCCCAATCCAGAATGCCTCTATTTGGGTAGCTGGATTTTCCTCACATTAAAAAAACCGATCTTCTGTCTTACTCTGCCCTCGTGGGGAGGCAACTAAATAGGAAATTAAGGGTAAAGAAAACTACTACTTTCAAGAAGGCTTGAACTCGCATCTCATATTTTGAAAACTCGTCTTAGCAATTGTAACACACTTTACATAACTGAATTTTAAGTGTTTTCTTCATGAAATTTTGACTTGCCCGCCGCAGATTACTCCCCCTAGGAACAGTGGGATGCTGGAAAGCGACAAGAGGAACAAATGAAATGTTCCTATTTACTTGGCTCGCCACTGGGGCATAGTTAGGCACAAGGTCGCTTGTGGAGAAAATCCAGTAAGGGGCACTCTGGATTGGAACGGACATTTTAATTGCCTCTGTCTAGAAGGAATTTTCCTTCACTGATGAAAAACTGGAAAGATTAAGTGTAGTATCAGAACAGATATTACACTTTGATCTTAACCAAAGGGACAAATGACATGCTTTTATTTATCTTCCTCCCACAAGGTAAGATGTGACACAAGGTCGGGAAAGTGGGATTTGAAAAACCAGCGCTTGAGAATTTGAGCACTCTGGTCATTTAAAAATTGCCTGGGCAGCCTCGTCGGCATTCAACCAATAAAGATCATCTATTAACGTATAGTTAGGTCACTTTTTATTCTACTTTGATTTCATTAAAACAATTCATAAACTGTGGCAGATCTTTTACAGCATTTTTTCTTGCATAACTAAAAATAATAAGTCTCTTTACTTCTGTATTATCCGTTTTCTTCATTTTCTTCTTCTTCTTCGTAGAATCACAGGTAGGTTGAAAGATGAAAACCAGTTTGTGTGCATGAATTGTAAGACAATGGAATGGATGAGAACTCAGATGTGGAGAAAGTATATTTGGATGGTGAAGCTATTGAGGTTGTCGAGAAGTTTTGTTATGTTTGTGATAACATTGGAGCACAGGAAGGAGCAGGTGCTAGTGTGATTGCTAGAGTTAGAATTGGATGGAGTAAGTTCAGGGAACTTCTGCTATGCTGCGACCAGCAGAGCATTATCATTGTCGACCAAGCAAAGATTTTATCTGGCATGCATGCGAAGTGTGATAATGTATGGAATTGAAACCTGGCCAGTGAGGATTGGGGATTTGCATTGCATGGAGAGAAATGATATGAGAATGATACAATGCACGTATAATCTGAGTCTTAATGACAGGCGTTGATTTGATAAGCTCAGAGGAAGAGTATATCTGGACAGTATAGGGAGATGTGTGCAAATCAGGAGACGACGATGGTATGGTCATATTGATGGACGATTAAGTGAAATATTTTTTGTCTTTACAGTTTCACAAGATTTATGTTTGCTGGTCATCCATGTTACAATTCCATCGGCGTAGATCTTTGATTTCTGGTTGCATGAGGCATTAATTTATTCTTTCTTGAAAAGAAAAATAGAAATTCCGATTCGTCGTAAAAGATAGGTTAATTTGGAAGTCAATTTCTAAAAGCAGTCCAACATATGCCAGCATGTAAAATGGACGTTAAACCGAATACGTTGATGATAATGATGGTGATGAAAGAATGGATGAGAGTGCTTTGGTTAGTAGATGTAGAACAGTTGAGGTAGCAGGGGGTGCCAATAAAACGTAGGAGGAACTGACAAAGATGGACTTGAGAGAAAGAGGGATAAAGACCTGGCCAGAGATAGGTTAGTTTCGAAGTCGATTTCTAAAAGCAGTCCAACATATGCCAGCATGTAAGACAGACGTTAAACCGAATATGTTGTTGATGATGATGAAAGAATGGATGAGAGTGCTTGGGTTATTAGATGTAGAACAGTTGAGGTAGCAGGGTCAGTTGGTATGGGAAGACCAAGGAAACGTAGGAGGAACTGACAAGGATGGACTTGAGAGAAAGCGGGATAAAAGCCTGGGCAGAGATAGGTCAGTTCGGAAGTCAATCTCTAAAAAACTGTTCCACACATACCAGCTTGTAAAGCAGACATTAAACCGATGATGATGATGATTATGTTGATGATGATGATGATGATGATGATGATGGTTGCAGCTACATAAAGGAATGTAAGTTTTTTAATTTGGAGGTTGTATTTATAATGTCTCACCTGCCTACCTTGTACGAAGACATGGCATAGGGCCAGTTAAAGAAGATGGTAGATGCACCGCCTTCTATCTTCTAGATATATTGTAACATCAAAAGCAAAGCAAAAAAGAAGCCCAATCCAAAAATAAAGAATCTCTCTGGTAGAACCTGTTACTTTCAACCTGGTTGAGGCAAGAAATGAGTCAGAAAGTTTCACTTTTGGTGAGGGTCTGGGATATCTTAAGGTGTGCCTCCTTTTTAAAGTGTGTTGGTAACCTAGCCTCTAAGAACACGATTTAAAAGTGCTTCGTTATTTGCTTCTTTTTTCCTTTGTCGTTTTTATCTCAAGTGGTCAAGCATTAAATAGAAAGGGGGAACAAAATGGCTTCCCTTTTTTAAGTACTTGGTCACAAGAACTTTTGTGTTTTTTTTTTGACTAACACTCTCATTCCTAATTTGAGGGCAATTGTGGTCATGCCAGATACAGAGGGATACACGGGTGGGGGTGGGGTTAGAGGTTGTGATACCCAGGGAAAATCTTGATTGATTGACCACCTCCAGATTAAAATAAGATTCTATAAAATATTATAAGAAAAGAAAAAAATTTGAATTATATATAAACATAGATACGAAATAAAGAATTTATACTTTTGGCAGAAGTGACGTGACTCGGCTGCAAAATTAGACCATTCTAACCAAAAGTTGCCCAAAGTATTGGTAGCAATGATATTACTATAGAAAGAGAGATATTATTACGATACGTATATGTCTGGTTCCGGCCAGTTGTCATACCAGCTGAGGTTCGCCTTGACATCAGTGTGGTAACCTAGGGACTGTCCTGAACCATCAGACCCTTCTTTATCATGATGAGTACCCTCCTGGGCATTACCTCCTCTTTCAGGAGAGGGAGGTGTTTATTGTCGGTCACCATAGGAGCTGCTAGCAGGAAATTCCAAAAGGTTCATTTATCGCTATTTTTGTACCCTTCAAAAGTGCACTCTTCAGGAGAGCTAAATCTACCAACGTTGAACTGACTTCGTCTCTGACCTTGCAGCACTAAAAAGTGCATAAACTCACGAACTTCGTAAATGAAATATCAAGTTACTTTTAAAAATGGTTCTATTTCTAAATTTTTCTTCAACCTTTATCGTCACGATAAGTGTATGCTTCTTTATTTGTTGTGTAATTATAGGGGCTGCCATTGGTAATTCTGAAATATAGAAAATATGAAATCAAATAATACTACTGCTATAGTAAAAACTAGCTATCCCGATCCGGCTTTGCCCAGGAGTATTTCTTAATTAAATGTGTTCGAATGTGTTATATTTAACTTAAAAATCACCCATTTTCAGTGGCTGTTCATTAGAGTTTACTCATCTGCCGGAGTCCTTAATCCCGTAAAATACATAGAAAGAAAAAGTAAAAAAATTTATTTTTAAAATATTAATATTGTAATGTAAAATGAGTAACTTCCAAATGTTGAAAATCTAAAATTGTGAAAAAATAATTTGTTCGGTGAAATAACACCGACTTGCGTGTGTTGGGGTGTTGTTTATAAATTACAATCAAGAACACTTTTCACTGCAAATGCTAAACATTTATCCATGACAGGATTATGATTAATAGTTAAATTAAAACAATTGAATAAGAAACCGTAAAAAACTCTCATTAATAAAGATTAATGAGAGTTCGTTTTTTTTTTGTTTTTTTTTTGTTTTTCTTTTAGGAATATGCAAATGAGTTTACTTTTTTGACATTGCTTTCATATCCATGACTGAGTATATTATGAAGCCGTTTTTGTTTAATATTGAATGGAAAAGTGGCGTTTTAAATCTAAGTGTCAGTGCGACAAATAACTGAACTTTATATGTCGAGATAATTTATGTTCGCAAATACCTTACACACCCTGTATACAGACATACACATTGCTATAGAAAGACGAAGAGAGAACACTTTGACTAATCTTGTATATAATCTGACAAGTGTCTTAAATTCTCTGCAAAAGAAACAATAGGCAAACTAAGTTTGCGGTAATTTATGACAATTGCTGCCTTTTGTTTGTTTTTAGTTAACGTATTTAATTTGTGGGAGATTAATAGGGATCATCTTTGTGGCAGGCGATTATAGCTTAGAGCTTATTCTTCTTTGTTTTCTTTCAAAGCTAAATATTTACAATTACCGACAAGTGGCAGAGCCTTAAATGCTCTTAATAATAATCTATGTATGTATAAAGACCTTCTGTCTATTTGTTTGTATGTGTGTCCAACTAAAATTTCTTTAAACTAGAACTACAACACTTAGTTTAAAAAAACTGCAATACAAGTAACAGCAATATATATATATATATATATATATATATATATATATATATTTATATATTTAAAGAAAGAGGCAAAATGCCTTAAAAAAACCATGTTAGATGCAGGTATTTTTATTAAAATAAAAAATAACAATTTTTTTTTCCTTCTTCATCTTGACTTTTTTTATCTAATAATTTTGCTTGATATAACAAGCCTCGTCAGAGCTTTAGACAAATAAAAGGTATTAACCTTATTTTTTTTTTGTAACAATCCTTCATAGTCTTGTAGAAGTGACGTCCGATGTTGTGTGGACTAACGGTGTAAATGTCTCATATATATATATATATATATATAGAGAGAGAGATAGAAGAAAACAGAGTGATAAATATGCGACGATTGTCCAAATTTATTTCAATTGTTCAATGCAAGGTGCATTCAGTAATAAACTAGTGTTTATTATTCTTTCCTTAAGCCAAGGCTTTTCAAAGATCAAAATCTTATCATCAGAGGAGAAATACAGATGGATAAGTTGGCTTTCGAAAAAACCAAAGTTCAAATATTTGAAAAATATGAAAATTATTATTAAAAATTATTAAAATAATTTTTGATAAAAAAACGTATTGAATGAAAAGAAAAATTTCCGTGAAAAAGATATGCAAATTGTCCGGGTGGTAAATTTCCGTTGAAAAGAAGTCCGGTGAAATTGTAGAATGTGAAGAAAAACTCTTTGCGTGGGAGCAGATAGGGGAAGGTGCTCAAAATGTAGGTGAGTCCAGATGTACTTAAAGGAGGTTGAGAAGAGGAAAACAGGCCATATATATATATATATATAATAAAATTATGCCCGTCCCCAGACGGGTAAAATTAATTCCTTAAACAGAACAGTTTTGCATTATTTTTATGTCCCCTTTACGAAGATTAAAATCAATATATAATGATAATAAACTTTATATCTAAAATCCTTATTCTAATTTTGATTAAAATCCATAACATGATTTTGCTTCTAAAAAAATATCTGAAATTTAAGACTTAAGCTTAAGGGGTCTTAAGAAATAATTTTAATTCAGGCAATCTTGCTTAATTGGTGTCTAATGACTATGGATCCAATTCAATGCAAATCTGAAATATTTGAATTTTCAAATGGAAGATTGTGCCATATTATGCCCCTAAAAGCCCTATAAAATTACCCCCAAAGAAACATAAATTTGGGGAATATTTATTAATTAATGTATAATACTTATAGTTAAAATTTGACAACAACCAGAGGTATCTGAATTTTCACGAAGGGGTTCTACCCCCTCTTTATAAAACTAAATTTAACTACATCTAGCTTACATTTGGACTCCTTACACCTAGCTTACATTTGGACTCCTTACACCTAGCTTACATTTGGACTCCTTACACCTAGCTTACATTTGGACTCCTTACACCTAGCTTACATTTGGACTCCTTACACCTAGCTTACATTTGGACTCCTTACACCTAGCTTACATTTGGACTCCTTACACCTAGCTTACATTTGGACTCCTTACACCTAGCTTACATTTGGACTCCTTACACCTAGCTTACATTTGGACTCCTTACACCTAGCTTACATTTGGACTCCTTACACCTAGCTTACCTTTGGACTCCTTACACCTAGCTTACATTTGGACTCCTTACACCTAGCTTACATTTGGACTCCTTAAAACCTGCTTACATTTGGACTCCTTACACCTAGCTTACATTTGGACTCCTTAAAACCTGCTTACATTTGGACTCCTTACACCTAGCTTACATTTGGACTCCTTAAAACCTGCTTACATTTGGACTCCTTACACCTAGCTTACATTTGGACTCCTTACACCTAGCTTACATTTGGACTCCTTACACCTAGCTTACATTTGGACTCCTTACACCTAGCTTACATTTGGACTCCTTACACCTAGCTTACATTTGGACTCCTTACACCTAGCTTACATTTGGACTCCTTACACCTAGCTTACATTTGGACTCCTTACACCTAGCTTACATTTGGACTCCTTACACCTAGCTTACATTTGGACTCCTTACACCTAGCTTACATTTGGACTCCTTACACCTAGCTTACATTTGGACTCCTTACACCTAGCTTACATTTGGACTCCTTAAAACCTGCTTACATTTGGACTCCTTAAAACCTGCTTACATTTGGACTCCTTACACCTAGCTTACATTTGGACTCCTTACACCTAGCTTACATTTGGACTCCTTACACCTAGCTTACATTTGGACTCCTTACACCTAGCTTACATTTGGACTCCTTACACCTAGCTTACATTTGGACTCCTTACACCTAGCTTACATTTGGACTCCTTACACCTAGCTTACATTTGGACTCCTTACACCTAGCTTACATTTGGACTCCTTACACCTAGCTTACCTTTGGACTCCTTACACCTAGCTTACATTTGGACTCCTTACACCTAGCTTACATTTGGACTCCTTACACCTAGCTTACCTTTGGACTCCTTACACCTAGCTTACCTTTGGACTCCTTACACCTAGCTTACCTTTGGACTCCTTACACCTAGCTTACCTTTGGACTCCTTACACCTAGCTTACATTTGGACTCCTTACACCTAGCTTACATTTGGACTCCTTACACCTAGCTTACATTTGGACTCCTTACACCTAGCTTACATTTGGACTCCTTACACCTAGCTTACATTTGGACTCCTTACACCTAGCTTACATTTGGACTCCTTACACCTAGCTTACATTTGGACTCCTTACACCTAGCTTACATTTGGACTCCTTACACCTAGCTTACATTTGGACTCCTTACACCTAGCTTACATTTGGACTCCTTACACCTAGCTTACATTTGGACTCCTTACACCTAGCTTACATTTGGACTCCTTACACCTAGCTTACATTTGGACTCCTTACACCTAGCTTACATTTGGACTCCTTAAAACCTGCTTACATTTGGACTCCTTACACCTAGCTTACATTTGGACTCCTTACACCTAGCTTACATTTGGACTCCTTACACCTAGCTTACATTTGGACTCCTTAAAACCTGCTTACATTTGGACTCCTTAAAACCTGCTTACATTTGGACTCCTTACACCTAGCTTACATTTGGACTCCTTACACCTAGCTTACCTTTGGACTCCTTACACCTAGCTTACCTTTGGACTCCTTACACCTAGCTTACCTTTGGACTCCTTACACCTAGCTTACATTTGGACTCCTTACACCTAGCTTACATTTGGACTCCTTACACCTAGCTTACATTTGGACTCCTTACACCTAGCTTACATTTGGACTCCTTACACCTAGCTTACATTTGGACTCCTTACACCTAGCTTACATTTGGACTCCTTACACCTAGCTTACATTTGGACTCCTTACACCTAGCTTACATTTGGACTCCTTACACCTAGCTTACATTTGGACTCCTTACACCTAGCTTACATTTGGACTCCTTACACCTAGCTTACATTTGGACTCCTTACACCTAGCTTACATTTGGACTCCTTACACCTAGCTTACATTTGGACTCCTTACACCTAGCTTACATTTGGACTCCTTACACCTAGCTTACATTTGGACTCCTTACACCTAGCTTACATTTGGACTCCTTACACCTAGCTTACATTTGGACTCCTTACACCTAGCTTACATTTGGACTCCTTACACCTAGCTTACATTTGGACTCCTTACACCTAGCTTACATTTGGACTCCTTACACCTAGCTTACATTTGGACTCCTTACACCTAGCTTACATTTGGACCCCTTACACCTAGCTTACATTTGGACCCCTTACACCTAGCTTACATTTGGACCCCTTACACCTAGCTTACCTTTGGACTCCTTACACCTAGCTTACATTTGGACTCCTTACACCTAGCTTACATTTGGACTCCTTACACCTAGCTTACCTTTGGACTCCTTACACCTAGCTTACCTTTGGACTCCTTACACCTAGCTTACCTTTGGACTCCTTACACCTAGCTTACCTTTGGACTCCTTACACCTAGCTTACCTTTGGACTCCTTACACCTGGCCGCTGTGTTCCAAAATCGATAATGATTCTTTTGATTAGTCTGAGTAAATCCTGTAGATTCAAATATATAAGCACATAAACATACAAATCTTATATATATTATAAATAGATATATACTAGCTGTCCCGACCCGGCACTGGCCAGTAGTATTTTGGTTTTAAGGTTCCCAAAATTCATACCAGAATTATCTACATAGATATGAGGTAATAAAGTCGGTTAACAATCAGTTGTAAAATGAAATTTTTCTAAAGGTTGAAGGTGATAACATAAAATTAAAAATTTCCAATCAATAAAATTCACAATACTTTCTGCAATCCAACCATATTTGGTACAAATAAACTTCAGTCTATGCCTGACTTGTTCACCAAGTTTCAGAGTTTTTTTTTGTTTTTTTTTTGGGGGGGGGGTTCAATTTTATTTCCATTAAATTATATACAATGAACTCTTATTTTCTGATCTGTAGGAGGTATAATTCTGAATGGGCTTCACACTCACCGGATCTTACCCACCCCTTATCTAAAAGCTAATTGCTATCAAAATAATCCCCAGACCATTCATGAAATCACAGCCAAAATCAGAGCATTACCAAGAGAGGAGTGTGTCAGTCATTGACAATTTTGTATGCTTTATCCAGGTGCGCATATCGTTAAATAGTGATAAAAAAAAAGACTGTTGAACATTCACAAGAGAAACTTGGTGGATAAGTCAGGCATAGACTGAAGTTCCTTTATACCAAATATTGTTGGATTGCAGAAAGGATTGTGAATTTTATTAACGATTCCATGAGTGGCATTTTTTAAAAGTCACAGGCTATGACAATATGTAGCAGACAATGACTATAAAAGCATACAAATAAATAGAAAGATAATAAAAAGCGACAAATATGATAGTTTATTCCCTGAAATATGTGTTTATTTTTATATTTATGCTGGTCCTAATATTTCCCGGGTAAAAGCTCTTCATCAAAGATTAGAATTATTTGCTGAGTTGTTTGTCAAATAAGCCAGATGTCAGTGTTGCTATGGTGAACTCCTACTGTTAGCCGCCAGATGCACGTTTTGTGCGCTCTACTTATTGCTGGGAAATAGCATCTCAGAAAATGCATCATCATCATTGGTTTAATGTCCGTTTCACATGTTAGTATGCATTGGATGGATCTAAGAAATTGACTTCCAAGCTAACCTATCTCTGGCCAGGTCATTATTCATCCCTCTTTCCCATAGGTCTATTTTTATCACTTCTTCCCATGTTTTCCTTTGCCATTCCCTGTGAACTGATTCTGCTACCTCAACTGTTCTACATCTACTAGCCCAAAAACTTTCATCGATTCTTTTAACATGACCAGGACTGTTCTGTATGCATCTCTCTAAACTGTCCAGATTTAATCTTCCTCTAAGGTCATCAGATCTAAGTCTGTCTTTAAGACTCACATTACACATTCACTGTATCATTCTCATATCATTTATCTCCATGCCACGCATGTCCTCCACCCTCACTGGTCAGGTTTCACTTCCATAAGGTGACGGTGTTTAAGTGGATAACGACACGGACTGACGACCTGGGTGTTCCAAGACGAATCCAGTCGATTCCATAATACCACTTTTACTGAGGAATGTTGGAAACCATTACGTGGTTCCTCCTGCAAAAATGCCGACAACAGAATCAAACCGGTCAACAAAGTTGTACCATGTTGATTCACACAAATTTACATTTTTAACTTCCATATGCCTAATAGACTCTTCCCTTCGTCAACAATGGTAGCGCTCTACTAGTTAGTAACACTCTTAATTCTTGCAATCACACTAGTACCTGCTCCACCCTGTTCTCCAATAGTATTACCAAAGTACGACTGGTGATACCAGATCAGGCTGCCCTGTGGCTCCCTGAGACGAAATTCACCTACATTGACGTTTTTTTTTTTTTTTTTTTTTTTTTTTTTTTGTAAAACTTAATTATGTTCTACAAAACCAAAAACAAAAACAACAGCCCCTCTCCCTTTCTCCCTCCCCTTTTTTATTTTATTTTTAGAACTTGAAGCATAAATCTTTTACTATAATGACCAGATTCGGCATTAAATAACCCAAAAAGGGTTGATATGCCGTAAAACAAAACTACCAAACCAAAAACGATGATTAAACATTTGAAGATATAAAGAACTTGAAGCATAAAAACTTTTACTATAATGACCAGATTCGGCATTAAATAACCCAAAAAGGGTTGATATGCCGTAAAACCAAACTACCAAACCAAACCAAAGTACGAAAACTTCTGGACAACCTCAATAGCTTCGCCATCCAGATATACTTTCTCCACATCTGAGTTCTCATTCATTTTCATTGTCTTACACTTCTTGCACACAAATTAATTATTCTCCTGTATATAATAGTTAAGATTGCATACAGAGGACCACCATGAATTTCAATTGGTTATCGCATGCCTAAGGACGAATTTGCTTCTGCGAAGAGAAGACTTTTTGGTAGCGGAGGCAATTTGCAGGAAGTGTTGCGATGAATGCAGCTTGACCAAAATAAACCAGATAAGAACGGATAAATCTGCTTAGAAATGCAGGCTCTCATTTTCATATAGACGCAGCACTTTTTGCCTAGGGATTCTAATATTTTTTAACGCATTCTTATAATAACCAGAACACTAACATCTATTAATTACCGAATAAAATATTTAAAACTATTTCCACCTATCCAGTGTTGCCCGGTACTGTATTTGTTTTGCTTTTTCTTTTTTCCAAAATATTATTCTTTTTTTTTGTTTCAATTAAAATCAAAGGGAAGTGACTCTATGGATGAATACAATTATGTCCCTGTTTATAAGATGGCGTCCATTTGAAAATAATTCAGCCCCAAACGAAGTATTTTCTGGAACGAATTAAATCGAATCACATTTTATTCTTCTTAAAAACATGCTGCAACGATCCACGACAGAAACTGAAAAACAAGAATCAAATATTGATTTTTGTAGGAAGAAAGCTATCGATGTCAGAGAAACGATAAATGCTATTTAGATCTGACTAGATAACTTTAAATGTCAGATGCAAGAAAGCATACATTTTTTTAGATCATACCTGATGTATTAAAATAGTATATAACAAGCCGCGCGTGCGTGCGTGCGTGGTCCCCCTCTGTATGTGACTCGATGTGGCGAGTGTAAAATGCAATAAATTTGGGCAATTTGGGGCATTTTTGACCCCCCTTTGACCCCCTGGGGGCGCGAACCAGAATTTTTATGAGGTCAAGGATGCTCATTTTATATCCAGAACAATTGCCTCTACATTTTGGCCATGTTTCAGAAAAATTGAATGGATGGATCAAACGTTATGGGAGAAAAGGGTAATTTTTTGCCATTTTGGGGGCTTTTGACCTCCTGGGGGCACGAACCAGATTTTTTCCAAGGTCAGCGATACTTTATTTTCTATTAGGAACAACAATTGCCCTCTACATTTTGGCCAAGTTTCAGAAAAATTCAATGTATGGATCAAACGTTAATGGGAGAAAAGGGTCATTTTTTGCCATTTTGGGGCCTTTTGACCCCCTGGGGGGCTAACCAGATTTTTTTCCAAAAAATTAGAGAATGTCACTTTCTAACCTGACCAAAGTTACAACTTCATGCAAAATTACAGAGAAATTCAATGGATGGTTGCGGAGAAAAATCCGGACGGACAGAAATGCCTCAAAACATAGGTTCCCGATTTATCAGGGGACCAAAAAAATTTAAAGGATAGTATGGTACAAAATACACAAATTCGTATGAATCAACATGGTCTGACTTTTGATTTTATCTGTTCGTATCAGAATCAGGTACTTACAAGAGAGACTAGGTGAAGGTTGCAAACATCCATAGTAAAAATAGTGAAGGGAACTTACAGGATTTGAACTTGGTTATTAGTCACATCAGTAGCCACTTCACCAGTCACGTCAGCGTATGGTACTAATACAGTGTAGTTTGACTATTTCTGTAAAACAATTAATGGAAAACAAGAACGATACATCTGAAGAAGTCCGGAACAACATCGATGGTGAGAATGATAATGCGAATAATAAAACCGATGCAAGTAATGAGTCCTCATCACAAAAATTCAGATAAAACCGTGATTTGTTTATAGAGGAAGCCTTTTGGCCGAATCGTTTTAAGTATTATTGAACAATCAAACTGATTTGTACAATAACATTGTTATTATTAGGATTCCGCGTTTGGACTATTTCCAGGTGAAGATCAAAGATGGCCGATAAAAATATTCTTATGTGGAAACTAATTCAGGAAGTGTGGTAGGGGGTTATGCAGGTGCGTGTGCGAGGGTGGCATCAGCACATGAAATGGAATAAATTATACTTTTCTCTATTTGATTTGTGTTTTACGGCATATCGACCCCACCACCATCATCACCACTCTCACCTTTCTTTTAACATTTGTCACTTCGCTGCGATGTTTGAAATAAAAATTTTAGAATATTATGTTTCGGGATTTTTGAGATGAGGATGTATAATTTGGACCAATTCGGACTACTGTTCTCATCTTGTATGTTATTCTCACAACGTTTCGGCTGATGTAACCTCCCGCCTTCTTCAGGTGTGTCTTGTTGAACTCTGGAATTTTTAATGTAATTACGAACTGAACCCTTTTATTCAATCCATGGGGGTAGATTGTTCTCGTTCTCTCAACCATGACCGGTTAGAAATCTTAAGTAATTCTTAGTTAGATTCTTTGTTTGTAAGTGTTCAATGACCTTTTCACCATTATAAGGTCATTCCAGGTCAAATTCCCCCCCCCCCCCCTCCCGTTGAATCAGTTAGTTTTTACGGTGTTTCTTTTTTGTGAAGGTTTTTTTAGAGTGGATATTTTAAAATTTATAATGTGCGAGTGATTTTGTTTGATTTTTAGATTTTTGTGTACATTTTGCTTCTTTTAGGTTTTTTTGAGATATTATTTGGGCCATTCTTTTGAAGAGAAGTTTTCAAATTGTTTGCCTGGTGACAAGATAATTAACACTTTTATATTCTTAGTATCGATTGTAGCGAGGATTGGAACCTTCACCCTCCAGAAGACTGTCACTTAGAACTGATTATCACTTAGCACTTTATCTGTTGCGCCACGGGTCAAAAGTAAAAAAAAAATGTTACCAGCATTCAGAATGATTTGCTCGTTGACTTGTTTGGTACCGGCATCCTTTGCATCATTCTGGCAAAGAGGGTCTACCTCGCGAATGAGCAAACCTTACTTATGCCGAATAAAAGTTAGATTTTTTTCCTCCTCCTTCAGAAAGAAAGTTTGGTTTGTTGCCGATCGCCTGAGGTGCCCCTACAGAGAAATGCCAATAAGGCCCATTCTCAATTATTTTTTTAACGCAATCAAAGTGCCCTCTTCGGGGAGCTAGTTTTCCTCACCTTCCGGCTTTGTTCTACATCTTTCTGCTGTGAGAAGCAAATACATCCGACCCAAAATCAAATAGAAAAATAATAACAAAATATTTATTAAAAAAAAAATGTTATTGGTACCCTCCCCACCCCTTGCCGCCAGACACCATAAAGTTTCCGAGGTCATCAAAGTATTAAAAATCGATATTATGCTAATTGTTAAATCGTGATTGAAGAGTTCTGAAAGGAATTCGCCTGATTATATCAACAGTTTTAAGTGAAAACCCACAGAACGCGATTGCGTCGATACAAGAAGCTAAAAGTGCAGCCTTTTCAAGGGAAAAGGCTGCACACACACGAAAGATTAATTGCAAGAAGCAGGAAACTTTAAATTCAAATCATCTCTTTGAAAATCGTTTGACAAAGAATGCACTCGTCTCACATTTCAACCCCTTCCAACAGTCAGACCTCCCGAGATATCAATCCATGTTGTATTTTCTTTCCTCGGACCGTTTGACTTTGGAATAACCACCCTTCTCTCTGATTCCCCGATTGTACCAACATGTAGAAATTTAAATGTAATGTGAACAAACATATTGCTGCCCCTCCCCCTATCCCCCCCCCCCCCCCGACACACACACATACTTAGGTTGCTCCCCTATAAATCTGGTGGTCCCTAATCACGGAAGCGGCTTATGTCTCGGTGCTTTTTTGGGGGGGTGAATATGTAAAATTGTGCATTAATAATGTTCAAACATTTTAGCTTGGCATTTTCAGTGAACATGAAATGGAAGAAGTACATAGAAGATGCTGCCAAGTCTGCTGCAAAGAAAGTTGGATCTGTCTACCTGGCCTAAATATTTCTCATCTACCAGTATCCTATAAAGCCACCATTCGTTAATGCATGGAGTATTTTTGCCACATCTAGTCTGGTGCACCAACCACTAGCCTCTCCCTCTTGGACTGGGTGTAAAAAAAAATTCTAACCTAATGGGTCCCTCACTGTCTGCCAAGCTCCAGTCCCTGTCGCATCGCCGCAGTGTTGCATCCATGTGTTTGTTTTACAAGTACTTCCACGGAATGTGCTCCGATGAACTTACTGCATTTGCACCCCCTTAATGTAAATACCTCCGACACACCTGACTAGCAGCAAAATCACACCCCTTCACTTTAGAGCTCCCTAGATGCCGGAATATTTTCTACTCTAATAGCTTCTTTCTTTGGACATCTTGCCTCCTATTTCCCCGACTGTACCAACATGCAGAAATTTAAATGTAATGTGAACAAACATATTGTTATCTTCCCCCCCCCCCCCCACACACACACACACTTATGTTGCTCCCCTTTTAATCTGGCCCCTAATCACGGAAGCGGCTTACGTCTGACTGCTTTTTTTTGGGGGGAGGGGGGTGAATAAATTCACTGTAGAGGCCCCTTATGGTTTCTTTCCTCAGACTGCTTGGCTTTAGAATTCTCTCCCTGCCAAATGTAATGTGAACAAACATCTTGCTGCCAAACTCCCCACTTAAGTTGCCCCCCCCCCTCCCTATAAATGTGGTCACTATCACAGTAGCCCCTTACCTTTCAGTGGCAATATGCCTTCTTTGAGGTGAACTAAAGTAAAAAAAAATATATATATATATATCAACACTTTTGTTTGTCATTTGACACCCAATCCATCCGTATCCCATAACGTCACGAGACGTCGTTGGGTAGTCATGCAAATGTTTTATTTGTCATAACTTTTCAGTGGGCATGATAGAACCTGGTGGAACCCATGTCCTCTCCAGGCCATATACAGCACCTGGTATTCCTAAATGGTCACCCATTTAATACTGGCCAGGCTCAACGTCGCTTAACTTCGGTGATCCAACGGAACCGGTGTGTCAACGTGATTATGCTGTATATTATCCATACACTGTGGAGGTCCCCAGATGCCGAAGAGCTTTCTACTCCAAAAGCTTCTTTCCTCGTGCTGCTGGATTCTGGAACTCCCTTCCTGCTCTCTGCTTTCCTGACGTTACTGACATGCAGAAATGTAAAACTAATGTAAACAGACATCTCGCTGCGCAGCTCCTAATTTAGGTTGACCCCCCCCCCCCCCAAAAAAAAACCTTCACCCTTTTTTTTTTTCAGTAGCCCCTTATGTCTACAGTGGCGGCCTGCCTTGTTTGGGGTGAACTATGATAAAAAATATAAAAGATATTAAAATGGATACCGACCCCAATTGACAAACTTGGCATGCCAAGTTTAAAATCCAGTTTGTTCCATCGGATCACTTCCACTATGGATGTTCACAACCATCACGTGGTCTCTCGTGTAAATATCTGATTCTGAAAAGAATTTGGGAGAACCAATGCCAACAACAGAATCCAGCGGATCAGAAGTCGTATCATGCTGATTCATAAGAATTTAGGCTTTTTTTACCTAAAATACATTTAATTCCAATTTTAGTTACCAAAATTATTTAGAGTGAAATATGTTTTGGCATTATTCCCAAACAAATAATTTTTACTCAAACCATGTTTTAGTAAAAAAATAATAATATTGAAAACAGTAAGTTGTAGCAAGTTTTATTGTACATGTGAAATGCTAAAATGAAAACTACGCTTGAAAATATAGTCATGTTTTTAAACAAGTCAAGAATAAGACGAAGGATAAATGTTAAGTTCATTATTTTCTAGTTCAGGACAGAATAATTTTTTTTCTTTGGTTGAAAAATTTTCAACCATAAAAATAGTCAAGTAAAATGTCTTTCTTTCCTTTTGTATTAACAGTTTTCAAATAAAAAAAATGGTTCCTTGTCCTTTAACTAGAAAATTATGGACTTCAGTTATCATCTCCTAGCCTTGTTTATAAAGATTCCAATTACTTTATTCCTAGCGAGTTTTTATTTCAGCGTTTCATCTGTATGATGAAGCTTTCTATAACTTACTGTTTTTAATGTTATCTTTTTTACCAAAGCTGGTAGGAAGTGATAAGGGTGGATTTGTAAGCAAGAGGGATGAATAAAGACCTGGCCAGGGATAGGTTAGTTTGGAAGTCAATTTCTAAAAGCTGTCCAATATGTCATCATATAAAAGAGACATTAAAAGAATTGATGTAGCAAGATCAGTTATCAGGGGAAGGCCAAGGAGAATATGAGAGGAAGTGAGAAGGATGAATTTGAGAGAGAGCGGGATAAATAAAGACCTGGCCGGAGATAGGTTAGTTTGGAAGTCAATTTCTAAAAGCCGTCCAACACATGCTATCATGTAAAATGGACGTTAAACTGAAGTTATTTATCTCCCTCCCACGACGGGAAGATGTGACACAAGGTCGGAAAGTGGGATTATGAAACCAGCACCCTAGAGGAAGCGTACTCTAGTCAAACAAAAATTGCCAGGGCCGCCTTGTCGGCATTTACTATCTTTGAGAAGGGGTTAGTTTATTGCTAATCGACCGAGGCGCTCCTACCGGGGAATGCCGACGGGGCGTCCCTGGCAATTTTTGGAGCGCCTCGGTCGATTAGCAATAAACTAACCCCTTCTCAAAGATAGTAAAGCCTGGGAAGGTGGATCTAGAGCTGACAAGGACCATATTTCAGACCGACAGCGAACAAGCTATCGTTCAAAAAATGGCAGACACTCTGCTGGTCTTATTTTGGTATGAATTCTACCCCGGGAGGGTTAAACTGAATATGCTGATGGGAGGGTGAGAATTATGGGTCCATACTTTTCCCTACAGTATTGCAGCAATTTTTGAAAGAGTTGGAGATTTTTTTTTTAAAACTAACTCTGTTTTCGGAATTTTTGAAGCCGACCTCACCCGCCCTTTTGGTATTACGGAGAGGGCAGGGGGGGGGGGGGGGGGTTACATGGACCTTTTGACTGAGTGTCACATTTTGACAAATATTTGCGTTCTTGCCATTGATCATATATCAGCTGTTTATGTAATTGTTCTTTTATAAATGTTGTACATCTCTTTTATTTGTGTGTGTGCTTTATTAAGCACACACACAAATAAAAGATTTTGTCTATTAATGAATTTATGTAATTTTTTTTTTTTTTTTTTTATCTTAGACCCGGGCTTGAACTCGGTACATGCAATCACTTGAACCAATGCCAGAATGTATCTGTTTAATTTAACAATGCCATTATCGCGGAGAATACCTCAATAAAATTCTATATTCAAAATTAAAAATGTTCCGGGGGGGAGGGGGGGGTTATATTTGCTTTTCCGATTCAAATCTTTTTCTCATAGAATTAACATTTTTTTTTCCCCCATCGGAAACAATGGAAAGAAATTCCCACTTGGAAAAAAAAAAAAAAAAAAAAAAAAAAGGCTAAAAAGTGTCCTTGTTCATGTTGATAACGTTGGTCATCGGAAGAACGCGTTCCTCAGAAATTTATACCAGGAAGGAAAAGTTAGGTTTCAAAACAAAAGAATAAAAATATCCAAGTTGGCACCAAAGGCCTTTTTTTTTTATAATCAGCTACAAGGTGTTTGCGTGCGTGTGCATGTATATATAAATGTATATATGTGTGTGTGTGTGTGTGAGAGAGAGCGGTGACTGGGAGACACTGTTAACTAGCTCCAGCCCTGAACTTGTAACCTTGTGCGAGGTTTTGTTTGCCAGCTTGTGATTCTTGTGTCGACCTGGTTTCACTTCCTCTGCACAATTAAATTTCTCTAAGGGAGCAAGTTTATCCAGGGAAGGTTGCATGCTGAGTGCTTTGTCGGAGTTGGCAGGGACAAGCGCGAAAGGTGACGGCGGGGAAGGTGGTGGTGTTGGAGCGGGGTGGGTTGGGGGGGTGGGGAATCGTCGAGGACACAAACGTCTCCTGTATTGTGTGCAGCAGATTTGAAGGCTTACAAATAGAGCGAGTCTTCTCCTGAACATTTCTCGACGAGAACGAACGAGATCGGGACCTTCGCTTCCCTCCGTTGATTTTGTTGTTGTTGTTGTTGCAGCCTCGGAGCGAAAGTAAGCGGCGGTGTGGAGGAAGATGGTGATGATGCGGAAAAAAGGAAAAAGAAGATTAAGAATAGTGAGGAAGAAGAAGAAAGAAAGTGTGCTGGTAGATGAGACATCGGCTAGGAAGAGGAGGAGGAGAAGAAGAAGAAACTGATGAAGAAGAGAGAGGGGGATGATGAGTTATTCTCTTGGATGCTGTCTCCAGCATGCAAGAGTAAAAGACAACATTGCTGCTACTGATTCAAGTTATTCTCAGATCCTTATGCCCTCATCCCACGGGATCCATCTTTCCTTCCCCTTTCCATGTGGGGATCCCTCTTCCCTGTTGTCACAGTCCATTGGCTGCCATAAGAGACAACAGCTTTTTGCCCCCCCCCCCCTCCCTGTAAGTCTAACTCAGTTCATTTCCTCACAGAACAATACAACTAACAGTTTCCATTGTGACCTCATAACATTTTCTCCTTTGGGATAAAAAAAAAAAAAACGAATATTTTGGCTGTTTTATTCTATTATTAATCTTTTTTTTTAATTATTATTTTTTTTAATTATTATTTTTTTTTAATTTGCTCAGTTAGTCTTTATTTCATTAGTTTAAATTTTTCATTGTTTTTTTTGTTTTTTTCTTATTTTTATTTCTGGAACAACTTCCATTTTTTACACTTTATTTTCTGCTTACTAATAAGGACTTCCTATGATCAAATTCTTGTTTAGGGCACTTGCTAAGCCTCTTTGTCTTGCTGACTCTTTTCCTCATTTTGTTATTATTATCATCATCATCATCATTATTATTAGGCTGAGAAATGGCATGCTTTGCATAAATGCTTAGCATATTAAATGCATTACATCTGAATCTGTGTATCCCCACTTACCCCAGCATTGCTTCCGGTCTTCCTGGATTTCTGCTTGCCACTTGACTTGAGCAATGCCGGGTGAGGAGTGCAGTTTGCGATTGTGCAACTTTTGCTTCCTTATAAGCTCCTCATTGTTTTCTCTGATCTACAGGGTGGTCCGAAAGTCTTGGTGTAAAATGCAAGCATGCGTTTGTCTACTTAATTTTAGAGACATTTATTCAAATACTATACGGTGGTGGTGGTGGTGGTGGTCCCAAGATCATATCTGAAATTTCTTCCTAGACGGATGAAATATTTCATAAAAAGAAATCGAATCGAAATAAAAGTTCCATAAACAACTACTGACCGACAAATCATAATCAAACAGGAGCAAAACTATTGATGACAACGACTAACTTTACTTTATTATATAGACACCAATTATAATGTGACGAGATGTAATAATAGCAACAGTGATGCTGATATTTTTAGATCTGACATTTATGATGATTGTATATTTTTGGTTCTTTTATTCATGCAAAATCCATTATTTCCTCCATTTGCCTCATGAATAAAGAATTGACAGTGTTTTTTTTTGTGCGTCTCTTTGAGTGAAGGTCATGTTTTTTTAAGCGTCGTTTTTTGTTTTGTTCTTTTTTTCCATATCTTATATTGTTAGTAACATGATAGTCTGCTTTTTGTCTTGTATCATAAGCTAGCAGGGCTACCCGGCATTGTCTGGGTCGAACGGATCTCGCACTGTCTGCCAAGCTCCGGCCCCTGCCGCATCGCCGCAGAGTTGCATCCCTGTGTGTGTGTGTCTTCTTAGTCTTCTTAGTACTTCCATGGAATGTGCTCTGATGAACTTACTGCACGTGTACCCCCCCCCCCCTCCTAAACGGAAATGCTCCCGACCCACTCTACTAGCTGCAAAATCCCACCCCTTCACTGTAGGGGTCCCGGAAGATTTTCTATTCTAATAGCTTCTTTTTGGAATTCCCATCCTGCTCCGTTTCACCAACAATATCAACGTGCGGAAATTTAAATGTAATGTGAACAAACATCTTGTTGCCAAATTCCCTACACAGATTGCCCCCCCCCCCAAAAAAATAAATCTGGCACCTATCACAGCAGCCCCTTACTCTTCAGTAGTATACATCTTGTTTGCGGTGAATAAAAAAAATAAAAATCATTGTGTGTTACGTTACATACATGGCTCGGGAATCTTTCGAACTGAACCCTTTATTTAATCCACGGGGGTAGATTGTTCTCGTCCTCTCAGCCATGACCAGGTAGAAGTGTTAATTAATTCTTATGTTATTCTTAGTTATTATCGCCTGCTGCGGCAAAGATTGAACCTTCAACCTTTGAACAGAATACTGCCACTTAAAACTGATTGCTATGTGGCGTAATGGTTAAAGGCATTGATTAACAATCAGGTATTGTTTCGGCATTAAATAACTGAAAAAAAAACTGTTGATATGACATAAAACAACCAAAAATTGGAATCAATCTCTGTCCCTATTTACTTGCCTCCCCATGAGGACAGAGTTAGACACAAGTTCCGTTTTTAATGTTGGGGAAACCCTGCTCCCTCAAAAGGGGCACTCTGGATTAAGACAAAAATTCAAATTGCCTCAGTCTAGAAGGATTTCTACTTCACCGATGAGGAGAAAAACGAATGAAGTGTAGTATCAGAACAGATACTACACTTTGCTCCTAGCCAAAAGGCCCAGGTCAATCTCTGTCTTTATTTGTATACCTCACCCTCTCTATATCTCTCTTCCTCTCTATGCCCCCCCCCTTTCTTCATCTCTCTATCTCCCCCCCCCCCCCTCTCTCTCTCTCTCTCACTGTCTGACTATCCCTTTGTATGTTCATTTCTCCCTCTCTTCTCTCCCTTTCTCTCTTTGTCTCTCTCTCTCTCTCTGGGCCTGAGGATGACTTTTCCCTTCTCTGGATGTGCCTTTTTCCTTCCTCTCTCTTTTTTTCCCTTTCTCTCTATGTCAGTGTGTGAGGATGACTCTCTCTCTTTCTCTCTCTCTCTCTCTCTCTCTTCCTACTTCTCCCTCTTTTTTCTCTTCCTACCTCTCCCTCTCCGTGCCTTTTCTTTCTCTCTCTCTCTCCTTCCCTCTCTTTTCCTACTTCTCCCTCTTTTTTCTCTTCCTACCTCTCCCTCTCCGTGCCTTTTCTTTCTCTCTCTCCCCTTCCCTCTCTTTTCCTACTTCTCTCTCTTTTTTCTCTTCCTACCTCTCCCTCTCCGTGCCTTTTCTCTCTCTCTCTCTCCCCTTCCCTCTCTTTTCCTACTTCTCCCTCTTTTTTCTCTTCCTACCTCTCCCTCTCCATGCCTTTTCTCTCTCTCTCTCCCCTTCCCTCTCTTTTCCTACTTCTCCCTCTTTTTTCTCTTCCTACCTCTCCGTGCCTTTTTTCCATTACTCCATTACTCCCTCTTCGCATTGTATGTACCATGTAACACAACCAATTAATGTTAATCTCATTTACCCCATCCACCAATGAAGCTCAAGATGAGCTTATTATTACTAGACAGATCAAGCCAAGCTGAGGTGGATATATAGATCGATCCATCTAGGTAGACTGTATATGAATTGCAATGATTGCTTTTCCGAGTAATAATACCTTGTCAGTATATTTCCCTCTTTTTCTTACAATGGCAATCTGGTCAGGACCAACAATGGAACCGATTCAAATCCAAAATAGAATCTTTTACAAAGCTGGAACAATGCTGGGTGGCATCGGATCAGTTGCCTTAATTTTCTTGAAATAAATAAGCAACAAATTGATTTTCTTTTCCACTTACCTTTTATCCGGGAATCTCTCGACTTCATTACAATAAACACAATTCATTAAAGCCTTATTCTGCAACATATATATATATATATATAGTCTAGCAGGGCTACTCAGCGTTGCCCGGGGGAAAAAGTGTAACATTTTTTTTATTCAAACTTCTTTCTCTCTTTCTTCCCTGTTTTCACCCTCCCTCTCCACCCCCCCCTTTCACCTCCACCCAGCCCATTCCTCTCTCTGGACATACACACACACATACATACAGACAACTCTCCTTGAGGAGGAATTAACTCCGTGAAAAAAATCAGAGTTACTTCCCGTTAGTTAGACCCCCCCCCCCCCCACACACACACACACAAAATTTGTGCCAGTTTACGGTGAAAAAAAGAAAATTTTTTTTTCTAAATTTTGGATATTATTTATCTAGGGCAACGGCGATCAAGAAAATACAAACTTTGTGGGTGTTTATTTTGTAGTTTTCGAGTTTTAGCCGGACATTCATACGCACAGACAACTTCCCTTTATATAATAGAAGAAGATATATACTGGCAGTATTCACCTGGTGTTGCCCGTGTGGAGATGTATTGCTGATCAGAAATAATTTCATAAATAGATTGCTTTGCATTCGCACAAAACTTTTGATTTAATAGTGTCTACATTACAAGAACTCAATAACTTCTTGGCCTTTTGGCTAAGATCAAAGTGTAGTATCTGTTCCGATGGATACTGCACCCCATAGACTGGTATTGTCTTGGCCTTCGGGTCTTGATTTACGCCGATCTATGGGCCTATCCTGTGCAGTTCTAGAAGGTCCACCCTCCCAGGCTTCGCCTCCCCTCTTTGGAGAGGAGTAAGTTTATTGCTTACTGCCTGAGGCGCCCCTACCGGGGAATGCCGACGGGGCTGCACAGGCAATTTTTAAACCCTACTTTCCCGACCCGACCTTGGGTCACATCTTACTTGTGAGAGTAAGATAAAAACTGGCCTTGTGCCTAACTCCTGGAGAGGAGTAAATCAATACATTACAAGAACTCAAAATATAATATAGTAATTAAATAAATGCTCCGAATTTGTTTCAAATAAAACATTTTGATTTATACAATGTTATGGGCAGAAACAATTGTATGAATGAAAATGTTTTATTTAAAGCAAATTCGGATCATTTATTAAATTATATAATATATATATATATATATAGATTTAGATTTAGATTTTTCACTTATAAAATAGATCATTCAGTGAAGACCGGATCATTTATTAAATTATATAATATATATATATATATATATATAGATTTAGATTTAGATTTTTCACTTATAAAATAGATCATTCAGTGAAGACCGGGGTTGTGCCAATAAAAACAAGCTCGATGATACTCAATTACAGAGTACAGAGCATTTATATGCGATTTTATGAGGCTTACCAAAGCATTCCTTTCAGGACACCAATGATCACCATTAAAGTTTTTTTTTTTTTTTTTTAAACTTTGTTCTTTATTGTTTTTTAATTTTAACTTTATTTTTTTCCTCTTCTCTTCTTAAGTGACCTCAACTATTGCAATGCCACATTGTGTATTGTCGGTAGTTTAAACCCTTATTCCAGACATTTAATTTCCCTGATGATCTGCCAAGCAAGTACCTGCTTGGTAGTGAAACACGTGTAGGAAAAATCATTTAATTTGAATAAATAATATTTGTAAGAAAAAATCTTTAATGGTGATCATTGGTGTCCTGAAAGGAATGCTTTGGTGAGCCTTCATAAAATCGCATATATATATATATAAGTATAAATTTTTATTTATACAAACATTATTGGTTACATATGTGCATACATGTTTCGGTTGCACTTTTCCAAGAAAGTCAATCTGATCAGACCAAGAATTTTTCAGGAATGCCATTCCTGAAAAATTCTTGGTCTGATGAGGTTGACTTTCTTGGAAAAGTGCAACCGAAACATGTATGCACATATGTAACCAATAATGTTTGTATAAATAAAAATTTATACTTATAAACAGCTCTACTTGGTATTGAGCACTTTTTATAAACACTTGAGTTTCTACGGATTTACATTTACAGAAACTAATACAATACATGTACTATATATATATATATATATATATATATATATATATATATATATACTACCTGTCCCTATCCGGCATTGCCCAGTATCAAACAATCTACCAGTTGTCTCAACCTAGTGTTACTTGAGATAAAAGAATACATTAACTTTCCCTACATGGAGTTGCCCCCCCCCCCAATGTATTAATATTAAGTAATGGATTTTCCAAGAAGAGAGAAAATAAAGAGAAGGAAAAGTCCGATACTTACAGCAAAGATCAAAAACTGGACCGTAAGATGTTCGGTCTGATTCTCTATCATATCAGCTATATACAGCAGGTTGCTTATGCTATAAAGCTAAGGCTTAATAAATGTAATCTGCTTCCGTTGTTTCTATTGGTTTGTCGGTCATCATTGAAAATATGTCACCTTTGTAAAATTTTGAGGGGGGGGTGTAATTTTATTTGACAGAAATTGAATAGAAATGTATTTTTGTTGTTAAGAACATGGGCCCAAGTTTCCACAAAGTAAACTGAAAAATCAGAATGAAATATTGAGTTTGTAGGTTGTGTACTAACGATTACAATAGATATTGATATGGACGGGCTCTTCTATATTATAAATATAATGTGGAAGTGGCATGGTGTAGTTGTTACAGGCGCAGACTGTGGGTTTGGCATGCCGGGTTCAAGTTTTGTCTGGGCTACTACATCACTTTCACTAATACTTTAAAGGTATGAATGTAGATTTCCTCCCTTCGGCTATGGATTACATAGTAGGGTAGACTGGACTCCTAAGCTGTGCTTGTATGAACTCGTCTAGAAGGTAAACTGAAACGACACTAGTATTTCTCTGCTCATCACGACGTTGTTTACAGTTGTTTTAGATTTCTTCTTGCCACTGCACTCAAGCAATGCCAGTTTTGGAGAGGGATGGTTGTTGTGGATGGTGTAACCCTTGCTTTTCTAAAAATCGGTGTCTTTATTGCTACACCTGTCTCTCTCTCTCTCTCTCTCTCTCTCTCTCTCTCTCTCTCTCTCTCTCTCTCTCTCTCCATCTCTGCAACTCTCTCCTTCTTATACTCTATCACCCGCTTATGTTTTCTCTCTTTCATACTTTCTTCCTCTCTTTCATCCACGCTTCCACTCTCTCTCTCTCTCTTCCACTCTCTCTCTCTTCCACTCTCTCTCTCTTCCACTCTCTCTCTCTTCCACTCTCTCTCTCTCTCTTCCACTCTTTCTTCCACTCTCTCTCTTCCATTCTTTCTCTCTCTTCCATTCTTTCTCTCTCTCTTCCACTCTCTCTCTCTCTTCCACTCTCTCTCTCTCTCTTCCACTCTCTCTCTCTCTCTCTCTTCCACTCTCTCTCTCTCTCTTCCACTCTCTCTTTTCCACAAACACTCTCTCTTCAACTTCTCTTTTTTCCACCTCTCTCTCTCTCCCTCCTTCCCTTCTCTTTCTTTCACACTGTCTCTCTTTCTTCCACGCTCCCTCTCTCTCTCTCCTTCTTCCATGAGAGAGAGATAGAGAGTTTGAAAAAAATGGTGATGGGTCTCTATGGAAACGAGGTTAATTAAACAGAGCTCAAAGTATATACTTGTTAATAAGAAAATATTTCTTGAAAGAGATTTTTACTTGACAAAGGCCATAAAGAATCTTGTGTTTTCAATATAAGATAAAGGATGAACACATAAACATTGAAGAAACCCATTTCTTTTATGTGACGACGGACGGCGCGGGGGGGGGGGTTAATAAACAAAAAAAAAAAGCTTTGAAAGGTATTCTTTTTAAAATTAAGTCCAGTCAGTCTTTTATGAATACCTGTGTCTGTTGGATGCGGTGGGAGTGGATATTGATCAGTTCAGAGTCACCCCCACCCTCTCTTCTATCTCCGACCCCTTAACTGGGACTTTTACGCACATGCACTATTAATCAATTTCCATGATATCTTGAGCTTTAGAAAAATATATTGATTAGAAAAAAAATATATATATATATATATATATTTTTATTCAAATTATCAATGACTTTATGAGTTTCTGATTGAACAGACATTCTATTTCAAGGCAACTCTCTTTTTGCGTATATATCTATATACTATTAAATAAAACTTTTTTGCTTGATTGTCCCCGTGCACACTTAATGACGTCATTATTTTATGATGTTAACTAGGGTTAATGAGATGGATGGATTGCCGGTTTAATGATGAAGAATATTATGAGATGATTGAAAATGATTACTGGAATGAACAAAGGTTGATTACTTATGGGGACAGTTTATGACCTAGTATTGGCTTACATAAGATTTGAAGATGACCATGGTGGAAAAAAAAACCTTTTTGCTCTGTTATGGGCATGTTTTGGTTACTGTAAATTAACTTTTTCTCATCCTTCACTCTATTTCCATAATGGGACGTTTTTTTTTTCGTTTTTTTTTATTCGTTTCTTCTTTCTATACCAATAGATGCGTTTTGTTTCTTTCTTTTCTCTAACTTTCCAGTTTGAGACGTTTTCCATCTTTAAACTTCAATTGAGACGTTATTTTATATGAATATTAGTGCAAACACTGAAGAATAATTTTAAAATTTGATTCTAATTGGCCAATTTTCATTTGTTATTGTTGTACCATGTTATTTGCAATATAATTACGTACTTCATTACAGTTTATTTAAAAAGTTATGTAATCCTTTATTTCCTTTATTGAGACATTATTTTATATGAATATTAGTGCAAACACTGGAGAAGCACAATTTTTGTCCATCATTTTTGACATAGCGTGTACACTCGTATAAGAATATATGATAATTGTTTACTGTATTTCTCATTTTATTTTTTATTTTTTTCAAATATTTTAGACTTTGAAATTTGTATTGTATCACTTATTTATAGGTCAGATATTTGGTATTACATATCTTCCTCGATGTCACGTATCCTCAATCAACCTTGACCCCCACCACACGACAACCCATCCCCAACACACATGACCAATTCCTGCCAAAATTCAAAAATTCTAGCGTATTGTGTGTAATGATGTCTTAAACTAACAATTTATTGCTACATCAGTGTGTACGTGTGGTGTGAATAGGTATTGAATAGGAAATGTCATGTACTGACATTTGCAATTGCAGGGAGGGTGACACTTGCCTAGAGGTCACTCCCACCCTCTGCCCCTGGCTGCAAAATGCATTTATTTTTTTGTCCCACCCCAGGGTTTGAAGTCCGCACGGTTGTGGAATGTAAATAAAACAAATTATCCAATGTTGGAGAGAATAAGCGATGACACCAACGCCACCATTTACCAAAGAATTTCAAGAGTTGGGACTAAGCAAAGATTCACTTCTACAAGTTGCCGCACTTCATCCATGCCCGAACCCCATGCATCATCATCATCATCATCATCGGTTTAATGCCTGTTTTATATGCTGGCATGTGTTGGACGGCTTTTATAAATTGACTTCGCAATTTACCGGAGAATCTCAAAAGTTGAACCTAACAACGATTCACTTTTACAAGTTGCCGCAGTTCATCCATCCCTGAACCCCATGTATCATCATCATCATCATCATCATCATCATCATCATCATATTTGACTTAATGCCTGCTTTACATGCTGGGATGGGTTGGATGGCTTTTGAGAAAATTGACTCCCAAACTAACCTATTTCTGGGCAGGTCTTTATTTATCCCTCTTTCTCTCAGGTCCATCCTTATCACTTTCGTCCATTGTTTGTAACGTACCTTGCTAAAATAAAATATTAAAGTGTTTGTGTGTATGTATATATATACATCTATTAATAATGGAGTTAATGTATCTGTCTGTCTGTCTGTCTGTCTGTCTGAAGCCGAAACTCCATTAAAGTTGTATAAGTATTTACTAAGTCAGCTAGCTTCATTATATACTATGAAAAAAAACCCGGCATAAACACTATGGGCATTTCTCAATTTACATAATCAATTGCTTTTGAACTTCTAATAAATTAGTATTCTCAAATATACACTCAGGATCGTTTCATTCAGATTTCATTATGTATTTAAGTAATTTTGCTCGCTACTAATCTTACTTATAAATTATAATTAATGAATCAAATTGTTTAATTAAAATAATAATTGATTTAAAAATTAATCAGTTACGTAGTTATTTTATCTACGTCCAATTGATTAAACAGCGTGCGGAACGTAAATCCATTGAAACAATCTCCCTCCGTGAACTCAGTTTGGACGCAATACAAGCGCGTAATTTGTAAACAAACGCTAACCGTTTTACTTTAACTTACGCTGTTAAGCTTTTATTCATAAACTGTTCTTATCATTCCATGTTTTATTTATTAAAATAAAAGATGTGATTTTTTTTTCTTTTCTGTCAACAACAAAAATAATATAACTGATTTTAGAAACAAATTGTTTAATTAAAAAATGTCATTAAAAACACACACGCACGCGCACACACACATAAAAGAGTACGGATTTTTACATTGTTTCATTTTATAAACACTTTTCTTCCGATTCGAAAAATACTGTTCGCTGTATTTAGTTGTTTTTTTTTTAATTGTTGATTTTAACAATTTTATTGAATCAAATTGTTTAATTAAAATAAAAATCGATTTAAAAATTACTACTAAAAAAAAACACAGACACACACACACGAACACACACACACACACACACATTCTAACAAATTTAATTAGGTAAACTTTCTTTCCGAGACCATTTACATAAGTAACCATGTTCACTATATTTGATATTTGGTGCTTTTACACTTTAGGACCCGCGCTAACTTTGACTCCATCGTTAGGGTTAGGGTCAGAGTCAAAGTGGGTGTTAGGGTTAGTGTTTGGGTCGTCGTCAAAGTCAGCACAGATCCTACAGTACAAGAATACAGATTTTTTATTGTTTTATTTTATGTACACCTTTCTTCCGATCCAAAAAATACTGTTTGCTGTATTCAGTTCTTTAAATTGTTGATTTTAACAATTTTACTGAATCAAATTGTTTAATTAAAATAAATATTGATTTAAAAATTATTAAAAACATTTCTATTTATGGGGAAGGTTAATACAAAAATCGTGGTTGGTCGAAATTTCTATTTTCATTATTTACATCTACAACTATTTTTGGTCATAAATAAAGAATATCAACGTATAACCACCCAAGAAATATGACTGAGGCTAAATCAGTTTACACGTAAGCGTTAATTTCTGACGCGTCAGCCAAGTAAAAATATGCGACCGGAGGGAGCATATATTTGCTAGTATATATAATGATAATATAAAAAAACAATTCTTGTATAAAGTTTTTTTGGGGGGGAAATCGTTCCAGACAAGGCATGAAGCAACTTGATGTAAAAAGCTTAAAAAATACTTCTTCAAGGTAAAAAAAACTAGGCAAACAGCAATTTTTCCCCCTTTGTCAGAAACATCAGTAATGGAATGTGAAGACTACAAGACAAAATAAGGGAAGCAAGAGTTACAAGGCTACTGAAAGTAAACCCAAGGTCTACTTTCTACTCTCTTTAATTCGTTTAGATCGATACTTATGAGAATCAATTTTCAAAGCAAAATGAATTCAATATTTTAACCTTTAAAGAGTTTTTTTTTTTTTTTTTAAATTACCTGAATATTATGTGGTTTGGATTTTTTCAAGTATGCTCTGAATATATATATATACTAGCTGTACCTACTCGGCGTAGTCCGGGATTTATGAATGTCATTTTAGTTTAAATTTAAAAAAAAAAATTATATGTAAGTGACAAAGCTGGAAAAAGGAAAGCTCAAAATGTGGGAGTGATAAATCATACTTTTACCTTCAAGTAAAAATAGGAATTATCACTCTTACATTTTGAGTCTTTTAGTTCATTATTTAAAATTGTCTCCATTGTAATAATCTTCTTTGCCAGAATAATTATTTTCTCAAAGAAACTTAAGCGAATTAGACATTTTTACTTAAAAGAAGATGCTGCAAGTATAAAAAGGAAAAAAACAAATTGGCTAGTCAGAATCAAATATTGATTTGTCCGATGCATTGCTATTTAGGTCTAACATGGACAACCCGACAAGATAACTTTATATGTTAGAAAAAAGAAGAAGAAAAAGAGATATATCCTAACAAAAATGCTGTTGTTGCAGTGTTTGAATTTAAAGATGAGAGCAGGGAACTATTTTTTTCGTCTTTCCCTTTATTTTTTGTATATTTATTCACTTCTTAACCTAACCCTAACTTCTTAGCTGGCCTGGTTGTGTCATTTTGTAAAAATGTGTCGGTGTTTGTGTTAGATGCAGGTGATATGTCAGGGTCTGCATCTTTTTCATGATGCCTGTTTTATTTCTTGCCATTTATAGTCTTTATCTATCGCCCACACGCTAACCTCGTTGCATTATCATATTTGTTATACGTCCATATGAAATGGGCCAACACATTATTTCAAGTAAATAAAACGCATGTTGACCCATGGTGTAATTCTTAATAGTGTTGATTAGTAATCAGTCTTCTGGGGTTTAAGATTCTTCTGACTCTAAATAATGCGAACAAAAAAGAAAAAAAGAATCCTACTCTGCTAAAAACTGATTTAACCATCCGCATATCTATCATAAGTCAGTTTTACATGCTTGCTGCATACTTTCGATAACCATTTCAAATCATTTTGCATTATCGCCATAGCTGTTTACCATCGATTTCTCACCCAAGATTCCAGTACGCTTCCTCCCCAAGGGTGCAGTACTCTCTGTACCCTTCCAGTGGAGGTCTGGTTGATGCTCTCACTATTTATTTTGTGTTTCCATCCTCTGTGACCCTTCACGGCCATTTTTGTTGTATCAGCTGAGATTGGTGCTGCAACATACGTATGGGTGTGTTCCTTTGCTCTCTCTCACCCTCCCCTCTAGGGTGGAGGTCACTTTGTTGAATTTCTGGCAGATTAAGTTCGTTTGTGAGTGGGGGTCGTGTGATTTTTTTTGTTTTTGTTTTTCTATTTTTACTACCCACCTGTGGCTGGTTAGTGTTTGTTGGTTGTGTGGGTTGGTTTCCACATTCAAGGATTTTCCTTAAAATTTTGGCTGTTTTTATCATTGTCGTGCTAGTGAGTATTTCTTTTACTATGGAAATCATCATCATTGGTTTCACGTCCGTTTTACATGCTGGCATTGGAAGGTTTTTAGAAATTGACTTTCGAACTAACCTATCTTTGGCCACGTCTTTATTCATCCCCCTTTCTCTTAAATCCATTCTTATCACTTCCTCCCATGTTTTCCTTGGTCTTCCCTGTGAACTGAACCTACTACCTCAACTGTTCTACATCTACTAACCCAAGAACTTTCATCGATTCTTTTAATGTGACAATACCATCGAAGTCTCCTGTTCTGCACACACATCTCCCTATACTGTCCAGATTTAATCTTCCTTTGTGGTCATCACATCTAAGCCTCCTTTAACACTTACATTACACATCACATCCTGCTGGTATATATATATATATATATATATATATATGATGATAATTTTATTTACACAGACATGTACAAAATCTGCGACACTGCATGTCGATGTTATCGATCAACAGTTACTATAAACTGAGATCTCATCAGGAAGAGTTAGAATCCGATCTTAACTTCAGATCATATCAAGATCGGATTCTAACTCTGCCTGATGAGATCTCAGTTTATAGTAACTGTTGATCGATAACATCGACATGCCAGTGTCGCAGATTTTGTACATGTCTGTGTAAATAAAATTATCATATATAAAGCTCTATTTTGATATTGAGCACTTTTTATAAAACCGGTTAAAATTCTCTGGATTACCACCCAGTGGATATTTTTTACCTGGATTATTACCATTATTTTTTATATATATATATATATATATATATATAACTGTCAGACCTGCTTCAGATGTCCAAGCCTGTCTTTAAGACTCACATTACACACCCATCCTATCAATTTCATATCATTTCTATCTATGCAATGCATATCCTCAACTGTTCTACATCTACTAACCCAAGAACTCTCATCCATTCTTTCGACATGGCCATAATCATCAAAGTCTACTCTTCTGCACACATCCCCTTGTACAGTCCAGATTTAATCTTCCTCTGAGGTCAGCAGATCTAAGCCTGTCTTTAAGACTCACATTACACATCCATCTTATCATTCTCGTATCATTTCTCTCCATGCAACGCATCTCCTCAACTCTCACTGGCAAGGTTTCACTTCCATACATCATCACACTACGTACACATGCCTGATAGACTCTTCTCTTGGTCGATAGTGGTGACGCTGTGCTGGTTAGTAATGGCAGAAGTTCCCTTAACTTACTCCATCCACTCCTAATTCTTGCAATCACACTAGAGTAAATTTCAGAGATACTATCAAAATATCAATCTGAAACAAATCACATTTTCTCTTTCTTCCAATAATTAATCATAAGTGAAGGGGGAAGGGGTTCAAACAGCATAGAGTGAGAGAGGGTGAGAATGATATACAGAAACATAGTAATAGCTTGTTCACTTGTTAAATAAATTGTAAGTTACGGTTAATTAGAACTAATGAAAAACATAACTCAATATATGAGAGAGAGAGAGAGAAAGAGAGTGGGCTTGAGAGAGAAAAGGAGAGGGTTTGAGAGAGAAAGAGAGAGAGAGGGGGGGCTTGAGAGATAGAGAGGGGGGCTTGAGAGAGAAAGAGGAGGGGCTTGAGAGAGAGAAAGAGAGGGGGCTTGAGAGAGAAAGAGAGGGGGCTTGAGAGAGAAAGAAAGAGGGCTTGAGAGAGAGAGAGAGAGAGGGGGCTTGAGAGAGAAAGAGAAGGGGCTTGAGAGAGAAAGAGAAAGAGAGGGGGCTTGAGGGAGAGAGAGAGAGAGAGAGCATTTATATGCTTTTTTATAGAAAATTTGACCAGAGTGCTCAATTATCGCGATAAGGGTCTAATAGATACATTTATATGTTCAAAGCCTGTAGGAAAATATTGAAGGTTAGGTACTTCTGCAGTTTATGGACTGCGCTACAACCAGCGTTTCGTAGGCATATTTCGGCAGGTTATGCAAATCATGCGTGCCGACCGAAAACTTCAAAAATGCTAGTAAACTTTAAAAATTAAGGAAAAAACATTCAAATAAAGGGAAAAAAAACCCAACATTCCACCCATTGTTTCCAATCCTTTCTAGATGATGTTCATTGTCTAACTGACAATCGCTTTAACCCTTATCCTCGAGTGGCCCACGGACCTTGATAAACGGTGACTCATCATCAAAAAAAAAAAGATAAATCTCTAGATACACGCTCCCCAACTTATGCCACATGTTGCTTCTTTGGGCTCGCTGTTGAAATTGCTAAGTTTAAACTGACTTTATGTGAAATGCGATCTAAACTTTTTATTTTTATCGTGTCAACTTCCCATTTTCGAAACCCGTGATGCAAATAGGTCTTCAAGCACAAGTCTTTCCTCTCTTATTACTTACTTTATAAGGAAAGTGAGTCATTAATTACGTATGCGGACAAATTCCTGGTTGGCCGTGTCTTTTACTATTGCATGGAAGAACTCATTTGCCTGTTTTTTTAATGGTGCCATTTTTTTTCTATACACGTTCTGCAAAAAATTTACAAAAACTTTTGTCGGTCTTTTACATCTTTTATTTGTTTTTGTTTTTAATGGTGCTGTTTTTGTTTTAATGGTGCTGTTTTTTTTTTAATAGTGCTGTTTTTTTTTAATGGTGCTGTTTTTTTTTTAATGGTGCTGTTTTTTTTATGGTGCTGTTTTTTTTTATGGTGCTGTTTTTTTTTAATGGTGCTGTTTTTTTTTAATGGTGCTGTTTTTTTTTAATGGTGCTTTTTTTTTTTAATGGTGCTTTTTTTTTATGGTGCTGTTTTTTTTTATGGTGCTGTTTTTTTTTATGGTGCTGTTTTTTTTTAATGGTGCTTTTTTTTTTTAATGGTGCTGTTTTTTTTTAATGGTGCTTTTTTTTTTAATGGTGCTGTTTTTTTTTATGGTGCTGTTTTTTTTTATGGTGCTGTTTTTTTTTAATGGTGCTTTTTTTTTTAATGGTGCTGTTTTTTTTTAATGGTGCTTTTTTTTTTTAATGGTGCTGTTTTTTTTTAATGGTGCTTTTTTTTTTTATGGTGCTGTTTTTTTTATGGTGCTTTTTTTTTTTATGGTGCTGTTTTTTTTAATGGTGCTGTTTTTTTTTAATGGTGCTGTTTTTTTTTATGGTGCTGTTTTTTTTTAATGGTGCTGTTTTTTTTTTATGGTGCTGTTTTTTTTTAATGGTGCTGTTTTTTTTTTAATGGTGCTGCTTTTTTTTAATGGTGCTTTTTTTTTTAATGGTGCTGTTTTTTTTCCTATACACGTTCTGCAAATAATTTACAAAAACTTTTGTCTGTCTTTTACATTTTTTATTTGATTTTTTTTCCATGATGCAAATTTGTGTTTTCTCTTTGATTTAATGATTAGCTGACCTACCTGGCATTATTAAACATGATTTTATATTATTTCTGTTTGAACACTTAACCGAACAAATAATAAGGGTTTGGTGGTAGGAGAAGTTGTAGGAGGTAGTTGAATACTTTAATAAAAAAAATCGAATGGTAAGACCCCTGATTAAAAAAAGGACCATTAGATTGTCAGTTTGACGCTCCACGATCTATGCTATTTCGCCTGATTATTTATTGTGTGATTCTAAGCAGTTTTATTTGTACTCACTGCTGCTGCTATTGCTATTTAGGTGATTATTTAAAAATGTCTACATTTTAAAAATGTTCCTAGCTGGATTAAGCATTTTTTGAAAGAAACGGAACCAAAGTACATTTTTTTCTTAAGAACATGATACATGATACATTAAATAATTAAAATAGGATTTTAAACTGAGGAAGATCAAAAATTATTTTTTTTAAAAATCACATCTTGTGTTGCTCAACGTCCTATGTAAAAATGAATGCAATCTAAAAAAAAAACATATATCTATATAAAAAACTGGAATATCAGGAAGATCGCCATCATTCCAGTAATCATAGGAGCTACCAGGATCATGAAAAAAATTCAGAAAACTACCTGGCGAATCTACCCGGTGAACCAAGTGCAAGAGAGATCCAAACAATTGCACTTAAATGGCTGGTTAGAATCCTAAAAAGATCTCAGTTGGAGTCTCTGAAATAGCGGGGGTATGTCTGGCATCCAGTAGGACTCCCCATCCCCACAAAAAACAAAAAGATAAAGTTAAAAAGAATATATATATATATATATATATTAGTACATGTATTGTATTAGTTTCTATAGATGTAAATCCGTTGAAACTTAAGTGTTTATAAAAAGTGCTCAATAACAAGTAGAGCTGTTCTTAAATATTTTTATTTATACAAACATTATTGGTTACATATGTGCATACATGTTTCGGTTGTACTCTTCACAGAGAGTCAACCTCTTCAGCTTCTTTGGTCTGAAGAGGTTGACTCTCTGTGAAGAGTACAACCGAAACATGTATGCACATATGTAACCAATAATGTTTGCATAAATAAAAACGTATACTATATATATATATGTATATATATATATAATCTAACTTTATATATAGATAGAATATTATATATATATATATATATATATATAATCTAACTTTATATATAGATAGAATATTATATATATATATATATAAGTAGATGTGAAAATTTGCATCATTGTATACATGCTATGTTAAAATGTAAGTTTAAAGGAGGAAGTATTTTATTTTTGCGGAAGGTTGCTTTTTTAATCCCTATCATATCGTATCACGCCGATGTTATATCGATCGAAGAGCAGTGTTATTTACTTCCTGTAGTTCTTGGTCAGAACACTGAGGACTCAAGCTAGGGGCAGGGGCATCCTTCTAAGATGTGTGCCATCGTTTGTGGGGGTCACATCACACGGACACTAAGGACTGTTTGCCAATCCTCAGTTTGCCTTACTTCACCCTTGTTCTATTTAAGGAGTCCAAGTCCTTTTTATCAAGGATAAATCCATCAGGAAGACCTGCATTTGGGCTTGGAAAGGCCTCACCAGGGAGAGGGGATAGTCGACCATTTTTCCGACACCTCTCAAGTGTGCCACTTGGGTTTATTTTAGTTTGCTTCTGCAAAGTTTCACAGACATTATACAAGTAGTCAAAAGAAGACCTCCAATGTAGAATACGGGTTCTACCAGACCAGGGTGTCAGAAGATATCGGCTTCCTGACCCAAAATGCACCAAACATTGATGTTTTGTTGTTTATTTTTCTCTTTGCAAAACTCAATCATGTTCTGCAAAACGAAAAACAACAATTTCCCTCCATCCCTCCCCTACCCCTCTCATCCTTCCCCCCTTTCTCCCCCTTCCCCCTTTTCCCCTTCTCCCTCTCCCCCTTTCCCCTCTACGTGTAGTTACTTTATTTTGTATTTTTCTATTCTGGATATTGTTTTTCTTCGGATTTTCCATGGTGAAATATCCGCCATTGGAATGATAGAGGTGTTAGTCCTTCACAGAGGCCGATAAATATCATGCCGAATACAGCGTTTCTTTGATATTTTTCAAAAACACTTTCATTCTAAAGTATATTTGTTTACTTAATTTTCATATTTATTTAATTTGTATCCGATTAACTTTGGACTTTACTTACCTTTTGGTTCTGTGTTTACATTTCCTGACCCATAAATAATCGACGAGATTTTTGACGAGTAAAAACATTTCTATCTTTAGCATTTTACTTTCAACGACATAATTGGTCTGGCTAACAGTTTGCACTAGTATCCTCATCTTGGTTGTTATTTTCACAACGTTTCGCCCGATGTAACCTCTACCTTCTTCAGGTGGATCTTTTCGAACTTGGGAACCTTTACATAGAACTCGGGAACCTATACGCAATTTTGAACTGAACTATTTATTTAATCCACAGGGCTAGATTGTTCTCGTTCCGTCAGCCATGGCCAGGTAGAAGTGTTAATTATTAGTTTATTGTTAGTTATTATTGCCTGTAGTAAGGATTGAACCTTCAACCTCTGGAAGAGAAGAACTTCAGAATCTTTACATAGAACTCAGATGGAATTTTAAACTGAATCCTTTATTTAATTCACAGGGTAGATTGTTCTCGTCCTCTCAGCCATGACCAGGTAGAAGTGTTAATTATCATGTTATTCTTAGTTATTATCGCCTGTAGTAAGGATTGAACCTTCCACCTCTGATTGTTAATCAATGCTGTTAACCGTTGCACCACGGATCTATGGACATTTCTAGTATGAATTTTGAGAGTTTAAACCCTTATTTTGTCAAAGTGTGTATATTACTACTTATTACTATACACATACACACACACATATAATATAATAATAATTATTCAGAAAATATTGCATATTTCATCCAACAACACCTTATTATCAAGACAATTGTTTCTGCCAATTCTGAAAATATATATTTTTCTGCTATACAAAATATCATGAATATTTACGAAAAGGCTTCATCAGTGTACATTCGCCACAACGAGGCCAAAGAAAATAGAAATGTAACCATATTCATTTCTTTTTTTTTCTTATTTTTTTTTATTCAAACCAAAGAGAAATTATTACTTTAGCCTTATTCACTTGTAGTTAAAAAATCTGAAACATATTTACTTATTCTCTTGAAAACCAGTGAAAATTGTATTTCAAACTTAAGCCAGAGAGACCAACAAAAATTGCTTGTTTAAACTTAAGCATGACAGACCAACCGATAGAAAGAGCCTCCTAAGGAGCAAGCAAGATCCACAGTTATTAGTAGTATATAGATGTAACAAATCCTGACCCAACGGGTCAAAGGTGGTCGGGTTATCTGTAAATTCCTGTAAAGCAGAGAAAATTAAAGTATATTATTTAAGAATTGCTTGCTATCGACCTGATCCGCTTTGAAATCAGTGTGTGTGTGTGTGTGTGTGAAATACCGATTCCTTCATGTTTGACTACGATCCGATGGCCATGATTACTGTTTCAACAGCTTGACTTGTTCCATTACTCTTTGATAATTAGATTGGCTGCTGTCTTAATGTTGTCTAAACAGGTGTGTGTGTGTGTGCCAATCTTCTTATATGGAGGGCCGGCAGTGTAGAACACTTCAGCTGATTTTGAGCTGCTCCTACTTCCAATTTCCAGCTGTTTAATTTATTATGACGACTTGAGTAGAGTTTCAATGGTCAGTTCTTACCACAAACACCAGTGCCTTTTTTTTTGTTGTACTTTTTGAACTTCTAACTTCGGCTCTTATCTCAAACACGTCATTTAAAACATTTTCTTTTTTTTTTTTCTTTTTTTTTTTTTAATAAATCTCATTGACTGATTTGTTGCAGCCTTAATCTACATGCTTCTTGGCCTTTTGGCTAAGATCAAAGTGTAGTATCTGTTCCGATGGATACTGCACCCCATACTGGTGTAGTCTTGGCCCTCGGGTCTTGATTTATGCCGGTCAATGGGTCTGCCCTGTGCAGTTCTAGGAGGCCCACCTTCCCAGGCTTTGTCTCCCCTCTTTGGGGAGGAGTAAGTTTATTGCTTACTGCCTGAGGCGCCCCTACCGGGGAATGCTGATGTGGCTGCCCAGGCAATTTTTAAACCCCACTTTCCCGACCCGACAGTTGGTCACATCTTACTTGTGGGAGTCAGATAAAAACTGGCCTTGTGCCTAACTCCTGGAGAGGAGTAAATCAATACTCTAGTGTTTTTAATAAAGATCTACGGACCAATCATATTTCTTTAGTAAATATTATGAACCAATCATCGTTTTCATTATAACCTAGTGTGCTGTTTATGAAACAAAATAGTAGGCATACTCACTCGCACCAAGCGAAGTCAAGTCTTTACTGTTTTCAATGTGTAACATATAAAATATACGGCACAATCACGTTGACACACCAGTTCCCATTAGATCACCGAAGTTAAGCGACGTCGAGCCTGGCCAGTACTAAATGGGCGACCATTTGGGAATACCAGGTGCTGTATGTGCTCTCTGCTTATCTCGGCATTGTTTCCAGTCGTCTTGAATTGCTTTCCATTGGAATCAAGCAGTGCCGACTCAGGAGAGGTGTTGTTAGAAATTGCGCAACCCTTGCTTCACAATTACACGCGCAGTCAGCCCCTTACAGGGGTGTCCATAGTCTCTCTAGACTGAACGGAGGGCATTGCACATAAAATACTTGATTGTAGGCACGTTTTTTTTTTTTTAACTGAATCTTAAAAATATCCCATTTTACCTAATCAGATCTAGTTTTTAAAATATAAGCCCATACCACAAATTCCTATATTCTGATCTATCTATACAAAGTCAATTAGACGCGTGATTGCAAATTTTTGACAAAATTATTCGCAGAAAGTTTACGGAATATTAGATACAAAGTTCCATGAGCAACAACTACTACTCAACTCACGTACAATGCTCATAAGCATGCTGGTAAATCCTATGTTTACAGTGCAATGCTCCATGCAAGTGCTACCTGGCCTTTTGGCCAAAGCAGACCTGCAACGCAATGACAGGTCAATGGTTAGACAGATTTGCAATGTGAAGTCAGAAAGCTGTTGCAACTGTACGGTCGCATGATTCGCTGGAACAGCTTCATCTCATGAACATTGATGTCATTAATAGAGAATAAACTGCTTCATTGGTATGGATACATGGAATGCTCGAGTGGTGCCATTAAGATAGCTTTAGTTTTGGAAGTCCCCGGTAGGCGGGGGACAGGCCGACCTAATTTATCTTGGAAAAAATTGCTGCAATGAAATCGCATAATGTCTAAGCTCTCTGCAGTTGATTTCTTGGTGGTGTGGAGTGAGATCTGCCATGCGTGCAGCCTGCCAGCCACCAGTGTGGGTGATGCATTTCAACCTGCACGTGTGTCCGACTTGCTTCAATAATCACGCATGAAAATTTAATTTTATGGGCAAAGTAGGGGAGGCTTGATCTTAATAATAACTGATAATAATGATAAAGAAAGGAAAGAATTACCTTCACTTTTTAGATAGACACAAAAATATTTCCTTGTCAATAGTAAAAATAGTAGCAGATTTATTAGCAGTGATTTAAAATAGTGAATAGGAATTAAAAAAACAACCGATGGTAAGGGTAAAGTTCAAAGAAGAGTACAACACATTGTTTGACTTTAAAGTAAACATGGTTTGCCTTCTTCCAAAATCCTTGATATTTGCTTAAGTCTGGAAGAACTACATCTCTGCATATGTAATGAAATCTTCTTTTTATTTTCTAAGTAATGAGTCACCACTGATCAAGGCCAAAAGCTACTTGAGGATAAGGGTCAATGAGTTGAATGATGAAGAATATTATGAGAGGAAGGGAAATCATGAATAGATTGAACAAAATTTGATTACTTAAGAGGACGGTTTATGACACGTATTTGTTGATATTGGATTTGAAGACGACCATGTTGCAGTCTGCAGGAAAGGAAGTTCTTGCAAAGAAATTTTGTTCATTGTAATACAAATGTAGAATTTAAAAGAGCAAAAATAAAAAGTAGTTATTTAAAGTTACCCATGACCAGCTGTTGAAAAAAACAGTGTACATAATCTTTTGGCGGATAGCACTCGTTTTGAAAAAAAAATGTTCAGACCAAATCTAATAAATGAAAATGAATGATATTTTTTCATTCAGTGTGCAAAAATTATCCAAAATCAGTTAGAAAACCTTTAAAAAAAAAATGTTTTGAAACGCAGGCTAATCTCTATAATAAAGAAGAGTCTGTCTATTTCGCATGTATTATCGCCGATAGCATACAACCTACAAACTCAATATTTTATTCTGATTCTCCAGTTTCCTTTGTGGAAACTTAGCCCATGTTCTTAACAAAGAAAAAATGTATTTCTATTAACTTTCTGTCAAAGAAAATGTTATCCCACTTGGAATTATTTTACAATGGTGACAGTTTTCAATAATAGCAAACTAATAAAAGCATCAGCGGCATGTTTCATTTATTGAAGCTTAGCTTTATCTCATGAACAACTGTCTGTATATAGCTCGGATGGTAGCAAATCAAACTAAACTTCTTAGGGTTCTATTTTCGATCTCAGCTCTCGCCATCCGCGTTTTCTTTTTTCTTTTTTTCTCCATCTATTTTTAATATTAATACATTGTTTTTTTTTCTTGTTTTTTTTTCTGTATCTATTTGTAATATTAATACATTGTTTAGTCCCGGGCATTGCCGGATAGGGACAGCTATTTTATTGTATAACAATCAAAGTTTAGCTTTATCACATGACCAACTTACTGTATATTAGCTCATATGGTAATGGATCAGACTGAACATCTGCTATCCACTTTTTCCATTGCTTAATATTAATAGATTGTTTGATCCCGGGCAACGCCGAGTAGGGACAGCTCGCATAGTATATAACAAATCTGTATTCTGTGTCTAGCGACAACATCCAAGTTGATATCTTTTCAAAAGAGTGTTCTAAAATACCCCAGAAAACAACAAACAAACAAACCACTCTTTCTCTTGTTCTGCTTTTCTTTTTTTTTCTTTCTTTTTTTTTGTTGAGATGACAAACTACAAACTTTGCAGGATGTCTTGTATGTGTGTTTATTTGAGGCTTTCATTCTGTGCAATGCTGCTTTATTTACCTCTGTCAACTTTCCTTTACAGGACAGCTTAACTTGAAATCTATCCAAGGTAGGAAACGGCCACTTTCTCTTCTCTCAATCCCTGACCCCCCCCCCCCCCCCCAATGATTATGAGATGACTGTTCCCAATTCTGATGATAACAGTTTGTCTTTTTGCCCGGAGGGGGGGGGGGTACCAAAACTCTCTTGTCTTTAGCATGACTCTCTCTCCCTTTGCTTCACTCTGTCTGTGTGTCTTTAGTGAAACCCACACCTTATATATATATATATATATATATATATATATATATATCCCTCTTTGTTGTTTGTTCTTTTACCTTAACAAAAAATAGTCACACTTTGGTTTCGTCTTCTAGATGTTACACTCCCACTTTTAATACTGTCATAATATCTACTATCATATCTAACATATAAAGTTATATTGTCGGCTTTTCAAAGGCATACATACCCAAATAACATTTAAGCTCACAATCTGACGAATCAATTTTTTCATTTGTTATTGTTGTAGTGTGTTATTGACAATATAATAACTTATAATACTTAGCTACAATTTATTTTTTTAATTTCTTAGTCAGGCTCAGACGATTGTTTATATTATTAAACATTCTTAAATGATCACCTAAAAATAAGAATTAACAAGGGGGATAACTCATTTTAAATTGAAGAATATAATAGAAGTTTTCTACCTTAAGTTTAAAAATGAGCAAATAAATAAAACATAAATGATTTCAGTGCATTCCGTGCAGCTTGAGTACAGCTAGTATATATATATATATATATGTATGTATATATATATATATGTAATATAAATATATAATATGTATGTATGAATATATAATATATATATATATATATATATAATATATATATATATACAGATTGCTTAAAGTCCAATAACCAAAATTCAGTTGTTAATCATAATATTTATTTTGCAATGGCAGAAGTGTTGATGGTTTTACAATCGTTTTGTAATGTGCGAGATGCTACAATCAGGAGCACTTACACGCTGCTCATCAGAAACCTCAAGAAAAAATTAATAAAAAGGTTTGAGGATAAAATGTAAAACAGCCAACAAGACAACTCACCTATCATCAATTAAAAAATAATTGATGCCAGTCGAAGACTCTTCTGATGATCAGTGATTGCAGTAAAGTGTTAAACTAAGTACGTTTTATATATATATATATATATATATATATAGGCATCTTAGATTTCGAATCCTAGCTTGGAATGTATTCTACTGAAGAACCTAAAAGAAGGCGAAACTCGAGTTTAGGATTTCCTGTTGATGGCTGCCCTGCGGTATGGGTATGATTGTGGAGAAACAACAATAATATATATATAGTCTCGGAAGTTTCTCAACCATTAAAACTAAAAAAAAAATTTTTTTTAAATAAAAATAAAAAAAAACCCCCCAAAAACCCCGTAAGTCCCAAGTCGTTCAGTGGAAAATCACTCATGTAAGTCAATTTAGTTTTTACAGTTATTATATTAGTTTGCTTCTAACATTATTTAAGGGATCATCAGTTGTTTACCATGAAAAACTGTTTCGGGAATTTAAAAACGAGACAGTATTTAATTTCATGGCTTCCCAGCAGAGTTGATCAGACCCCCCTTCCCTTAAAAGGCAAAAACATAAACGTTCCGTATACTAAATCTAAGTTTTGTTCCGTATATATATATATATAT
>OY744547.1:19305930-19355930 GCA_963556195.1 Sepiola atlantica | reverse complement strand
ATCATTGAAACGAAACTAACCAATAAAAAAAAGAGGACAAAACCAATTGATAAGAAAAGGACAAAACCAAAATTTTGTTTTCATTATATCTAAAATGTTTTACTGTGAGCACATAGATATTTGCAAAACATAAACAATGATACCAACTTTATTTTGGTAGCACAATTAGCCAACAAACTGTTCATCAAAGTTTATTGGAAATTTGAACATTTGCAATTTTGTGTGCTATTGGTCCAGAAGTCAATTTTCACAGTGTATAACTAAAACTGCATTCTTTGAACAAGTGCAAATATCCTTACAAATCTAATGTCATCTTGTGGCAAATGAAGATTAATCATGATAAAAGAAATAATTATTAGCTCAAGAAAGACTAAACATTGGGAAAAGTGCCATTACTCCTCAATAAAACATTAAAAAAATGACATTGAAGCACAACTTTGACTGTTCATGAGATTTATTTCAACAGCTAACATATTGAATCTTCATAATGTGATTCATAACACAGTAGAGATCAAGCTAGATTTCAGTTTGGATTTTTTCTGTGGAAGACAAGTTAAAACCTATATTACGCCCACCACATTGATTAATTGCCCCCTTTTCTTTAAGATGAGACTGTTTTTTATATGCGTAGAGACACATGATATCGTGAACATTAAGTTGAAAAACACAAACATTAAAAAATAAATCGCCTGTCGCTGAAAATAGTAACATAACTTGTAATAAGTTGGAAAGAAATCTATTAAGAACACAAGAGAAAGAATTGAACAACTTTTGTTTACATCCAAATTTTATCAAAATAATCGCAAAATAAATGAATTATCGAATTGAAATTGAATGGGATTTCACTATATTTACCCATCCTTTTGGCCGAGATCAAAGTGTAGTATTTGTTCCGATGGATACTACACCCCATAGACTATTTTCTTCGCCTTCAGGGCTTGATTTACGCCGGTCTATGGGTCTGTCCTGTGCAGTTCTAGGAGGTCCACTCTTCCAGGCTTTGCCTCCCCTCTTTGGGGAGGAGTAAGTTTATTGCTTACTGCCTGAGGCGCCCCTACCGGGGAATGCCGACGGGGCTGCCCAGGCAATTTTTAAACAACCAGAGTGCTCACGTTCTCGGGTGCTGGCTTTTCAAACCCCACTTTCCTGACCAGACCTTGGGTCACATCTTACCTTGTGGGAGTAAGATAAAACTGGCCTTGTGCCTAACCTCCTGGAGAGGAGGTAAATAAATACCCATTTTCGCCCACCAAACTGGCTGCTTTGTGATAGTTACTTCATGTCGAACTCTAAAGAATTTTGAACTGAACCTTTTATTTATTCCATATGAGTAGATTCTTCAGCCATCACTGAGTAGAAGTGATAATTAATTATTATGTAATTCTTAGTTATCATCGCCTGTAATAAGGATTGAACCTTCAACCTCCAGAAGACTGTCACTTAGAAAAAAAAAAGTAAACTAATGAAATTTATGAACATTTCACTGAAAAAGCTTAACGACAGATGGAAAGAGGTCATAGAGAAGAATAGGGACTACATTAACGATTAAATATATTTTATAGTATGCCATAGATATGTTCAGAGCATCGGGATAAACGACTTCATCTGTAGGTCTGTCCTGCTTAAGATTCAAATTTTTATTTATCTAATATATAAAGAAGAGCCAGTTAATTAACTGTTTTTTATGTGATCAATAGAATTGCGCATACAACTGCAATTTTTACATCTGTTTCACTATAAACATGGTTTTCATCCTGGTGTGTTATTAAAAACATGTATTTCCAATTGATTTCATCGATTACCTTCGCTATCCGAATCGATATGTTTGCTTTGTTTAATAATAATTCAGACCATAAGAGGAAACTTCACTCACTAACATTTAACTACTACCACTAACACTCATGAAGATCGGGAAGATATTTATTAAGAGATACTTTTCGCGATTCACCACATCAAAATACGTTTTGTCTTTTACAACGGTAAACAAAATATGCATTATTAAACTGAATAGGAAACTAAGGAAGTGTCATTAAAAGGCTTGACATATGGAAAGAGATCATAGAGAAAGATCGGGACTACAGTAAGGATTAAATCAATTTGGTATTTTATTTTATTTACCAGCTTCTCAATTCATTTTCACTACTTGAAATCGTTGAAACGAAACAAATCGATAAGAAGACGAAGATACAACAAATCGATAAGAAGGCGAAGATACAACAAATCGATAAGAAGACGAAGATACAACAAATCGATAAGAAGACGAAGATGCAACAAATCGATAAGACGAAGATGAAGATGCAACAAATCGCTAAGATGAAGATACACCAAATCGATAAGACGAAGATGAAGATACACCAAATCGATAAGACGAAGATGAAGATGCAACAAATCGATAAGACGAAGATGAAGATGCAACAAATCGATAAGACGAAGATGAAGATACACCAAATCGATAAGACGAAGATGAAGATGCAACAAATCGATAAGACGAAGATGAAGATGCAACAAATCGATAAGACGAAGATGAAGATGCAACAAATCGATAAGACGAAGATGAAGATGCACCAAATCGATAAGACGAAGATGAAGATGCACCAAATCGATAAGACGAAGATGAAGATACACCAAATCGATAAGACGAGGACAAAATCCATCTTTGCTCATAAAATTACATTTTCATACCTGATTATTCACATCACAAAACGAGTCGGACACACATACGCTCACTTTTATTATATAGATTGTGTCTTAAAAAAAATGAACCGAACTTTCGTTACAACCTGATATGAGAAAGGACGACGTGTCATTCTATTGATAACTTCCTGGTAGTCAACCAATTAAAAAAATAGTATAGCAAGTAGATATTGTCACTTCTTCCCACTTGGCGGTGGAACCTTGTGAAATAATAAAGGTCTCTCTTTGATCTATGTAAGTATATAATAGCGGAGAGGAAAGTAACGGCTGTGAATTGTGTACCCATTTGATCTTTTAAGTGTTACCCAATTAGAGGTGATTATATGGTGTGAGTGAATGTATTCCGGCCCAACATAGTATTATTCTAACCACCGTACACCTATGAGATTACAGTAATCAAACTTTATTAACTGGTCAGACTATCCTTAGGAAACTTTGTTTCATCATCATCATCATCATCATCATCATCATTATTATTATTATTTTTTTTTTTTTTTTTTTTTTTTTTAAATTTTTTTTTTTACTCACTCACTAGGAGTTATCACACTGGTCATCGTCAGTGGTCACCCACTGCCGACAACCTGTGGTATTCCCTGGAGTCTGAGTGACAACAAGTCTCCTCAGGCCTCCAGTATGCTCCACCTCTTTTCGTTCATCACCGCTGATGACCTTGCGGTAATCGCAACAGCCACCTACCAACGATTTCCCGTTGATAAGGGCCATTGATAAGGGCCATTGGTCCCCTCTGGGGCCCGAGTGGCAACAAGCCTTCCCAAGGTCCCAGAGCTGTCCGCGCTCTTCCAGTGGAGGTCTGGTTTTGCGCTTTCCCTCCTCGACCCTCTATTATTATTATTATTATTATTATTATTATTATTATTATTATAATAATAATATTTTTATTTTTTTTTATTTACTAGTCTTTACAAAAGAAAGAAAAAAAGAAAGAAAGAATGTTAAAAAGGACAACAATAGCAAAGGAATGACTCCGGAGAAAGAGTACGAAGCTTGAGCCATGAATACAAAAACTGTGACTACGTGGACTTTGTTCCGCTAACTATTTTAAGATAAAAAATTACACACACACACACATTTGTGGAAATGAAAAAAAAACGAAAACCAAAAATATTATTTATGTATTCATCAACGTTTCGTCTTTATTTCAAAACTTCCTCAGGATGATTGGTCTGAAGAAAATAACGCACAAGAAGTACAAATATTTGAAACGGTGACTGTCTCGAATATTTTTCCATGGGTTAAGGATATGAAGCTCCTTGCTCTGAACTTTTGATGTTCTAATAAATATTGTAGCTTTACAATTTTTTTGTTCTCATCTTTCATCTCGAGAATATACAATAATATTAACAATAATGATAACATAATAATGATAATATAGAAGTTAAGAGACATATTTTGAATTATGCAAGAAGAATTTCTTAACAGATATGTCACATCATCATCATCATCTTATTCGGTTTTACGTCTGTTTCACATGATGGCATGTGTTGGACAGCTTTTAGAAAATTGACTTCGAAACTAACCTATCTCTGGCCAGGCCATTATTTAAACTACATAACCACACACAAACATTCCAACTTACTTTTCCCCTTCAATCTTGACCACAGCCATCTGGTCAAACTCCTCCCTCCCCCTCTTCCTCCAATCTCTCTCTGCCATCCACTTTACCCCTGCTCATCCCCCACCTCTTTCTCTTACCGCCAGCCACAGTAGTCCTTGCTCCCTCCATCCTTCCTTTTTTTCCCCACTCATTTTCTTCATTCATTTTTATTCTCTAACAAGTACGGACGTCCACCAAGACGTGGCCATTATTTTCATTTTATTTTATTTTTCCTCCCAACATGTCTACCCTACATGTATTTGTACTTGCATGACATCTTTTCTCTATATCATCATCCTGATGAAGTCTTATAAATAAAGACGAAACGTTGATGTACACATAAAAAAAACATCCAGTTTTTGGTTTTCCTTTTTCATTTTACCATCACGTCGGATTACCTTCATCCTTCTCTTCCCATAACCTGAAATACGACAGATTTTCTTTGGATCTCATTTCCTTAATTGAGACAAGATTTTTGTAGGCCAGATGCCCTTTCTGATGCAAACCCAGTGAGGTGATGGAGACCAGTGCCTTTATCGAGACATCTGTACCTGGTAAATCATTAACCCTGGGCGAGGTGAACCGGTTTTCTCCGAAGGAATAAGTTTCATGGGATTATCAAATTTACAAGCGGTCCCCATGTATATCCCAGTTAGGAGAGATGACGTGAGTTCTTGCAGGGAGGTGTCGACATCCTCCTGCATACAGCGCCTGCTATTCCCAAATGATCACTCATCTGGTACTTCCAAAGCTCAACGTTGCTTAACTTCGGTTTTCATAGTTAACTACCTAGCTCTACTTATGTATCGAGCACTGTTTAAGTAAATACTGAAAATTGATACATAAAAAACTTATATCTCCTTATAAAATTTTATGTGGATACATGAAATACTGAAAACAAAAAAAATGTAAAACAGAACAATCTGCATAATATTGTAATTTGAAATGTGTACATTCATTTTAGGACAAAATCGGAGTAAAAAAATACTTATGCCTGAGTGGGGTTCGAACTCACAACCTCTGGATCTAAGCTGATTCAATTCTCTCTCCTTCGCAGTCGAATGTTGGTTAAATCCAGATTAACAGGTGGCATTCTTTGAGTCTTCCTTCTTTTGCCTGGTAGGGAGAGCGAGTTAATTATAATTAACAAAAATATACCTGGAAATTTTCTGTTTAGTGATGACCCAACTTTCTACCAGAACTCCCCCCTAACACACACACACACACACCTTTTCTCTTTCTCCCCCTCCCCTACCTCCGGTCAGTCATCTATTGCTTCTATTAAATTCATTTAGATTATTTCCGACTAGTATGGAATTAATGACTTTTCTTTTAATTTCGTCTAATTCCAATCATGGCTGCACAGTTTCAGTGTTTTTATTATCATAATTAGATGTCCACATCTTTCGTTCTTTCTTTTTTCCACATCTTTCTTTCTTTTTTTCCACATCTTTCTTTCTTTCTTTTCTCCACATCTTTCTTTCTTTCTTTTTTTCCACATCTTTCTTTCTTTCTTTTTTCCACATCTTTCTTTCTTTTTTCCATATCTTTCTTTCTTTCTTTTTTTCCATATCTTTCTTTCTTTCTTTTTTTTCACATCTTTCTTTCTTTCTTTTTTTCCACATCTTTCTTTCTTTCTTTTTTTCCACATCTTTCTTTCTTTCTTTTCTCCACATCTTTCTTTCTTTCTTTTCTCCACATCTTTCTTTCTTTTTTCCACATCTTTCTTTCTTTTTTCCATTTCTTTCTTTCTTTTCCTCACATCTTTCTTTCTTTTTTCCACATCTTTCTTTTTTCCACATCTTTCTTTCTTTTTTCCACATCTTTCTTTCTTTTTTCTATTTCTTTCTTTCTTTTTTTCCACATCTTTCTTTCTTTCTTTTCCTCACATCTTTCTTTCTTTTCCTCACATCTTTCTTTCTTTCTTTCTTTTCCTCACATCTTTCTTTCTTTTTTCCACATCTTTCTTTCTTTTTTCCTCATCTTTCTTTCTTTCTTTTTTTCACATCTTTCTTTCTTTCTTTTTTCCATTTCTTTTTTTGTTGTTGTTGTGTTGCACAATCATTATCCATGTTGATGTCTGCCATAGTTTTCATTCCAGATTACCAGCAAAAATTTGATGGGTTTTTGCTACACAATTCCTTCTCTTGAGATTTCCAAATTGAGGGGCAAGGATGGGAGGGAAGGAGGCAGGTGCAACAAAAGCTAGACCCCTCCATCGACCGCCCCCATGTGATTGAGGCAGTTTAATTGTTCTCTGTCTACATCACCACCTACATCCATTAAATCACATCCGTGGAGGACTGCTCCTCCTCATCATTTTTGTACCTACAAGTAGAAAGCGTTTTCTTCACTCCTGTTAAATTCCATTCAGACCTTTAGAGAAATGAAGTGAAAGCATTATCTGAAACAATAGCACAAACAAACAAGGATGATGCCCCCCCCCCCTTCTTATTCTCGTGCCACTGTACAATTCCTTCTTGTAGGTCAGTTGTCTTTATTTACTCCCCCCCTTCTTATTCTCGTGCCACTGTACAATTCCTTCTTGTAGGTCAGTTGTCTTTATTTACTCCCCCCCCCCCCACAAGGGTCGAGTTAGACACAAGTTCGGTTTTTAATATGGGGGAAAATCCAGCTCTCCAAAACACGGCACTCCGGATTGGGACAAAAATTAAAATTCCCTCAGTCTAAAAGGATTTCTTCTTTGTTGACTACGGACAGAAAAGATGAAGTGTAGTATTAGAACAGATACTACACTTTGCTCCTAGCCGAAAGACCAAGTAGTAGTTCAGTTGTCATTCTTAATCGCAATCCAGCAGTAGCTCTTGAAGGTGGCCGTGGTGAAGTGTATATCGACGTTGATTGATGACCTGGGCGTACTAAGTTCGAATCCTGTCGGTTTCATAGCCCCATTTTCACTATGGATGTTCGCAACCTACATGTGGTCCCTTCTGTGAGTATCTGATTCTACAAAGAACTGGGGAAACCAATCGAGTCGGTCAAAAACTTGTACCATGCCGATTCATACGGATTTACGTTTTGATTTTCTGGAAGGAATTAAATCAAATTACATTTTATTCTTAACAACATGCTACAACGATCCACAAGAATAACTGACAAACCAGAATCAAAAAATAAATCTAACCTGTACAAAGTATTTTCTGGAAGGAATTAAATCAAATTACATTTTATTCTTAACAACATGCTACAATGATCCAAAAGAATAACTGACGAGCCAGAATCAAATATCGATTTTGTAGGAAGAAAGTTGTCGATGACAAAAGAAACGAGAAAGAGACTGACTTTACTTTATATATTAGATATTTATCGTGGATTGTTATTATTTTTAAATTTTAAGTTATTTATTTTGTTGTTTTTTTTTTAATTTTCTTTTGTCAACCGGAAGCAAAACCTTTTTCTGTTTTATTATGATTAAAAGAAAACTTTGTTTTGCTCAATTTAATTTTGTTTATTTTATTGTCATATATTTGTGTAAATTTGAAAGGGGGGTGGGGAGGTGATTACTTTTCTTTTTCTTTTTTTCCTCCATAATCATTTATCTGTTCTGCATCTGGACCAGATGGTACCTTGGTGCATGTGATCGTTTGAGAACAATCTTGTCTATACCTCTGCCATTTATTTGGGAGAATCCCTCAAGTGTGGAGACCGATTCACTACATGTGATTTCTTCCCGCCCCCTCCTGCTCCTGCTCTCTTTCTCTCTCTTTCTCTCTCTCTCTCTGCTCTACTCGCTCTTTCTTTCTCACCTCACTCTCCTATTTTAACTATTATTCATCTCTCTCTCTCTTTTTCTTTCTCTCTTTCTCTTCTATCTTCTCTCTACAATTAAATAAACTTTGTTAAAATCATTGTTACAACAGAACAATAATGCAAATTCATTAGAAAAACTCTTTCTCTTTCTTCATCATCTTCCCCTCATACTCTCTTTTCCCTCTCTCCTTCCTCTCTCTTAATTCTCTACTGCTTCTCTATCTTTTCCCCCTTTCTCTCTCTCTTCATCATATCCCCTCTCTTCTTTTCATCATCCAAACTTTCTCTCTCTCTCTCTGCCATCGTCCTTTTCTCATTTCTCTTCACCATTCTCCCCCCCCCTCTCTCTCTCTTCACCCTCCTCCTATCCCACTCTCTCTTAGTCCATCTTCCTCTTTTTCTCTCTCTCTCTCTCTCTCCATCTTTCTCTCTCACCCTCTTTATTTTTCAGTCCCTCTACATCCCCTTTCCACTCTTCCCCGCATTTATTTTTAGTCCATGATGAATTATTTTTGCTTTTAACATTTTCAGCCCCCCCCCCCCCACACCTTTTGTTTCATCCAATATGTCTGCTTATATTGAGTCATTCACTTCCTTTTCATAATTAAAACTTGAATGAAATTTGTTTTCTACTCTTCGTATTGGCACCAATGTTAGAATCAAATGATGCTCTCCCCTACCCCCTCTCTCTCTCTCCCTCTCTTGAACAGGAGGTCTCAGTCTTTTAAACTCTAACCTCCGTTTCTGACCGATAACAGTCCAGTTCAAAGAGCCTGTAACCATTTTTATCCAGACCAGTTGATTAACTCCAAGACGTTACAAATACCTGATATTTACTGCTTATTATCTGGTTGCTGAAGTTTGTGCATACATTCCACGATTTGAAGTTTGTGCATACATTCCATGATTTAAAGTTTGTCCATACGTTCCATGATTTGACGTTTGTGCATAGATTCCATGATTTGAAGTTTGTGCATACATTCCACGATTTGAAGTTTGTGCATACATTCCACGATTTGAAGTTTGTGCATACATTCCACGATTTGAAGTTTGTGCATACATTCCACGATTTGAAGTTTGTGCATACATTCCACGATTTGAAGTTTGTGCATACATTCCACGATTTGAAGTTTGTGTATAGATTCCATGATTTGAAGTTTGTGCATACATTTCACGATTTGAAGTTTGTGCATACATTCCACGATTTGACGATTCCAATATGAATTTTATGAAATTTACTGAAAAACAGATTGAATCCACCAAGAAATAAAGAACTTGGTTTATCTTAGCTGTTGTTTAAAAGTAAATATTATCATTGTTTTGAAACACTTTTTATGGTTTTTGTCAGAATTTTTGAGACAATAAATCATTTGTATCATATAACCTCCGATGACATTCTTCAGATGCATTTATTTTATCTTGGGAATCTTTACGTCAAACTCGGGCATGACAGATAAAGGCGTTTATTAACAATCAATTCTACATCACAGTCATCTGAAGGGTGAGGGTTCAATTCTTACTGCAGGCGATAATAATTAAACATAACATAAAAATAATGGCTGATGGAACGAGAACAATCTACCCCCTGTCGAATAGATAAAGAGTTCAGTTCGAAATCTCAGAAAAGTTCCTAAAGATTGATATGAAGATTTCCAAGTTCGAAAAGATGCACCTGAAGAAGGTCGGAGGTTACATCGGCCAAAACGTTGTGAAAATAACATGCAAGAAATGAGAATGCTAGCTCGAATAATCCAAATTATCAATCCTCATATCAAAAATTCCGAAACATAATAATTTATATTATCTTAGAAAATCAGGTTTTTACCCCGCCTAATAAACCGGTATTGTTCGGGCTTTTAGGTCTGGATTTACGCCGGTCTATTGGGGGTTGCTGGTCCTGTGCAGTTCTAGGAGGTGCACCCTCCCAGGCTTTGCCTCCCCTCTTTGGGGAGGAGTAAGTTTATTGCTTGCTGTCTGAGGCGTCTCTACCGGGGAATGCCGACAGGGCTGCCCAGGCAATTTTTAAATGGCCAGAGTGCTCACCTCTCGAGCGCTGGCTTATCTAATCCCCCTTTCCCGACCTTGTGTCACATCTTACCTTGTGGGAGGTAGATAAATAAATTAGAAAATCAGAATTTTATAACTAAAAATGTCTCCAATCTGTACTATATTTGTAGTGTGTCTGTCTTTGGATACAATTGAAAACAAAACTCTATATTAAGAGCAGATGCATAATTTCTTCAGTAAAATGTTACATGGAATCTAATCAAGGTTTTGGAGTAAGAGTCGGACTTTTAAGAATGCTAGGAATCGGTATCGGATTTTTTAATCTCTGAAGAATCAACAGACACTCTGAATATTGGTAGACTTTAAAATAAAGAGTCGGAGTCGGATATTTTGGAATCCTAGGAGTTGGAGTCAAACCATATACTTTCCAACTTTGCAATTCTGAATCCAATAATTCGAATATTACTTTTATGTTAGAGTGTTTTACAATCATATCACAGGGTCTGTATTGGTGATAGACATTGATAAGACAACAAAGACAACGTTTTATTTTTATTTTATTTCATTTATAACTCGAAAATTTCTAATTATAGAAATGAAAAAAAAAAAATAGAAATAGTAAAATGGGGTTTAGGGATGGGAGCATGTGTACACAATTTATTGCTGGACAATGTCGGGATGTCTGCGAGCAACTTTTCATTTTTCTCCATCTCTTCAGGACACAAGAGAATTTTTAATTTTATTTATTTTCATTACTTTTTTATATTTTATTTAAAAAAATTATTTTTTTTTTTTTAAGAAAAAACATTCGACCACCATCTTGAATTGGTAAACTGAAATCGAACTGAGAATGAAGGATGTTGCAGGATTCTGAAGCCGACCTGATGGTACGACTCTTTGACCAGACCGATTCTGTTGTTGGCATTAGTTTCCACAACTCTTTCTAGAATCAGCTACTTACAGGAGAGACCGCATAAAGGTTGCCAGCATCCATAGTTACCTCAGACCTTCGTATTTTCAGTGGGAGCTATTCTTAGAACAGGGAAACAGAAAGATGTTTTAAATAAAACAAAAATGAAAATTTATATTTGAAACGGTTTTTGAAACCAGTAAAATGTAGAGGCTTTTTTTTTTAAAATAAACATATTATTTATGTAAATTCCAATTTTCGATTCACACAGGAATCTTCATCAGGATAATAGACAATATTTTTTTTTCTTCCATTTTTTTTTTAAACGACATGGTGTCGCTTGATCTTGTGCTTCAGTTGTTAACGAAGCTCGTGTAATAATGTCCACAAGTGCTGTGTACTCTGGTCGCACTTTATAAGTATTAGTAAAATAGTTCCACTGTATAGAATGCATTTAAATTTTGTTTTGACTTCGAATTAGGTATTTACAGGAGGGACCACGTGAAGGCTGCTAACATCCATAGTGAAAGTAGTGTTATAGAAACGACTGGATTCGAACTCGACACGTCCAGTTCACATCTGTATCCACCGCTACCTACCGTTCATATTAGTGTGTGTGTAAAACAAATAGACACGCACACGTCTCCGTAATTAAAATGAAATCCACCCATGCATCTAAACGGCATTTAATTCGTCATTAATTCATAAGTTTTGCTCAGGTCAAAATTCCGATTACCGAACGCATGTGAAAAAGATAAAGCACAGCCGTACGGATCGGAAAATTCCAATTTTCTCCAAAACTAGGGGAAATGTCAAAAATTTGGATTATTAATATCATTAAAAACGTTTCCGTGGTTGGTGGGGCGGAGGGAGAAGGGGCGGGGGCTGAACGGGGCATAACCATACTCTAAAAGTTTTTAGACTCTAGTCTGATAAAGTTTTCTCATTTTTGTCGGAAATACAACCCCCCCCATCCCTCACCTGCATCTCCCTCCTCCCCCCATCCCTCACCTGCATCTCCCTCCTCCCCCCATGTATATATATTTTTCATCTTCCTCCCCTCATCCCTGATTTTGATCATTAAAAGCTATGCATCATTAGGAAAACTGGAAACAATTAGAGTGAGCGGATCCACTTGTTGTTCGGAATTAAGAAGTCGATTCATTCATGAATCCCATTATTGTTTCGAATAAATTTGGCAATGTTTAGGATTATTAAAAATTGCGTTTCACGGTGGTCTTCTGTTGCCTTGGAGATTATATCTACTTACCTATCCACCCACACACACATAGCATCTCCTACACCCCCTTCATCATCGACGTCGCTTTTTTTATCTTCCGCATAAACAAGCATGACAAGACATTAATTTGACCATAACCATATCATTATTCTGTTTTTACATCCAATTTCATGAATTTCAAAACCCTTCCAGAATATCTTTTCAGCTTTTTTACTATCAATAATGTTTCTTTTTTTTTTTTCTATTTAAAATAAAAAATACAGGATATCTGTATTTTTTTTTTCTATTTAAAATTAAAAATACAGGATATCTGTATTTTCTTTTTTTTTCTATTTAAAATTAAAAATACAGGATATGTTTTTTTCTTTTTTTGTTTCTATTTAAAATTAAAAATACAGGATATCTGTATTTTCTTTTTTTTTTCTATTTAAAATTTAAAATACAGGATTTTTTTTTTTTTTTTTTTTTTTTAAATCAAAAATACAGGATATCTGTATTTTTTTTTCTATTTAAAATTAAAAATACAGGATATCTGTATTTTCTTTTTTTTTTCTATTTAAAATTAAAAATACAGGATCTGTTTTTTTTTGTTTTTTTTCTATTTAAAATTAAAAATACAGGATTTATTTATTTATTTATTTTTTTTTTAAATCAAAAATACAGGATATCTGTTTTTAAAAAAAAATGTTTTTTCTATTTAAAATTAAAAATACATGATATCTGTTTTTTTTCTTTGTATTTTCTTTTTTTATGTACTAATCAGCTTCGTACGACTTTTTTTGACCGATGTTGATTCTGTTGTCATTGGTTTCCTCAATTCTTTCTAAAATCAGGTTCTTCACGGGAGGGATCACTAATGAATTGCCAACAGTCATGATGAAAATTCTGCTATGGAACCAGCTTGATTCGAATTTAACACACCCAAATCGTCAGTCTGCTTCATCACGATCACCTCCAATTCATATACATAATAACACTAAGGAACTAGCTCCTATCCTTACAAAACTGTTCAACCAATGTAAACAATATTTTCTTGAGCCGTCCTGTTAAATAATCAAATTCCAATCCTCATAGTGTTGTCTGACCGTCCACCTGACAATCTCATTAACCCTTATCCTCGAGTGGCCTTTGGGCCTTGATAAGCGGTGTTACAAGTCAATTCATATGAATCCGCATGGTACGATTTTGTGACCGGCTTGATTCTGTTGGTGGCGTTGGTTTTCCGATTCTCTTTCTAGAATTAAGTACTCACAAAAGGGACCACGTGGAGGTTGCCAACATCTAGAAGTAAAAGTGGTGCTATGGAAACCATTAGATTCAAACATCGCACACCCAGGTGGTGAGTCCGCGGCGATATCCACTTCACCACTGCCACCCACCAGAGTGTCTGCAAAGTCTGGACGAATAGGTGGAAAAATCAATCAATTAGGATTTACCGTGACTGCAGCAAGATGTAGAACCAGACCGGAACGTAGGGAAAACAAGCTCCCTTGAGAGGGCACTCTGGTCATGCTGAAAAATAGCCACGAACAGACTTATCGGTATTCCTCAGTAGGAGCGCATCAGGCGATTGGCAATAAACCAACAACCATAAGAAAGGAGGAGGTAATACCTGGGAGGGCGCACCTTCTAGAACCAAGCCGAACATTACTTCATTCCGACAAAGAAGGGTCTGATGGTTCAAGTCAGCCCCTAAGTTGCCTAGGCGAACCAAGATGAGTATAACAACTGGGAAAAATCCAATATGTCCAGACATTATGGACACCCTGCACATCGTATTAAAAGTAACGCCCATTTTCTTGAGTGGGGGGGAGGAGGTTATATTTTCCGGGAATTATTATAATCTAAGTTAAAGTATAAAAAAGATTAAATTCTTTATAAATCTTTTTTTTTAAATGTTGACCACAATGCAATTTTAAGCCTTAAATTTTAGACATTTTGTAGAATCAAAATCGTGTAATTGATTTTGATCAAAATTAGAATAAGGATTCAAGATATAAGGTTTAGTATCATTATATCTTGATTTTAATCCTTGTAAAGGAACATAAAAGTGGTGCAAAACTGTTTTGTTCGGTGGGGGGGGGGGGGGAGATTAATTTTATTCATCCTAGATGTGTATTTTACTAGTTCTCAACAGAATCAATGATCATTTGACCGTGACGGTGTCGGTGTCGTATCGGTGGGTCTTGATCAATTGTGTGTCTCAGCATATTTAGGCAGCTCTCTTTCTTTCTCCCCCCCCCCCCCCGACGGTTCATTGTCATCTTAATCATCACCATCACCTTGCTTTTGTAGAGTTCTTTTGTCTGCTTGCTGCTGCTACCACCACCATATTTAGCCATCAACCTCTCACCCTAACCTATGCATACCCCCCTTCGTGTTCACCGGCGTTTTCACTCAGTGTGTCCAGTCAAACCCATTGATTTTTCTACCTGCCTGTCTTCAATTGCTTTTTCTTTCTTTCTCATTCTTCATTCTTGCCTGGACTATTTTGTCCAACTCCTTTTTATTTCGCTATGCCGTTTGTTTGTTTTTTACCAAATTATTTTTAATAGGATTTTCAAAAGTTAAATTTAATTATTATCGTTTGGTCATCAAATCGTCCAAATCCTTCTAAAATTTCAAAGGTCACTAACGAGTCAGTCATTTTTTTTTCAACTATCAACAAAAGATTAAAATAGCTGACTTGTTGTCAAAGAAAAAGAAATGCATTCTGCTAGATGTAATTTCATAAGTAAATTATTTATTTAAACAAAAAAATAAATGAATGGATGGACCATAGTTGGGGCCGACCTAAAGGCTCCCTTTTTATGGGCTACTACTCAAGAACTAGAGGCGGATGCCACCACTTACCCTTGACCCCCATCTTATAATACTAAGTGTTTATAACAAGAAAGCATCAAGTACCATTTTTTGAGTCTTGTGTATGACTCGACTGAGAATTGAACCCCGGTCTCCCGGTCCATTAGAAAACAGTATTGCATTGTTGATTTCAATAAATATTCGATTAATAGCAAATAAAAATGATAATCCAAATTGTAATTATAAAAGTTACATTAAAACAAGAAACACACACAAGCACACGTGAAATAATCTCATAAAATTTAGCATCATAATGATGTTTACAAAAGTGTAATTTTTAAGGAATTTATTTAAGTTTAGACCAGATTAACATACAAATGAGGCCTCCAGAGCACTTCCTAGCACAATTGTGCTACCAATTTTCTTCATATGTTACTGTTAAAAGTGACACTATATAATTTTGTTTCAAGACACATTTTAAGTAAGGGGGCACAAATAAAATTAAGGAGGCCTCCAGAGCGTTGCTAATTGAGAGGTGGTGATGTTGAAGAGTATTTTATCTTACCTGACAATATGGCAGCAATAGATTCTTACCAATATGTCCATTCCTTTTTAATTCCTTTCCGCCTGCCTCTTCCAACCCCAGGTATCCTCTTGGCATCATTCCTCGGAAGAAATGACCGACCGTCATTGTTTATTGTATTCGCATTTTAATCTAATACTAAAAATGATTTTCTTTCTTTTTGAATAAAGCAAATATTTAAACAAAACAAAAAATGCTATGAGAAGCATAAATTTGTTATTGCAATCTCATGATTAAATGAAACCATTAGTTCTGTGGAATCGGTCCGAAGCAATGTTTGTCTTGCTTGAGTCAGTCAGAAGAAATGTACTGAATCACACTTTTCATAAATTTAAACACTACCTACATAGGAAATATAATTGTTATATACTAGATATATTGTGATAAGCAAAACTGTCAACAACCCTGACACCCTCATCTCTTGGCACTGCTCTGATTTGGGCTGTGATGGTCCTCTTCACTTCGGGAATCGTCTGGGGATTGTTTTGGTAAACATGATCTTTGAAATTAAGGAGTAGAAAGTGGACCTTGGGTTTACTGTCGGCCGCCTCGTAACTCTCATTACCTTATTTTGTCCTTTTAGTCCTCACATTCCATGAGCAATCTGGTGATACCAGATCAGGCTGCCCTGTGGCTCCCTGAGACGAAATTCACCTACATTGACGTTTTTTTTTTTTTTTTTTTTTTTTTTTTGTAAAACTTAATTATGTTCTACAAAACCAAAAACAAAAACAACAGCCCCTCTCCCTTTCTCCCTCCCCTTTTTTATTTTATTTTTAGAACTTGAAGCATAAATCTTTTACTATAATGACCATTAAATAGCCCAAAAGGGGTTGATATGCCGTAAAACAAAACTACCAAACCAAAAACGATGATTAAACATTTGAAGATATAAAGAACTTGAAGCATAAAAACTTTTACTATAATGACCAGATTCGGCATTAAATAACCCAAAAAGGGTTGATATGCCGTAAAACAAAACTACCAAACCAAACCATGAGCAATGTTTCTGACAAAGGGAGAAGAATTGCTGTTTTCTGGGTTTTTTTAGCTCCTTACATTAAGTGGCTTCATGTCTTGTCTGGAGCCATTTCCATAAAAAAAATAATAACCTTGCAAATAAAAATCTGGTGAAGGGAGGTTCAAGTATGGTGAGTGTGAAGTCCATTCAGGATAACACCTATTAATAAGACTATAACCAAAGTGTCTACATATATCATTGAACAGCAATGAATCAAACACTGCTGGGAATTCGTTCCTGAAACTTGGTGGATAAGTCAGGCATAGACTGAAATTTATTTGTATCAAATATGGTTGGATTGCAGAAAGGATTGTAAATTTTATTTACTATTCCATGGGTGGCATTTTTTTGGAGAGGTGGGGGTCACCTTGTACTACCACTAAGAGTCGACATGCGAGTAATATACACTAAGAGTAAACTATACTTCCCAAGTTAATGTCTCACTATGTGATATACTCACTTACTCCAGAGAGCTTGACCACATGTTTGCAAACAAAATTCTGCCACTTATCACGATTTTGAGCCAGTCTTTCAGCTGTCAGGAGCGGTATGCCAGGCTCAACCCATAGTTAGTTGACCTATCTCTTTGGTGCCCCTTCTCTGGATCTTTCTTGAATTAAATCATACTGATATTATTTCTTTACATAGCTGGTGTCTGATAGCCAGGCAATATGTTCCAGCTGTTAAGTTATATCCCTTGTATTGAGATATAAGAGTTGTATTCTTTTGTGATAAGTTTTTAGTGATCTCCCTTGCTTGTTGTTATTGTTGATTATTGGCTGGGAAAACAAAGATGGCGGTTTGGACCAACAGACGTATGTCCATGACTGGATTTATGTAAGGACTAAACTAACATCGGTAGCAGAGCGTTAACCGCTTCTTTTTTTCTTTTTTCAAATGATGTCATTGATGGATCTGTTAATATTAAGCTTTTTTCTGATACCTGCATTTCTTGGTCTATCTCGCAAAGTTATTCCAAAGATAGTTGTTAAACATTTAATTCCAAAGATAAGTGAAACATGGACTATACTGGCAGAGAATGTCTTTGAAATTATATTTTTTAAGAACTATCCTTGGAGTGACTTTGTGAGATAGACCAAGAAATGCAGATATCAGAAATGGGCTTAGTATAGTAACAGATCCATCAACGTGATATACACATCCACACTAAATGACCCGAGTTTGATGAGTTGCTAAAATAACAAAAAGGATATAAAACAATTATTATGATTCAACAATTTAAAAGAAATAATGACTTTCCCTTGAATTAAGTGATGACAATACAAAAATTAATAATTCAACCCGGCAGGGAATAAAGAAAGGCTAGATAATAATAATACAAAAAAAGTTTTCAGGGGAACAGCTGCAGTTACCCTTTGAAAGGGAATTAAAATCTGTCATGAATGAATTCTTTAAAGATAATAGTAAATGAATTGTATTACCTCATAAAAATGTTGCAAACCACTTCAAACCATTTGCCAGTTCAACAATCTACAAAAGAACCCTTTAAAACAAACAGGATTCTATCCCGTTGGCCTTTTTTAAGCTCAGCTTAACAATATTCATTATTTTGAACACAAATATGTCAAAGAATAAAATTAAAAAAAAAAAAAAAAAAAAATTCCTAATTGAGACCCAAATAGTAATCTATACTTGATTCGGACTAGCCTAATTTTTCGTTTTTTTCCTTCCACTATGTTATTGGCACAAATATTTTATTTCGCTTCAGTTTTTTTTTTTTTTCTGAAAAATGCCTTTCATGTTGTTATTGGTGTAGAAATTAAAACTTTGCTCGAAAATCAGCAAAGATCATGTCATGCAACTAAAAAAAGTGTTTGCAAGAAGGTGGATGTCAAGTTGAATACCTATTGTAAATTGTTTATTGTTAGATAATAAGTTGCTTATGGGTCCAGATTTTTGTAGCACTCTCTATATTACACGCGAATGAATGGAAACCCTCTGTGCACGCCTGACCCCACCTTTGGACCTTTTTGAATTTCTAAAATAAAGCAAAACTTTGCTTTAGATGTTTATGTATATTCGGTGTGACCCCCCCCCCCCCCACACACACACACACACATGTACATGAGGACGTCCTTTGATAAAAAAAAAAAGAGATATATTTATCTAAGTATTCTGGGTAATTTAAGAAAATATAAATGCTATAGAGGTCTATTTCTAGAATCCTAGGGGGAGTCAGTGAATAAACAATGATGTAGGGACTACAACTTATATATTATTTATTTATTTATTTATTTAAGAAAACATTGTTAAACATAACAAAATGACTCTGCTTGATTATATACCTTTTTTTATTTGCTCAATTTTTCTGATGATCATTTTTGTATTTTTGTATCAAAATAAAAATGATCATTTTTGTATCAAAATAAAAATGATCATTTTTGTATCAAAATAAAAATGATCATTTTTGTATCAAAATAAAAAAAAAATCAATGAATGTTCCATAAGTATCACTAGCACTTTCGATTCTTCGTCGAATCATCTTCAGGTTACAAAAAATAAATGAAAAAAAAAACGCTGCAGAGAAGAAGAAAATTAAAAAAAACAGCCAAGAACCCAAGTTTGCTTATATATATATATATATATATATATATATATATATATATGTATATAATTATTAATGACAATATATGTATTAGCATATAGTATCAGTTCCTTTTACTTTGTAGTCTCCTTAAAAGATTCAGCTTAATGATTATCAATTATTGATAACAGAGCAAATATAAGTCAGTTCATATTATATTCCAATAACCATGGTTTTATTTTATTATTTTTATTTTATTTTATTTTATAAATATATCTCACAGAAATGTTATGTTTTTTGGAAATGTGAAAATAATAAAATAAAACCAGGGTTATTGGAATATAATATGAACTGACTTATATAACAGCAAGCAATCTGGAGCAAAAAATCTCGGAAGACGAGTAGTACAGGCGAATGTGTTTATTATGCGCGCACGTGGCCAACGCTGAATATAACACCTTTTTTCTCACCGTAAAACTGTAAATACAGGAAACAAATCAGTCTTACAGACATGTTCTAAGAAACAAAACAAATAAAATTGGAAGAAAGCGAAAACCTTAAATAGGTTCAGAGAACTCTGCGTTGCTTACCTCTATTTTACCAAGCTACTTGTCCCAGAATGATCAACGTCTTACGCAAGCTCATCGGACGTCCGAATCCCATGCTGGCTGATTTGAAAAAGACCGCCTCAGGTGTTGAGGCAAGACAGTTCCCCGTGCGCATGTCTTCCGGAAGAGGACGGTGCTGAAGACAAAATGTCCCCTTCCTGAATTTTGACCGGCTAACATAGAAAACGCTTGCATTCACAATATATAAAAATCTGAGTTAATCATCGTTTTTTTTCTATATATCTTAATCACACAAAATACATGTTAAAGTATTCCCCAATACTCAAAAACAAAAAAAAAACTTTGCATTTTAATTGTTCTAATTAGCGGTAATTTGCAATTAACTCACCAAATGACCCATCTCTTAGTAAGTTTCTATCATTCTCACTCACTGTATTATTTTATACACTGTCTATCGCTCTTGCTTCCGTCACTCAGCCTCTCTCTCTCCCTTAACAATTAAAGGTAATTACTTCCCCTCCGTCACCGCTTCTTTTAACCCTTGTACCCATCCTCTCTCTTTCGATATTGATGAAGAGAAACAGCAAGAAAAGTAGTAATATTATTTTACCCGTAGCTGGAGAGAGCGGAAGAGAGAGAGAGCAGAAAGAGACTAATTTAGGATTTTTTTTTTTTTTTTTGCAAACTAACTTTTTCCTTATGCAAACAATCTAACCTGAACACAATGTGTGCCCCAACGTGTCATAATTTTGTGTATATATATATATAGTCTCGGAAGTTTCTCAACCATTAAAACTATATTAAAAAAACAAAAAAACAAAAAACAAAAGAAACTTATAGTCCCAAGTCTTCCAGTGGAAAATCACTCATGTAAGTCAATTTATTTTTTACAGTTATTATATTAGTTTATTTCTAACACTATTTTAAGGGATCATCAGTTGTCTACCATGAAAAACTGTTTCGGGAATTTAAAAACAAGACAGTATTTAATTTCATGGCTTCCCAGCAGAGTTGATCAGACCCCACTTCCCTTAAAAGACAAAAACATAAACGTTCCTTATACTAAATCTACGTTTTGCTAACTTATATTAGTTATTTATATATATATATATTAAAATCTCTAAGTTAGCCATGCTGATGACGGCTGTGAGCCAGACACACGTGTCCATGGATTACTTTTATGTACGTATAAAATAAATAAAAATATAGATTAAAATTTATTTGTAACTTTTGCTTTTTTTTTTCTAGTCTCTTGATTGAATTCTGGGAGAGCAAATCATGAATTGTTAGTCATGAAGGTGTCATTTGGTTGTTTGTCCAATTCTTTATCTCCTGTCATCTCCCCGTGGGTAATGGACGGCCCCGTGCATGGGGGGGTTGGGGAAGATAGAGAGCTGAAGAAATGTTCTATTCTGTCATCTGTGCTCCGAACAAAAGGTTACGCTTCTCACCTGAGCCAACTGGGCTGGCAGAGCCGGGTCGGGCCGGGCAGATGGGGGGAGGGGGGAGGGGACAAGAAGAGTAGAGGGTGATGCACGACACGAGGGTCGGTCAGAGATTGGAAACAGTCAATCAGCAAGAGACAGTTCCGAGTATTAATAATGTGGAAGACACACACACACATGCACGTGGACAAAAGAACGGGAAGGGGTGGAATGAACATTTGCAGCAAAGAAGAGACGCGGTTGTCGTGAGGGTGTTGAGGTAGAGACCAAAAAAAAAAAAAAAATTAAAAAAAGCCGAAGCCAGATTTTTTATTGATTAAAGAGTTCTTTCTCATTTAAATGTTTCTTTGTCTGCAATCTGCAACGTTTTTTCCTTCTCTTCTGATGGTCAAGCTGTTAAAAAAACAAAACAATGTTTTCTCTTCAATGTAAACAAAAACATCGCAATAATTTTGTAATTTTTATATTTCGCATTAAAAAAAAAAAAAAAAAATTGAATAGGGTGCGTGAAAGGCCTGACTGATACCGCCGCGGATTATTAAATGTGCTATGCCGGGTTCAAATCTAATCCTTCACTCTATAATAAAGAGCAATGTGTATATATATATATATATATATATATATATATATATATATATATATGGTACGTCAATGAAAATTAGTAAGACCTGCAAATGGAAGCAAATCGGTATTTTCAGTTGTTCAAAAAAAAAAAAAAAAAAAATTTTCATTGACGTACCATATTTTTGCTCTATCCAGTATATTGAGCTTTCCTTATTTCACAATAGGTCCAACTCTCTAAAAGTTTACCTTTTAGTTATAATTTACATATATATATATATATATATATATATATATTTTTTTTTTTCTCCCTCTCTCCTTTCCTATTTTTACGTCTCTCCGCATAGGTTTTATTATTCTTTCTTTTTTTCAAATAGTTAATCACGTGCCAATAACATCTCGTTGTGCGTTCTTCTTTTTCCTATGTGTTTACCGTTACCGAATAAATCTATAATCTGCACTTTTTTCTGAAGACGTTCGTTGATCCGAACGAAACCTCTTAAATCTCTCGTTTCTTGATGATTTTTTTCCTATATTCCTGTTTCTGTTTGTCTTTTTCACACATCCGGTCTTTCACAGAATTTCATTTTATGATATATCGTGCATTTTATCCTCACACACACACACACACACACATATATATAATATACACACACACATATCCTTTCTGTCACACATAATTTAGCGAGTTGAAAACTGTTTAAATTATTGAGGGGAATTGATGAAGAAAATAGCAAATCAGACATCCCCCACTTTCAATCTATTTCCATGATAAGACGTTTTCTTTCTTTTTTCTTTCTGCTTTCAATACCGATTTATACGTTTTTTCTTTACTTTTTTCTTTATTAAACTTTCCAGTTTGACACTAAAAATAAATATATGTAAATATATACATATATATACATTTATATATATATATATAGTAAGCTATGAAAATATATTTATGGCAATTAAGCTACACAGGCTCCCGCGTTTCATCCTCGGGGGGAATCTTAAGGCTCTACTTACGTAGCAAGCACTGTTGAAGTAAATACTGAAAATTGATACATAAAAAATGATATCTCCTTATAAAATGTTATGTGGACACATGAAATAGTAATATACATATATATATATATATATATATATATAAGTTATGTATGCGTATATGTTTATGTATTTCGATGTACGAGATTCACTCCGAAACTAATTAACCGATCATTATGTATTTTGGATCACAAACGTAATGTGGTCTATATTTTGTTTAATTTAGTGTTATGAAGCTTTTTTGTGTGAAATTTTAACAATAAGTATTGAACTGCAATTAAGAAATATGAACTTTCAATTTCGTTGGAGTATTTGAAAGAGTTTTTAAGGGGCGTAATACGGGCAAAACCTCCGATTTGAAAATTCAAATATTTCAGGTTTACATTAAATTCGACCCATAGTAATTAGACACCAATTAATCTAAATTTCTTTGAATTTCAATTTCTTCTTAAGGCCCCTTAAGCTTAACTCTTAAATTTGAGAGATTTTGTACACAAAATTGGAATGAGGATTCTCAACTTTAGGTTTAGTATCATTATATGTTGATTTTAATCTTCGTAAGGAGATATAAACGTGGTGCAAAACTGTTCTGTTCGGGGAGGAGTTAATGTTACCCATCCTGGGACGGGTATTATTCTAGTATATATATATATGCATATATATATATATGCAAATGGTAATTTACTTGATATATGAAGTAAATGTAGTATTGCTACATGCTTCACTGAAAAATTGTCAGTTAATTTTGCACTAAATGCCCTGCTTATCGATTATTAAACTTCAACATTCAAATGTTGTCTACTTACATACATGTGTGTGTGAGTGTGTATGTATTTTCTACTAGGAGTTTTTTTTAATTCTGATCGGGGGGGGGGGGGCAGGAATGGTCGTTAGTTAAGTGTTGGGCTATGGCGCTAGTATTCAACAATATATATATATATATATATTATAGATATATAACACTCATAGACACACATATATATATATATATTATAGATATATAACACTCATAGATATATATATATATATTATAGATATATAACACTCATAGACACACACACATATATATATATATTATAGATATATAACACTCATAGACACACACACATATATATATATATATATATATATATATAACACTCAGACATACATATATATATATATATATAACACTAATAGACATATATATATATATATATATATATATAACACTCAGACATATATATATATATATAACACTCAGACATATATATATATATAACAATCATATATATATATATATATATATATATATATATATATATATATATATATATGTCTATGATTGTTATATATATATATATATGTCTGAGTGTTATATATATATATATATATATATATATATATATATATATATATAGCACTCATAGACACATATATATATATATAACACTCATAGACATATATATATAACACTCATAGACATATATATATATAACATTCATAGACATATATATATATATAACACTCATAGACACATATATATATATATAACACTCATAGACATATATATATATATAACACTCATAGACATATATATATATATAACACTCATAGACATATATATATATATAACACTCATAGACATATATATATATATATATATATATGAGAGAGATAATAGAGGCAAGCGAAATACTAGATCAAACTCTTCAGCTTAAAAGGTCAGTAAGTTTTCTGAATTGTATGTATTACTTAAAGCAGTGTTTCTCAACCAGCAGGGAACCGCTCTCTTTGGGGACGTTGAATTTTCGACTTTCTTGAAGGAATTGAAATGATCAAATGGAAATATCGATCTTTCTCTAAAAGTGTCGGTCTTTAATGGATCCGCTTTGTTTGGCGGCGACAGATCAGAATGACACGCTGAAGAAGAAAAACAGAATACATAAGCAATAAATGATACATACATATATACATATATATATACATATATATATATATATATATATAATAATAATTCAGGTAAAACATCCACAGGGTAGTAATCCAAAGAATTTCAACGGGGTTTATCAAAAGTGCTCAATATCAAATAGAGCTTTTATATATGATTATTTTTATTTACACAGACATGTACAAAATCTGCGACACTGGCATGTCGATGTTATCGATCAACAGTTATTATAAACTGAGATCTCATCAGGTAGAGTTAGAATCCGATCTTAACATTAGATCATATTTGGAAAGAACATGAATATGATCTAAGGTTAAGATCGGATTCTAACTCTGCCTGATGAGATCTCAGTTTATAATAACAGTTGATCGATAACATCGACATGCCAGTGTCGCAGATTTTGTACATGTCTGTGTAAATAGAAATAATCATATATATATATATATAAGTAAATTTACTCTGAGTTTTCTCTTTAAGCCATTTTATTATTAAAACGAAACAGCTGTTTCTCCCGGGTAAAATCATAATATCTCCTATAAATTGCATAAAAAAGGGATATACAGAACCGGTTCATCACTGGTTGTCATCTTATGAACCTGTTTCTGCATATATATTTGTTATGGAATTTACATGGAAAAAATATTATTTTACCCGGAAGAAACGACTGTATGGTTAATAAAAAAATGTTTTTAAAAAAAAACGATTAGATTTATTTATATTTAAGCTCTGGTATGTTTTGATTTGACTATTTTATTAATAGTCAAAATTACCATTGAGCTTTCTTAGCTATTTCTTGTGTAAATTAAATAATATATATATATATATATGATTATTTTTATTTACACAGACATGTACAAAATCTGTGACACTGGCATGTCGATGTTATCGATCAACAGTTATTATAAACTGAGATCTCATCAGGCAGAGTGAGAATCCGATCTTAACCTTAGATCATATTTGGAAAGAATGAAATGGAGAAAAAAAGAAAAGAAATTTAAACTTTAAAAAATTTGGGAAGTCACGTGGTTGGGACCGTTAAAAATCAAAATGTTACAATCAAGATTAAAATAAAAAAAACAATAAAAAAAATATTGATATAAAGATAATATATAAAATAAAATAAAATGAAAAGAGAGAGATATATAATAAAAAGGGTAGAATCGATAGATAGATAGAAATAAAATGAAATCGTCTGCGGTCCAGACAGAAATAGGGATGTACATGCAATAGAACGTGTCAAACAATGCTAGGTTAAATTCCAATGACCAAGTCTTTATTCATTTTTTTCTTGCTGAAATTCCAAATAATTCAATGTAATTTGACAATTCTTTTGCGTACAAACAAACAACTGTGAATAAACATGTAATTTTCTAGGATCTTACTATTTATGCAGCTCATCAGAAAACCAACAGGTCACTCCCAGAAGAAAATCCACAGGCAAAACAAAAACTTTTACATGAATTTCACATTGAACCCAGTTCTGTAAAGACACCAAGGATTTCTTCATAGTCAATCGGCCATTTTTTTTTTTTTTTTTAATATTTAAAGGAATATATATATATATGGGAAATGAAAAAGGAAAAACCAAAAGATGTTTTTTTTTTATGTATTCATCAACGTTTCGTCTTTATTTGTAAGACTTCCTCAGGATGATAATTTTAAGAAAAATGTCATACAAGTACATGAAAATATTGGGTTGACATGATGGGTTAATGCCACTGACTTCTCTCAGCCCGGACCTCGGTCCTGTGCTCCCAGTAGTGGCTACTACTTCTTCTCATTAACCCATCATGTCAACCCAATATTTTCATGTACTTGCATGACATTTTTCTTAAAATTATCATCCTGAGGAAGTCTTACAAATAAAGACGAAACGTTGATGAATACATTAAAGAAAACATCTTTTGGTTTTTCCTTTTTCATTTCCTATTATGTTGGATTACACTCATCCTTCCTTTCTCATTTTCATATATATATGTATATGGCGGGGGGGAGGGGGAAGGGGGGACATAAAAGTGGTGCAAAACTGTTCTGTTCGATGAATTTTACCGGTTCTGGGATGGATATTCTTCTAGTAGTTTTATGAATAGAGATTAATACTGAAAGAAAAGATTTCTTAGATCGGAGTCAGAGTCGGACCATGTACTTTCAGGAGTCGGAGTCGAGTGTTTGAGCTACCGACTCTACATCCTTCATTATCGCTTCTTTAATGCATTACTTCTTTTATATGGTGAGTCGGGAACAAGTAGGTGCCAATAAGGACCACTATTAATCTTTTGACTATATAAAAAACAAAAATTCAAAAAAAAAAACGGGGGGGGGGGTCTTTTAATGTTTCTTCTTTAATGAATATTCTGTGTGTATAGTTGCAGGTTGCCATTTTATTCATTCAGTTCACAGCTCCCAAGTAACAATTCGGAGATAAAAAATTTTTTCCCTCTCTTATTTGTCTCCCTCATTTGCTCTCATTACTATTCAGTGTATTATGCAAATACCTCGTTCTATGTTCATTAGTTTGATCCTCTCCCACTTCCATGTTGAACACATGGGGTCACCCCTTCCACCCGGTCCTTTCTAGGGATTTACAAAAGGATAAGCCTGTTTGATAAGTATCTTCGATGTCAGATGATGTAAAGTTGTCATAGGTAAAAAAAAAAAAAAATTCAATGGTTTTCTTTACCGACTCCACAACACTTGATTGACTCCTTTCTATGCACATAAGTTAGGATTAGTGATCGGACGATTCCAATATTTTCTTGATTCCGATACAATTACCGATTATGTTCTAAATTCCTGATTCCGATTCTAAAATCGCCTAAAATGGTAGCGGAGAGTTCTCATCTACTTTTAAATGTAGATATATATACATTTTTTTAAATGTAGATATATTTTTTTTTTATAAATGTAGATATAATTTTTTTTTTTTAAATGTAGATATAATTTTTTTATTTTTAAATGTAGATATAATTTTTTTTTTTTAAATGTAGATATAATTTTTTTTGTTTAAATGTAGATATAATTTTTTTTTTTTAAATGTAGATATAATTTTTTTTTTTTAAATGTAGATATAATTTTTTTTTTTTAAATGTAGATATAATTTTTTTTTTAAATGTATATATAATATTTTTTTAAATGTAGATATACATATATTTTTTTAAATGTAGATATAATTTTTTTTTTAAATGTAGATATAATTTTTTTTTTTTTTTAAATGTAGATATAATTTTATTTTTAAACGTAGATATAATTTTCTTTTTAATTTGACAAACTTCTTAATGGTTTCCCATTATGTTTTTTCGCCAAGAATTTGATAAACTCATTGTGAAATTTTCATCTAGATTTTTCACTTGTGCCATTTTTATTCCTATTTATCCATTCGTAGCATTTTTACCTGCGCTATTTTTACCGGGCCATTTTTTTTCTTTGCGCCATTTTTACCTAAATTCTTTCTTATGATCCATAAATTTTAGCTTTACTGGTAGATTTTAAATCTACCAATAAATATTTATCATTAGTATCAGCAATGGAAAATTAAGTTTTGAACAAAAAAAACAAATTCAAAGAATCGTTTTTGGAATCGCATATGAAGCTCAAATTTTTCCGATACCAATTCGATACCCCAAAAAGTTGCGATTTTTGCGATTCCTGATTCCGTTTCATCGTCCCAATACTAGTTAAGATAAATATCCATGCCGGCATTCAAGAGAAATGGCATTTTTTCTTGGAGCAGTAACCTCTCCAACAAGTTATTTCCGATACAACCCAATCTGCGAGAATGGAAACAGCTGTATAAAGTCACCAAGGAAAGAGGTCGTAATTTTCCGACTCCGTATTGGCAATACAAAAGTCATACATTTATTCCTGCTTGAACCAAAAATATGGAATACTCACGTTGACACCGGTTCTCGTTAGATCACCGAAGTGAGGCGATGTTAGTACCAGATATATGACCAGTTCGGAGTATCAGATACTGTATGTGGGAAAACGACGACACATTCCTGGAAAAAAAAAAAAAAAAAAAAAAAACGGCTCTTATATAGATCGGGTACACGGGCGAAATTTATTTTAGAAGAGTTCCAATGGTGTAAGGGGCAGATAACTCTCTTTTTTTAGTACGCAATTTCTCCGAAAATGGAAAATATCCATTTTTTTAAATAAGAAGTCATGCAAATTCAATTAATAGAACATTTTTTTGAAGAAATAACAATTTGAGAAAATCAACAGTATATTGATAGAACATTTATTGAAGAAAATAGAATTTGAGAAAATCAACAGTATATTGATAGAACATTTATTGAAGAAAATAGAATTTGAGAAAATCAACAGTATATTGATAGAACATTTATTGAAGAAAATAGAATTTGGGAAAATCAACAGTATATTGTTTCATTTCAAAACCAGCAAAACGAACAGTCCTATTGTTTGGATTAACAGATTTTTTATATTTTTTTTATAGTTTAAAATATTAAATTATCGCAGATATTTTTTTATTATTGGGATTAATGTGGCGGCATCTCTGGACGGGACCGTCACTAAAAAAACGATTTAGTGTCCTTTTCATAGTCACCCAAACCCCAAAGTTGTCGTGGAATACGGTCGGTATTATATTTACGGCGTGAAATTATGTACTTAAAAAAAAGAGAGTTGTCTGCCCCTTCTTACACCATTGGAACTCTTCTAAAATAAATTTCGCCCGTGTACCCGATCTATACAAGAGCCAAAAAAACTAAGGTCGTTACAATTATCTTGCCAAGATCATTAGTGAAATTGGCGCCGTGGATCCAGCATGATTCGTACACACCCATGCCGAGTCATCAGTCCGCATCAATATCCATTTCACCAACGCCACCTCTCTATACAGTATTATGTAACAGTCTCTAACTCTTTTAACACTTCACCTAAAGCTTGCGGTAAATTCATAGAAGTGCACCTTTCGTATTTCGACCCCTAAAAAAAAAAAGTATCTACTTTTTGGGGCAAATTACATGTAAACAGCCTCAACAAATATCCGCTATGAAAAAAAATTATGAAAATTTTTTTTATTTTCGATTTTAGGAGGGGGGGTCACTTTCCTATATAAGTTATACGTAAAGTGAGCACGCATTTCTTGGCCACCGAATCTCACCTCTCGTATTTCGACCCCTAAAAAAAAGTTTCTACTTTTTTTTGGCAAATTACATGTAAACAGCCATAACAAATATCCACGCGGATATTTGTTGAGGCTGTTTACATGTAATTTGCCAAAAAAAAGTAGATACTTTTTTTTTTAGGGGTCGAAATACGAAAGGTGCACTTCTATAAATTTACCGCAAGCTTTGAATATTTCAAATTAGTGTCAACTTAATATGAATCGTATTCATTTATTTCTTTAATAATCAAATGTGGTTTCGTTTTTTTGTTTGTTTTTTTTTACTTCTACGAAACACTAGCTTTTTTTATTTATTATCAGATACTCACACGAGGGACCACATGGACGTCGTCAACGTCCATAGTGAAAGTGGTTCCAAGGATCCGACAGGATTCGAACATGGCACGCGCCGGTATCCACTTTATCATTGCTACCTCCCTATACATTATTAAATAATACTCTCTAAAGTTGTATTGATTTACTCCTCTCCAGGAGTTAGTCACAAGGCCAGTTTTTATCTTACTCCCACAAGTAAGATGTGACCCAAGGTCGGGTCGGGAAAGTGGGGTTTAAAAATTGCCTGGGCAGCCCCGTCGGCATTCCCCGGTAGGGGCTCCTCAGGCAGTAAGCAATAAACTTACTCCTCCCCAAAGAGGGGAGGCGAAGCCTGGGGGGATGGACCTCCAAGAACTGCACAGAACAGACCCATACACCGACATAAATCAAGCCCCGAAGGCCAAGACAATACCAGTCTATGGGGTGCAGTATCCATCGGAACAGATACTACACTTTTATCTTAGCCAAAAGGCCAAGAACAAGTAAAGTTGTAGCACTTAACCTAAAGCGCTTGCTTTTTGAATATTTAAAATTTGTTTATTTTTTAAATAATCAAATATGGTTTCGTTTTTATCCTTCTACGAAATTAGCTTTGTTTTATTTTTAGAATATACTCACAGAAGGTACCACATGAAATTGCCAACATTCATATTGAAAGTGGTTCTATGGATCCGACAGGATTCAAACATGACATGTTGAGCCGTCAGACCACGTCCATTTTACCATCGCCACCTCCATATACATTTGTAGCGCTTCGTCTAAAGCTTACTTTGAATATTCAAAACTAGTGTCAACTTAAAGTGGGTCGTATTCGTTTGTTTATTAAATAATCAAATATGGTTTCGTTTTTATCCTTTTACAAAATTAGCTTTTTGGGGTACTGTTCCAGATGTTTCCGTGACTTCGCGTCGGCAACGATCGGGCAGGTCGCGGAAGTGCCCGAGAGTCGCCGAGACGAAAACGCCAAGCGTTAATGGAAGGCTTGCAGACGATAATATAAGACGAATAAATTCAAAGAAAAAATACATAGATAAAAAGATTAAAAAAACAGCGAACTGTAGGGTGTGTGGGGGGGGGGGTCAAATGAAACATTTTCAATCAAATGTGTAGAAATAATTTTTTTTTTGCGGGAGGGGGGGGATTTTGTCAATGTTTTCTTTTTCATTTGTTTCGCTGTTTTTTTTTTTTTCTTCTTGCTAACATAAAACAAACAAAGAAAGAAAATGGGTTAGGTTTAGGGGTTAGGGCTCTCGTTCTTAGCGATAGCCAAGCCCTGCATTCAAACTGCCAAGCTCTAACTGGAAGACTGGCAGACGCTAATATAAGACGAATAAATTCAAAGAAAAAATACATAGATTAAAATCATTTTTTTTTTTTATGAAAATAATGTTTTTTTGGGGGGGGGAGGGGGTAAAATTTTGTCAATGTCTTTATAAAATAAAAGAAAGAAAAAAAAAATGATATTATTCCGTCAGCGCTCGGGCGTTTCCGCGACATGTCGACGCGAAGTCACGGAAATTAGGCGCGTCATCTGGAACAGCACCCTTTTTAAAAAAAATCTTTTTAAATAAACTTACAGAAAAGAGCACATAGAATTGTTAACATCCATAACGAAAATGGTATTATGGATCCGGCACATCAGGCTGTCAGTCCATGCTGGTATCCACTTCATCACGACCACCTCCCAATACTTTATTATGTAACAGTCTCTAATTTTCTAGCACTTCACCTAAAGCTTACTTTGAATATTTAAAAATAGTGTCAATTTAAGAGTCGTATTCGTTTATTTCGTCAATAATCAAATAATCGTTTCGTTTCGTTTTTTCTCCTTTCTACAAAAATCTTTCTCATATCTTTATCGTAATTCTTTATTTAATGAAAACAAACAAAGAACGCAGCCAAACTTCTTCCAATTTCCAGATTTTATTTCCATATCATTAATCCTTATTTAATTTATTTTTTTATTTTTTAAAACAAATGTGCCCATCGCGCATGTAATCTGGCGAGGATTAGAACACATACTAAGCAAACCAGGTTGTCGGCGTCGGCGTCGTCGGCGTCGTCGGCGGCGAAACACGGAACGGGAACGATTTGCATAAAAATTGAAACACTCCTAAAAACAACAAAAGCCAGCCAAGTTCTAAATGCTAATAAAACCTCATCTTGTGAATACCAAATTGCGATTCCCACATTTAAATACGTATCTCCCGATCGCACGTTTTTTTGATAGTCGCTCAAGAACAAAGAGAGCTGTTCACTTGTTATGTGCCCGTTAATGCCAACTTGTCTCTATCACCTCTTTGTAATAAGGCATCGCAAAATTATTCAAGATCAAATAACGATAAAGAGGCTGGGCTTGGCGGAGAGCGGTTTACGTAGATACGAAGAGGTGAAAGAAAAGTAAAAAAAAAAAAAAAAAAAAAAATTGAAAATAACGGTTCCTATCTGCTTGTAATATTGGAAGCTTTTTAAATTTAAACCATTCCTTTTTGCTTTCGTTTTTTTTTTTCTTTTTTCCCTCTCATTGAAAGGCATTGAATCAATGTTTTTCTTGTTTATCTGAAGAAGTAAGTAATTAACCAGGATGCAATTGATACAGCTGGAACTTTCCTGCTGACGTTGCTTCCAATACTGCAAATACTTATCTAAAAAAACAAACAGATTCTCCAAGACAATCGGCAAGGTAATCGCATGTCATCCAAACTAACATGCCTCATATATTGGTCCCATGAATAAGTTGTTTTTATCAAGATCAAAAGCCATTGAGGATAAGGGTTAATGAAAGGGAATGATTGTCAGGCCCATGCATGGAGTATTGTTGTCACACCTGTGCTGGTGCATCAACCACTACTCTCTTCCTCTTAGACAGTGTCAAAAGAGTGTCTAATTTAATAGGTCCCTCACTGTCTACCAATCAGAGACTCTTGACCCTGTCGAAGAGGGAGAGACTAGTGGTTGGTGCACCAGCCCAGATGTGACAACAATACTTCATGCATGAGTAAATGGTGACTTTGTAGAGATATAGTATACTGGCAGGTGAGAGAAGTTTTCTAGCCGGGTAAAGGGAGCCCACTTTCTTTGCAGCCGACTTGGCAGTATCTTGCATGTATTTGTTCCAATTCATGTTACCTGTGAGTGTTCGGCCGAGGAGTTTAAATGTTGAACTCTCAGGTAGGGTGCTATTAGCCATAACCATAGCCATCTGTGGTTGGAAAGGTTTCTCATAATTGTTAAAGTAAAGAAGCTTTTTAATAATGGAAGCAATTTAAAAAAAGAACAGTAACTCCATTATTTGCTCTGAGCTGCATCTTATTTTCCATTTAATTTATTCGGTTTTCTTTTTACGGCAAATTCATCTAGATGATTGCTTCATCTTTCCGGCCATCCGTTGTAGGGGTGGTGGAAGAGCCTCGAAAAAAGACTTCTGTAGCTTTGACATTTAACAACCAAGAGACAGGATTTATCTGGCCTTTTAGCCACGTCACTTCCTGCTATTACGTAACTTCCTGCACACATCTAACTTAACCTCTAATGAGAATTTCTATTTTCTTACTCAATCCGCTTTATCCACTACTAAATATTGCTACAGGTGACTTGTATGTGTGGTTGCTGTCACTCTTCCGTCTCAAGCATAACAGAGGGGCGGACAGTATCCTATAGAGGTGCTTGGATGCATATAAAAAAAAATTTTTTTTTAAATTATCCCAGTTTATAATGAGATGCAAACGTATGACTAAAGCGATTGAAACTTGGCACTTGAATTGAGGGATTTAAATTTTTTTAGGAAAAATAAAAATTTATAAAAAAATTTTATTCATTTTTTTTTTTTTTTTTTTTTTTTCAGAAGTATACACTTTCGCACACACACACACAAACACATGGCATCAGCTGTTACCTGAATAGCGTCTACCGTTTTCCTTAATGAGAAAGATAGGTTAGAGGCTAGGACATTGTTTTATACAATGATGAGAATATAATGATAGGTGTGTAATTGAGTGTAAATTGGGCTAAACGTGTGTGTATGGGTTTTCTATTTCATCTCATCTTCCCCTATTCCATGTTTTTCCGTTCTATCTTCCTCCCCTCCGATCTATATTCTCCCACTCTATCCTGTTCTTTTTTATCCCCTTCTATCTTCTTCTATTTTATATTCTCCCCTTCTATCCTCTCCCCTTCTATCTTCTTCTGGCTCTATCTTCCCCACTTCTATCCCTCCCCATTCTATCCTCTCTCATTCTCTTCCCTTTCCTTCTCATCTCCCCGTTTATCTTCTTCACTTCTCTTTATCCTTTCCCTTTCTATCTCTCGCTGTATACTCTCCCATTCCTCCCCATTCTATAATCCCTTTTTCTCTCCAGTTTTATACTCTCCCCGTCCTACTTTCTTCCACTCTATCCTCTCCCATTCCTCCCCATTCTCCCATTCTATCCTCTCCTTTTCTCCCTTTCTATCCTATCCCATCTCTGAATAAGAATTCTGAATCAACTCTGTCCGAAGCGAAGAATTTCTGCAGAAGAATTTCTGTTTGGAACTCTGAAAGTCTTTGCATCTAAAGTGGTTACAGCTTGAATCCCGCAAGAAATTTGTTTCGGTTTAAAATTTGTTTCATGTTCAAGGGTATGCTTAATCTCTTTTAATTGCAAAGTTAATAATGAAACAAACGTGGGCTTCAAGGGTTTTACACATTTGGCGCGATCAATCGGTGGGTGCCGAATGGATTTGGATCCATGAACATTTCGCTGTATAACGCTCAGTTGATGGGATTAATAAATCTCCTGTTCTATTAAGTGCATTCACAAAGATGATGGGGTAAATTAGCGGTTGAAGGGGTGGCTGCGGCTGTTACCCGTCACTCCTCCAGTCTATTCATTTTAAAAATGTATTCTTTCATGTATGGAGTGTGTGTAATATATATATATATATATATATATATAAATATATATGTGGGTGTGTGTGTGTGTATGTATATATGTATGCATATTTATGTACGTATGTATATATGTATGCATATTTATGTACGTATGTATATATGTATGCATATATATGCGTGTGTGTGCATGTATATATGTATGCATATTTATGTACGTATGCATATATGTGTGTGTGCATGTATATATGTATGCATATTTATGTATATATGTATGCATATATATATGTGTGTATGGATGTATATATGTATGCATATATATGTGTATGGATGTATATATGTATGCATATATATGTGTATGGATGTATATATGTATGCATATATATGTGTATGGATGTATATATGTATGCATATATATGTGTATGGATGTATATATGTATGCATATATATGTGTGTGGATGTATATATGTATGCATATATATGTGTGTGGATGTATATATGTATGCATATTTATGTGTGTGGATGTATATATGTATGCATATTTATGTACCTATATGTGTGTGCGCATGTATATATCTGTATGCATATTTATGTATGTGTGTGTATATATACATACATACATACATACATACACAACTCTTCAGTGTGGCTAGACAAGCAAGCACTTCATGGTGAAATAGAAATGACTGTTTTTTCGACAGTCAGCGTTTCTAACCGTTAGGCTATCAGCAACAGGTCATAATACAATGTGGGTGTGTGGGTGGGTGTTAAGAAGGAGGTGCAGTTGGCATAGTTATCAATTACTCGACCAACGATTTGTTTTCTTCAAACTTGAGAAAAGGAAATAAAATGTCCATATGACAACTAAATTCTTTTGTGAGATTCATTTCAGGCTAAAATATTATGAAATGGCGTAAACAAACAAAAATCTGCGGCTTACTGTGAATAGCTTTAACCTAGTAGCCTACTGACACTTTCCAGTTTCTTCGCACACCACTCCCAACTACACCTTTCACCTCCTCCCCAGCTTCTCAATCATCTGTCTTTCTTTCCCCCCCTCTTTCTTCCCCCCTCTATCTCTCCCCCTCCCCCTCTCTCTCTCTCTCTCTCTTTCCATCTTGAGCTAATAATAGTCTTACTTCATTTTAAAAAAAAAAAAAAAACTTTTAAAAAAGCAATGCATATTTTGTATTGTAATAACTCCCCCACTCACTCACTTGGCCTTTTGGCTAAGATCAAAGTGTAGTATCTGTTCCGATGGATACTACACCCCATAAACTGGTATTGTCTTGGCCTTCGGGGCTTGATTTATGCCGGTCTATGGGTCTGTCCTGGGTCTGTCCTGTGCAGTTCTAGCCTGAGGCGCCCCTACCGGGGAATGCCGACGGGGATGCCCAGGCAATTTTTAATGGCCAGAGTGCTCACGTTCTCAGGTGCTGGCTTTTCAAACCCCACTTTCCCGACCTTGGGTCACATCTTACTTGTGGGAGTAAGATAAAACTGGCCTTGTGCCTAACCTCCTGGAGAGGAGGTAAATAAATACTCCTATTTCTATGGTTTGTATCTGCTATCACCCTGGTCGTGTTGAGTTAGCTCTCGCCTGACCATGTACACCATCCCTTGTGCCTGTTCTGAGCTAGGTCACAGAATATGGTTAGCCGACCCCAATTCCGAAGTCATAGATCAACTACTTGTGGGCCTGATAGTGCTGCCAGGTCCCCTTAAATGTCACTGTTCAATATGTGCCAACCAGGTAGAGAAGGGAGGGGGATGGGGAAGGAGATGATGGTAACAGTATAGTGTACAGGTTTTAGCCGTATACTTATCGAGCCCTTAAGGTGCCTTCAGCAAGTACTTCAATATGACCCGCTGAACCACACACACATGATGACACAAAAAGCAATTTGACCTCCGTGCAGAATTTTGTTTGCAAGCATGTGATGTAACTTACAAGAGTATGTACATGGATGGATTTATGGATCAAATATAGGTAAAAGTGTTGATTTACTTCATCGTGGATTCCCCTGTCTTTAATTCTAAGGTCTACTTAATACTAAGATTACGTCGGCAGCTCCTGTATTTTGCTTACCTCTAGATGGATGCTGATTGGCTAAATCAAATTTGTCTCAATTGAAATTTTGTTCACAATCTGCAAAAGAATCTCCAAAAGACGAGGCACTATCAGTTTAGACTAGAGGTGGGGGGTGGGGAATTATTAAAAAAAACAAAAACTATTCTAATTTCTGACTCTTCTAGAAATTGCTAATTTCCGACTCGCTACACCAGAAGTACGGATTTGACTGGAAGAAAATCTGATATAGAGTCGGTTTTAGAGAAAACAACTTTGACACTCTAAATTCTGACTCATGCAAAAATGGTCAACTTCCGACAGTCAACTGTTACTACTTACCCACACTGACTTCTACAAATCTGTCCCCGGCAGCGGAGAATTCATACCAGCCGAGGATTTGTTCTCGACAATCAATCCGATAAACCGGGGACTGACTTGACAGCACCAAACTCTCTTTCATTGCGATGAGGTATGGTCAAGCTCAATCCTCAGTCCCAGATATTACCTCCTCTTTTTTACGGAAGGGGGGGGGGTAGTGCTGGTTGCCTGAGACGCCGTTACCGTTGAATGCCGACGTATCCGTTCATGGCTACTTTTGTACCCAGCTAGAGAGAGCCCCCTCGGAGAAACTGTTTTTCTCGACATTCCTGCCTTGTGTCAACATATTTTCTTCATTTCTATTTCATCTAGACACTCTATCCTATCTAAATGCACTCCTCTACCTGTATTAGAGTCAGATTTGTCCCAAGATGGAGGCACTCCAGCTGGGGAGGTGCCGCTCAGAGCACTCTTTCTTGCCTTGTGAGAGTACGACGATCGACTTTACAATCAAGTGAGAGATGATCTCTTATCTCGCCTGCAGCCCCCACTTTCTCACAGAAGAGACGTTGCTAGTCTTTCTCTGCTCTATCGTTATTTCCATGGAAGGTGTTCGACTGAGCTCCAATCTCTTCGCTTCTCTGCAGCCCCTTTCTCACAGATAAGACGTTGCTAGTCTTTCTCTGCTCTATCGGTATTTTCATGGTAGGTGCTTTGCTGAGCTTCAAGCTCTGGTCTCCCCACCTCAAACATTCTCAGCAAGAACTCTCTTTCTACCAACACTGCAAAGAACTCTCCTTTCTTCCTCTGTGTACCTAAAATCAAACGGAACTTCCATGAACAGAGTTTCTTTCCAAGAACTTCCCACCTGTGGAACACGTTACTGCAGGAATGTTTCCCTACAGACTACATCATGGTCGCTTTCAGTGTCAACAAATATCCGCGTGAGTCGTCCTGTTAATTCATCATAGTTCTCAATCCTTTCATAGTATTGTTTCATCATCCAACCAAGAATCTCACTAAACCTTATCCTCAAGTTGCTTTGGCCTTGTTATGTTGTGATTCATTAGGATATATAAAAAAAAAAAATGACTTCTCGATAAGTATATAACGTTTCTTGGTACTTATGCAGATTAGGACCCAAGCTAAAATCGACTTGGTGTCGGTAGTTTCTGGATGTTTACGTAGTCGGCCGGAAAAAGCCGAAGGAAAAGTCAGTTGTCTGCGTCCTAAATATAAAAAATAAGGCTGGTTGTTATGTTTACAGGTTAAATTTTTTTTTTGAAGAAAAATATTACTGAACAAGTGTTAAAACTAAAAAAAAACAACAACAAAGAGAAAAATGAGATTCGAACCTGTGCCTGAGAAAGAGAGACCACATGACACTTAATGAATCTCATTTTTTACTTTGTGGTTTTCTTTGTTTATTTCCAGTCCCATGGACTAAACTAACCGTTTATTTAAGGGTATTACTCATGCAAACGGTGTAAAAAAAAAAAAAGAAGCGAGATAGATAATATATTATATGAAAAATTCCAATGTTTACTAGATAAGTAAAACTATGTATAGGTGTAAAAAAGAACAAGGGAAATAAGCAAATACGAACGACTAAGAATAAAAAGAATTAATACAGGTTCATACTGATTTCGATATTTCGTTTCATTTACGAAACTTTGTAAAGAAAGCATTTTATTGAACAGAATTAAGTTCATATACATAAGATTGGAGAAGTGGTGGGAAAAAGATAAACTATGCTAACTTCTTGTATCTTTGAGAGAGAGAGAGAGAGAGAGAGAGAGAGAGAAAAAGAGAGAGAATTGGCTACTCTGGTGCCCCCTCAACGTAAATTCACTAGACTAACTCGACAAAATCTCATTCATTCACTGTGGAGGTCCCCAGATGTCGGAGAGCCTTCTACTCAAATAGCTTCTTTCCTCGTGTTGCTGGCCAGGGGGCAGGGAGGGAGTTCCAACTCCCTCCCTGCCCCCTGTATCCTCGACAGTACAGACATAGAGAAGTTTAAAACTAATGTAAACAGACATCTCGCTGCACAGATCCCAATCTAGGTTGACTGCCCCCTACCTTCTCCCCTTTTCTTTTTTCTCAGTAGCCCCTTACGTCTACAGTGGCGTCCTGCCTTGTTTGGGGTGAACTATGTTAAAAAAAAAAAAAAATTTAAGAAAAAGAGAGAAAGAAAGAGAAAGAAATCCAAGAAGTCAGTGGCAGTTCATGATACCTGTGGCACCCCCACAAATGGTAGCCAGATGGTCTCAGGGAGCTGATGTAATTGTTTTTCCTTCTCTGCCCAAACCCCAAGGCAAGTCTGGGACAAAATTTGCCCTCTTTGAAGGGGAAGGGGTGAATATAAAAAAAAATCTCTTGAAGAGAAAAGTAACTGTCATTGTAGAGTAGTGGCCTTTTCCAACTAGTTCACTATCTCTGAGAGATTAGTCATAATAAACTAGTCGTCTGACAAGTGACCAACTAAGAGGCACAGAAGGGAGGACGTGCTGGGTATGGTCGGCAGAGGGGGGTGGGGGCTCTCAAAGGAGAGGAACTCTATCAGGCTGAAGTGGACCTACCTTTTGCAACCACAGAGAGGGTTGGAAGCGGAGGATGCTGGGAAACTTATCATGTGACACTGGCTGCCTAATTACTTAGATTAAGAGAGATTACTTTCAAGGAAACTGGAGTTACTCTTTCAAGTGTGTCTGCAGTGTGGGATGGGGTGGCTGGCTGACACAGTAATAGTGGGTGGGGAGTAAGGGTAGGGTCAAAGTCAGGATTCACCTCTTGTGAGAAAATCAGTAAAACATTCTTGACTATTGAAATAGGCCATTGCTTGCGGACCCCCCCCCCCCCTGCCATCTTCTAACTCTACTCCTGTTCTGGGAGAGATGAGGTATGGGAATGGGGGTTTATGGGTAGAACAAGATGGAGTCAAATTGGTCTTCTGTGGAAAGTATAGGTCAAGGTTCAACTTTACCTGCTCTCAATAGATATCAGATTAAGAAGCGGTTACTATTTGCAGGAATATTGGTAAACGTTACTATTGCGGCATAAATTATTTTAAAGGAACTACGGATCTTTTTAAGAAGATCCCCGCCACTAGTGCTGAAGTTAGTCGGCCTCTAAGAATAACCCCGCTGGCAAGGGAGACAACTTTTCGGCTTGCTAAATTCTTTACACGTTAACCCTTTTCACGCAGAATTTGCTCTCCGAAAGGGAACGTGGCTGGAGTGGTCAAAGGTGGAATTAAAAACAGTGGTTCCATTTATTTACTGCTTGACCAAAAACCTTACATCCATGAAATTCTGTTCCGAGGAGCTGTCCATGTCTGCCCCAACGACCCTAGATTGGCACCCATCGCACGCTTGTTGACAGCTACCTCTGCGAGTTCGTGTGGAGGCAACGATACCGGGGAACTGACCTATTCGCGCAAATCATAACTGATTTAACACAATTTTATCCCCCCTCAATAAAAAAAACAAAAAAACATGTCTTGTACATTCTTATTTTGTTAATTTTTTTTAAGCAAAAGTGGCTAAAAAGTTGTCTCCCTTGAATAGGGGGGCTATATTTAGTGGCGGGAATCATCTTAAAAAGATCCGGAACTACAGTTGGTAAATTAGAGTTAGGGTTAAATTAGTCAAAAATAATTTATTTTGGGCTTTACATTCTCTTTTGTGACATTTTTTGCATTAAAAAATTTAAAAAATAGAAGATGTAAGCACTTTAAGTTACCGTAATTATTTGTTATGAGTAAAGTAATAAAATCGTCAGGCATCTTATTTTTCAGGAAGTAAGGTACCGGACCTCTTATTACTTTACTCAAAACCAATATTTACAGCAACTTCAAATGCTTATATCTTTTATTAATCTATATATTAATACGAAAGCGTGTGTGTTCGTTTGTCACGCTTACATCAAAAGCTTTGCGCATGCGTGCTGCACCTAGATTTGGAAAAGCATTCAAGTCACCTAATTTTCGTAATATTTTCAAGTTTTTCCCTTTGGTGCAACGGTTAGCGACGTAGGTTTTTGACGTCTGTCCGACCGGTTTATAGTTCGATCCCAACCAACCTCTAAGATTTTTTTTCTACATCGAAAGGAGGGAAGGTAGGGAGGAGACGACCGGGAAGACACATATAAATACGATGTTCATTTTTAAAAATAAATATACAAGTCAAATCTTATCATATTTTATTCAAACATGTATAAGTTAGGAACAAGATAATTTAGTATTGAAAACATCATTTCGTGTAATTTACACGGGTACCGCTAGTTAAATATTAATTTTTTAACGGTAATATATCACAGATGTGTAGATGAACCAAAATAAAATGTTTTAGACTAATTTCCCAACTGTATTTAAAATAATTTATGCCAATAGTAACTTTTACCGAAATATTCTACCGGACATAATTTTCGTTCTGTTCTGGGATCTAAAAAGTTACAAAACTCTGCAGAAACGGTTCCTGGAATTTTCATGATTATTTTTGTTTTCTTTCTTTTCTTTTCTTATACAAAAAATTCTTTAAAAGAATTATGTTTTAAAAGTGTTGTCGGACATATGTCACCTCCCACCAAACCTAAAAGTTTTGTTGTTGAATTAAAAAAAAAAAAAAAAAATTTTTTTTGAGTCATTTAGCATTTTTGTGATTAAGTTTGTATAGAACGAAATGCGGCAAAATACCATTTTCTCTTTGATGCCTATTTCTGATATGTTTATACTATTATTTTTTTAATCATTTTAATTCAGTTTATCTAAAGAGATCAAGAGGCCCCCCCCCCCTCTTGAGGCTAACACTTGATTTCCCTATGCGTAAAATTTATATCCGAGGGCTCTCTTTAGGATAGTTGTTGTCCCTTTTAGGGCTGCTATCTGTACTTCCCTACAGTTTGGTTTTCCGGGGATTGTGTCTAAGTACTTTATTAGATTTCTTTTCACTAGACCAGTTGCCCCCACTACAACCGGTATGATGTTTATTTTGTTGAGGGATCATGTTATTTTAAAATCATTTTTGAGGTCTTAGTGTTTTTTTGTTTTTTTTCCCCCGTTCGGCTCTATTGAGGCCTTTATTTTCTCTGTGTGTTTATATACATATGTAAAAGACAAGCACACACGATGATATCCGCTTAAAATACCTTTCAATCTTCTGTGTTATAATATATCCTTTGTTCTTATCTATTATGTAGGAATTCGCTCATCTCGATGGCAGGCCTTCACCACTGCTTGCCATCCGCCGCGGTAGCCAGACACAAGTTGTTTTTTGTTAAACTAAGATTAAAATGATTTGGGGGGTTTTTTTCCATCATAAAAACTCTACCAATTCACCTATATTTGACAATGATCTTTGAGCGCTTATAAATGTAAAGTTCTTGCCAAAGAATTTTGATTTATTCAAGATCAGTATTTTTTTTTTTTTTTTTTTTTTTTTTGACTTGATTAATCTGGTAATTTGATTTTCAATAATAGCAATCCTGATCTATGATCTTGTCGGAAAATGATATTTATGGTTTCCCTACGAGTACAAAATGTGACGTACGGTTGGTTTCATTGTTGGCAGGGCTGCAGGAGTCGAAACAAAACCTTTCCTTCTGACTTAGATTCCTCTGTCTTTTACACCCGCGACTCTGACTCCTCTTTATGTAATTTATCAAGGCCAAAAGCCACTTGAGGATAAGGGTTAACGAGATAGATGGGTTATCAGTTAAATGATGAAGAATATTATGAGAGGATTGAAAATGATGAAGGGAATGGAAAAAATTGAATTATTTATGAGGACGGTTTATGACAAGTATTTGCTGACATTGGATTTGAAGATGACCATATTGCAGTCTGCAGGGAAGCCATCACGTGGTGCGTGTTTTACAGATGGCAAGTTCTTGGAAAGAAACTTTGTTCATGGAAATTCCGTTTGATGTTAGGCGCACAGAGGAAGAAAGGGAAGTTCTTTGCAGTTGTGGTAGGAAGACGAGTTCTTGTTGTGAATGTCTGATAAGGATCAACTAGAGATTGGAGCTCAGTCGAGCAGCTTTCATGGTCTAGAATGTCATAGTATGACTTTGGTGTACTTTTCTTCCTAGTCTATTCCAGAATCTTCTACGAAACAATTTATGGTGCCGTCCATTGTTCGTTTCCCAGTGACACACTCTCCTGTCACACAGATAAACACTGGCCAAGCATCACAGGTTAACCTTCCTCTTCTCCGATATTTACCCTGGTGCCCGGAGGAGTAGGCGGCGGCGGCGGAGAGATGCTGTTTATTGTGGCAATTTTCCCACCAGAGACAATATTTTGAATTTCGGCCAAATAATTCTCTTTTGCTTATATCTGACCTCAATTCCTTCTGTCACCTGACCTCTAGGTCATTGGTATGTGTTTTTTTTGCTGTTGAAGCCAAATTCCATCGATATGTCTTTTATTTATATATTTTTTTTTATAAGGTTTTTTTTTTCTACGTTTACCTTTTTTTTCTTTTTTTTTTGAATCGGTATTGTGCACCCATCTGTAAATTGTATCCGTGTTTACTTTTAATTCCGACCTCGGTTGCTCGGCTTGGCTGGGCTTTTCCGAGTTACACATGGCTAAGTAACGCCGTCAGATTTTGTTCGTTTTGTTTGTTCTGCCAATAATTCTGCGGAGCTGTGGACATTTTGCAGACGCGCATATTGAACTCTTTAAGTGTCAAACTGCATTACTTTATTGTTTTATTTTTATTTTTTTTTCATATTCCGTTCGAAGGTAAATCCGAGAATTCTCTGCGATTCTTAATAATGCATATTTCCACTTTTTTAATTTTTCAAATGCGTCTATGTATCTCAATAAAAAGCTGCGTGTTTGTTTGTTCATCAGTCGCGAGTAAGTCTAAAATTGTTAAATGCATAGATGGGACGAAATCAGTGAGGATGGGGGATGGAGGGAGGAGGAAGAAGTACTTATCGCTGCACAGCTCCCAATTTAGGTTTGCCCCCCCCCCCCCCAAAAAAAAAAAAAAACTCTCACCCTTTTTCTCAGTAGCCCCTTACGTATACAGTGGCGGTCTGCCTTGTTTGGGGTGAACTTTGTTGAAAAAAAAAAAAAAAAAAAATCACTTTGACGCACTAGTTTTCTTGAGACCACCGAAGTTAAGCAACTTTGAGCCTGGCCAGTACTAAATGGGTGACCATTTGGGAAGACCAAGTGATGTATGTAATCGACATTAAATGACCGTCCATCCATCTGTTACTGTTAATTTCGAAATGCCCCCTCATCTTTATTAGAGGCTCTGTCTGTCCGGCACGCTTTACATTCAAAATAGTATTTTTTCATCATGAAAGATGCATATCGGATGTAATCAATCAAGAAGGGGAGGAGGGCGGTTTAAGTAATTAAGTAGTTTATGATATGCGTCCATAGATAATCTTTCAGTCTGTCACACTTAAGCTTGAAATCGCATTTTGTAGGTCCGTCATTTGGTCTGTCATATTCAAGCTTGAAATAGCATTTTGTAGGTCCGTCATTTGGTCTGTCATATTCAAGCTTGAAATAGCATTTTGTAGGTCCGTCATTTGGTCTGTCATATTCAAGCTTGAAATAGCATTTTGTAGGTCCGTCATTTGGTCTGTCATATTCAAGCTTGAAATAGCATTTTGTAGGTCCGTCATTTGGTCTGTCATATTCAAGCTTGAAATAGCATTTTGTAGGTCCGTCATTTGGTCTGTCATATTCAAGCTTGAAATAGCATTTTGTAGGTCCGTCATTTGGTCTGTCATATTCAAGCTTGAAATAGCATTTTGTAGGTCCGTCATTTGGTCTGTCATATTCAAGCTTGAAATAGCATTTTGTTGGTCCGTCATTTGGTCTGTCATATTCAAGCTTGAAATAGCATTTTGTAGGTCCGTCATTTGGTCTGTCATATTCAAGCTTGAAATAGCATTTTGTAGGTCCGTCATTTGGTCTGTCATATTCAAGCTTGAAATAGCATTTTGTAGGTCCGTCATTTGGTCTGTCATATTCAAGCTTGAAATAGCATTTTGTAGGTCCGTCATTTGGTCTGTCATATTCAAGCTTGAAATAGCATTTTGTAGGTCCGTCATTTGGTCTGTCATATTCAAGCTTGAAATAGCATTTTGTTGGTCCGTCATTTGGTCTGTCATATTCAAGCTTGAAATAGCATTTTGTAGGTCTGTCATATTCAAGCTTGAAATAGCATTTTGTAGGTCCGTCATTTGGTATGTCATATTCAAGCTTGAAATCGCATTTTGTAGGTCCGTCATTTGGTCTGTCATATTCAAGCTTGAAATAGCATTTTGTTGGTCCGTCATTTGGTCTGTCATATTCAAGCTTGAAATAGCATTTTGTAGGTCTGTCATATTTAAGCTTTAAATAGCATTTTGTAGGTCCGTCATTTGGTATGTCATATTCAAGCTTGAAATCGCATTTTGTTGGTCCGTCATTTGGTCTGTCATATTCAAGCTTGAAATCGCATTTTGTTGGTCCGTCATTTGGTCTGTCATATTCAAGCTTGAAATCGCATTTTGTAGGTCCGTCATTTGGTCTGTCATATTCAAGCTTGAAATAGCATTTTGTAGGTCTGTCATATTCAAGCTTGAAATAGCATTTTGTTGGTCCGTCATTTGGTCTGTCATATTCAAGCTTGAAATAGCATTTTGTAGGTCCGTCATTTGGTCTGTCATATTCAAGCTTGAAATAGCATTTTGTAGGTCCGTCATTTGGTCTGTCATATTCTAGCTTGAAATAGCATTTTGTTGGTCCGTCATTTGGTCTGTCATATTCAAGCTTGAAATAGCATTTTGTAGGTCCGTCATTTGGTCTGTCATATTCAAGCTTGAAATAGCATTTTGTAGGTCCGTCATTTGGTCTGTCATATTCAAGCTTGAAATAGCATTTTGTTGGTCCGTCATTTAGTCTGTCATATTCAAGCTTGAAATCGCATTTTGTTGGTCCGTCATTTGGTCTGTCATATTCAAGCTTGAAATAGCATTTTGTAGGTCCGTCATTTAGTCTGTCATATTCAAGCTTGAAATCGCATTTTGTTGGTCCGTCATTTGGTCTGTCATATTCAAGCTTGAAATAGCATTTTGTAGGTCCGTCATTTAGTCTGTCATATTCAAGCTTGAAATAGCATTTTGTTGGTCCGTAATTTGGTCTGTCATATTCAAGCTTGAAATAGCATTTTATAGGTCCGTCATTTGGTCTGTCATATTCAAGCTTGAAATAGCATTTTGTAGGTCCGTCATTTGGTCTGTCATATTCAAGCTTGAAATAGCATTTTGTAGGTCCGTCATTTGGTCTGTCATATTCAAGCTTGAAATCGCATTTTGTTGGTCCGTCATTTGGTCTGTCATATTCAAGCTTGAAATAGCATTTTGTAGGTCCGTCATTTGGTCTGTCATATTCAAGCTTGAAATAGCATTTTGTAGGTCCGTCATTTGGTCTGTCATATTCAAGCTTGAAATAGCATTTTGTAGGTCCGTCATTTGGTCTGTCATATTCAAGCTTGAAATCGCATTTTGTAGGTCCGTCATTTGGTCTGTCATATTCAAGCTTGAAATAGCATTTTGTAGGTCCGTCATTTGGTCTGTCATATTCAAGCTTGAAATAGCATTTTGTAGGTCCGTCATTTGGTCTGTCATATTCAAGCTTGAAATAGCATTTTGTAGGTCCGTCATTTGGTCTGTCATATTCAAGCTTGAAATAGCATTTTGTAGGTCCGTCATTTGGTCTGTCATATTCAAGCTTGAAATAGCATTTTGTAGGTCCGTCATTTGGTCTGTAATATTCAAGCTTGAAATAGCATTTTGTTGGTCCGTCATTTGGTCTGTCATATTCAAGCTTGAAATCGCATTTTGTTGGTCCGTCATTTGGTCTGTCATATTCAAGCTTGAAATCGCATTTTGTTGGTCCGTCATTTAGTCTGTCATATTCAAGCTTGAAATCGCATTTTGTTGGTCTGTCATTTGGTCTGTCATATTCAAGCTTGAAATAGCATTTTGTTGGTCCGTCATTTGGTCTGTCATATTCAAGCTTGAAATAGCATTTTGTAGGTCCGTCATTTGGTCTGTCATATTCAAGCTTGAAATAGCATTTTGTAGGTTCGTCATTTGGTCTGTCATATTCAAGCTTGAAATAGCATTTTGTTGGTCCGTCATTTGGTCTGTCATATTCAAGCTTGAAATAGCATTTTGTAGGTCCGTCATTTGGTCTGTCATATTCAAGCTTGAAATAGCATTTTGTAGGTCCGTCATTTGGTCTGTCATATTCAAGCTTGAAATAGCATTTTGTAGGTCCGTCATTTGGTCTGTCATATTCAAGCTTGAAATAGCATTTTGTAGGTCCGTCATTTGGTCTGTCATATTCAAGCTTGAAATAGCATTTTGTAGGTCCGTCATTTGGTCTGTCATATTCAAGCTTGAAATAGCATTTTGTTGGTCCGTCATTTGGTCTGTCATATTCAAGCTTGAAATAGCATTTTGTAGGTCTGTCATATTCAAGCTTGAAATAGCATTTTGTAGGTCCGTCATTTGGTATGTCATATTCAAGCTTGAAATCGCATTTTGTAGGTCCGTCATTTGGTCTGTCATATTCAAGCTTGAAATAGCATTTTGTTGGTCCGTCATTTGGTCTGTCATATTCAAGCTTGAAATAGCATTTTGTAGGTCTGTCATATTCAAGCTTTAAATAGCATTTTGTAGGTCCGTCATTTGGTATGTCATATTCAAGCTTGAAATCGCATTTTGTTGGTCCGTAATTTGGTCTGTCATATTCAAGCTTGAAATCGCATTTTGTTGGTCCGTCATTTGGTCTGTCATATTCAAGCTTGAAATCGCATTTTGTAGGTCCGTCATTTGGTCTGTCATATTCAAGCTTGAAATAGCATTTTGTAGGTCTGTCATATTCAAGCTTGAAATAGCATTTTGTTGGTCCGTCATTTGGTCTGTCATATTCAAGCTTGAAATAGCATTTTGTAGGTCCGTCATTTGGTCTGTCATATTCAAGCTTGAAATAGCATTTTGTAGGTCCGTCATTTGGTCTGTCATATTCAAGCTTGAAATAGCATTTTGTAGGTCCGTCATTTGGTCTGTCATATTCAAGCTTGAAATAGCATTTTGTAGGTCCGTCATTTGGTCTGTCATATTCAAGCTTGAAATAGCATTTTGTTGGTCCGTCATTTAGTCTGTCATATTCAAGCTTGAAATCGCATTTTGTTGGTCCGTCATTTGGTCTGTCATATTCAAGCTTGAAATAGCATTTTGTAGGTCCGTCATTTAGTCTGTCATATTCAAGCTTGAAATCGCATTTTGTTGGTCCGTCATTTAGTCTGTCATATTCAAGCTTGAAATAGCATTTTGTAGGTCCGTCATTTAGTCTGTCATATTCAAGCTTGAAATAGCATTTTGTAGGTCCGTAATTTGGTCTGTCATATTCAAGCTTGAAATAGCATTTTATAGGTCCGTCATTTGGTCTGTCATATTCAAGCTTGAAATAGCATTTTGTAGGTCCGTCATTTGGTCTGTCATATTCAAGCTTGAAATAGCATTTTGTAGGTCCGTCATTTGGTCTGTCATATTCAAGCTTGAAATCGCATTTTGTTGGTCCGTCATTTGGTCTGTCATATTCAAGCTTGAAATAGCATTTTGTAGGTCCGTCATTTGGTCTGTCATATTCAAGCTTGAAATAGCATTTTGTAGGTCCGTCATTTGGTCTGTCATATTCAAGCTTGAAATAGCATTTTGTAGGTCCGTCATTTGGTCTGTCATATTCAAGCTTGAAATAGCATTTTGTAGGTCCGTCATTTGGTCTGTCATATTCAAGCTTGAAATAGCATTTTGTAGGTCCGTCATTTGGTCTGTCATATTCAAGCTTGAAATAGCATTTTTTAGGTCCGTCATTTGGTCTGTCATATTCAAGCTTGAAATAGCATTTTGTACGTCTGTCATTTGGTCTGTCATATTCAAGCTTGAAATAGCATTTTGTAGGTCTGTCATTTGGTCTGTCATATTCAAGCTTGAAATAGCATTTTGTTGGTCCGTCTGTCATATTTAAGTTTGAAAATAGCATATTGTTGGTCTGTCATTTGGTCTGTCATATTTAAGTTTGAAAATAGCATTTTGTTGGTCTGTCACACTTAAGTTTTAAAACCCAACTTTCATCACTAAACTCCTTTTATTTTTATATGCCTTCAAGCATCTCTGTCAGAAACTTTCTACATTCGTTAGTTTGTGACATTTGAGTTTACAGTGACACTTTTTAGATTCATCGACATACTTCTATAATAGGCTCTGTCTGTCCGTCCGTCCGTCCGTCACGTTCAAGCCCACAGATTGAATGGACGCATCTTAAGAACATCTGTTCTTGTTAAAATTTGTGCCGGCAGTTATTTTCCCACTGTCCAAATTGTAGGAGCAGTTCAAATGTCCCATTTTGTTATAAGCAGTGTTTGCAGACTTTGCAAAGCATACACAAGGGACCCAACTAATATTCAGATTTAAAATGATCGGATTTTTTTTTGGGGTGGGTGGGGGGGGGTATTTAAGCATAAAAGATGAATTTCT
>OY744547.1:19283430-19300930 GCA_963556195.1 Sepiola atlantica | reverse complement strand
TGTATTAGTTTCTGTAGATGTAAATCCGTTGAAACTCAAGTGTTTATAAAAAGAGCTCAATAACAAGTAGAGCTGTTCTTAAGTATAAATTTTTATTTATACAAACATTATTGGTTACATATGTGCATACATGTTTCGGTTGTACTCTTCACAGAGAGTCAACTTCCTCAGATCAAAAGAAGACATATATATTATATATATTATATATATATATAATATGCACATGTGTGGATATGTATTTGCGAACTTTGTATGTTTTCAGATCTATAGGTAAGTATAAAGTCATTTACTACCAGCCGGGATAAACTTTAGCAACATTCTAGCAACCTAGGCCAGGACCTTCTTTGTCGGAATTAGGTAGGGTTTGATTCGGTCCTAGCAGGCTATCCTCCCAAGCATTGCCACCTCGTTCTGGGGTGGGGGTATTTTATTGCCGACTGCCTGGGGCTTCCTGACCGGAGAATACCAACAACTCTGTTCGTGGCTATTTTTGTACCTTCCAGAATACCCCTTGGGGGAGCTAGTTTCGCATACATTTAAAGACCTTACGTCACATCTTGGTACCGTGGGAAGCTCGTAAACCCTCCGCCCATATTTCCTGTTCTCTATTTTGCTCAATGTTTGTTTGTATCAACAAAAGTCAACTCGATTGTCAAAGAAGAAGAAGAAGAAGAAGAAGAACAAATTAATAGTTACGTTTCTTAATCTGCTTGTGAATTCATCCCTTCAAAATTGGGCGCTGACCTAACAAATGATTCCATATTTCTCACACTCCACCCTGCGCATAAAATCCTCTGATGGAAGAAACAGTCTCTACTTACATTCCATATTTCTAATCCAGTTTTCTGCGTAATGCTAACCTCGTTTCGTTTTTCTTGTTCAAACATTGTTTGGATTGTTTATTTAAAAATACTTTTTTAAATACCCGTCCCAAAACGGGTAAAATTAATTCCCCCCCCCCCCCCAAACAATAGTTTTGCACGACTTTTATGGAAGCTTACGAAGATTGAAATCAATACATGATGATATTAAACCTTATGTCTAGAATCCTTGTTCCAATTTTGATCAAAATCTATTACATGATTTTGATCTTAGAAACTGTCTAAACTTTAAGACTTAAGCTTAACAGATCTTACGAAGAAACGAAATAGTCAGAGAATCTTGCTTAATTGGTGACGAATGACTATGGATCAAATTTAATGCAAATCTGAAATATTTGAATTTCAAAGTTGGATGTTGTGTCCATATTATGCCCCCTAAAAACCCTTTAAAATATTCCAAAGAAATTAAAATTTGGAATATTTATTAATTGATGCCTAATACCTATTGTTATAATTTCATAAAAAGTTCTGTGGTATCTATCTAAATTTCCACAAAGAACTTCCACCCCCTTTGTAGCCTCGTTGCATAAAACTAAATAAAATATATAAAATATATATAGGACACATTGCGACTTCTTACACCTAGTAGCTGCATTCCAAAATTCATAATGATCGGTTAATTAGTTTAGGAGTGAATCCTGTACATACAAATATATACACATAGAGATGTAGACGTATATTCTACTTTCTTAAAATGAGGTAAGAAAAAACAATTAGTCTTTCTAAAATATGAAACAATGATGTTGAATGAAACTCAGCCGAAGAGTAGGTGCTTAGAAAAGAAGTATCCGTCCGCACTTGCAGGAAGATTGGACATCGGTACACACGTGGGGTATCTGGAGTCAACAGTCAGCAATTCTTTCTGCAGGAGTCGATTGGATTATTTAAAAATCGATTATGGTGTCAGGAGTCATTTTTTTTTTCTTTTTTTTTTTAAGTTGACCCCCTACTTCTGGAGTTAAAAATTTATCTTCTAAATAATAATTGTGTTCTAAAGATTACTAGCTGACCAGGATGCAGTGAAATTATTTTAGTTGCTTAGTTTTATTTGTTTGCAAATGTTTAAACGTAAAATTAACAACTCCTATCTAAAAATCTAAAATGATTTATTTTTAGGTGATTATTTTAAAATGTCTCATATTAGCAGTCATCTGAGCCGGACTAAGTCATTTTAAAAATAAATTGTTGCTAAGTACGTTACTATATTGTCAATAACATGGGTAAACAATAATGAATGAAAATTGGTCAAGTAATTTTTAAAAATAAATCGTAGCAAACTACGTTATTATATTGCCAATAACACCGTACAACACTAATCAATGAAAATTGACCTGTTAGAAGGCAAAGTTTTGTTCATCAGCTAAAATGCTATTTGGGTCTGACTTTGAAAATCCAACAAGATAACTTTGTGTTAGATAAATATTTTTATATTTTTTCTTATAGAAAGTTTTGAAATTTTCTTGGAGCATTGTATGTAGGATAGAAATTATTACATGTTATTGCAAGATTTTATTTTTTAAAAGTTGCATTGTCAAGGCTTTTTATAATATACACTCGCAGTCAAAAATAATGTTTCCTTGATCCTGAAAGTGTTATTTTAATGAAATAATTGAGGAACTACACAGGTGTTATTCATTAGACCAAGTGCAGGTTATCCTGAGTCGCGTTGAAAAATACAAAATAAAACAAAACAATAAACTTGAACTTTTGGTCGTTATTACTTTTTCTGCACGGATACGCAGCATAATCCGGTTGACACACCGGTTCTCATTAGATCAATGAAGTTAAGCAATGTTGAGCCGCGTCGATACCAGATGGGTGGCCATTTTGAAATACCAGAGTCTGTATGTGGGAGGACGGTGATACCTTTATGCAAAAGAAATTTGCAAAACTAACATCGTCATCTCCCCTGATTGGGAATATACATGCGCCTGAGGACCGTTTGTCAATTTAATATTCCCTAGACACTCACTCCTATGGAGAAAGCTGGCTAGACCCATTCGGGTTGAATACCGCACCAGGTACTAGGTACAGCACAGATTCTCGACATTCCTTTTTACTAGAAGATAGTTCTGTCCAGCTTTCCTTCTACAGGGTGGGCCAAAATAAGGGTCCTATCTTTAAATTTGAATAACTTGAATTTGAATAACTTCCACAAAATAAAAGTTAAACTCACCAAACTTTATGTGTGTGTAGACTGACCCTTCCGAGATTTTTTGAAATAAACAAAACAAATTTTAGCCGAAAAACACTTCTTAAAACTTACAAAAACTAAAGTATTGTTTTTTACACTGTTTTGAGTTTTTTAAGCAAAAATAATGTTTTCTAAATGAGGGTACGTTCCTTAGGGCTAATACGGCTCATGCTTGCTTCGGAAGGGGTCCTTTACTTATTCTAAAAAAAAAAAATTAAAAAAATCAATAAATAAAAAAGTTATGAATTTTTAAAAATAGGACCCTTATTTTTGCCCACCCTGTAGAATGGCCAGAGCTGAGACACACTTGTGGTTTGTTTAGCTCTGCTGACTCTCTGGTCAAATTCATCCGACACTGAAGGGGAGATTTTTGCCAGTGGTTTTACCCACCCTCAGACACCGACCTAAGTATTTTTATGTCCCCCACACACACGCACATATAACCCCTATTTATCTACTTCCCACGGAGCAGAATGTGTCACAGGGTCGGAAAGTGGGAGTTGAGAAGTCAGCACTCAAGGGGACCTTAAAAAATTGCCTGGGTAGCCCCGTCGGCATTCCCTGGTAGGGGCGCCCCAGGCGATTAGCAATAAGCTAAGCCCTTCTCAAAGGGCGAGAAGGCAAAGCCTGGGAGGGTGGACCTCCTAGAACTGTACAGGACAACCCCATAGACCGGCGTTAATCAAACCCCCGAAGGTCAAGACAATATCAGTCTATAACCCTAACCCTAACCCTAACCAGTCACTAACACAGTATCTCTATTTATAGTAAATGGCGATCGTTCATTTAATTATGTAAAGATTCAGGTTCGAACCCCAGTGTCTGCACTGACATTTTTTATTTATAGATAACAATCTCACAAAAAAGGCCTGCGTGATTAACTTAGTAGAGCTCAAATCTTGATGAGATACAAAGTCAGACTTATTGTGGGGAATACCATTGGAGCACAGGATGGAGCAGGTGCTAGCGTGATTGCAAGAATTAGGAGTGGATGGAGTAAGTTCAGGGAACTTCTGCCATTACTAACCAGCAGGGCATTGCCACTGTCGACCAAAGGGAGAGTCTATCAGGCAGCTGTATGCAGTATGATGATGTATTGAAGTGAAACCTAGCCAGTGTGGGTTGAGGACATGCGTTGCATGGAGAAAAATGATTTGAGAATGATACAATTGATGTGTAATGTGAGTCTTAAAGACAGGCTTAGATCTGATGACCTCAGAAGAAGATTAAATCTGAACAGTATAGGGATATGTGTGCAGAACAGGAGACTTTGATGGTTTGGCCACATTGAAAGAATCGATGAAAGTTCTTGGGTTAGTAAATGTAGAACAGTTGAGGCTGCAGGTCCAGTTGACAGGGGAAGACCAAGGAAAACATGGGAGGAAGTAATAAAAATGGATCTGAGTAAGGGATGAATAAAGACCTGGCCAGAGATAGATTAGTTTGGAAATCAATTTTTTATAGACAGTAAACCGAATATGAAGGTGATGATAAGCCAATTTGATGTTCGTGGTTGGTAATAATACCTATAAAAATTGACACAGATTTGGAAGATGGCTTCCTATGACTGAGAACATAAGTATTACCTCGCTAACAATTTCAATTATGCCCGTAATCATAGCAGGCCACGCTCTAGGATTGAGGCAATTTTTATTGCATCGGACGTCAACACCCAATTGTCGTTTGGTAACGGAGTTTCCTCGCAATAAGCCTGACCTTTTGTTAGATCCGGGTCCTGATCCTTATGGGGCGACAGGTAAATAAATTATGCACCACTACTGCTGGGAAAGGTATGAACCTGCAATTTCACTCCAGCTAAAAATAAAATAGTCTTCAACTAATTTTATACAATTAATAATAGATATTGTATTTTTTTTTTTTTTTTTTTTTTAGTAAGAGGAGCAAAATGTAGTATCTGTTCTGATGCTACACTTCGTCTCTTCTGTCATCGGTCAGTGGAGGAGAAATCCTTCTAGACTGAGGCAGTTTTTATTTTTGTCCCCAATCCTGAGTGCCCCTTTTTGGGCAGCTAGAATTTTACCCCACATTAAAAAACCGACCTTGTGTCTAACTCCGTGGGGAGGCAAGTAAGTAGGGACCCAACACGGGTTTGATACTAAACCAAACCAATCAAAAAGGGAAAGAAACACATACACACACACATACACACACACACATACACACACACATACACACACACACACACACACACATACATACACATACAAACTCCAGGTATGAATTATCGTTATGGATTGAATGGAATTATTCAGATTCTGTAGTTATTTCATTATCTTTTTCTCTTTTATTAATAACAGTCATCTCATATTTCCATACATAGACCGGAGGCTGAATTTAATTAAAATCAATTGCAGCATTTCTAAAAAAGCAGTGAACACATAAACTGTCATCTCGTCGTCGTCAGCAGCATCATCATCATTATCATCATCATTATCATCATTATTATTATTATTAAAAAAAAAATATTCCAAATCCAATAAATTTCCAAGAACAGATACCATTTAATCGTATCTACTCGATACTTCTCAACATTTTACCAATTCCGATTCTTTTAATCATTCCTGCAAGAAGATTTGTCTGTTGGTTGGTCGGTCTGTCATACTAAAGTTTGAAATAACATTTTCATTCGTTTGTTACGCTTAAGCTCAAAATAAAATCATGTTGGTCTGTCATGTTTCATCTTGAAATAGAATTTTCATTCGTTTGTTACGCTTAAGCTTAAAATAAAATCATGTTGGTCTGTCATGTTTCATCTTGAAATAGAATTTTCTTTGGTCCCTAACACCTAGTAGTATTTTCGCCAGTTTGAAATAGCTTTTTTATTGGTCAGTCACACTTCAATTTGAAATAGCTTTTTTATTGGTCAGTCACACTTCAATTTGAAATAGCTTTTTTATTGGTCAGTCACACTTCAATGTGAAATAGCTTTTTTATTGGTCAGTCACACTTCAATTTGAAATAGCTTTTTTATTGGTCAGTCACACTTCAATTTGAAATAGCATTTTCGTGTGTTTATGCTTAAGCCAGACACAGCTTTTTCGTTAATCTATCATGCTTATGCTAGAAATATCATTTTCGTCAGTCTGTCACACTTAAGCTTGAAATAGTAGTTTAAATCGGTCTGTAACGCCTAAGTTTCAAATATCATTTTCGTCAGTCTGTCACACTTAAGCTTGAAATAGTAGTTTAAATCGGTCTGTAACGCCTAAGTTTCAAATATCATTTTCGTCAGTCTGTCACACTTAAGCTTGAAATAGTAGTTTAAATCGGTCTGTAACGCCTAAGTTTCAAATATCATTTTCGTCAGTCTGTCACACTTAAGCTTGAAATAGTAGTTTAAATCGGTCTGTAACGCCTAAGTTTCAAACATCATTTTCGTCAGTCTGTCACACTTAAGCTTGAAATAGTAGTTTAAATCGGTCTGTAACGCCTGAGTTTCAAACATCATTTTCGTCAGTCTGTCACACTTAAGCTTGAAATAGTAGTTTAAATCGGTCTGTAACGCCTAAGTTTCAAATATCATTTTCGTCAGTCTGTCACACTTAAGCTTGAAATAGTAGTTTAAATCGGTCTGTAACGCCTAAGTTTCAAATATCATTTTCGTCAGTCTGTCACACTTAAGCTTGAAATAGTAGTTTAAATCGGTCTGTAACGCCTAAGTTTCAAACATCATTTTCGTCAGTCTGTCACACTTAAGCTTGAAATAGTAGTTTAAATCGGTCTGTAACGCCTGAGTTTCAAACATCATTTTCGTCAGTCTGTCACACTTAAGCTTGAAATAGTAGTTTAAATCGGTCTGTAACGCCTAAGTTTCAAATATCATTTTCGTCAGTCTGTCACACTTAAGCTTGAAATAGTAGTTTAAATCGGTCTGTAACGCCTAAGTTTCAAATATCATTTTCGTCAGTCTGTCACACTTAAGCTTGAAATAGTAGTTTAAATCGGTCTGTAACGCCTAAGTTTCAAACATCATTTTCGTCAGTCTGTCACACTTAAGCTTGAAATAGTAGTTTAAATCGGTCTGTAACGCCTGAGTTTCAAACATCATTTTCGTCAGTCTGTCACACTTAAGCTTGAAATAGTAGTTTAAATCGGTCTGTAACGCCTAAGTTTCAAATATCATTTTCGTCAGTCTGTCACACTTAAGCTTGAAATAGTAGTTTAAATCGGTCTGTAACGCCTAAGTTTCAAATATCATTTTCGTCAGTCTGTCACACTTAAGCTTGAAATAGTAGTTTAAATCGGTCTGTAACGCCTAAGTTTAAAACATCATTTTCGTCAGTCTGTCACACTTAAGCTTGAAATAGTAGTTTAAATCGGTCTGTAACGCCTAAGTTTCAAATATCATTTTCGTCAGTCTGTCACACTTAAGCTTGAAATAGTAGTTTAAATCGATCTGTAACGCCTAAGTTTCAAATATCATTTTCGTCAGTCTGTCACACTTAAGCTTGAAATAGTAGTTTAAATCGGTCTGTAACGCCTAAGTTTCAAATATCATTTTCGTCAGTCTGTCACACTTAAGCTTGAAATAGTAGTTTAAATTGGTCTGTAACGCTTAAGTTTCAAATATCATTTTCGTCAGTCTGTCACACTTAAGTAAGTTTAAAATAGCATTTTTGTTATTCGGCCATGCTTAAAATTGTAAATAGCAGTTTTAGGTACATCCACTTATCAAGCAACATTGTGCTTGGCCAGTATTAATTGGGTGACCATTTGGAAAGACCAGGTGCTGTATGCAACATAACTCTCTTCAAATTCAATCTACAAATCAATCGTATGCAAAAACATGTACGATTTCGGTATAAAATGACCCAACGATGGTTGACATGACATAAAACCCAAGAACCAACTAACCGGGACATTTAGCCAATAGGATACCAAGGTTTATCAAACAAATGATTACACTGAAAACGAAATAACACATAAAATGACCCAACGATGGTTGACATGACATAAAACCCAAGAACCAACTAACCGGGACATTTAGCCAATAGGATACCAAGGTTTATCAAACAAATGATTACACTGAAAACGAAATAACACATAAAATGACCCAACGATGGTTGACATGACATAAAACCCAAGAACCAACTAACCGGGACATTTAGCCAATAGGATACCAAGGTTTATCAAACAAATGATTACACTGAAAACGAAATAACACATAAAATGACCCAACGATGGTTGACATGACATAAAACCCAAGAACCAACTAACCGGGACATTTAGCCAATAGGATACCAAGGTTTATCAAACAAATGATTACACTGAAAACGAAATAACACATAAAATGACCCAACGATGGTTGACATGACATAAAACCCAAGAACCAACTAACCGGGACATTTAGCCAATAGGATACCAAGGTTTATCAAACAAATGATTACACTGAAAACGAAATAACACATAAAATGACCCAACGATGGTTGACATGACATAAAACCCAAGAACCAACTAACCGGGACATTTAGCCAATAGGATACCAAGGTTTATCAAACAAATGATTACACTGAAAACGAAATAACACATAAAATGACCCAACGATGGTTGACATGACATAAAACCCAAGAACCAACTAACCGGGACATTTAGCCAATAGGATACCAAGGTTTATCAAACAAATGATTACACTGAAAACGAAATAACACATAAAATGACCCAACGATGGTTGACATGACATAAAACCCAAGAACCAACTAACTAAAACATCAACAACATCCACTTATCTCTTATAAGAAGCTTTTTCCAGCCATTGGTCGGTCTATCACATTCAAGATTGAAATACCATTTTCATCATGAAACACGCAAATTGAATTGTTTGTTAAGCCTCTTTGGGGATCACCCTTTTGAATTATCTTCGCAATTCAGCCGTTAGAAACCAAAAAGATTGCGCAGAATATTCACACTATCATGTTTCAGAATTTTTTAGATGAAGATTGATAATTCGGACTACTATTCTCATCTTGACATGTGGCGCAAAGTATAAAGGTGTTAAGTTGTAATCAGTTCTTAGTGACAGTCTTCTGAAGGTTGAACGTTCAATCCCCATGACAGGCGATACTTAGAAAAAAATAGCAAAGTCTAGTATCTGTCCTAATGCTGCACTTACATTTTTCCTTCTAGACTGAGGCAATTTAAATTTTTGTTCCAATCCTAAGTGGCCCTTTTTGGGGAGCTGAATTTTCCCCATATTAAAAACCGACTAAATAGGAACTAAGAATAAAATAACAATTTACTTAAGACTTCTACCTGGTCATGGCTGACCGAACGAGAACAATGTACCCATGGATTAAATAGAGGGTTCAGTTCGAAATTCTGTAAAGATTCCCGAGTTTGACATAAAGATTATAAAGTTGAGACAAATGTGCCTGAAGAAGTTCCGAGGTTACATTGGACGAACCCTTATAAGAATAACATTGAAGGTGAGGATAGTAGTCCGAAAAATCCAAATAATACATTTACACTTTTAATCAAATATCACGAAACGGATGAAAGCGATTCTAACTAAGAATAACATAAAAAAAAATATTTTAAATCCAGCCATGGCTGACAGAACGAGAACAATCTACCCTGTAGAGTAAATAAAGGGTTCCATTCATACAGGTGACATTCTGTCAAATATTCCTTCCAATAGTTCCTAAAAATGTCCTTTTAATTAATTCTTTCTTTTTTTACCAATTTTTTTCTTTTTTTTTTTTTCTTCATCTAATTCCATCTACGCTATTCCCGTTCTTGCGGACGCATCTTCAGAATATCCGTTTAGTCTTCAGTTTTTAATAAAAGACTTCCAATCCCCGTTCCACTACGGAAAAAGACGTATCCGTGTATTGATCATCAAACTCCCGTTTGTGTCTCCTTTGTCCATCCGTATTAGAAAGTGGCGTGCCATTTGCAACGTATCATAATTCTTATTTGTTTTTCTGCCATCAATGACTAGCATTTTATTATAACAACAACAAATGTGTTGGTGCTTGTTCTTCTCCTCTTTCTTCATCTCACAAACCCTCTCGCAGAACCGCCTGCTCCCCCCCCCCCCGCCTGCCCGCTCTCAGCCTGTCACTTTTATTGGAAAAGATGGCATCTACTCATATTCTTGGTATTTTGATGATTGATTCTTGTAGTCTTCGGCTGGAGAGCATATCGCCTCAATCATCTCAAGATTTCTGACTCATAGCGTGTATCCTTTTCGTTTGCGCGATTCATCGCTCGCTCTCGCTCTCTCTCTCTCTCTCTCGGTCTCTCTCTTGCGCTTTCCGTTCCGAATCCGCTTTTATTCCGAAGCTTCTTTTTCTGCCGTGTTTCTTGGCACTCTGAGATTGGATCGTCCAATTAGTTATGCCGCTCTTAAAAATGCCAGTAATGCCTCCTCTCACCAATCAAGCCAATAAAACCATTTTACTTCTGTTTGTCAGCGAGGCGCACGAGAGGGGGGAGGGGAAAAAAATGAGACCGTCCAACAACGGTAAAGATGATTTTCAAATTAATATTTTCAAGTTCCTCCTTCTTTTCAAGGCGGCACAAAAGAACAAACTAATGAACACGCCGTGCACACGCATACAAACAAAGAGATAGATGCGTATATTTATACATGCATAAATCCATCCATACTTATACACTGTGCACATTGATTTGTAAATCTATATAAATCGATGCGCCCATAATTTAATGACGTCAAATGTTTATTTTACATTAAAATATTTTCTAACATAATTTTGGTTGTCGATCCATTCAATTCACTTTAAATATTATTTAAATATATTGAAAATTATTCAAAAACAATTTAAGATCAATTTGGCTTTAAAATAATTGTCGGCATAACTGAATACTTACTTATGTGCATTTTAGTGGTACACAATTTTTAACACTGCTAGGGTTTATATATATATATATATATATATATATATATATATATATATATATTGGTACAGAAATATTAGTACAACATTCGTACCGTCGGTTTCAAGCACAGAAGGACTTAGCCATCCGACTCTCTTCAGCTTCTGTTGTCACCTCTCTCTCTCTCTCTCTCTCTCTCTCTCTATATATATATATATATATATATATATATATATATATATATATATATATAATGTATTATTATTAATAAATATTGTTATAGACATATATATTTCACGTTTTATATTTTACACTTGTCAGTATGGAATTACGTAACTGCATCGCTGGTCTACCAATTGAAACTTCAAATCCATGTATTATGCACCCTGGTTTCGTAACCATTAGGCAATCGACCCGATCACGCTTTTAACATGATAGAAATGCGCCTTGTAAGTAGTGTTATTCTGAAGAGGATTCTATCTCTCATGGGAGAGATTCATGCAACGTGGCTAAGTTTTATGAATCAGCAGTTAATTTACTCTCGAAATTACTCTCAAATTATCGGAGCTTAATACTTATTATTAATATATATATATATACAGGGTGGGCCAAAATAAGGGTCCTATCTTTAAATTTGAATAACTTGAATTTGAATAACTTCCACAAAATAAAAGTTAAACTCACCAAACTTTATGTGTGTGTAGACTGACCCTTCCGAGATTTTTTGAAATAAACAAAACAAATTTTAGCCGAAAAACACTTCTTAAAACTTACAAAAACTAAAGTATTGTTTTTTTACACTGTTTTGAGTTTTTTAAGCAAAAATAATGTTTTCTAAATGAGGGTACGTTCCTTAGGGCTAATACGGCTCATGCTTGCTTCGGAAGGGGTCCTTTACTTATTCTAAAAAAAAAAAAAAAAATCAATAAATAAAAAAGTTATGAATTTTTAAAAATAGGACCCTTATTTTTGCCCACCCTGTATATATATATATATTATACAGTAATATTTCAATTAGCAAATTTTCACTTTCAGGAGGTATGTGAAATCTTGCCCGTTTTGCTAAATAATACGAGTGTTCTATTCGGCTGTCTTGATTTCTATGTTATATAAATATATATATATATATATATATATATATATTAATAAAGATTTTTTTAATTAACAGTAAAAAAAAATAATTACAGGACTTTTCTTTTTAATTGTCATCTATATGCGTATAAGTATACATTATATAAACATTTAGAATAGCCATACGCAAATTAACTTTCAACCCTGACGAAGCATATATGGCTTGCTGAAATGTAATTGCATTTGCGTAGGCCATTTTAAATGTTTATATAATATATATTTATAAAGCTTTACCTTGTAAAATTTGCTTTTTACAACTGAGGATGATTCGACAAAGAATCGAAAACGTTTGTGAAACCTATGGAACATTTAATTTTTTTGATTTTAATACAAAAAAAGACCATCGGAAAAATTGAAAAAATAAAAAAAAGAAGTAAAATTAAACAGACGAATTCTGTTTTTTTTTTTTTTACAATGTTTGCATAAAAATATATATATATATATATGTCTCGGAAGTTTCTCAACCATTAAAACTATATTAAAAAAAAAAATTAAAAAAAATTAAAAAATTATAGTTACAAGTCTTCCAGTGGAAAATCACTCATGTAAGTCAATTTATTTTTTACAGTTATTATATTAGTTTATTTCTAACACTATTTTAAGGGATCATCAGTTGTTTACCATGAAAAACTGTTTCGGGAATTTAAAAAAATATATATATATATTTAACATTTGGAGAACATTTTCTTGTATTGAGTTCAACAGTACTCACTATATAGATACTTGAATTGTTTATCTTCCCTTTGGTTTTCATTTGATGTGGCAGATATAAATTCAGGTATACAGGAGATTTGTATATTCGAGGACAGAGGTTAAAAGGCAAAGGTTACTCATTTGTTTATGACCTGGAAAAGCATTGCTTTACTGAATAGATGTTAAAACTTAACTTTAATTAGCCTGATGCTAACAAGAGTAAAAGTGGACTTTAACAAAAAAAAAAAAAAATCAAATCAGATTTACAAAACAAAACAAAACCTCTGCTTTGTGAATAAAACCATGATGATCAGATTATTCAAAGTTGATCTTCTAAAGATTGATTCTAATTATTCACTTCCTGACCGCTTGGGAAAGCCGATTCAACTGAGAAGGCAAAGAGATGACATCCTCTTGTTATAAAAGCCATTGTCTTCGTGTCACTATTAGTTATTTGATGTTCAAGCAAGATAATAAAAAAGACTCTGGTTTCGATATATATATATATATATATATATATACTAGAGAAGGTCATGAGTCTCAATTGCTCATGCCTTTTTCTCTGATGTTTCATTCTCTTAAGGCACTGCGGTGTTACACATCAGCATTCCATCACCAGCTTCCCATGTGTGCAGGGGGGAGGGAGAGGCGTGAACAAAGACAGAGCTTTGCCAAAGACGACATAAAGCCAATCAGCTCATCTGCCCCCCCCCCAAAAAAAAAGACTTTCCTATCTTTCTTGTTACGTGTCACTTTGGACTTCCTCTCATGATGCAACTTCCTGTACACGTTGCTCCAGTTCTACTCTCAACTTCTGATGTAATTTTCTATTTTTTTACTTAATTTTAACCATACATGTATAATTTCTGATTCTAATTTTATTTTTACACAAATATTGCAATTATGTGAGAAAATTATGTCTTTGGCTTAGGAGCGCAAAAGAACCATAATACTTGACTTTCTCCTTTTTAAGCTTTATTTCGATCAAGCAATTATTTTCTAATTGACATTTTAAAGGTTAAAAAATTTGTTTTGTATGGTGTCATGATAGTAAACATATGTCAGCTTTCAATCATTTTTGTTAATATCAAATGTGTTAATTCAAAGAAAGATGGCTATTGATCAGTTGTGAGTAGCGGCACTAAAAACTAGTCAAATGCTTGACCCTGACTCTTGAAATTTTCAATGGTTCAACTTCAACTCTGACTTTGAAAGTAATAAATTTGCTTTGAGTTCGATTCTGACTCAACAACCCTGCTATGGTCAACATGAATTGGAACAAATATATTGAAGACATTGCCAAGGCTGCTGCAAAGAAGGTTGGCTCCCTCTACCGTGCTAGTAAACTCCTCACACCTGACATTATCCTGTCTCTTTACAAAGCCACCATCCGCCCATGCATGGAGTATTGTTGCCACATCTGGGCTGGTCCATCATCTACTACCCTCTCTCTCCTTGACAAGGTCCAAAAAAGAGTCGCCAATCTTATAGGTCCCTCACTGTCAACCAAGCTCCAGTCCCTGTCCCATCGCTACAATGTAGCATCCTTGTGCTTGTTTTACAAATACTTCAATGGATTATGCTCCGATGAATTGGGTACTCTGGTGCCCCCCTCGACGTAAATTCACTAGACCAACTCGACAATCGACTAAATCCCATCCATTCACTGTGGAGGTTCCCAGATGCCGGAGAGCTTTCTACTCAAATAGCTTCTTTCCTCGTGCTGCTGGCCTCTGGAACTCTCTTCCTGCCCCCTGTTTCCCCGACAGTACTGACATGCAGAAATTTAAAATTAATGTAAACAGATATCTCGCTGTGCAGATCCCAATTTAGGTTGACCCCCCCCCACCTTCTTCCCTTTTCTTTCTTCTCAGTAGCCCCTTACGTCTACAGTGGTGGCCTGTCTTGTTTGGGGTGAACTACGTTAAAAAAAAGAAGAAAAAAAAGAGTAACAATACCTTAATTTTACATAATAATGGTTCGTGTGTAAAAAGGAAATTCGTATGAGTAAGCATAGCACAACTTTGTTGACTGGCTTGATTCTGTTGGTGGCATTTTTGCATGAGGGACCATGTGAAGGTTGCCAACATCTCTAAGTGAAACTCACTCTATGAAACTGATTGGATTCGAACCCAAGTCGTCAGTTCGTGTCATTATTAACCACTTCACCACAGCCACCTCCCGTTGGTGTGTGAACCTCCTAAACAATCCTATAGAATCGACTTAACAAAGTTCAGATCCTATGAGATCTACTGTGGTCCTTTATGTACCCATACTCTTAGAAAGGTACCCACAATTTCACCCTCCAGCTATGATTAAAATAGCAACATGGGTTCAATTAATCATATGAAATCAATTGTGTTTTGATAATAAATGACCCGAAAAGGGTTGACATGCCATAAAATGACAAACCATCAAAAATGTTAGGGATCTTTTGTTAATAAATGTTTCCTTATAACACCTGCGGCAACTGTTGCTTCTAATGATGTAGACTAGGTCTTCTTTTTGTGTCAGGGTAATAGTCGCTCAGAGAGTGGGATCGGCTTCATGTAAAGCTTTTCTTCACTTAAAAAAGGTTCATGCACAGGTATTGCTTGAAAACTTTTGTTACTGAAGCAATGAAAAAAAGCTCAATCATGAGTTTGGAGTCATCATATATATAATTAGATGGATATATAATGATATAAAAATGGATTGACCTTAGTCAAGGGTGACCCGAAGGTTCCCTTTTCATTGACTGCAGGAAAGGGCACCTCTCCTTTCCCTGGATTGCTCCACTTAACCTTGATCTTCACCTTATAATTCTGAGTGCTTAGCAAGGAGGCATTTTTTGCCTTTAATATGACTCGACCAAGGATTGAACCCTAGTCTCCTAGGCCATTAGTCTGCATCCTAACCATAATGCCAAATAGATTGGTATTGCTTAATATGCAGATAGATGTATGTTGTGACCTTGAAGGGTTGATAATAATTAAGACAACACGGTGGTATATTTGCAAGAGCGTATTTACAGAAGTACAGAATAGTATGTTACAGAAAGTCTGCGTCCGATACTGTGACTATGACTGCCACGACAGTTCATCGTAACTCTATATATAGTGTCTGGAAGAGTCCATCTATTCCCGAAATAGGGTAGATCCACATCACACCATGAAAATATAAAACACACATATATATATATAAAGAGAGAAAGTTACATATATACACACGCATACATATGTCCTTTATTCTCCAAGAATCTCCGTAAATGAATCTCTCAAAGTTCTATCAAACATTGTCTTTTAGTCTTTGTGTTTTCCTAAAACTGGAACCGTAAAAATGATCTCTTTTCTTTCCAAGAACACAATTTCGGATTTTCATGTCTATATTGCAATAAAGATTAGATGAATTTCGTCTTAATCTGTGAATAGTTCGGAAATCAATGGCGCAAGGTTGGCAAATGGTAAAAAAAAAAATGACTTTATTGGAAAAGTGCATGATTAGTTTTCGTTGTGGTTGTGTAAATTTTTTATTCAATATCATCGGCTAATACAATAACTAATATGACCATTAAGATTGTATTTATTTATTATTTATTTTTGGGCTCAGGCTTGATATCTATAGCCTAGAAATTAATGCGTGATATTGCAGGTATTGATTTTTTCATAATGTATGATTAAAAATTTACCAAATGTTGAGAGCATTTTTTTAATGTGCTTATGAAAGAAAAGATCAAATTGTGACAGTGTGTATGTGTATATATATATATATATAATTGAGATATTTTCCAGCAAAAAAAAAAATCTTGCTACTAGCAAGATTAGTTTTAATTAAAAACTAACAGCTGTTTCTTCATAGCCACACAATCAGAGTATTGGTAGTCACAAGTCTGAATTTTAAAAATTTAAACCAATGCTCTGATTGTGTGGCTATAAAGAAACAGCTGTTAGTTTTTACTAAAACCAACTTTGCTTGATACAGGTCCTTGATTTTGTCGGAAAATATCTCAATTTATAATTGCTCTGGAAATACATGCTTGAACCTTAGGATTGTCTAATATCCATTGAGCTTAAAAACCTGTAGTTTGACGACACAACCAATATATATATATATATATATATATATATATGTATAGCAGTCACACAGTAATGTGTTCCACAGGTGGTCTTTCCTGTAAGTACCCGACGTCTTTCCAGAAAGGTTTCTAACTAGAAAAACATCGGGGGAAACTAATGCCAACACCAGAATCTTCTGATTCACACAAAAGAAGAAGGTGGGGGCGAAATACCGATAGAGTAGAGAAAGACTAGCAACGTCTCTTTTGGGCTCCAAGGAAGAGAAGAAATCATCTCCCACTAGATTGCGAAATCGATTTTGTACTCTGGCAAGGAAAGAAAGACTGTTTTGAGTGGCACCTCCCAAGATGTGGCAGTGTGTGTGTGTGTTCTTTTTTTATGTATATACTTATAGTTGTGTTTTTTTCCTTTCCCTCTCTTAATCTATTTCTTTCTCTCTTTTCCGTTTATGCTTCCATTACTTATTCCTGCCCTTCGTCCACTGTTAAAACTCCCATCAGATTGATGCATGCATCATTAGTTATCGGCTTTCATTCCATATCGCGATGAAGGGCGTTGACCTTGCATGTGTATCTACCTGGGGCAAAAACCGTGGCTTACCAACTGGAAACACGGATGTGACAGTAGAGCTCCAGGATCTTTCTCCTTAAAGCAGAAGATTCTTAGCGTGCCAGCTGGAAAGAAAGGGG
>OY744547.1:19248430-19278430 GCA_963556195.1 Sepiola atlantica | reverse complement strand
CGGCGGCTATTTACCTGGCAGTTAGAGTGATCTACGAAACGGCGTTCGGATCGTGTATATAGCTATTTGTACTGCTTGTTATTAAAGCTACTAGAGAGTGCCCAGCCTTTGTGGGAGGGGGCTGATAAACAATAATATTTTTATAAATAAATATTATTTAAATACCTAGAGACATCGATGTTTCATGCTAACGCAATCTTCAGTCTAGGAACTAATTCTCAACGTGTTTCATGCCAAAATTAATTAATTAATATATATATATATATATATATATATATATTAATTAATTAATTTTTACATACATAAAAGAAATCCATGGACACGTGTTTCTGGCTATGAGCCGTCATCAGCATGGCTACCCTGGGCAGGGATCGAACCCTCGATGTATTTGTCTATAGTCTGGTGCTTTACCACTAGGTCGAGACGCAATGCCCGATGTACGATTTTTTTTATCGCCTATCGTGTTACGCAGCTTTGTTATTGTTTTTACTGGCGATTGAACACCAGTGTGTCTTTTAAAAGTATTTTTCCGCTTCCTAAGCGGTTAAGAATATGCAGAGTACTGTATTCAGTTGCTCTTAATTGGACGTGTCATCAATTTTTTTTTTTTTATATATTTATTAATTAATTTTTACGTTCTTTTATGTACATACGTAATATATATATATATATATATATATATACATACAATTATTTATGAATAAATATTATTTTCAAATTGACCCATATACACATGTGTTTCATGCCAAACCTGCAATCATCAGTATGGGAGGAGACAATCCGTGCCGGTCGTACGTTCTGAACCCCAATACAAAGGTCATTCTTGACTTTGTAGTCGGAGCACTAATCGTTGAGTCAAACACACACACACACACACACACACACATATATATATATATATATATATATATATATATATATAACTAAATGTCTGCGTGTGTGATGCTTATGTATTCCATATAGAAAGAAAGATTAGAGAATCTATATAAAATCTAAGTGTAGTCTTATGTAAAATTTTCTGTGAAGGACAATAGAAGTGGTTCGAAATCTCCTAGTGCGCTCCTAACCTAATGCAGCTATGGAGACCGAACTTCCTTTAAAACTTCAAATATATCCTATTTTGATGAAATTTAAATCATATGTATAAAATTTACTGGGGAAGACAATGGAAGTGATCTCGAATCTCTACGTTACCGTCTATGTGCCAAATATCTACGTGCTCCCAGCTCTAAGTGACCCATTGGGACAGAATCCCCTTAAAGCTTCAAATACGTATATCTGATTTTAATAAAATTTAAACCATATGTATAAGACACTAATTAAGAGAGTTTTCCAACGTTTCAACTTCTTCCGCCGATATAAGGGCGCGAAACGGGAGGAAAGGGTTAGTAAAAACAAAGAAAGTATTATGGTGTTATGCGAATAGTGAAAAAGTGCATAATAGTGATCCTCATTCAACCCCGGGCAACGTCGGGTTTTCCTGCTAGTATATATATATATATATATATACTTTTCTTAGTACCTTATCATGGCTGCAGAGTGAGATTCGGAAGAAATTCCTTGCTTTGAAAGTCAGTTAGCCAAAAATGGCAGACGACCAATGCAAAAACAAATGTGATCCGCAATGAAAAGTGCCCCCCCCCCCTCCCCTAAAAAAAAAAAATCATCAAAATATTTGTGTCATATTTAAGTGGTGGTTGTCGTAAGAATAATAGAACCTAGATTTTGATATCTTTTGGGTTTGGGTGTTTTTTTAAATGAATTCTTTGTTTAGTTCATTCACAACGCCTTGAGAAACATGCCGCCCGTCCTAAAATGCTATAAATAATACAGGGTGTCTCCCCCCCCCCCCCCCCCCCGCCGCTGAAAAAAAAAATGCCACCCACCCATAGAATCGTTTTGCAATCCAACCATATTTCGTACAAGTAAATATCAGTTTATGACTGACTTGTCCACCAAGTTTCAGTCATGAATCTCCAACAGCCTTTGTTATACGATGTGCAAAATTGTTAATATAACTCTGACGTCACACTCCTCTCTTGTCACTGCCCTGATTTTGACTGTGACGATCCTTCAGTTTAGGAATAGTCTGGGGATTGTTTTGATGGAGATTATCTTTGACATAAACCCACAGATAAAAATCTGGGAGGTTATGAAGCCCGTTCCGGATCACACCTCCTACTGATGAGACGATTACCAAAGTGTCCCCCCACCCATATCATTCGAATGGCGATAAAACAAAGACTGTTGGGCATTCGTAAAAAAAATTTGGTGGACAAGTCGGGCCTAGACTGAAGTTTATTTGTACTAAATATGACTGGATTGTGAATATTATTAACGATTCCATTCGTGGATTTTTTTTTTTTTTAGAGGGTGGGGGGGGGGTCACCGTTTTTTTTTGGGGGGGGTGATCACTTTATATATATATATATGTTTAGATACATTATTGCTAGTGTACAAAGACGATTTCTTAAATTGAGCCTTTTAAAATTTCAGGAGTCAAAATCGAGCATTTGAGCTACCGACTCCACAACCTTGCTAATTATGTTATTAAATTAAATATATTTGAGTTGGAATTCTATTTTATTGTACGATAAAGATCTCACATTTAAAATGCATTCCTTCTGTCATGATTAATATTAATCGATGCATCACCTTACAAAAACTTTGAAATTTTTCAAACCTATTCAAAATGGTATGAGATCAGGTTTTGAAAAAAAAAAATGGTTGCATATATATATATATATATATATATATATATATAAATGACAAAAATCTGAATGAAAATTCTTTACCGCAATTCTTGCTTTGTGTCTTGCTCATATCAAAAGAATGCCAGGAAACGGTCGGCGGGGATAATGGCATCGTTTTCCAAAACTATTTCTCCGATTTATAACTCATAAAAGAATTATAAACACAATAGAATTAAAAACGGTAAAAGAATCTTCTCCGATCCAGTTTTTGCCGAAACTGGATTTTCATGTTTAGCTGCGTTAATTCAAATCATTTCTGTTCAATACGGAAAAATCCCAGAGGGATCCCAGGGAAGTGAACCGGGAAGCTGGTAGGAGGGTTTAATCAGATTTTTAATATCTTTCTTTGTTAGATAATGTTTTCCCTATCAATACATTCTATTGATGTGTATTTATTATTGATTATAACTGTTATTGATTATTTTATATTTATGTATACATAGTTTAGTGTTTTATTTTATTAAAATTGCCTTTATGTGTGGACACATCGTTAGAATTAGCCAAAAAAAAGTAAAAATTTTCTTTTTATGAATTATATTCCTGAATAGCTATTTTCACCTGACAACTTAAAAAAATCACGATTTGTAAAAGAATACTGTAATCGTCATCGTCATCAGCATCAGCATCATCATCATCAGCAGCAGCAGCAGCATCAGCATCATCAGTTCAATGCCCGTTTTTACATGATGGCATGTATTGAACGGCTTTAAGAAATTGACCTTCAAACTAACTTATCTCTGTCAGGTCTTTATTTATCCCTCTTTCTCTCAAATCGATGTTTTCCTTGACCTGTGAACTAGACCTGCTGCCTTAACTGTTCTACATCCACTGACCCAAGAATTCTCATCCATTCTTTCAACATGGCCATACCATCAAAGCCTCCTGTTCTGCACATATCTCCCTCGTCCAGATTTAATCTTCTTCTGAGGTCATCAACTCAAAGCCTGTCTTTAAGACTCACATTGCGCATCCATCGTATCATTCTCAGATCATTTCTCTCCATGCAACGTATGTTCTCAACCCTCGCTGGCCAGGCTTCGCACATCATCACACTGCGAACACATGCCTGAAAGACTCTTCCCTTGATCACGTTAGTAATTCAAATGATATTAAAGAGTTCCACTTGAGAAAAACCAGCAGTCTAGTTGAATAGCTTCAAACTGAAAACAATTCCATTTGTTTACACAACGTGGGCGTAAGTTTTTTTTATGCAATTTAAATCATAATGGCTGTCAAAAGATGCTACGAACCCACTTAACATATTTAGTAACAGACATATTCGTGCATCCGTTAATGATTGCTTACTTATCAAACAAAAAGGTGAATTTATTGCATTAAATGAGCTAAAACGTTTTTGATCTTTATAGATGTCCGGCGTGGATGCACACCCCATGATATTATTGTAAAAAAAAAAAACTAAAAAAAAGAAGACTCTAAAACAAAATTAATACTAGCATTGGATTCCCTGTAAAATTGTACTTGATAAAAATTGTTTGCTCTTGGTATAGAGATTTTTTATCAATTGCAACCCTGATCATAAAGTAGGGAGTATAATAATCCTAATAATCAGTCGTTCAGATATGAATTCCAAAACCATGCTGAGCTAAATGAAGACAATAGAGTTTTATAACAGTAATAAATAATAATAAAATTGGCTTATCTCATAAACCAAACTTATTATTTATTATTATATATCGTGTGTGTGTGTGTGTGTGTTATACAAACCAGATGTGAGAATTTCTTTTAATATCTTTTTAGTTAGTTTGTCTTGCCTTTTGGGGAGTTTCTTCAGTGGATCTTTCGGTGTGCATCCGATTTTTTCTAGACATTCGACTTATGAATTTTCTGAGAATATCAAATATGGCCTGTACCACCCCCATTTCGCCATTTACGTTTTTGGTGCTTTCTTGAACATTATTGAAGGTTTCTTTGCATGAATTTTCGCCTTGATATTCTATGGTTTTCATTTGGCAACAGACTCCGAAAAAAGGACTTTTGTGTAGCTACTTGAATTTCTTCAAGTATGCTCTGAATTTTCTCAGAAACGTGCGTAAGTTTTCTTTACTCTGAAATTGACATTAGATCACTGTATGATATAAATCTGTATCTGTCATTTTATGTATTCATTATATATATATATATATATATATATATATATATATATATATATAGAGAGAGAGAGAGAGAGAGATATGTTTATATAGATATATATATAGAGAGAGATATGTTTATATATATATATAGATATATATATAGAGAGAGATATGTTTATATATATATATAGATATGTTTATATAGAGAGATATGTTTATATATATATATATAGATATGTTTATATATATATATATAGATATGTTTATATAGATATGTTTATATAATATAGATATATGTTTATATAGATATGTTTATATAATATAGATATATGTTTATATAGATATGTTTATATAATATAGATATATGTTTATATAGATATATGTTTATATAGATATATGTTTATATATATAGATATGTTTATATATATAGATATGTTTATATAATATAGATATATGTTTATATAATATAGATATATGTTTATATAGATATGTGTATATATAGATATGTTTATATAGATATGTGTATATATAGATATGTTTATATTTATAGAGATATGTTTATATATAGAGATATGTTTATATTTATAGAGATATATTTATATATAGAGATATGTTTATATATATAGAGATATTTTTATATATATAGAGAGAGATATGTTTATATATATAGAGAGAGAGATATGTTTATATATATAGAGAGAGAGATATGTTTATATATATATAGAGAGAGATATGTTTATATATATATAGATATGTTTATATATATTTATGTTTATAGATATATTTATATATAGATATGTTTATATATATATATATAGATATGTTTATATATATATAGATATATGTTTATATAGATATGTATATATATTTATATGGATATTTACATATAGAGAGAGATATTGAAATAAAAACGTTGTTTGGCACAAGACAAATGAAACGGGCCATAAAAAATATATCTCGCAGAAAAAATAAAAATAATAAAATAAAAACATGGCTATTGGAATATAATATGAACCTGAAATCTAGAAATCCCTTTTTTCAAAGTGCAGAATTCAAACTTAGTTTTCAAGACGAACATTATTTCCAGAAAGTCTTTTATTTCTTCCATCGTTAGAAATGTAATTAAATTCACTGGTCATAAAGTACAGCTGATTTGCCACGTACAATGTTTGTTTAAATGTGTTTCCTTCTTTCTATATAATCTATCCAAAACTGTTTTACTTATGTATCCAGTTTTATTTCTATTTATTTATTTTTAGGAAGGGAGGGAGTGGGGGGGGGTCATATGCGTCCTTGGCATCGTTTATATTTTGCTTAATTTATATATTTTCTTTTCTTTTTTTTTCTTGTTTTGTTCTTTGTGCATTAGTACCAATTTGTATGGCTTTAACATTTCATCTTTTTAGCATGTGGCATTTGGCACACCAGCAGATTGCATTGTTATTTAATCACACAGGAGAGAAGGCGACATTGAATAGGGAAAAGTTCCTCTCTTTGAAATAATCCGGGCCTTTCTTCTACTCACTTGATAAGAGTATAAAATCAATTTTGTAAAAAAGAAATATATATATATATATATATATATATATATATATATATATATATATATATTGTGTGTGAATGAACCGAATATTTTGGGGGATTAAAATTTGATGACTTGAGTGACCCGCAGCAATTCTGTGCAGAACAGTTATGTAGAACTGGAATTAAACATAGCACCAAAAACGTGTTAGTCATCTGACGAATCGCTCATAGCATAAAATCTATGGTCATGAATGATTAAAAAAACACATACTTTATTTAATTTTATATATATGTGTGTGTGTGATAATATAAAACACAATTCTTTTATATAGGTCAGATCGATTTTTATAAGAATCAATTTCCAAATCGAAATAAAGCTCAATATTTTAACCTTTAAACAACTATTTAAAAAATTGTAACATATGTTCATATGATAACTTAGATTTTATTTAAATATGCTCTGAATTTTTTCTCTAGAAACATGTGTAAGATTTATTTTTCTCCAAAATTCACATTAAATCACTGTATAACTCTGATCTGTCATTATATATACTAGCAAATATATGCTCCCTCCGGTTGCATATTTTTGCTAGGATGCCGCGTCAGAAATTACGCTAGTATGTAATTTGGGTAGAGCTATTTATCACTACAATTAATTTAAATAATATATTGCACACGATAAATAACAACATTAATAAAAAGAAAAATTAAGTTTTCATTGTTATCGTCTGCTCGCTTTTCTTTCCACCCAATCGTTTTGCGCCAAATCCACGTAAGAATTTACAAAATAATAAATGATAATAGTTTTAGTTTTGCAAAGAGAAAAAAGAAAAGTGTACCTAAAATAAAATTAACAATAAAAAAATACAGCGAATACGATTCTAAAAACAGTTATTTATTTGCCCAGTAAAATGTGCCCCCCCCCCTCCAAGTTATCGTCTGCTCGCTTTTCTTTACACTCAATTGTTTTGCACAAATCCACGTCAGAATATAATAAATAATATTTTATGTCTTTCAAAGTGGAAAAAAGGTGTACGTAAATTCAAATCAACAATTAAAAAAAATAAAAAAATAGTAATTTTTAAATCAATTATTATTTTAATTAAACAATTTAATTCAATAAATTTGGTAAAATCAACAATTTAAAAACTAAATACAGCGAACACTAATTTTCAAATCGGAAAAAAAGGTGTATCTGAAAAGTATCAATAAAAAAATCGGTACTCTTTTACTGCAGGACCTGCGATAACTTTTAAAAAAAAAAAGTTTAGCTAAACTGAATTTTTTATAATGTGTGTGTGTTTATTAATTATTATTTTAATTAAACAATTTGATTCAATAAATTTGTGTTTTAAAACATAATGGCTAATAAGATTAAGAAAATAAACAAACTCAGAACGTTTTAATAAAATTAATCAGTAAAGTATTAACGCGCCTGTTCAGAGGGAGGTACGCTGTTTAATCAGTTGGACGTAGAGGAACGCGTCCGTTCAGAGGGAGGTACGCTGTTCTATCAGTTGGACGTAGAGGAAATAACTACGTAACTCATTTTATAAATAAATAATAAAAGAAATTATTATAATTTATAAGTAAGATTATTAGCGAGCAAAATGGCGTAAATACATGTTGAAATCTGAAGAAAACAATCATGAGTGTATATTTGCGAATACTAATTTATTAGAAGTTCAAAAGCAATTGATTATGTAAATTGAGAAATGCGCATAGTGTTTATGTCGGTTTTTTTAATAGTATATAATGAAGCTGGCGGACTTAATAAATAGTCATAGTACTCTGATGGAGTTTCGGCTTCAGACAGATACATAAACTCCATTATTAATAGATATATATATATATATATATATATATATATATATATATATATTATAATATAATATACTTATAACAAGTAAGCTTCACAAAAAGGTTGGCGTTTCATTCCTCAAAGGAATTCGTCAGGCTAATTTACATTCTACAATCCCCTTTAAAGGCAAATATGTTCTTAACACCAAAAAAACTACGTTTCTTTTCACTTTCTGTCAAATAAAATTACATCCTACTCGGAATTATTTTACAATGGTGACATTTCAATAAAAACCGACAAAACATAGAAGCAGCAGCAGCATATTACATTTATTATGGCTTAGCTTTATAACGTAAACAACCCGCTGTATATAGTAAGGCATCAGACTGAACATCTTTAGGTCAAGTTTTTTTTTTATCTCGGCTCTCGACCGTTTTGTTGTTTTCTTTCTCTCTTTTTTTGGAAAATCCATTACTTAATCCCGAGCAATGTCGGGTAAGGACAGCTAGTAGATATAAGATATATTTCTATCTATTTAAAGTTAGGCATGTGTATATGTTTGTATATTTGTCTGTTCAGGATCCACTCGGAAACTAATTAGCTGATCATTATTTGGGGACACAACTGCTAGGCGTAAGGGGTCCAAATCTGTGCTATTTTTAGTTTAATTTAGTTTTATGCAAAGGGGGTTTAAAAGGGGATGGAATCCCTTTGTGAAAATTCAGATACATCCGATTTTTGTGAAAATTTAACAATAGGTATTAGACATCAATTAATAAATATTCCTCAAATTTCAGTTTTTTTTTAATATTTTAAAGAGTTTGTAGGGGGCATAATATGGGCACAACCTTCCATTTGAAAATTTAAATATTTCAGATTTGCATTCAGTTTGATCCATAGTAATTAGATGCTAATTAAGAAAGATTCCGATAATTTCTATTCCTTCTGAAGATCCGTTGAGTTTAAGCTTTGAATTTTAGACATTTTCTAAAATCAAAATCCTGTAATGGATTTTGATCAAAATTAGAATAAGTATTCTAGACATAAGGTTTAGCTCATTATATTTGATCCATAGTCATTAGACGCCAATTAATAAAGATTCTGATAATTTCTATTCCTTCTGAAGATCCGTTGAGTTTAAGCCTTGAATTTTAGACATTTTCTAGAATCAAAATCGTGTAATGGAATTTTATTAAAATTAAAATAAGTATTCTAGACATAAGGTTTAGCTCATTATATCTTAATTTTAATATTCGTGAGAGGACGTAAAAGTAATGCAAGACTGTTCTGTTCGATGAAATTCATTTTTATCCGTCCTGGGACAGGTATTCTTCTTGTATTTATATATGATGCGCTTTTCAGCAATTTTAGAAGGACCTCTCTTAAATTTTCGAAAATTTATCCTATCTCGTAATGATTTGGATAATGAATTTATTTAAAAAAAAAAAAAAAAAAAAAAAAAAAATCAACGTTTTCTCTTTGTGTTCCATTATTTCAATCAGGGAAATAAAAAGGAAATAATAATAATTACATTCCTCTTTGTTTTTGTTTTTGTTTTTTCGATCGATATAAGTATGTTCTTCTTTGCATGGCTATTTGTCTATCTTTCCAGGTGTTGACGCAGTGAGTGTCCTTGTACTGGCCATCGCCCTGGCCAACTGGATACCACCACTGCCCATTCATCGTACCATGCATGACCACAACTACTACCACCACCACCATCACCACCGCAACCCTGGCTATATGACAGAGTTGCAAAGGACAATGACGGCGACAATCTTCTGCTCATACTCCTCCTCCTTCTCCTCCTCCTCCTCTTGAACGCAGGGGGACAGGCAAATGTCTTGAGACAGGTGAAATCACACGTGTTGTTGACGCCCAATCCTTTGCTTGGACTGAACCCCTTTTTTTCTCCGTCCGTCCCCCACTTTTAACACTGACACCACCTCTGTCTTTCAGTCTCACAACTTTTCACACCTCTCTGTGGTCACGGGCACCTTCGTTATGTTTTCTTGCATAGGTCGGGTTCTCTAATCAGTAAAATAACATTTTAAATGAATTGAATAAAAAGTAAATGTGAAAATGTTACATCAAATCACTTTTATGCGAGATGACATGTTTTTTTCAATTCCATGTGACAGTGACTGTCATTCGTTCGAAAAACAAGACATATATATATATATGTTTTAATTTATAAGTCCCAACTTAGCAAGGTTAAAAGCCACTCAAAGAGTAAATTCAAATATTTTCTATCGCAAATTCCTTCTATCTCTTTTATCACTAAAGAACTTCTCCAAAAGTTTAATTTCCATTTAGAAATTTCCACATCAGTGCACGTCAGCATTCACTTCATCACCAAATTCTCAACTACAACTTCAATCTCCCTTCAAATCCCATCTATGTCACATGATTAAATCAACCAACCAACCAGTGAGCTACTTTCATTCGTCTATGAGCCATAGCTGACTCTGGTGTCAAACCATGTCAATAATACCCAAGTTGCCTTATGCTTTGTGAAGATACTGTCACTTCAGGCTTAAAATGGAAGACTTACAGGCTGATTCATAAGTCACTTAGCTATTTATTTTTGAAATTCTAAAGTTAAAAAATACGGTAATACAAAACAGAAAGTTTATTCAACAAATTCATTTATGGGAGTTTAGAATTACAGCAAATTTTCAAAATTTTCACCTTCGTTCTGCATGCATAGCTCCATTCTTTTTGCAAGGAATTTACGACTCTTTGTAGCATATTTGATTGATTAATTTGAACAAACTCGGCAGTGATTTTTAATTTGAGGTCGTCATTGCCTTTCAACAAGTGTGTGAGATTCATCAAATTTGGCTATATGAATAACAATAAAAATTTGCTCTTCAATTGTAAATGACATACTGCCTGAAAAAAAAGCACATATGATGATTTACACAAATTTAAATGAATAAAAATAAATATATATAGAAACAAATATATAAACGAACAAATTTAAAATAAGAAATAGCAGTAATTAGAGAGTAAGATAACAATTATCAAAAGTTCATAGTATGTTTGTGCTTCATATGGTAATCATTTTAAATAGCTAAGTGACTTATGAATCACCCTATATATATATATATATATATAGTCATCCACATACAGCCTGTTTCGCTGTTTCACAGCTCATCAGTGCGGCTAGACCAGTTAGCGTCTCAAACCGGGATCGAAACGCAACCGTCGAGCTGAAGAGTCCGCGATGCTAACCCCTACGCCATCATGCGACACTGACTGAATGTAAGTGATATCTCAATGTAACGAAATGTAAACATTGCAAATGACGGGAGCTCGAAATTAGTTTTACCTAATGAGCATTGCCTTAAAGCTAATGGCCGTTGACGATACCCTTACAAAAATAAGCTCTACCCGGAGGGAGCTTTTTATAGTAATCCACATACAGCCTGTTTCGCTGTTTCACAGCTCATCAGTGCGGCTAGACTATATATGTATATCCAATCTGTTGCTAAAGTTACTGGAAAAACAGTTTGATCTTTCTACCGCTCCAGAAAGTATCTGACTTTTGATACAATACTCTACGTATATAAGAGTCCTAACATGGAATATTGCTGCCATGTCTGTGAACGGGTGTGCCACTCGGAGCACGCTTTCTTGCCTTCACAGGGTTCAAAATTGACTTCACAATCTAGCGAGGAATGATCTTTTCTATTCTTTTGCACAGAAGAGACGCTGCTAGTCTTTTTCTACTCCATCGTTACGTCCGTGGAAAGAGCTCGACTGCGCATCAATCTCTGGTTCCTCCGCGTAAAACTTTCGCAGCAAGAACACGTCCTACGACCACGACTGCAAACAACTTTCCTTTCTTCCGCTGTGTGCCTAACATCAAACGAAATTTCCAGGAACAGAATTCCTTTCCAAGAATATCTCATCTGTGAAACACGTTGCCGCATTATTGCTTCTCTGAGGGCTACAACATGGTCATCTTCAAATCTAATGCCAATAAATTCTTGTCATAAAGCGTAATCATAAGTTATCAAATTCTATTAATTTCATTCATTGTTCTCAATCCTCTCATAATAGTCATCACGATTCAACTGTACATTCTATCCATCTCATTAACTCTTATCCTCGAGTGGCTTTTAGCCTTGATAAGTGGTGACTCAATAGTGAGAAATAAAAAATAACTAAAATGGTAACTAATCTATGGAATAACACATGTAGATATTTGGGTTTATTTTTATCTTGTGATTAAGTGAAAGTACATCAGGTGGCGGTAGATGCACTACGATTCTTTCAAGATCTGCATTCTATAAAATGACCTCCATTTATTTTGGGGGTGGGGAAGCTCTTTTACCAATTTTATGTCAATGGACGGAATGTCATGTCATTTTGCAGAAAAAAACGAATTCAGTCATTCATAATGTGTAAGATTTTTTTTTTTTTTTTTTTTTTTTTTTTTACTCCTGCGTTTTTTTTTTCTCCCCTCCTTCTCTTTACCCTCTCCTCACTCACACTCTTACCTTCATGTTTCGGATTTTTTTTAGATGAAGATTGATTATTTGGATTATTCGGACTACTGTTCTCATCTTGAATGTTATTCTCACAACGTTTCGGCCGATGTAACCTCCGAGCTTCTTCGGGTGTGTCTTATCAAACTCACGAATCTTTCTGTCGATCCTGGGAATCTATACATAATTTTCAGCGGAACCCTTTATTTAATCGACGAGGGTAGCTTGCTCTCGTTCCGTCAGCCATGACTGGGTAGAAGTCTTAAGTAATTTGTAATTGTATTTTTAGTATTGCCTGTGTTGAGGATCGAACCTTCAGCCTCCAGAAGACTGTCACTTAGAACTGATTATCACTTAGCACTCTTATACGTTGCGCTATGGGAGCCACAAGGAGTTTCGTACACATTCCCAAGTCTGACATAAAGATTCCCGGGTTTGACAAAATGCACCGGAAGAAAGTCGGAGGTTATGTCGGCTGAAACGTTGTGAAAATAACATACAAGATGAAAACACTAGTTTAAATAATCCAGCATCCTATCTTCATATCGTTTATTTTATTAGGGGTGGGATGTAATGAGTGAAAATTTCAGATTCATGCGAGTAGTATTTTTTTGTGTTCATTTATACATAAATAACACTAAACAATCAAACATTTTGAAAATTTTGCAAAATTCAGAAGGTGCAGGCCAATAGTTGTTGTCCATTTTACATTCATGAAAACCCTTTCACAGCCTGAAAATGGTCCTTAATTAAAGTACTATATCAGATTTAACCATCTATATCCATTCATAGCTTTTGAGGATGTTTTAGGACCTGCAATGTCGCATGAAACCACTTTTTCACCGAAAAATGATGGATTTTGAGTCCCGTGGAGCCCTAGCGGCTATTTTTGGCCTGCACCTTCTGAATTTTGCAAAATTTTCAAAATGTTTGATTGTTTAGTGTTACTTATGTATAAATGAACACAAAAAAATACTACTCGCATGAATCTGAAATTTTCACCCATTACGTCCCACCCCTAATTTTATTTATTTTTTGACTGCTTCTGCTGTTGCTACTAACTAAAGGTGGTAGTTGCTATTGTAGACGGACGCACCACACGGTTGGTCACTCACGCCGATTGGTGTCATTCTGTATAACCACTTAGAACACTGTATCTGGAATTTCTGTGTTTTGACGTTTTTTTTTTTTACCTTCAGTTTAAAAGAAAAAAATGTTTTGTTTTTTTCGTTTTGGTGATGGCGTAGCAATACTAACTTTATTTGGTGTTGGTTGCGGTGACGGAAATATGCTGTCGATTGACGTGATGTGAATTTTCAATATTAAAACATTGTTTTGCATAATCTTTCGTTTTACTCTGTACAGTGAGGCTATACACTCATTTTTCTACAACGAAATGTGTGCATGTGTGTAGTTTATTTTAAAATTGTTTTTTAATGTTTACTTTTAACTCAATGTATATATATACCATTCTCCCTCTCGGCCATTTATTTCTTTATCCCCAACCTTTCCTGTTATTTCTTTAATTTTCAAAGTGAAATGGAACAGGTAATATTTATTTATTATAAATATCACATTACCGAATTTTATCCTCTGACGAGAAGAGTTTTATCTTTGAAAATCCATGGATTAAGGATTAGTGTTACTCCTTGCATCTGAACTTTCGATGTAATAAAATTTGTATCAATTTTAGGTAATTTTATGTAATTTTATGCAATTTTTTATCTCCATCTTTCCTTCTTTAAAATTGATTGCTCTACTCAACGTATTGAGTTTTACTTTATCACGATAGATCACTTTAACGATACTTCATTTATCGTTAATTCTATTATTATTATATATATATTTACATATATATATATATTTCAAAAGTTAAAAATATAGTAATTATGATTTTAAATATTTGAACCATACATATTCAACCATGTCACTTTTCATATACACCCATCCATGCCCATGTAAGATTAGCAATGATTGAATTTGATAAGTATTGAAATATACTGATGAAGAAAATCATTTACATTCTGTATCTTTACTTAAATGCAATTTCACTAATTTAATGTTCTTTTCGAAAGTATTTTGAATCATAATTTATATCAAAATATTGAAATATTGAAATATTAATATATAAAAGCTCTAGTTGATATACACCATTGATCATTGAGCTTATTTTTAACTGCAGTTCTGAACTATATCCTGGAGGCTTGATAATATGTGTGTGTTTTTAATGTTTTTTAAATAACGTATATAAATTAATTTCTTCCAGGATAACTCTTGAATTGTTTTATTCCAGTAACTTAAATGTTTCATATATATATATATATATATATATATATGTGTGTGTTTACACACATGTAAAAAGAAATTGTATGCATCTATTAATTTGTTTTGAGGGGAGTACACCGTGTTTAATGTTTCTTTGCCACATTCTTAACCACAACTTAAATCTTCCTTCAAATCCCATCCATGTCATGATTAAGCAAACCAACCAATCAGCTAATTCCATTCATCTATGAGCCATAACAGATGTTTGCCATTGTTTTGTTTTTATTTATTCATTTTCATTTTATTTTCATATATTACCAGACAGTGTCCCAATTGACCCCTTATTTTGTACTTTTATGGAAATAATAAAAACCTTAACGGCAAATATTTTTTTTAAATGCACTAGATATTTGAAAATTCTCTTTCAAAAGTTTTAATTGAAAAGTAATATTATATTTAATTATAACCTATCAGCGTATCGACGTTTATTTTCACTACTGCTATGTGTACTACCATAACACGATCTCGACACAACACTCCCTCCACATTACACCAAGGACAGTGTCGCCGTTGAGTTACCTCCCATACGGTCAGAATAAGAAATAGTAAAAAAAAAAAAAAAATAAAAAAAATATTTAACAATGTCGGATTCTTATTTTTATTGAAAAAGGGAAGATGTCCATTCGAAATATTTGATTTATTATATAAAAAAAAAACAATAAATATGTTGGCCTTGCATTCATTGTTTTCTGATTAAGGTTTTGCTTGTTGTCATGGCTGTTACCCTTCTAAGAATTTTTACCTTAAACCATTATTATAATATCCTGACAGTGGCTCTGTTGCTGTCAGGCTGAGGTATAGTTCTGTTCAGTCATGCGAGGTCCACCCTCCCAGGCTTTACCATCTCTCTGAGAAAGTTTTTATTGCTAATCGCCTGAGGCGCTCCTACAGGGGAATGCTGATGGAGCTGCTTAGGCATTTTTTTTAGGCCAGAGTGTTCTTATCCTAGTGCGCTAGCTTCTCAACCCCCCCCCCCCTGATCTTGTGTCTAACCTCAAGAAGATAAATAATATAATTAACTAGACCACCCGTGACCCGTTGGGTCAGTTTGTTATATTAGCTATGGAATTCATGTATGAGCGTGACACTTGTGGCATAAAGAAAATAGTTTTTTTTTACATAACAGAAGCATTTCTATGAAAGTATATTAAAATGAAAAAAGAATATAGATAGATTTCTATGAGTCGTTCTGTTTATTATAATTGTTTTTTTTTTTTTATGTAATATGTGTAAAACATATGATTCAAGTATTTGCTGTTTAAAAAACAACAAAAGGAAACACTATTTAATGTAATAGAAATGTGTGCATTTACCGATTCAGCTTTCTCGCGTACGTAACGAAAACAGAGGGAGTAGGAGTGGTGAAATCTATGAGAGGGAAAGTGGGAGGTGGTTTCGTTCACCGACCGCTAGTATGGTTGATATTAATAATGAGTGTTGTTTTTTTGTTTGTTTGTTTTTGTTTTTTAAAAGGGAGGAGTTTTTTTGAAACTGCGACAGACTTTACGAAGTCCTCCCGTTGAATGTTTTTAACCGTGAAGAAAACAAATAAACTATTTGATGAAATTAAATGAAATTGTTTAAAAATTTCCAGAATGAAAAATTTCATGCGTTCGTTAATCATAATAGAGAATAACGGAATTGGAATAACAGATTGAAGACGATGCTATTTACGCATGCGCAACCGGATGTTGAAAGCTGATTGCAAACATACAAGAACAATAGAGTTTTAGTATTATATAGATTATAATATAAGTATAGAACATACGCTGTTCCCTGTCTTTTTGGCTAGGAGTAAAATGTAGTATCTATTCTGATATGACACTTCATTTTTTTTCTGTCCTCGGTCAGGGAAAGAGAATTCCTTCTAGAGTGAGATAATTTTTTAAAAAATTTTATTCCAGCTCAGAGTGCATCTTTTTAAGGAGCTGGATTTTCTCCACATAAAAAAACGACATTTTGTCTAACTCTGCTCTCGTGGGAAGGCAAGTAAATAGGAGTATAGGTAAATACGCATACTAAATATTAGGTGTATAACCCCCAGAAAATCAATCTGAAGTTAAGCCACATTCAGCCTGGTCAGTACTAGCTGGGTGACCATTTGGGAATACCAGGTGCTGTTTGTAGTAGGACAATGACACCTACCTGAAGAAAAACATCAGCCCTGAAGATTCGTTTAATAATTACTTCAATATAACCTGCTAAAACCACACGTGTGATGACACGACGGAACAATAGCCTCGTGGGCAGGAGTGCTGTTCTTAAGCATGTGATGAAGTTCTCAGATTATGCACATGAATGGAATTGTATCCCTTTATAAGCATCGAACATACAGTCTGAGTATAAGTGAATAATTATACGAGACAGTATTACTATTATCCCGGATCGTCTCACTTAAAACATGACCAAGTAGATAGAGGTGTTGCTTAACATGTATTTGAGAGTGAACTTTACCTTGAGTTTGTGAGTTAAATTTAGAAGAAAAACATTTTCTGCATTAAATTCAGAGATTTTTATGTTTTAGAAGTCTGCGACAATGCCGGAAGTTGTGTGCACGCAGAAAACTGAACTAAAGAAGCAAAAAGTGCCTCTTTTTGAAGAGCTGGATTTCCCCGACATTAAAAACTGGCCCTGTGTCTTACTCTGCCCTCGTGAGTATTGATTTACTCCTCTCCAGGAGTTAGGCACAAGGCCAGTTTTTATCTTACTCCCACAAGTAAGATGTGACCCAAGGTCGGGTCGGGAAAGTGGGGTTTAAAAATTGCCTGGGCAGCCTCGTCGGCATTCCCCGGTAGGGGTGCTTCAGACAGTAAGCAATAAACTTACTCCTCCCCAAAGAGTGGAGGCAAAATCTGGGAGGGTGGACCTCCTAGAACTGCACAGGACAGACCAATAGACCAGCGTAAATCAAGCCCCGAAGGCCAAGACAATACCAGTCTATGGGGTGCAGTATCCATCGGAACAGATACTACACTTTGATCTTAGCCAAAAAGGCCAGCCCTCGTGAGTAGACAAGTAAATAGTTGTAGTCTTAATATTTCAAGGTATCACCTCCTTATCAAAGGTGGCTGGGAAACGAGTGTACAGTCGAATATGTTAGTGGTGGGCTAGTCCTGCATAAATACTGTATTAAATATATAAAAGCATTTGATGTGGAATGAGGGCAATCTTTTACCCCAGTGGATTAAAATGGAGGGCTTAGTTCGAAATTCCCAAAATGTTACGAATTACAACAAAAGGTGTCTGAAGAAGGCCGGAGAGTACAACCGCCGAAAAGGTGCGAAAATGGCAACAACCAAGATTAGGTAAACACTCTAAAACATGTACGCAAGGTGAATAACGCTACCCCATCGCAGAAATATCATCAAATATTATTTCAATTTGTTCACATTGACCCGTGGTGCAACAGATAAAATGTTAAGTAATTACGAGTCAGTCTTTTGGAGGTTGATGGTTCAATCCTCAATACAGGCGATACTAACAATATAATTAGAATTACTGAAGACTTCTATCCGCTGACGGAACAAGAACAATCAACCCACGAGAATTACATAACGGGTTTAGTTTCGAAATTCCGTTAAGATTCGCGAGTTCAACATGAAGAAGGTCGGAGGTTACATCGGCTGAAACGTGAAAATAAGAACCTAGATGAGAACTGTAGTCTTTATAATCCAAACAATGCAAATTATCAATCCTCACCTCAAAAGTTCCAAAACACAATTTTATTTTTTTTAATTGTTATTTTTAAATAAGAATGAAAATTTTTTTGGAAAGAGATAGGGGGGGGCAAACGAAAAGGTCATCGAATTGCCGTTGTTATTGAGTTAAAACAAAAAATCCCGCTCAAGTGTTTAAATGCAGACATTTTATAAAAATAAAAATCCTTCTCGTTTTTCTTAATAAAACACAAATCATAGAAAGAGGAAGAGAAAAACCCAAACAATTATAAATCCAGTATTAGTGAATGGTTTGTATCTGTCTGGAGCCGCAACTATACTATTATTTCGATTAAGCTGTATTATCTGATATCGCAAATATACTATTATTTCGATTAAGCTGTATTATCTGAAGCCGCAACTATACTATTATTTCGATTAAGCTGTATTATCTGATATCGCAAATATACTATTATTTCGATTAAGCTGTATTATCTGAAGCCGCAACTATACTATTATTTCGATTAAGCTGTATTATCTGATATCGCAAATATACTATTATTTCGATTAAGCTGTATTATCTGAAGCCGCAACTATACTATTATTTCGATTAAGCTGTATTATCTGATATCGCAAATATACTATTATTTCGATTAAGCTGTATTATCTGAAGCCGCAACTATACTATTATTTCGATTAAGCTGTATTATCTGATATCGCAAATATACTATTATTTCGATTAAGCTGTATTATCTGAAGCCGCAACTATACTATTATTTCGATTAAGCTGTATTATCTGATATCGCAAATATACTATTATTTCGATTAAGCTGTATTATCTGAAGCCGCAACTATACTATTATTTCGATTAAGCTGTATTATCTGATATCGCAAATATACTATTATTTCGATTAAGCTGTATTATCTGAAGCCGCAACTATACTATTATTTCGATTAAGCTGTATTATCTGATATCGCAAATATACTATTATTTCGATTAAGCTGTATTATCTGAAGCCGCAACTATACTATTATTTCGATTAAGCTGTATTATCTGATATCGCAACTATACTATTATTTCGATTAAGCTGTATTACTTTTCAATACTTAATTCAGAGGTGGGGGTAGTGTAGTATCTGTGACCACCTACTCAGGCATTACCTACTCTTGTCGGGGTAGTGTAGTATACATTCGTTCATAATAATACCATGTTCCCAAGCATTACTTCCTCCTTTTTAACCAGTACATCAATAAGACAATATCGTTTGTGTCATTTGTCTGTTTTAAGGACATATCAATGTTCTTTTGGTGTTTTTTTTTTAAAGTCAAATGAGAAGAAATGCACGAAACATCACCATGCAGCCTGTACACGAGAGTTCAAACCTGATTCAAATCCTCCACCAGCAGAGATCATTTTTTTTTTTACATTAAAGGTCACCACTTATCAAGGCGGAAAGACCACTAGAGGATAAGGGTTATGAGTTTGACTCGAGGATAGGGGTTCAAGAGTTTAATCACCAAGATTAGCAAAATGAGTCAACAACTTCTGAGAACTCAGTACAAAACCTGCCTTCAATTGAACTAGCATCTACAGCTTCATCATCATCATCTTCTTCATCATCTTCATCTTCTTCATCATCATCATCATCATCATCATCTTCATCTTCTTCATCATCATCATCATCATCTTCATCTTCTTCATCTTCGTCATCACCATCATCATCATCTTCATTATCTTCTATTTAACGTCCATTTTACATGCTGGCATGCATTGGACGGCTTTAATAAATTTACTTCCAAATTAACCTATCTCTGACCAGGTCTTTATTTATCCCTCTTTCTCTCAATTCCATACTTATCACTTCCTTTGATCTTTTCCTTTGACTTCCCCTGTGGGATGACCCTGCTACCTCAACTGTTCCACACTTACTAACCCTAGAACTCTCATCCATTCTTTCAGCGGGGTCATAACCACGGAAGTCTGTTCTGCACACATCTTCTAATGCTGTCCAGATTTAATCTTACTCTGAGATCAACAAGACTCGCACTACATATCTATCGTTTTATTCTCGTATCATATCTCTCCATGCAATGCATGTCCTCGACCCTCACTGGCCAGCTTTCACTTCCAAACATCATCACACGGATGATAATTGGGAATTGATAAATAATTTTGGTTTAAGCTTACTACTAAAGGTTTTTTATTTTTCGAGTGGACATATTGTTCAAAAAAGAGGCCGCATCCCGCCCTCTACTTAAAGCTTTGTATTGTTTGGATGTTGTTTTAAACGGACATTTCAAGTACCCCTTATCTACATTCTCTTATTAGAATGACAGGAGGATTGACAGGGAAGAGTGGACAGTCCTCTTCATATAATTATTTGACCAAATAGTCACGACTTGTGAACGCTATGTCTTTTATCAGTAACGCATTTGGATTAGTCCTTTTTCCAATTGTTTCCGACTAAATTAAAAAGAAATTTTTTTTTGCCTTTTCCAGGAAAATATTAATCATTTCAGTAACATTGCTTTTTTTCTTTATATGATTTACTGTTTTACGGCATATCAACGCTTTAAAAAAAATTTATTTGAAATCGAAAAGCATGTCTATTGTGAATGATACATTGTATACAATTGAACACAAGTTGCTTATTTTAGCCATGGCTGGTGGGAATTGAGTGTTCATGCTTTTCCCGAGGTATTATTGTATAGATTAAACATTCCGGATCTGATAGGATTTGAACTCAGCGCAACTGATTCCATAGTTTGCGCCATTATCCATTTGCACCAATCATCATCATCATCATCATCGGTTTAACGTCCGTTTTACATGCTGGCTTGTGTTGAACAGGTTTAATAAATTGACTTCGAAACTGACCTATCTCTGGTCAGGTCTTTATTTATCCCTCTTTCTCTAAAGTCCAGTTTTATCACTTTCTCCTATGTTTTTCTTGGCATTGTCTATGAACTGAACCTGCCCCCTCAACTGTTCTACATCTACTAACCCAACAACTCTCATCCATTTTTATCAACGTGGCCATACCATCAAAGTCCCCTGTTCTACACACATCTCCTTATAATGTCCAGATTTAATCTTCCTCTGCATTCATCAGAACTAGGCCTGTTTTTAAGACTCACATTACACACCAATCGTATCATCATTCTCATATCATTTCTCTCTATGCAACACATGTCCTCAACCCTCACTGGTCAGGTTTCATTTCCATACATCATCACACCGCGTACACATGCCTGATAGACTCTTCCACCTTTTTTCCCCCAGCCTTTTTTTTTTTGTTTTATTTTGTTGTATAATGAGAAAGGGGGGAGGGAGGTGTCTTCCCTGTACTATAGTCTTATATAGACATGTATTAAGGGTAATCGTATGGAGCAATCTGAACCTACAATCAATCTGTTATCGCCAGCCATTGTCTGGTTGGCACAGATCATAATGAACAGTCCAAAACTGTTCCTTGTATTTGTAAGGCCGCTAGGACCGGGTTTTACATACTGCCCGAATTTATTCCCAAATGATCCCTCATCTAAGCATTGACCTGGCTCAAATTCACTTAACTTTGGCTGGTGATACCAGATCAGGCTGCCCTGTGGCTCCCTGAGACGAAATTCACCTACATTGACGTTTTTTTTTTTTTTTTTTTTTTTTTGTAAAACTTAATTATGTTCTACAAAACAAAAAACAAAAACAACAGCCCCTCTCCCTTTCTCCCTCCCCTTTTTTATTTTATTTTTAGAACTTGAAGCATAAAAACTTTTACTATAATGACCGGATTCGACATTGAATAACCCAAAAAGGGTTGATGTGCCGTAAAACAAAACTACCAAACCAAAAACGATGATTAAACATTTGAAGATATAAAGAACTTGAAGCATAAAAACTTTTACTATAATGACCAGATTCGGCATTAAATAACTCGGAAAGGGTTGATATGCCGTAAAACAAAACTACCAAACCAAAAACGATGATTAAACATTTGAAGATATAAAGAACTTGAAGCATAAAAACTTTTACTATAATGACCAGATTCGGCATTAAATAACCCAAAAAGGGCTGATATGCCGTAAAACAAAACTACCAAACCATACCACTTAACTTTGGTGATCTAACCCTAACCTGTATCTCAACATAGTATAGCTCTATATTGATGTACTATTAAAAGAAAAATAATCGGATCTTTTAAAAACTTAGTTTTCTAGAATTTCAAAAATTGAATGTACCCTTTTGTGTAACAATCAGTTCTAATTGACAGTGTTCTGAAGGTTGGAGGTTCAATCCTTACTACAGGTGATCATTTTTATGTTACTCTTAATTATTAACACTTTTGCCCAGTCACGGCTGACGGAATGAGAACAATCCACCCCCATTCATTCACGAATCAGATGATTCTATTGTTGGCATTGGTTTCCCTGATATCTTACTAGTTAGAATTTTTTTTTCGAAAGAAAGAAATCTGGTACTTACGGGATGGATCAGGTGAAGGTTACCAATGTCCTAAATGAAAATGTTTCTGTGGAACAAACTGGATTCGAACTTGGCTCACCTATGGTTGTCAGTTCGTGACGTTAACCACTTAGACACCGCCACCTCCTGCATTAGTTGAAACGTTATGAAAATAACAACCAAGTTGAGAATAGTAGTCCGAAAAATCCAAATCTAAATTATTAATCTTCATCTAAATAATTCCGAAACACAATTCCAGAAAGTGTGTATTAATAATTACATGTAACTCTATTCTCTGCTTATAACACACGTCATCAAAAGAAGTATTGCTGCCACATCAGGGGAGGTGTCGCTAAAAGCATTCTTTCTTGCATTGAAAGAGTATAAAATCGACTTCGAAATCTAGTGAGCTATGATCTCTTTTATTTATCCATATTTTATTTAAAAAAATTTTTTTTTAATTTTGCAAAAAAGATAATTTTATTTATTTTTTTTTTAATTTTAATTTTGCAAAAAAGACTATTTTATTTTATATTTTATTTATTTTATTTTATATTTTATTTATTTTATTTTTTTATGACTCATGGGAAAACGATTTTTACTTTAAATCTTAATTTTGTTCTTTTTACGAACCTGTGATAATCGTTTAATCCATTGTTTTTCTTTCTCTAGATAAAAGCTTGATATATATATATATATATATATATATATATATATATATATATATATATATAACATCAAATTAGAGTCCGGATGTGAATCTATGGGCTTACCTTGTCTTAATCTCTCTGCTTTTCCTGTATCAGATTTTCTTTGTAAAATAGAAACTATACACTTGTTGTAATTTCTGACTTATCTTTTGTATTCCATCATCTTGTGCCTTCCCATAACCCTAAACCCTAAACCTAACTCGAACAATCAAGTAGAAGACAAAGCTCAACTGAAACTGAACAATTAATCCTGATCATCATCATAAATATTCTGTTTTCACAATCGATAGGCTGCCTGTGAAGTCAGCACACCTGGGATTGTTGAATATTCGCCAGGTATCCCTATTTACTTTTCTCCTCACGGGGGCATAGTTAGACACATGGTCAGCTTTTAATGTCGGGAAAACCCAGCTCCTCAAAAAGGGCACTCTGGATTGGGACGAAAACAAAAATTGCCTTAATCTGGAAGGATTTCATATTGACCCCCCCCCCCCCACTGTAAACCATTCACAGCAAAATCGCGTCTAGCTACAACCATTGTAGATAATTTTCCTTTCTTCTTTGTGTACCTAAAACTAAACGGAACTTCCATGAGCAAAGTCTCTTTCCAAGAACTATCCGTATATGGAGCACAATACTGTGAGGATGCTTCCCAACTGGCTACAACATGGTCGTTTTCAAGTCCAATGTTAACAAATTCTTGTTGAGCCGTCCTCTTAAGTAATGAAATTTTTCTCAGTTTCAACCATCGTTACCGAACAATTCACCGTTTCGATACCTTATTGTAATACATCTTCCTATTCCAGTAGCTTTTTCCCAATAACTGCAGGCTTGTGGAACTCTCTTCCTGCTGACTGTTTTCCTCCCAGCTATAGCCTTTGTCTTTTCAAGACTAAGACCAATAGGCATCTCTTGTCTTTGCGATAATCATATTTCAGTCTTGTTAGCTCCTTACATCAAGTGGCTTCATGCCTTGTCTGGAGCGATTCCCATAAAAAAAATCTCTTATACTGAGTTTATCAAAATCTTGGAATACAATTCAATACAAAATCTTGGAAAACATTAATAAGTTTGTCAAATTAAAAAGAAAATTATATCTCCATTTAAAAATAGATGAGGACTCTCCGCTTAATTACCCCCCCCCCTCTTAGATGAAATTCTACTTTTTTAGGCGATTTTAGAATCGGCATCGGTAATTTAGAACAGAATCGGTAATTGTATCGGAATCGGGGAAAAATATTGGAATCGTCCCATCACTAATATATATATATATATATATATATATATATAATAATAATAATCCAGGTAAAACATCCACAGGGCAGTAATCCAAACAATTTCAACCGGGTTTATAAAAAGTGCTCAATATCAAATAGAGCTTTTATATATGATTATTTTTATTTACACAGACATGTACAATATCTGCGACACTGGCATGTCGATGTTATCGATCAACAGTTATTATGAATCAAATATGATCTAAGGTTAAGATCGGATTCTAACTCTACCTGATGAGATCTCAGTTCATAATAACTGTTGATCGATAACATCGACATGCCAGTGTCTCAGATTTTGTACATGTCTGTGTAAATAAAAATAATCATATATATATATATATATATATATATATATATCTCAGCCTGCTTGCTGATTTGGCATTTCAGGTTCTTAGCTTCTCAGTTAAAAGAGTTAAAAGAAATAAATTTATGTTTTTGTTTTTTTGTAGAATTTGTCTTTCCAATTTTTTATAATTGTTTCTTTTGGAGTTGGTATTCTTTGGAATCGGTCCTTGCACCCATTTTATTTTGATTCCACAAAGTGTTTGGGTCATTTCTATTTATCTCGCTTTTATTGGAAGACCTGCCAATAGTAAGAATGGTAACTGTTAGTTGGGAATGCTAATCAGACAAGACAATTAAAAAGAACCGACAACATCGACCATTTTACCATTGTTTTTTTATAGGTAAATAAAAAAAAGTTTCATAATTATTTTTTATTCTGTGCCACTTTTTTTCGTTCTTCATTTTATTTTTTCATTCTTCATTTTATTTTTTTAGTCTTTTTCGTTTTTCATTCTTTTTTTATTCTTTTTTAATTTTTTTTCTATTTTTTCTATTTTCTCTTTCTCTTTTCTTTTTCATTTTTCTTTCATTTTTCATTCATTTTCATTTTTTTGATTTGCCACTCTTTAATTCTTTCATTTATCAGTCTTTTTCAGTTTTTGTTCTTTTTCTTTCTCTGTTTTCGTTTTTTGTATTTTTCTTCTTCTTCTTCTTCTTCTTCTTCTTCTTCTTCTTCTTCTTCTTCTTCTTCTTCTTCTTCTTTTTCTTCTTCTTCCCTTCCTTCCTTCCTTCCTGAAAAGTTTTATATTGTTGTTTTTAGTTAGCTCCCTTGTAGATTTTTGAAATTGCAAAGAATTATGGCCCAGAGTCACATGTGGTGTGTGTGTGTCTCTCTCTCTCTCCCCAGGTCTTAGCAAAATGGCCTGTGAGAAACTGAGAGAGATTTACTTACCAGAAAAGTTAATTCTGAGGTAAAGGGTGTGTATATCTAAAGGTAGGGGTGGGTCCTAGATTGAACCAAATCGTAGGCATTCTGCTGCTGCTGCTGCTGATGATGATGATGATGATGATGTTTCTGCTGCTAGGTGTGTTCTAGCCTCAGGGTAAAGGGAGAGAGAGGGGGGGATGGAAAGAGAGAGAGGGGGAGGGAGAGTAAAAGACTGGTTGATCAGCTGGTGCCAGCTTGTCTATAGAAACAAGTGGTTAGCAATTTAATCTCTTAAGGCTTGCTTTCTTAAAACTCTGCTACAAGAATCTGTAAATAAAACCTGAAAAATGGTTTGGGTGTAGGGGTGAGGGTGTTGGGTCAGAGAAGGGGGTTCTAAATGTCCTGTTTCATCAAAAGCCTTCAAAAAATATGGCCGAGATAGTGTCATATTTAGTTGTGGTTTGGGGGCGGGGAGAGATGGGGGAAGGGCGCTAAAATAAAATGGTGGATGTTAGCAACTAGACTAAAATACTTATAGGACATTACTTCCATTTCTCTCTCTCTCTCTCTTTTTTTTCTCTCTCTCTCTTTCTGAGATCAGTAAGACTCTTTAAAAAAAAAGAGAAAAATGTCTTGCTGGATAGAGGGGGTGCATTTTAGTTTTAATTTGTGTCTTTTTAAGAAAGGGAGAAAGGAAAGGAGATATAGGAAAAAAGAAGGAGGAGGAAAAAGAGGAATTTGGTAATTTTGTTTGTGACTTGATGTCAATTGCTAACATTGGAACATTATTATTATTATTATTTTGTTGTTGTTGTTGTTTTCCTTACAACTGCAAACTAAGATGACCCCCCCCCCCCCCCGAACTCTGACCTCCAGTTTCTTTTAGACAGGAAGAAAAAGAAACAAAAGAAAAAAGAAAAAAAACAAAAAAGAGATAGAAATAGAAAATATAGCCAGTCAGTACAGGTAGCAAAGTATTATAAACAAGGAGAGGAAGTACCAAGTTATGCGGGGGGGGGGGGAGGTATAACTACTACTAGGGGGGGAGGAGGGGGGAGGTATAACTACTACTAGATAAAAGATATCCCCTTAACAAGTTAAGAAGTGGGAGGTTATTAAATTGTCATCAAGAAAACCAAAATTCCTTGTTACTCCCTTATGATATGAAGAAATAGGAGTTTGGTTTTCAATGAGTATTTGTTTTTGTTTGGACGCGGAGGGGGGGGGCAGTTTTCTAAAAATGAATATGCCAAAAACATTTTTAGTTTGTGAAAAATTCAAAGTTTGATGACCTCCCGACAGTCTCTTTAGGACGATAACAACAAATGTAAAAAAAAAAAAAAAATTTTTAAAGTAGAAAATATAGCCAGTACAGGTTGTGAACGATTATGGGTAAGAAGATAAAGTACCAAACTATGCTGAGGGCTGGGGAGAATAAAAAGTTATAACTAAGAGATAAAAGACATCCCCTAACAAGTTCGGGAGTGGGAGGTTATTAAATTGTCATCTAGAAAATCCAAATTTCTTGTTACTCCTTTAGCTGAATAAATGGGAATGCATCAACTAAAGGGATATATATATATATATATATATATATATATATATATATATATATATAGGTTTATTCACAGGAACAAAGGAATAGAACATTCTTTATACATGAGGTTGATTATGGCAGACAAGACGTAGAGTTTTTCCTGGAGTTTGTCGACTACTTTATTTGGGTTTACTTACTCATTTGTGAGTATCTGTTCCGATGGATACTGCACTCCATAGACTGTCTTGGCCTTCGAGGCTTGATTTACGCCGGTCTATGGGTCTGTCCTGTGCAGTTCTAGGAGGTCTACCCTCCCAGGCTTCGCCTCCCCTCTTTGGGGAGGAGTAAGTTTATTGCTTACTGTCTGAGGCGCCCCTACCGGGGAATGCCGACGGGTCGGCCCAGGCAATTTTTCAACCCCACTTTCCCGACCCGACCTTGGGTCACATCTTACTTGTGGGAGTAAGGTAAAAACTGGCCTTGTGCTTAACTCCTGGAGAGGAGTAAATCAATACTCATTTGTGAGGTCGGGAAAATATCAGATAACTGCAGACGATTAATTGTCCGCAGTTTTCTGATCGGTTGGGAAACGACAATTTTACCAATAAAAGATATGTTGGATTTGCGTCCTTCAAAGATATTTACGACTTTCCGGACTGCAAGATTCCAAATAGAGACAGAGGAGGTGTTATATATATATATATATATATATATATATATATATATATATATAAGAAAGAATTACAAAAGTAAAAAAACAATGTCCGCAGTTGTTTGCTTAGTTCAAATGGTAAAATATTTCTTTCCCTTTATAATACACATGACTGCTTGCAGTAAACAAAACTGATAACCAGAGAAAGTATCGTTTAATTAGATGTATTTAGCCGACACTAATTACACATATTTATTCATTTTGTTGCTTCTTATCACAAGTTGTCCAATTGTGTCCGCTCGATTTTTTTTTTTTTTTTTTGTCAATAATTCGTTTTTATCTTTGTTAGTATTTGTTAAAGTCACACCTCCAGTATCGGGAGGTGGCGGTGGTGAAGTGAATACCAACATGGACTGATGACCTGGAGTGCCAAGTTTGAATCCTGTCAGTTCCATTGATTTTTTTTTTTTTTTTTTCTTTTAGTTTTTTTTATACTAATGGTTCACCACTTATCAAGGCTCGGGTGTCACTCGAGGATCAGGGTTGAAGAGGCCGTCGGTTGGACTATGATGGCCACCACGACAGGATTGGAAACAATAAGTAGAATGGTCAGAAAGAAGCTACTGGAATAAGAAGCTTTATTACAATGAGGTATCAAAACAGCGAATTGATGAAGACCACTAGACCAACGAGTCCAACGAGCTGGAACAAAAGAAGCAGGGAATAGATCACACAATTCTGAAGAACACATGCCATAATAGTATTTATAGAAAAGACTGAGACTAGCAACATCATGTCTGTTTGTGAGAGAGAGAGGGTACAGAGAAGACGAAAGGGTATGGCCAATAAAATTACAGATATGTTTTTGCACCTTATCAAGAACCCTCAAATGGGACAGAGATTCACCAGCCCTAATATAACAACAGTACTCCATACATGGTCTGTGTTTCCGAGAGAAAAAAATGACGTTATCGACGAAATATGCCACTCTAAGTAGAAGAAAGGTAGATTAAAATGAATATGACGGAGGTCGTTCTTTTTTTTTTCTTTTTTTTTTTTCTTCATTGTTTTTACTAATGAGTCACCACTTATCAAGACCCGGGGCCATTCGAGGATAAGGGTTAAAGAGGCCGTCGGTTGGACTATGATCGCCACCACGAGAGGATTGGAAGCACTTACAATTATAAGAAACCTTTGCAAACACCAATTGTCATGGCTAATAGAAACCTATCCGAGAGTCTAACATTCACAGGTAACACGAATTGGAAAAAATACATAGAATACTGTCAAGTGGGCTCCCCCTACCATGCTAGAAAACTTCTCACACTTGCCAGTAACCAATATCTCTACAAAGCCACCATCCACCCATGCATGGAGTATGGTTGTCACACCTAGCCTGGTAGACCAACCACTAGTCTCTCCCTCTTAGACAAGGTCCGAAAAATAGCCTCTAATCTAATAGGGCTCATACTGTCAACTAACTCCAGCCCCTGCCCCATCGTCG
>OY744547.1:19225930-19243430 GCA_963556195.1 Sepiola atlantica | reverse complement strand
TTTTGTTCTTTCTTTTCTCCGTGAACAAATCAATCAGCTAAATTGTTGGCCTTTTCAGCCAAAATAAATGGCCGCATTGTTTCGCTCTCTGCTGTACGATATGTTGATCAACAACTTTAAAACAATGGTTAAAAAAAAGAAGGAAAGAAAAAAAGTAGTAAGAGGGGGGGGGGCTTCTCCCACCTTCCTCTTCCTTCCACTCGCACCTCCCCCTTTCTTCCATTTACCTTCCTCCTCCTTTCTCCTCTACCTTTCTTACCTCTCACTTTCCTCCTCCTTTCTCACCTTCCTTCAATTCAACTTTCTCCTTCAATCTACCTTCAATGTACCTTCCTCTTCCTTCCACTCTCATCTTCCTCCTCCTTCTTCTTCCTCCTCCTTTCCTCCCTCCTCATTTTCTCTCTCTCTCTCTCTTACTTTCCTCCTCCTTTTTCACCTTCTTTCAATTCCCCTCTCACCTCCTTCCTTCCATTCACCTTTATCCTCCTTTCCCCTCTCACCTTCTTCCCTTCGCCTTCCTTTTCTTTTGTCACCTCCCCCACCCTCATCCATTGCCCTTCCCACTCTTTTCCTCTTTTACCTGCACTCTCCCTTCCTCATCCTTCTCTCTTTTCCTACTTCCATTTTGTCTGTCTTTCCACTCTCTTTTCCAAATTCGTCCTTTCCTCTCTTCTATCCATCTCTTTTCTTTTACTTCCTCTTTTCTCTCCCTTTTCTGTCTCCTTCATCTCCTCCTTCTTTCTCACTTTCTTCGTCTCTCACCTTCGCTCTCATCCCTGCTCCTCTCTCACTTTCCTCCTCATTCCTCCTTCCCTCTCACTTTTTTCCTCATACCTCCTCCTCTCACTTTTTTCCTCATTCCTCCTCCTCTCACTTTCTTCCTCATTCCTCCTCCTCTCACTTTTTTCCTCATACCTCCTCCTCTCACTTTCTTCCTGATTCCTCCTCCTCTCACTTTTTCCCCTCATTCTTCCTCCTCTCACTTTTTTCCTGATTCCTCCTCCTCTCACTTCCCCCCTCCTCTCACTTTCCTCCTCATTCCTCATCCTCCTCTCACTTTCCTCCTCATTCCTCCTCCTCTCTCACTTTCTTCCTTATTCATCCACCTCTCACTTTCCTCCTCATTCCTCCTCCTCTCACTTTTTCCCTCATTCCTCCTCCTCTCACTTTTTCCCTCATTCCTCCTCCTCTCACTTTCCTCCTCATTCCTCCTCCTCTCACTTTTTCCCTCATTCCTCCTCCTCTCACTTTCCTCCACCTCTCACTTTCCTCCTCATTCCTCCTCCCCTCTCACTTTCCACGTCTTACTTTCTCTTTCATTTCTCTTCCTCCTCTGATTTTCCTCCTCCTCTCCCCTTCTTTCCTTTTACTCCCACCTATTCCCATACCCCCCACCACCACAAAAAAAAAACCCTGAAAATAACTGATTGCTTTTGAATGGCGTCTTTTATTGAAATTCTAAGTGAAACATTCATAAAAATCTAAGCTCCACATTTTCTCCCTGCCTTTACTCCCTTTTTCCCTTGAAAGGGAGAGAAATAAATAAATAAAAAGAAAAAGATGACGACTCCCTCATTTTTTCCAAAGAAGTGGCCTAATTGCCAATGTAATCTTGCCTGTTTTGTAAACTTTATGAGAAAATATAAAACATTGTTGTCCTTGTTAAAATTATGAATTCTTTTGAGAAGAAAGCAGTTTGAAGAATTCCCCCCCCCCCTTTTTTATTCTCTGGAAGAAAATTCATCCTTTTTTTTTTTGCCCTCAATATTTGTCGTTTTTATGGACTTTTTTTATTCAAAAAAATGGTGTGATTGGTTTTAAAGCAATTATGCACCTTTTCTTCGATTTAGTTTTTCTTTCTTTTTCTTTTTTTTTTTTTTTTGTAAGATGCGTTCTTACATCTCTGCAAGAGAATCATTCTTGTCACACTTAAGTTTGAAATAGAATTTTCGTTGGTCTGTCATGTTTAAATTCAAAATAGAATTTTCCTTTGTCTTTTACGCTTGTTCAAAATAGCATTTTCGTTGGTCTGTCATGTTTAAATTCAAAATAGCATTTTCCTTTGTCTTTTACGCTTGTTCAAAATAGCATTTTCGTTGGTCTGTCATGTTTAAATTCAAAATAGAATTTTTCTTTGTCTTTTACGCTTGTTCAAAATAGCATTTTCATTGGTCTGTCATGTTTAAATTCAAAATAGAATTTTCCTTTGTCTTTTACGCTTGTTCAAAATAGCATTTTCGTTGGTCTGTCATGTTTAAATTCAAAATAGCATTTTCCTTTGTCTTTTACGCTTGTTCAAAATAGCATTCTGCCGTTGAGTGGTAGTACCTGCCAGGATCCCATCTATGGGGTCAATAGAATTTATGTTTTACAAATGAATTTGCATTATATGGATTATTTTGACTACTATCCTCATCTTTGCTGTTATTTTCACAACGTTTCGGCCGATGTAACTCCCAATCATATTCAGGTGCATCTTTTCGAACTTTGGAATCTTTATTTAATAATTTATTTATTTATTTGATAATGAGTTCATATAAAGATGTAATTTATTTATTTATTTGATAATGAGTTCATATAAAGATGTAATTTATTTATTTATTTGATAATGAGTTCATATAAAGATGTAATTTATTTATTTATTTGATAATGAGTTCATATAAAGATGTAATTTATTTATTTATTTGATAATGAGTTCATATAAAGATGTAATTTATTTATTTATTTGATAATAAGTTCATATAAAGATGTAATTTATTTATTTATTTGATAATGAGTTCATATAAAGATGTAATTTATTTATTTGATAATGAGTTCATATAAAGATGTAATTTATTTATTTATTTGATAATAAGTTCATATAAAGATGTAATTTATTTATTTATTTGATAATGAGTTCATATAAAGATGTAATTTATTTATTTATTTGATAATGAGTTCATATAAAGATGTAATTTATTTATTTATTTGATAATGAGTTCATATAAAGATGTAATTTATTTATTTATTTGATAATGAGTTCATATAAAGATGTCCGAGTTGGAAAAAATGTACCAGAAGAAAGTCAGAAGTTACATCGGTCGAAACGTTGCGAATATAACAACCAAGAGGAGACTAGTCTGAATAAAAAAAATATATTATCCTCGTTTCCAAAGTTCCGAAACATAACGGTCTAATTGTTTACAAAATAGATAAATTAGTCTACAATCGGTTTGTGTACAAAGCATACGCGTGGTGCAGGTTTGGGGTAAGGGTTGGCATGCCATAAAAACCAAAGAACAAACCAATCAATAAAGACAAACTGCAATAAAACTAACAATAAAAACAGTAATATAGTTTACAAACAATACTGGCATTAATGGCCTCCATAGTTCTCCGCATTTGTCCGGAAGCTCTCTTATCATTTCTTTCGGATAGGATTGTTACCTTTAGTATCTATGACTAATGGATATTTAGTATCTGTCTGTCTGAAGCCGAATTATATTATCATTTCTATTACTTGTACTATTGTACCTGTATTACTTATGGAGATCCAGTATCTGTCTATCTGAAGCCGAAACTATACTATTACTTTACTTGATGCTCCCTTACTAAACACTCAGAATTGTAAGGCCAGGATCAAGGGTAAGTGGAGTAATCTTGGGAAATGAATGCCCCCTTCTACGTCTCGTTATAGTAGCTAATGAAAAGGGAGTCTTCGGGTCGACCACTTTTTTCTATGTTATTTTATTGTTGATAACATGGTAGAACAACGACAAATGAAAATTGGCTAATCATAATCAAAGTTTTATTTGTCTATCTGAAGCCGTAACTATACTATTACTTTACTTGATGCCCCCTTGCTAAACACTCAGAATTGTAAGGCCAGGATCAAGGGTAAGTGGAGTAATCTTAGGAAAGGAGTTCCCACCCTACAACTCAGTGCAGTAATTAATGAAAAGGGAATTTTCGGGTCGACCACTTTTTTTTCTACGTTAGTTTATTGTCAATAACATGGTAGAACAACGACAAATAAAAATTGGTCAGTCATAATCTGTTTGATTTGCAAGCTTAAATACTATTTAGGTCCAACTTTAAAAATCGGGCCGACATATTATATATTAGATTATTATGGTTGCGTTGTTGTTGTTTTTTTTACAGTTCACAAGATGACATAAATTTTCCCATGCTTTGTTATTTGCTTTTCTTTAGTAGGTTCTAATAAGAATCACGTATTTAAAAAAAAAATTAAAAAGTAATTTCTATAGAATCCGTAAGGTAGGGCAGTCCAAGCGTTTGAAGGGGGGGGGGGTGTCTACTATTCAAGTTAGTTTTTCATCTCACCTATAGGAAGGGGCAAGGGTAAAGGTAAAAAAAAAAAATTACGCTCTCTCCTCCCCCTCCCTCTTCGCTCCTACCATCGTCACCACCATATTTCCATCATCTTTCTACTCCTTCTATTTTGTTTCTCCTTCCTCTATATTTATTCATAGCCCCTCCCCCCCAACCCGTCCCCTCTCTCTCTCTCTCTCTCTCTCTCTCCATCTTTCACATGATTTGGGAAGAGGAGAGAGGCTGCTGCCGCCAACAGCAGAAGCATTGTTAGAATTCGGGCCTGACCAGTTTGAACTCAGATATGCCTAGCACCCACTCCAACCGCGCGGCCCTCGCGGCCCTGCAGGAAGAAGTGGAAATTTGTCAATCCTCATAAAATCAAGTTGATCATGATTTTGAATTAATGAACCCATTGATGCAGCCCCACCCCACCCGACACTCTATAAACCTCCCCACCCGCCTACATTTGACACAACACCTTCCCAACCCAACTCGTCTTATATTTATCAGTCAAATAAGCACCTCATGAAACAAAACCCAAAAACATCAAAAGATGAGGTACATAAAAAAAATAAATAAATAAATAAAAATGAAACCCCGAAAGAAAAAAAAATCTTTCTTAAGATTTCCGTTTCATTGTTCCTATTTACTTGTCTCCCCACAAGGGCAAAGATAGACGCAAGTTCGGTTTTTAATGTAGGGAAAATCCAGTTTCACAAAAAGGGGCACACTGGATCGAGACAAAAATTAAAATTGTCTCTGTCTAGAAAGACTCCCCCCCCCTTCACTGACCGAGGACAGAATAGACCAAGTGTATCATCAAAACAGATACTACACTTTGAGCATAGCCAAAAGACAGTTTCATTGTTATTATTCTTATTTGAGCGATGTGTAAACGAGAACAGAGATTCGTAAGATGCGTCCGTTCAATGTGGGCATTAAGCGAGAGAAATTCTCTGTTAAGATTAAGCGTGACAGACCATGGAACGGACAGAAACTATAATGGAGATGCTGAGAAACATTTAAAAATTATATTTCGAATTTAAACTTGACCGGAAAATGAAAATACTTAAGCGTAACGGACCTACGAAAATGCTGTTTTAAACGTACGTGTAACAGACCAACAAAAATGCTGTTTAAAACGAATGCATAACAGTCTAATAAAAATACTGTTTCAAACATACGTGTCACAGACCGAGGAAAATGCTATTTGAAACTTAAGTGTAACGGACCTACGAAAATGCTGTTTTAAACGTACGTGTAACAGACCAACAAAAATGCTGTTTAAAACGAATGCATAACAGTCTAATAAAAATACTGTTTCAAACATACGTGTCACAGACCGAGAAAAATGCTATTTAAAACTTAAGCGTAACGGACCTACGAAAATGCTGTGTTAAACGTACTTGTAACAGACTAACCAAAGTGCTGTTTAAAACGAATGCATGACAGTCTGATAAAAATACTGTTTCAAACATACGTGTCACAGACCGAGGAAAATGCTATTTAAAACTTAAGTGTAACGGACCTACGAAAATGCTGTTTTAAACGTACGTGTAACAGACTAACAAAAATGCTGTTTAAAACGAATGCATGACAGTCTGATAAAAATACTGCTTCAAACATACGTGTCACAGACCGAGGAAAATGCTATTTAAAACTTAAGTGTAACGGACCTACGAAAATGCTGTTTTAAACGTACGTGTAACAGACCAACAAAAATGCTGTTTAAAACGAATGCATGACAGTCTGATAAAAATACTGTTTCAAACATACGTGTCACAGACCGAGGAAAATGCTATTTAAAACTTAAGTGTAACGGACCTACGGAAATGCTGTTTTAAACGTACATGTAATATACCGATAAAATGCTATTGAAAACTTCAGTGTGACGGACATACATGAATGCTGTTTCAAACGGACTGAAGAAAATGCAGTTTCAACCGTACACATAACAGATCAACGAAAATGCTGTTTCAAACTTATACATAACAGATCGATAAAAATGCCATTACGTGTAACAGACCAACGAAAATGCCGTTTATAACGTATGTGATAAAAGACTATTGAGGCTACCAGATCAGGCTGTCTCAAAATACCTGCTCCCTGACTTAAAATGCACCAAACATTGATGTTATTGTTTTTCCTTACCCATTGCAAAACTCAATCATGTTCTGCAAAGCTAAAAACAAAAACAACATTTTCCTCTACAAACTCTCGCTTCTCTTATTTTGTCCTATAGTCTTCACGTTCCATGAGCGATGTTTCTGACAAAGGGGGAGCAATTGCTGGTTTCTGGATCGGAATCTATCTATCTATCTAACCATGGCTAGTTTTTTTTTACCTTGAAGTAGTATTTAATGTGTTTAGCTCCTCACATCAAGTGGCTTCATGCCTTGTCTGGAGCGATTTCCTAAAAAAACAAAAATACAACCAAACCAAACACCATGAATAAATATTTGAAGCTATAAAGAACTTGAAGCATAAACAACTTTGACCAAAATGATCTGATTCGGCATTAAATAACCCGAAAAGGGTTGATATGCCGTAAAACAAAACAACCAAACCAAATCAAAGCGTTACGGACCGACGAAAAATTACCGATAACAGACCAGCAAAAACACTATTTCAAATTTAAAGGTGGCAGACCAACGAAAATACCGTGTCAAGCTTATGCGTAACAAACCAACGAAAATCGCAGTTTTTGGTAGCTTTAAAACTCTTGCGTTAATGTAAGGCCCTTATCCAGGGTCATCGTCACAACCAAAACAAGTTTTCGTTAATCTTCAGTAGTATTTTTACTAGCTGCCCCTACCCGGCGTTGCCCGGGGTGTAGTGTAGTCATTTTAGTTTTTAATTCCTATTTGTTTTCACAGTTTTAAACTTAACATTAAAGTCTTGTCCAAGATCAAAGTGTAGTATCTGTTCCGATAGATACTGCACTCCATAGACCGGTATCGTCTTGGCTTTCGGGGCTTGATTTCCGCCGGTCTATGGGTTTGTCGTGTGCAGTTCTAGGCGGTCCACCCTCCCAGGTGTTGCCTCCCCTCTTTGGGGAGGAGTAAGTTTATTGCTTACTGCCTGAAGCGCCCTTACCGGGGAATGCCGACGGGGCTGCCCAGGCATATTTTGTAGGTCAGAGTGCTCAAATTCTCGGGCGCTGGCTTTTCAAATCCCACTTTCCCGACCTTGTGTCACATCTTACCGCTGTGTGAGGTAGATAAATAACTTGGCTAGTCTAGGGTCATCCATCAGTTGAAAGTGAAAGGGAGACAACTATTATATTCTACAATTTAAAATGAGTTATCTTCCTTGCTGATTTTTTTTTATGTATTAGCGAGTCACCGTTTATCAAGGCCCAAAGGCCACTCGAGGAGGTGATTATTTTTAAAATGTTTCATGGGGCTGATTAAGTAATTAAAAAAAAACTGTAGCTAAGTGCGGTATTATATTGTCAATAACACGGTACAACAATAACAAATGAAAAAAGGCTAGTAAGAAGCACATTTTTATTTATCAGTTTAAATGCTATTTGGGGCTGACTTTGAAAATCCGAAAATATAACTTTATATGTTAGATGTTAATTAATTGATTTTTAAAAAAAAACTGTGACAGACTAACGTATGGAAAAATCCTTTGAAAGAGAAACTAGGAAACATTTTTTTACCATAAAAAGGGAAAAATGCTCTTCTGAAAATGAAGTGTCATTGTTATCATTTGTTTTGCTATTTTTGGCTATAAAACAACAACACCAACAACAACAACAGCAAGGCCTGTCTGCCTTTGCCGGATGCCGCCATGAAAACCTGCTTCGAGTGGCTACAACTTATGACATTACGGTTTCTGATTATTCTGTTAACTGTGTGTTTTATCGGCTATCATTGCCGAAGAGATAGATGATATCTGGGAGAGCCTGGGCGGCGACAGCGGCCTTCCTGGAAAACTTGGCTTGGATTGTTTGCGAGGGGACTAATTAGATTGGTTGTGAGGGCTAATTAAGGAGATATCTATCATCTCTCCCCTCCCTTCTCCCCTCCCTCTCTCTCTCTCTTCACCCCCCTCTCTCTCTCTCTGTCTCTCTCTCTCTCTCTCTGTCTCTCTCTCTGTCTCTGTATGCTGGGTTTGAGGGTGAAAGCTCTGAACTCGCTCTTTGCTAGATTGAGGTTGTGTTAGGCTTGGCCTCCCATACCAACTTAAGCCAACTGCAATGCAAATCCTCTCTTTGACATGAGAGACGGACCGACATTATGAAAACCACTTAACCGTATCTGTGCGTACGATTCGCTTTACGCCGTAAGACGCGACTCTTTCCGTCGCTTCTTGTTTTCGCGAACGAAACGCAAGCCGCCGCATACATGATTGACTTTGTTGTGTCTCTCCGTGTTCAATAAAGAATGGAAAAGGGGAAGGAATTTTAATAATAAACCGAAACATTTGAATAATACGAAAACCGAAATTATTTTCTTATCAACCTATATAGTTTTTTTGTTGTTTTTTTTTTTGGGGGGGGGGGGTCCATTTTATTGTTGATAAACTTTATTCAAAAACTCTTAGGCACAATTTCTGATCATAGATTTTCTTCTTTTTAGTAATGTACAATTCAACAAAAGAATAAAATAGCTGGTTTGTGTATGACGAAACCGAAATGCATGATGGTAGAATTCAATTTCTTTCCCTCGTCTCCCTTCCTTTTTCTACTTCTCCCCCTTCTTTGTTCTACTCCTCCCCTTCTTTGCTCCCCCTTCTATTTCTTCTACCTCCTTCTTCTTTGTAATGTACAATTTAACAAAAGAATAAAATGGCTGATTTGTGTATGAGGGAACCGAAATGCATTATAGTGGAATTTAATTTTTTCCCTTCCTCCCCCTCCTTGTTCTACTCTTTTCCTTCTTTCCTCTCCTCTTCACTTTCTTCTTTTACTTCTCTTTCCATTCTTCTTCCTTGTTCTCTTTCTCCCTTTCTTTACTCTCGTCCTCTTCTCCATTCCCTTCTTTGTTTTTCTCCCTTTCCTCTTTCTTTCTCTTTTTCATTCTTTTTTTTATTTTTCATTCTTTTTTTTCTATTTCTATGGCTTTTATTTTAATTTATTTTTATTTTTCATTCTTTTTCATTCTTTATAATTATTTTGATTTATGATTTTTTTTTCATTAATCATTCTATTTTATTTTTTATCCCCTTTCATTCTTTCTTAATTTTTATTCTTTTTCTTCCTCTTTTTTGCCTTCTTCTTCTTCTTCTTCTTCTTCTTCTTCTTCTTCTTCTTCTTCTTCTTCTTCTTCTTCTTCTTCTTCTTCTTCTTCTTCTTCTTCTTTCTCTCGAACCATAAGAAGCAAATAATTCAATAATTGAAGGTTGGGAACCGGAGTTTCTTGGGTTACTTTACTTTCCTGCACAAAGCCGGGATACTGGTCCGCTAGTATATGTGTGTGTGTATATATATATAATGGAATTGAGGATAAGCGAATCAACAAACAAAAATATAAACTCAAACACATATAAAAGCATATATATATATATATATATATATATATTTATTATGTTAGAGATTGATAGAAGCATTGAGTCACTAGGTAATAATATATCTTTGAAAGCCTTATCAATGCACATTTTCAAATAAAGTACAATAACTGAGAATTTGACGGTTATTAGTGTTTTTTTCGAATGATATTTCAAGGTGAATCCTCTTTTTCAAATAGAATTGAGGACAGCCTTTTTGTCTCTTCTTCTTTTCTCCATACCTCTTGTTACTGGATATCTGGTCTATCATGTGGTATCAAGCCCTCGTTTGAAAGTTGAATTTTGCGACGAGGGGAGGGAGGTATCAGTTGTTGAAACATCGTAATCATCATATTCGGTTTAACGTCCGTTTTACATGCTGGCATGTGTTGGACGGCTTTTAGAAATTGACTTCCAAACTAACCTATCTCTGTTCAGGTCATTGTTTAAACTGCATCACCTGAAATTCGACAGATGTTCTTTAGAGATCATTTCCTTAGTTGAGGCAAGATTTTTATAGGCCGGATGTCCTTTCTAACGCCGACCCGGTGTGGTGATGGAGACCGCTAATTTTATCGAGAAATCGTTTCCAGGTGATTACCTACCAAGGCTAAAGAGCGCTTCATCTGCTCTTAATGTAAAAAATAAAAGTGACATACATAATATACTTTTAATTACAATAATTATTTAGTATAGATTTTTATTTATACAAATATTTTCGGCTACATATGTGCATACATGTTTCAGCTGCGACTTTATTCAAAGTTCAGCTTCCTCAGGTCACAACAGTAGATTTGCTGTGGCCTGAGGAAGATGGACTTTGAATAAAATCGCAGTTGAAACATGTGTGCACATATGTAGCCAAAAGTATTTGTATATATGAGAATTTATACTAAAATCCAGCTCTACTTGTTATTGAGCACAATCTTATAAACATCTATGAACCAACAACTATACAAATAGTACCAGAATATTTATAAAGAAACGTTATCGACTTATCGAGAAGTCATTTAGAGAGGGTAGACTGTCTAGATGAAATGGAAATGAAAATAGGTTGGCACAAGGCAGAATGAAAAGGTTAAAACGAAGCTCGTCGAAATCAGAGATGGTTATTTACTTGCTGAACGAGGATGGAACGTTGGAAAAGCCAGCTTCTCCAAGGGAGCTCTCTAGCTGGGTACAAAAATAGCCATGAACGGACATGTCGGCATTCCCTGGTACGGGCGCCTCAGGCGATCAGCACTACTCCCTCTTTCTCAGAAAAAAAAAGGAGGTAATAGAGGGTGGATCGAGCTGGACTCTGATAAACGAGAGCCCGGTGCGATCAAGTCAGTCTGCGGTTTGTTAGATTAATTGCCGAAGACAGATCCTTGGCTGGTGTGAAATCCCTACTCCTGGGGACAGATTTGAGCAGTCAGTGTGGGGGTATAGTAACAGTTGTGTGTCCAGAAGTGGACCATTTTTGCAGGAGTCGGAATTTAGAATGTCCAAGTTGTATTCTTAAAAACCGACGCTACATCAGATTTTCTTCCAGTCAAATCGCCACTTCTGAGGTCGTGAGTCAGAGTCGAAGTCGGAGTCAGCAATGTGTTGTACACGGCCTCAAATATTGCAAAACAGCTTCGGCTAAGCTTAGAAATAATAAGCAAATGTTACGATTTGTTCGGCCTTGTGGTGGAAGGGAGAAATCTTACGTCCATTCACCCACCCACACACCCTATTTTGACCGCCAATCTCCACTTTGAAAATGTGGTCATCTGAATAATTCTTAACTCATAATTTCCAGTCTTTAAAATAAAACAGCTGATTGCAATACAAATGCAGGTTTTTTTCCCCCCTTTTTCTTCCCAATGCCAGCAGCGTTATTGACACGGTAACTATAGAGATGGGTGTATGCGCAGTTTGTTGATTCAACCGCCTCTGCACATACATGGCCTCTGTTGGTCACCTGTTGCAGCACTAGCAACCGCTAAACCCATCTATAATGGGCTCGTTGGAGGGAAGCAGGGGTCTCCCCTTTTTCACCCGTCGTTGTTTCTTTGTTTGTTTTTTACAGTTATAAAAAAACATGGAATAAATAATAAAGTGAACTATTTATGGAATAGTTTTGATTTTCATTTACTCTCTTTCTTCCGCTTTTTCTGCCTCTCTCACACACACACACACATCTGTTACGTTCTCATTTCCGTCCTCCCTCCCTTCTGTTCTTCTCTCGTTCACCCTCTCCTCTCTGTTCCATTCTTTCTTGTCTCTCTTCCACTCTCTCTTCCACTCTCTCTCACCCTCTTCCCTCTCTTTTGTTCTCTCTTTTCTCTCTCTTCTCCTCCTTTTCATCTCCTTTTTCTCCCTTTCGGAAATCTGTAGGGAATTTCAAACTGAACCATCTATTTAATCCACAGGGGTGGATAGTTCTCATTCTGTCAGCCATGAGTGGATAGAAATCTTAATTATATTGTTAATATCGTCTGTACCGAGGATTCCCAAGTTCAACAATGTGCACCTGCATAAATTTGGAGGTTACATCGGCCGAAACGTTGTGAGAATAACATCCAAGATGAGAACAGTAGTTCTAATAGGTCAAATAATACAAAAACATCAAAGTTTTTTTTTTCTTTAATCTAAAACAAAAATAAAATTACAAAGATTCCCGGGTATTGATTTACTCCTCTCCAGGAGTTAGGCACAAGGCCAGTTTTTTATCTTACTCCCACAAGTAAGATGTGACCCAAGGTCGGGTCGGGAAAGTGGGGTTTAAAAATTGCCTGGGCAGCCCCGTCAGCATTCCCCGGTAGGGGCGCCTCAGGCAGTAAGCAATAAACTTACTCCTCCCCAAAGAGGGGAGGCGAAGCCTGGGAGGGTAGACCTCCTAGAACTGCACAGGACAGACACATAGACCGGCGTAAATCAAGCCCCGAAGGCCAAGACAATACCAGTCTATGGGGTGCAGTATCCATCGGAACAGATACTACACTTTGATCTAAGCCAAAAGGCCAAGTCCCGGGTAGCACCTGATAGGAACAGCTAGTACACACACACACACACACACACACACACACACATCCTTATGTACACATGATGTCTGATATGCTAAGTATGTTTTGTGAAATGTCATCAGTCAATGAACAGTGTCAACTTGCTGCCTGCTAATGAGACAGGAATGTGTTGACCTACATTTCCCCTCACTTAAGTATATTTATCATAATTGGCCTCAAATGTTCTTGTGCTTCTCTCGGCTGTCCACCAGCTTCCAACACAGACGCCCCCTCCCTCCTGATGGGCTAATAATATACATGCAAACTTACCTATGTTGTTGTATGTGGATGCATACAGGTAGAGCGCTATGATCATACACATGGGCCAATCAAATTGAAGAGCTTTCATCTGTGCAATTGCCCACTTCATTAGTAAAATGTCCACCTGATGGTCTCACATGAATCTTAACTGATGGTTATAGACACGACCATCAGCAGAAGCAACTATTAAGTCACACCTCTCTCTCTCTCTCTCTCTCTTTCTCTCTCTCTCTTTCTCTCTCTTTCTCTCTCTCTCTCTCTCTTTCTCTCTCTTTCTCTCTCTCTCTCTTTCTCTCTCTCTCTTTCTCTCTCTCTCTTTCTCTCTCTTTCTTTCTCTCTTTCTTTCTCTCTCTTTCTTTCTCTTTCTCTCTCTTTCTTTCTCTCTCTCTCTCTCTCTCTCTCTCTCTTCTCTCTCTCTCTCTCTTTCTCTCTCTTTCTCTCTCTCTTTCTCTCTCTTTCTCTCTCTCTTTCTCTCTCTCTCTCTCTCTCTCTCTCTCTCTCTATATATATATATATATATATATATATATATATATATATATATGAAATTAAAATGAAATAAGCGGAAGACCTAAAAAGCTGAACGTTTCGCCCAAATGTTATATGGGCTTTGTCAAGAGCGAACGAAAAAAATGCAAAAAATGACAAATAACGTCATTTTTTGCATTTTTTTGTTCGCTCTTGACAAAGCCCATATAACATTTGGGCGAAACGTTCAGCTTTTTAGGTCTTCCGCTTATTCCATTTTAATTTCATACCGTCGGATTATTTTATCATTTTATCTATTCATATATATATATATATATATATAATCATATACATATATTCTCTTTCTCTCTCTCATATATAGTGTGTCAGGGTATGTTGAAAAGAAATCAATAAAGTGTTTGATCACAGAAATGTAAGGGCTAAGATAGAAATTATTTATTTAAAAACTGGTACATATTTCAGAGACGTACCATGGTTTCATTGACATGGATTGACCTTTTACCGTTTATAAAAGGCTGTTAGAGTCCATTCAAATCATCAGCGACTCAGGAAATGTTAACAAATCGAGGAATTGAGTTCTCTCTCATATATATATATATATATATATATATATATTCTCTTGCTCTCTCTGTTTCATATATCATATATAGTTTTCTCTTGTTCTGTTTCTCTCTATATAGATATATTATTTATGGCAAGCAAGCTACACAGAAACGTTCATGTTTCATTCCAAAAGGAAATCATGAAAGCTACTATCAAATCATCGGCGGAAGAATAGGTTACATTCGGTAGATTAGTCCCTACGAGCTGAGTTTCCAGTGTTTCCATGAAACCAAAGGTATCGATGGAAGATCATACTAATGTATAGTTTCAATTCAAATTTAAAAAAATATATACGCTCTTGCACAATTAAATGTATATACGTTTGAAAGCATGTATGTATACATCTTTCTTTCTAGTGGAGGAATATTTTAGCATGTATTTTGTGTGATCAAAATATATAGAAAAGCTTTAGGGAAAGAAACGTTTATTAACTTAGCTTAAGTATGATAATAGATTTATGTTTGATTCGCTATTTATTCACTTACAATGACCATTTTCTCTGTGAATCTGTCTGTCTGTCTCTCTGTCAGAAGTTTTTTTAAACGAATATCTTAACTTCTTTTGGAAATAGAAAATTGTGCATTAATACTAAATAATAAATTCCCAACAAATAAATCGGACGCCATGACCGGAAATCGAAACCGTAACCTTGACATCTCCAGTCTGACGTTCTACGAACTGAGGTGTGTGCACTTTCTTACAAATAGATCTTTAAAAAATTCCCATACCAAAATAATTATAGATATTTCGGTAGAAAATGTCCGCTTTAGATGGATTAAACTTTTCTTTTTCCTTTTTTGAGAAGAGGGTATTTTCTCACGAAATATTAAAAATTTTCCACTATCCTCGATCTTATTAATATTGACAGTAAGTTTTATATTTACTGATATTGTTCGTGAAAGATTTATCAAAAAATGAATGGATAATTGTGAAGATTTATATCACAAATATTGTCTTTGGTTATTTGGTTTTTCGTAGAATTTGGTATATTCGGACTACTGTTCTCATCTTGGGTGTTTTTATCACAACGTTTCGGCCGATGTAACCTCCGACCTTTTTCTGGTGTAGAAGTCTTCAGTAATTCGTAATAGTGATTTATAGTGATAAGTAGTTAGATAAAAAAGAAAGAATAGGTTTCAGTTTTAAGTGACAGTCATCTGAAGATTAAAGGTTCAATCCTGAGTGCGGACGATAGCAGATGGAACGAGAGCATGCTACCCCTGATTCCCGAGTTCGACATAAAGATTCCCGAGTTGGACAAAGTACACCTGAAGAAGGTCGGAGGTTACATCTACCGAAATGTTGTGATAAAAACACCCAAGATGAGAATAGTATTCCGAATATACCAAATTCTACGAATTATCAACCCTCATCTAAAAAATTCTGAAGCATATTTATTTTTTGTTCATATTCTCTTCCACCATTCCGGTTCTCTGCATTGCTTTCAGCCTTAGTAAATACCCATATATATATATATATATATATATATATATATATATAAAAATAGTAAATACGCATATATTTATATATATGAAATTAAGTATTGTTTTTAGCGCTAAAAAACCTACAAAATAGTTGATAGGCCGTAAACTTTTATTTTTTTATACCTGTCACAGACTGACACCCCCCCCCCCCCCCCAATATTTCCTTTGTTCTTTTAGTCTTTCAATGAGAATCGGTTTTGGATGCTCGTGACTTTTAGGAATAATCGTCCATTTTTTCTTTCTTTTTCTTTTCCTTTTTAGTTGTTTTCTTGACACTTGAAAAAGGAATTCACTTGTGGAATGTTTCTCAATAAAATATCCGTTTTTAATGTGTGTGTGTGTGTGTGTGTGTGTGTGTGTGTGTGTGTGTGTGTGTGTGTGTGTGTGTGTGTGTGTGTGTGTGTGTGTGTGTGTTGCAGATCTCCTCTTCTAAGTTGGCTGGCACAACGCAGCGCAACACCTGTTTTGTTTGAATCTACCCCAACATTCCCGGGGTGTTGTGGTTCTTTTTATATATCAACTTTCCCAGCTCACCGCCTCCCCCCTCGAATCACACACAGTTGCTCTCCTCCCACACTGCCAAAAGAACCGCCATCACTCCTTTACTTAGTTTTATCTATATCTCTTCTTCCTCCTTCTCTCCTCTTTCCTTTTTTTACTCTTCCCTTCCACCCCTTTTTATTCCTCCCCCTTCCTTGTTTCTATTCCTATTCTTCTTTCCTCTTTCTTCTTTTTCCTTTTTTCCTATTCCTCTTCTCCCTCTTTGTGCTACTTTCTATACTTCCTCCTCCTCCTAATCCTCCCTCCCTCCTTCCACTTTTTCTATTCTTCCTCCTTTTCAATTCCTATTCCTCCTTTTTTTCTTAGTCCTTTTTCCCCTCCTTTCTTTTTCCTATTCCTCCTACTCCTTCCTTTTTTCTGATTCCATTTCTCCTTCATTTTGTATTCATCCCTCCTCCTTCTACCCTACCCTATCCTTTCCTACATTGCTTATTCTTATTCAGTTTTCTTCTCCATTTCTTTCTCCTCCTCTCTCTTTCTCCTCCTCTCTCTTTCTCCTCCTCTCTCTTTCTCCTCCTTTCTCTTTCTCCTCTTTTTTTTTCTCCTCCTCTCTCTTTCTCCTCTTCTCTCTTTCTCCTCTTTTTTTTCTCCCTCTCTCTCTCTTTCTCCTCTCTCTCTTTCTCCTCTCTCTCTTTCTCCGCCTCTTTCATCCTTATTCCCTGACAGCTGCTCTTCACTCTCTTCATCTACAAAACTCCTTTATCTCCCTAAATTCCTCCATCTCTATCATTATATCTTCATCATCTCCTCCTCCTCCCTCCCACCCTTCTCTTTACCAAGACGCAACTCATTCCAAGTTATAAAAGATTCAAATCTTATATCCATTCCAACTTCAAAACTCCATGCAGACTCAGCAGATGTTTTTCTTGTCTTTTCAAAATTCTATCTTAGCAGCACTTGAATCAATCCAAAATTAAACCTCTCGTCTTCGTCGATCTGGACAAAAATCAGTTTCCGCCATAAAATATTACGCTCCCAGAAAGAATTTATTAGAAACTTTTGAGAAGTGAATTTATTTCTCCACTCATATTTACCATCTTCATTTTATTCCCCCACCCCGCGCTGAGTGTGAGTGGAGTGAAACATAATCCTTTAAGACTTGCACGTTGACATAAATTTGCCTTATCGACGGAAAGAAAAACTGTGACTGGTACTAAATTTTAAAATTGCTGTGATATGCAGAATATATAGAGAGAGAATTGAATGCGAGATAACCTATATATATATATATATATATATATATATAAGTTTTCGTATTTG
>OY744547.1:19210930-19220930 GCA_963556195.1 Sepiola atlantica | reverse complement strand
TATGCACACACTTTGGTGCACACATATGCATGCATATATAATACCAAGGTCTTATGTACGACATGAAAAGAATATGGAATCTTAGGAAAATCTCCATCATACCAGTAATTATAGGAGCAACAGGACTAATGAAAAAGAATTTCAAAAGCTATCTGGCGAGTATACCCGGTGCACCGAGTGCAAGAGAAATACAAACAATTGCATTAAAAGGGACGGTTAGAATCTTCTGGAGTGTCTGAAATACCCGGTGAATGTCTGGCATCCGGTAGGATGCTCCATCTCCAGCAAAAACAGAAAGATAATAAAAAAAAAGTGAAATTTCATATGTGCATATATGCACATGTGTACACCAACTTAGATGCATGTATATATATGCCCATTCATATATTCATGTATTCATATATGTATATATATATATATATATATATATATATATATATCAATATATCTCTTTTTGTTTCATTTTACTTCGGTCGAAGTTCTCAGAAATCAAAGGAGCCCCTTCCTGGAGATAACACTTGATCTCTATATGAGATACGTAGATATTCGAATAGTTCATTAAAGTTCTGCTTTACTTTTCAAACATTTAGTTAGTAAAGAAGTTAATAACATTAATTTTTTGTATATATGTATATATATATATATATATATATATATATATATATATATATATATATGTATGTGTATATGTATGTATGTATATGTATATATGTATATATATATGTATGTATGTATATGTATATATGTATATGTATATATGTATATATATATGTATGTATGTATATGTATATATGTATATGTATATATGTATATATATATATGTATGTATATATATATATGTATGTATATATGTATATGTATATATATATATGTATGTATATATGTATATATATATATGTATGTATATATGTATATATGTATATATATATGTATGTATGTATGTATATGTATATATGTATATATCTATATGCATGTATGTATATATATGTATGTATGTATATATATGTATGTATATATATGTATGTATATATATGTATGTATGTATATGTATGTATGTATATATATGTATATGTATATATGTGTATAGGTATGTATATAAATACTTGTATTTATGTCAAGTTTTGATTCTTATTGAAATAAATGTTGCTCTTTATATTGCCTTCAGATCCCCCCAAAAATATTTCTATGTTTTTGCGTTCGTTTATTGATTGACAGAATAATTGGAATTTTTGACGAAAGCAATCGCATTTCTTTTGAAGTTGTGAAATGATTTCACATCTGACTGATCTACGCAGACCGGCACATGGCATCGACTTAATTGCATTTACCTTTTGTGTCGATTTTAATCTCAAAACTGAAAATATATATTTTCGAGGGGAGGTAGAAACACCAAAAAAAACAAGTTTCCTGATAGAATCACTTTTGATCTCCCCCCCCCCCCCACCCCCGATGATGAAAAACAAAAACACGAAACAATCCCCCTTCCCGGCTAACTACAACTCCCTCCCCATCATATCTGATTTGCTGGGGGCGGCGACGGGGGGGGGGGGGACTAGAAGTAAACTATCAAGTCTTCTCTCTCTCTTCGCACATTTATTTTCTTTAATCGCTATTACTTCAACAACTTAGAGTTTGTTATTAGTTATTGAATGCGCACCCCCCCCCCCAAAAAAAAACAACAACATTGATATCATTTTTAAAGCAATTATCTTGAAAACTACGAAGTCTTGCCCAATAAAATGGAGCAATTTAGGTGTTGAACATTATGTGTTTATTCTGGGACCGATTTCGTATGCACCGTCTGTGACACAGCACGCGTTAAGTCGGTAGTTGCCAAACGGTCTCCGGTAACATCATTCGGTACAGAAGTGATTATGTACTTCAGTTCATCAATGCTAGCTAGAAGTGGAAGAATATAGACAAGTCTCTTCACCTACTTTAAAAGATGTAATGCTATTTAGGTCTGACTCTTAAAATCCGACCGACTTTATTTCATATATTAGATCAGGGGCGGGCAACTTTTTCAGGCTTTTGACTAAGATCAAAGTGTAGTATCTGTTCCGATGGATACTACACCCCATAGACTGGTATTGTCTTGGCCTTCGGGGCTTGATTTACTCCGGTCTATGGGTCTGTCCTGTGCAGTTCTAGGAGGTCCACCCTCCCAGGCTTCGCCTCCCCTCTTTGGGGAGGAGTAAGTTTATTGCTTACTGCCTGAGGCGCCCCTACCAGGGAATGCCGACGGGGCTGCCCAGGCAATTTTTGATGGTCAGAGTGCTCACCTCTCGGGCGCTGGCTTTTCAACCCCCACTTTCCGACCCGACCTTTGGTCACATCTTACTTGTGGGAGTAGGATAAAACTGGCCTTGTGCCTAACTCCTGGAGAGGAGTAAATAATACTTTTGGAAGGAGATCGCGGGCCGGAGTGAAAAACGAAATCTCAGAATTACTATATTTTGTTTACATGAATAAATTGTACAAAAATTGCATTGAACACTCTACAAATCTGATATTTTTTCTCAAGAGACTTCTGTATGTGATGCTATAAAAGGCGCCAACGAAGAGCCATTTTGGAATCATAAAAAATAATGACGGGGGAAGTAGCAAGTTGATCCAGCATTCGTTTTGACACACCTCACATAGGTTCTCTGATTCATGCCCTTTCCTCGTCTCTCGTTTCCTCTTTGCCCCTCTCTTTCTCTTTTTCTATTTTTATCTCAGGCCAAGGATTTGAAATTAATAGTTAAAGAAAAATGAAATATACATGCATCATCGCTTGCTGATATTCATACATTTTCATCCCACTGTAAATCTTAATCGAAACCTACTTTTATGTCTATGTCACAAAATGATATGAGTTTTACTGAGATGTTCGCGGGCCCGATTACAATAATAAATCATAGCAAAGTGGCAGGCCGGCCGCTAAGCCTCCGTGTGCAGGATGTGGCTCACGGGCGGTAGATTGCCCGCCCCTCTATTAGATGGATAATCATGTATGCAAAGTGTCCCAAAGAATTTGACATCATTTTAAAAGCAATTATCTTGAAAACTAATAAGTCCAGCTTATTGAAATTAAACAGTTTAGATGTTAAACATTATGCGTTTATTCTGGAACCGATTTCATAACTGTTCAATATGTATATATATATGCACTGTTCAATATATATATATATATGCACTGTTCAATATATATATATGCACTGTTCAATATATATATATGCACTGTTCAATATATATATGCACTGTTCAATATATATATATGCACTGTTCAATATATATATATATGCACTGTTCAATATATATATATGCACTGTTCAATATATATATGAACTGTTCAATATATATATATGTACTGTTCAATATATATATGCACTGTTCAATATATATATATGCACTGTTCAATATATATATGAACTGTTCAATATATATATATGTACTGTTCAATATATATATATGTACTGTTCAATATATATATATGCACTGTTCAATATATATATGCACTGTTCAATATATATATATGCATTGTTCAATATATATATGAACTGTTCAATATATATATATGCACTGTTCAATATATATATGCACTGTTCAATATATATATATATATATATGCACTGTTCAATATATATATATATATGCACTGTTCAATATATATATGCACTGTTCAATATATATATATATGCACTGTTCAATATATATGCACCATCTGTGACATGTCACATTCTGTAGTTAAGATCTTGCCAAACACACTGTAGCATGTCTCTGGTAACATTATCCAGCGTGGGATGATTCTCTGTTTGAGTTCATCAATGCTAGCAGGAAGAGTAGACATAGATGAGTTCCTTCACCTATCCATTTAGGTTAGTAGATGTAGAACAGTTGAGGTAGCAGGGGTGGGTGGCAGGGGAAGTCTCGGAGAAAACCTGGGAGGAAGTGATAAGAATGGATCTGAGAGAAAGGGATAAAGACCTAGGTACTTCTGCAGTTTACGGACTGGGCTGAAATAATAACGTTATTACTTTAGAAACGCATTCTTAACATGGCAGAGGGGGGGGGGAGCGGGCGTTGTTAACTATTGTGTACTTTTACCTAACTATTTAATAAGCAAAAGATACTGTGAAAATTGAATTTAACTTAGAAAATCCTATCTAAAAAATAGCACGGTTTGTAAACTGTAGAAGTACAAAGACTTGGCCAGAGATAGGTTAGTTTGGAAGTCAATTTCTAAAAGCCATCTAACATATGCCATCTAACACGTGATGATGATGATGATGATGACGATGATGATACAGAAAATATTAAAAAAAAAAAAAACCAACGACATGCATCTGGTAACATTATCCAGCATCGGACGATTCTCGGAGTTCATCGATGCTAGCAGGAAGAGTGGGCATAGATGAGTCCCTTCACTTATCTCTTTGGGTTAGTAGATGTAGAACAGTTGAGGCAGCAGAAGAGGGTAGCAGGGTAAGTCTAAAGAAAACCTGGAAGGAAGTGATAAGAAGGGATCTGAGAGAAAGAGGGATAAAGATCTGCCCAGAGATAAGTTCGTTTGGAAGTCAATTTCTAAAAGCCGTCCAACACATGCCAGCATGTAAAGCAGCCATTAAACTGATGATGATAATGTTGATGCTATACAGACACAGAAATATTTTTTAAAAATAAACCGACAACATCTTTTTAGCTAGTCGAACGTCTTGTTTATCTAATTGTCTTGTAAACTACTAAGTCTAGCTCAATGTAAATTGAACAGTTTAGGTGTTGCACATTATAAGTTTATTCAGTGACCAATTTCATAAGTGTCCAATATGCGCACTACCTAATGCAGCATGTTGCCGGTAGCACTGTCCAGTGCACAGGGGTGTAAGTTCTCTGCTTTTTATCATAATTCCACTTTATTTTTATCCAGAAAAAGCGGATTTCCACTAAAAACTGTATATTCCAAGACGCAAAATGACTTCTCTTTTGGAGTGAACGGCACGGCACAACCTGAAACAGAACAAAAATAAAACATTAAATATAACATCGTTTCTCTGCATTCTGTGAAAATGTAAGGTTATTTCAACAAGAATTGCCAAAATTATTGGCCTGCGAAACGCTGACATTCTATGGGATACCTCGTATATGGAATCAGCTAAGCCTAGTTAAAATCCAGTCGAGTCTATTGTGTTCATTGATCTTTTAACACCATTGAGAAAGGTTTACATTCTGTGAAAATGTAAGGTTATTTTAACAAGAATTGCCAAAATTATTGGCCTGCAAAATGTTTCAGGACACCATTTACATTTTCCATTTCCAAAGTTCTGTTAAGACAATATACTTTTTTTTTTTTTTTTTTTTTTTTTTAACATGATTCACCCCAAACAAGGCAGGCCGCCACTGTAAACGTAAGGGGCTACTGAGAAAAAGGAAAAGGGGAGAAGGATTGGTGGTTCAGCTTAAATTGGGATCTGAGCAGCGAGATGTCTGTTTACATTAGTTTTAAATTTCTGCATGTCAGTACTGTCGGGGAAACGGGGCAGAGAGGGAGTTCCAGAGACCAGCAGCACGAGGAAAGAAGCTATTTGAGTAGAATGCTCTCTGGCATCTGGGGACCTCCACAGTGAATGAATGAGATTTAGTAGAATGTCGAGTTAGTCTAGTGAATTTACGTCGAGGGGGCACCAGAGTAGCCAACTCATCGGAGCATAATCCATTGAAGTATTTGTAAAACAAACATAAGGATGCTACATTGCGGCGATGGGACAGGGGCTGGAGCTTAGCTGACAGTGAGGGACCTATTAGGTTGACGACTCTTTTTTGAGAGACTAGTAGATGATGCACCAGCCCAGATGTGGCAACAATACTCCATGCATGGGCGAATGGTGGCTTTGTAGAGATACAGGATAATGTCAGGTGTAAGGAGTCCACTAGCACGGTAGAGGGAGCCAACCTTCTTTGCGGCAGCCTTGGCAATGTCTTCAATGTAATACTTACATTTGCCTCTCTATACCTATATAGACTGCTATTCTTGGACGTTAAATAACTCCCAAAGACATTAATAAAAAATGCAGTACCTGTATAGACCACTACCCATGGCTGATTTGAGTAATTGAAACATAGCGGCTAATTTTCATAATAGAATCATCCTTGTATGTATTTAGTTGTTTATGTAATTTCTTTGCAAGCACACTCCCCCATTTTTGAGGTGAAGGGGGAGAAGTCTGCCTCCTAAGAACTCGTCTTGTTATCACAATTGAAAAGAATTTTCCTTTCTTTCTCCATGTATTGAATATCAAACAGAGTTTCCATGGACATAGTTTCTTTCCAAGAACTTCTCGGTTGTAGAAAACATTGCCTGGGCGCTGACCATTAATTACAGATGACCATTTACTGCTTTATAAACCCTTATCCTCGAGTAGCATTTGGCCTTGATAAGTGATGACTCGTTTGTAAAAAAAAAAAATAAATAAAAAAAAAAATAATCTGACTCCCGAAAAAATTGCTGAATTAATTCACCCGTCTCAGAAGTGGGGAGTCTGTTGAAACATATCCAACTCCCGACTCACTTTTTAAAAAGAAAAAGAAACAGCTTAGACTTCCGCCAAAAAATTGTTGACCTCCGACTCTGATTCTCTACCTTTGTATTCCTCAGTGAAGAATATAGATTGAATTTAAACAATACCTCACCTGTATGTCCATTGCCTAATGACTGGTGTCATTTGAAGCAATCTACATTTCTTTTAACAGAACATAAAAAAAAGGAGAAGAAAACGTTTTTGATTTTTTTCATATTCTAAAGCCACTATTGAATGTGTGAACAATGCACTCGTTAAAAAAGAGTATTAGTGGGGTGTGGGGGTGATGGGCATTGATGGTTAAGGATTATTTATCCATTTACCTTGAATCTGTGAAGAATCTGCTTCCAATAATTTCCTTGCAACTCATATGTATTTCCTTTGCCAACCCTTGGAAAATGGACGAAAAGAAAATGAATAATAATAAAAAAAAAAAACTGCGGGTTTATTGTCTCAGAACAACAATGACACGTGAAGAAATCTAAGCGGAGAAAATGAGGAAGTGAAGAAAAAAGAAAAGATGAAATAAAAATCCGAAACTTTTTCTATTGTTTCCATCTTTTACCAAAAGCGAAATGAGATTGGAAAATCAAAGACACATTTAAAATACATCTATCAAGACCCATTACACACACACACACACACACACACACACACACACACACGGGTGTGTGGGTGTATTCGGTCTTGATAGATGTATTACACGCACGCACACACACACGTGTGTATGTATGTGAGTGAGTGCTTATATATGCATGTGTGTATGAACAGATGCTTACATATGCGTGTGTGTTGATTCTTTTCTGTGTTCATATGTGTGTGCTTATATGGGAGTGTGGTTGCTTAGATACATGTGTTTATGTGTAGATGATTATCCTTGTATGTGCGTGTGGATACTTAAATGGATATATATTGTGTGTATGTATGTGTGGATGCTTATGTAAGTGTGTCTGTGTATGCTTTCATACATACGTGTGTGTATATGTGTCTGCAGATGACTATAGTGTTGTGTGTGTATAGATCTTTATATGGATGTGTGTGCAGATGATTATCGTTTTGTGTGTGTATAGATCCTTATATGGATACATGTGTGTGTGTGGATGCGTGTCCATTTATGTGTGTATGAATCCTTACATATTTAATTTTACTTCAGTCGAAGTTCTCAGAAATCAAGGGGCCCCTTCCTGGGGCTAACACTTGATCTCTATATGAGATACAGATATTCGAATATTCCATTAAGGTTCTACTTTACCTTGGTCTTACCGGATTATGAAACAAGAATCCATCTAGTCTGGTGGAGTATCCAGCTAAGTGTTGTTACTTGAGGTAACATTACTTGGAGAAGGTGCACCATTCCTCATATGATCCAGTGTATAGCCGTGTTGAGGGCTTCAAATACTATATTATTTTGAATATTTAGTCAAGGTTTACTTGTAGGGTGAGGTATCCTCATGTAAGGTTGTCCTGACAAACCCTTGTACAGAGAGACCGAAGACACTCGAGGATGGTGTCCAGTAGATAATTCAAACTTTCCTCTATATATGTGTGTGTGAATGTTAAAATCAACAAATTCGATCTGAACAATAACTGAAATCAGTGTTCTGTACGAGCTATGGGCTAAAGAGGGTTAATCGAATTGTGTGATCATCTACCCTAATAGCTTCGGGGGGGTATATTAATGTAATCTTAGCTCTCTGCAACCATTGCATTTTCTTTCACATGCTTCTCCACCACGACAGTGCACCTGTTCATGACCTTCTGACCACCTTGCAGTTCCTGACAGCGAAGAACACCACTATACTGAAACAGCCTCCACATTCACCTGATCTTGCCCAGTGTGAATTTTTTTCCTCTTAAGCTTCACGGGCTCAAAGGGCGAGAAAATGTATTAAATTGAAGGGGGGGGGGGCATTTTGAAAGTTCATAGTTTATTGCTGCATCTATTACTAATGGAGATTTGGTATCTGTCTGTCTGAAGCCGAAACTCTACCATTGCTTCTGTTAATTGTATTATTGTACTAACTTTTAATGCTCAATTCAGTTTACCATACTATTTCACTGGACTAATGTACTATCTTTCAGTGCTCAATTCGCTAGAGGTGTAGTGTAGTATCTGTTCTGTTGTCATGAGATCATCCTTCCAGGCATTACCTCCTTTTTTTGGAAGGGGAGGTAGTATCTGTTCTGTTGTCATGAGATCATGCTCCCAGGCATTACCTCCTTTTTGGAAGGGGGGGGGTAGTATCTGTTCTGTTGTCATGAGACCATCCTCCCAGGCATTACCTCCTCCTTTGGTGGGGTAGTGTGGTATATGTTCGTACATCATACTATCCTCCTATACATTATCTCCTCTTTGTGGAAGGAGAGGTAGCAAAGTATCTGTTCTTTGGTCATGATATACCATACTCCCAGGGATTATCTACTCATTTTTTAATGGGGAGGGGGGTAGTGATATACTAGTAAAAGTATGTGACCTCTGATACCAAATTTTTGCTAACGTGTTAAATGAAGTAGCCTATCTCTGCCCAGGTATTTATGTATCCCTTTTTCTCTCAAGTCGGCTTTTATCACTTCCTCCCATGTTTTCCTTGACCTTCCCCTGTGAACTGGACCTGCTACCTTAACTGTTCTACATCTACTGACCCTAGAACTCTCATCCTTTTTTTCAACGTGGCCATACCATAGAAGTCTGTTGTTTTTTGTTTTTTTTGCGTACATAGATAGATGCCTGATAGATTCTTTTTGTTGGTCGACAGTGGTAATGCTATGCTGGTTAGTAATGGCAGAAGTTCCCTGAACTTAGTTCGCCAGCTCCTAACTCTCACAACCACACTAGTACCTGCTCCACCCCTCAATAGCTTCGCCATCTAGACATACTTTCTCCATGTCTGAGTTTTCATCCATCTGTCTTAGACTTCTTACACATAAACTGGTTCACCCTCACCTGAACAAGTTTTATTTACTAATTAGAATTCATTTTATGTCGTAGCTATATGGAGCTCTCCACAGCTGCAATGTTTATAGTCAGTGCAAAGAAGAGTATGTTTTTTTTTTTTTAACTTGTGTGCACTCGCTTACCTCACAGTATTTTCTAGCAATTGTATATTTCGGCTGAAGAAAGAGTTAAGTTGGGTAACTCCCACACATCTTCTACTTTGATTCGCTGGTTTTTCTTTTCATCTACGCTTTTGTTAGAGTGTAAAAAAAATACAATAACCACATCTCTGAGCTAATCAACGTTTATTTCGCTAAGAACTGTTTTCTTATGTTAATTGCACAATATACATGTTAAAGTATTACTTAGTTTTGGGATTGAGTTATGTTTTAAAAAATTCATTTTAACTGTTCTAATTAATTGCATTCACCAAGTGATCCGTTTCTTACTAAGAAGTAGTCTATCACTTTCACCCTTTCTCAAGGTATGTTGTTTGAACCCTCTCCCA
>OY744547.1:19200930-19203430 GCA_963556195.1 Sepiola atlantica | reverse complement strand
CCAGTTTCCGCTGATCAACCCCCTTCATTGCCTAACCCTAACCCTAAACTTAGCCCTCCCTAACCACCTTCATTTCTCTAACCCTAACCTTCAACCACCTTCATTGCTCGAGATGTAAGTTCTCCACTTTTTGATCGAAATCCACTTTCTTTTTTTTTTAAATAAGAAAAATGTCATTTTCCGTCTTCGTCATGAGTTCTCTCTAAAAACTGAAAATGTTAATTTTGCTGTGAAGACTAATACTTCAAGCCATTCATGAAGGGGGTAGGGAGTGAGATGACTTTTGTTTCATCAAAGAATCACTTCCTGTCTCCTCATCCCCAAAACGTTCACTTGGTGTCTCTTTCTTAATTTTGATTTTCTTAGTTGAAACTCATTAGAGTTATTTAGGAAAACAGTTGTTGTTTTTGTGCTGCCTTCTCTGCACGTATACAGGGGGCCGTGGCCCCCAGGTTAGGAAATTCATCTTGATTTCAGCTTTTTGTTTGCCATTGGCTACTCATATCCCTGTTTTCCTCGGCTAAGATCAAAGTGTAGTATCTGTTCTGATGCATATTGCACCCCATAGACTGGTATTGTCTTGGCCTTCGGGGCTTGATTTACGCCGGTCTATGGGTCTGTCCTGTGCAGTTCTAGGAGATCCACCCTCCCAGGCTTCGCCTCCCCTCTTTGGGGAGGAGTAAGTTTATTGCTTACTGTCTGAGGCGCCCCTACCGAGGAATGCCGACGGGGCTGCCCAGGCAATTTTTAAACCCCATTTTTCCGACCCGACCTTGGGTCACATCTTACTTGTGGGAGTAAGATAAAAACTGGCCTTGTGCCTAACTCATGGAGAGGAGTAAATCAATACTCATATCCCTGTTTTAGTCATCCTCAGGGCGAATTATAAAGCAGGTATGTATTCCCATTAGAATCAGGGGACATACATGAGAAAATATATTTAAAATCTGTATTTACCTTACTAGAATTATGCGCCCTACGGACTCAAATTCTATTAAATATTAAATTGTTTTTAATGCTAATACATAGTGAAAGCAAAATAAATGGTTTTGGACTATTCAAATAATTTCCAACGCTATTGATAATGTTTACCCATTTATTTATTCATTTTTTATGTTTGAATTCATGTTTTGAAACATGACATAAATCATGAATGTATGACGTCACGCCAAAGCCATAATTATTTTGTTGCAGTAACGTTTTAAGACATTCTAAATAGCTCTGTTTGTAGAACTTCAGACTGAAAATCTCAAGGATTCGGTTTCAATTTTTGGTCATGGGATCCGCTTTATTTGTTCGGAATTTTTTATTTACTGTTAATGCAATATCCACCATTTCTTAAAGTAGTTCAGATCTCTGATAGATCTGATATATTACGAAATGAGACAAATTCTTCAATGTATTTTTACGTTTAAACAAATTGTGACGGACGGACAGACGGACAAAATCTCCATTTATATAAGATACTCTGACTTGAGAAAGTTTGTTAAAATTTTGGAATGACCATCAGATTTTAAAAAACGCAGAGTTCTTATCTTATTCTATGAAATATATTTGAAATGATGAATGCTGTGTATATATATATATACATGCTAGCTGTGGTACACATACCTCCCCTCCGAGGGGAGGTCCATTGTCTCATAGTCGCAAATAAAATGTGTGTTATCAATGCAAATTACAAATTGTATCAGCAAAATTAAATCCTACCTTGTATCACCACTCCTCCTGTGATGGGGGCACCTGTAATTAAAGTTTCACAACTGCATGAAGAAAAGAAGAATATTTTGGAATTTGAAGAAAGGACCATTTATTAAAATGTTGATATCGCCTTCTCTCCTGCTAGCGACAGAGGGCGTTCAGGGCTGTGGACATCCGTGTGTTAGGGGATTTAGCTCCTTAGTTACAATCAATTCTTAAGTCATTCTTTACACGTGCTGTTCGCTCCAAGGCCTTCCAACGAACTGGTCTACTTCTTTCACTTCCTCTCTCTTTGAGCCATGTGACATCATGTGTGCAGGTTTCGGTGCAATTGATTGAGTGTGTATTCGCTGACCTAGTGACCCTAGTTTACTGTGTATGTGTCAATGTTGGCACACGAATCTAAATCACCAGATGAATACTAGCAAACATACCCTTTGCTGTGAAACAGCTGTATGTACCCCTTTGCTATCTAACAGCTGTATGTACCCGGCGTTGCTCAGTTGTGAGGGATTATAAAAAAAATCAAAATAAAGTTATGTTTACGATTTTTTTTAATAAGATTTTTTTAAAATTCGTTTTGAGTTTTTTATGATTTCAATGAATAATCAATCAATATTATAAAACAATTAATCAAAATTACGTATAGGCGAATAACACATATACACACAAGATATTGTCTGATAAATTTTTTTAAATGTTTTTTTTTTTTTATGAAAATCGCTCCAGACACGGCATGAAGCCACTTGATGTAAGGAGCTAAAAAAAAAAATGCAACTTCAAGGTCAAAAACTAGCCAACA
>OY744547.1:19175930-19195930 GCA_963556195.1 Sepiola atlantica | reverse complement strand
TATATATATATATATATATATATATATATATATATATATATATTTTATCTCTCTCTCACTCACACTTACTCCCCCTCTCTCTCTCTCTCTTTCTATCGGTCTACACCTGTCTCCACCCTCTCGTATCCCAGCTCCCATTGCAAATATAGATAATCCATGTTTTCAGTTACATATGGTTTACTCAGCAATGCACAAAGCCTACATCCCCCCTCCTCCGCTCCCTGACCTCTGTCCGTTTACCCCCCCCCCCCCTCCTTACTCAATGCACGCAGAAGTGCAGTGTGTTCTGCCATCTGGTCAGTGAGGAGGATTCGATTAGTGGCCACTTTTATAAACTTCCGTCATCTACCACAGCCCCCCCCCTCCCTCTCCCGGCTCCACCCGTTCCTTTTAATAGTTGTATGTTATATGGTCACTTATTATTGGCATTGCCAAAGGATTTATTAATGTCAATTTTATTCTGAGAAGAGGCCATTTCCATTCAATCGCTCATCTGTATTACGGAAATTCTCCAGTTCTATTTTTCTATAATATATATATATATATATATATATATATATATATATATATATATATATATATGTGTGTGTGTCGTTGAAGACGACGGAGTTCTCTTTCTTTATGATCTTTCTAGTCAGTTTCTCGACTAAGACAAATATTAACAACTAACACTAAGATCATACATAAAAACAACTGCACCAACAGACTAAAAATCTTCGAAGCCCTCACATAGAAAATTACAACCCAAAATTAATAAAATAGCATTCACCACCGGTACTAACGTCTTATCAGTCTTCAACAATTAATACACAACAACAACAATAATAATAAATAATAATAATAGATAAAAAATAAAATAATAAAACAAATTAATAAATAAATAAATTAATAAGTAAAAAATAAATAAATATATATATATATACACACACATATGCAAATAATCAGATATACAAAAAATAAAACCATAAATACGGCTCTTTACAAACAATAACACACAACCTCCTGAAGACGGTCGCGAGACCGAAAGTGCTCGAGAAATGGCCCAAGACACAACACTAGGCGCCATGATCCAGCAATTCATACCGGAAACCCGATTAATCGCTCACCGAGTCGAGAAACTGACCAGAAAGATCATAAAGAAAGAACTCTGTGGTCTTCAACGACACATGCCTAATAAACGACTTGCTGCTGTAATATACACACACATTATATATATATATATATATATATATATATATATATATATATAGTAATCCAAGTTTAGTAAGCATTCACAGAATCAAAATCCAAGGAGTTTCAACCAGGCTTGTATAATAGTGCTCAATAGTGAATAGAGCTATTTATATTAATATTTTTTTTATTCATACAGATATGTACAAAAGCCGCTACACTGGCATGTTGATGTTATCGATCTTTAGTTATTAGAAACTTCTTCATCTTTCTTTTTCAATACGAACACCTAAGTGAAAGATCAGACTTTTTTCCCCCTGAGGAGATCTTAGTTTCTAATAACTAAAGGTCGATAACATCGACATGCCAGTGTAGCGGCTTTTGTAAATTTCTGTATAAATAAAAATATTAATATAAGATATATATTTTATTTATTTATCCACATACATATGTTTCGTTTTCGTTTCAATAAGTCTCATCAGTGTAGCTAGGTAGAGCTATACAACCAGTCGCAGGGTTCGAACGCCGGACTAAAGTAACCTTTGACCTACACACACACACACACACACACACACATATTAGAAGAATACCCGTCCCAGAATGGGTAAAATTAATTCCCTGAACAAAACAATTTTGCACCACTTTTATTTCCTTTTACAAACATTAAATTAAGATATAATAATACTAAACCTTATGTCTAGAATCCTTATTCTAATATTGATAAAAATCCATTAAATGATTTTGATTCTAGAAAATGTCTAAAATTTAAGCTTAAGGGGTCTTAAGAAGAAATTGAAATCCAGGAAACCTTGTTTAATTGGTGTCTAATGACGATGGATGAAACTCAATGGAAATCTGAAAAGTTTGAATTTTAAAATGGAGGTTGTGCCCATATTATACTCCCCCCCCTAAAACACTTTAATATACTAAAAAAAAACTTAAATTTGGGGACTATTTATTAAATTGATGTCTGATACCTATTATTAACATTTCACAAAAATGCTGAATTTTTGATGAAGGGCTTCCATCTCCTTTTAGCCCGCTTTGAATAAAACAAAATTTAACTAAATATAGCCAACATTTGGACCCCTTTTCGCTTAGATTTATTAAAAAAAAAAACAGCAGGGCTACCTAGAATTGCCCGGGATCGTGGCTCTGTAACATACCCCTCCCTCTTTCTCTCTCTCTCTCTACCCCTCACCCATTCATTTACAAAGAAAAAAAAATGAGGTCATAAGCAACCGATTGTTTGATCTAGTTTCAGTTTTCTTTTTTGAACAATTACCAGTAAGAACAAACAAAATATCATCCTACTGGGCACATGGCTAAATGGATATAGGTGTTGGTTTAGATATATCCGAAAGTGAATTTAACCCAGAGGTTGTGAGTTCAATATCAGATAAAGTAATTTAATGATTTTTTTTTTAATTTATTAATGAGTCACCACTTATGGCCGAGAGCCACTCGAGGATAAGAGTTAATTGGATAGACAGATTAACAGTTGAATGATAAAGAATATTATGAGAGGATTGAAGTTAATGAATGAGATGAAAATAATTTGGTTACTTATGAAAACGGTTTATGATAAATATTTATTGACATTGGATTTGAAGATGCCCATGTTGTAGCCTGTAGGGGAGCAGTCCTGTGGTAATATGTTTCACGTATGAGAAGTTCTTGGAAAGAAACTCTGTTCATGGAAATTCCGTTTGGTGTTAGTCACACACAGAGGAAGAAATGAAAGTTTTTTTTGCCGTTGTGGTAGGTAGTAAGACGTGTTCTTGCTGTGAATGTCTTACGAGGAGGAACCAGAGATTGGAGCTCAGTCGAGCACTTTCCATTGAAATAGCGATGAAGTAGAGAAAGACTAGCGATGTCTCTTTTGTAAGAAAATGAGCTGTAGAGAACAGAAGCGATCATCCTCCACTAGATTGCAAAGTCGATTTTGAACTCTGTCAAGGCAGAAAGAGAGCTCCGATCCGCCAACCACAACCCTGTAAGTGGCAGCATTACTCCACCTGTGGACGTATCTGTCTCTTATATAGGTAGAAGATTGCACAATGAGTCAGGTACTTTCTGGAGCAGTAGAATGATCCAACGAATAAGTCGATTTTGAAATTATCAATAGGAATGGTATATGGGATGAAAGCACTTCTCAACAAAAGACACGTGAAGAAGGTTGGAGAGTAAATGTGAAAATGGCAGCAACTAAGATGAGGAAGATAGTCGGAAGGACCTAAATAATGTAAAGACCAAAGGGGTTAATATGCTATAATCAAATAAACCACACTACAACACCACACCATACTACACCGCACCACACTACATCACACAACACCACACCACACTACATCACATAACACCACACCACACTACACCGCACCACACTACATCACACAACACCACACCACACTACACCACACTACATCACACAACATAATACAACACCACACCACACTATACCACACCACACCACAACACACCATACCTGGCAATTTTTAAAAAATTTTCTTGATACCCATGAAACAATTGCACTCCCCACCTTTTCATCTTAGAGTTATTTCTTTTGAAATCTTTTGCTTAAGTTTACCTTTCTTAACTATGGATGGACAAAAGTGATAGAAATGCCAACTCCTTTGCAGTTTAAGTGTTTTCGAGAATTTTTTGTTTTTTTAAATTCTAATTTGCTAACTTCAGTGTTTTTATTTCTCGTGAAAACATGCCAAAAACATACGAACAAACTATCTCGTTCGAATTTTATTTATTTCAGTACAGAATTCTCATTTGTTTTTGTTTTTTGGTATTTTATTTGCTTTATTTTTGTTCTCTTTGCTCGTCCATTATTATTTATTCATTTTAAATATTATTATTATTATCATGATGATGATGATGATATCGTCGTCTTATTCACTAGGAGTTCTTATACGAGTTATTACTAGTGATCTTCTCTGGCAAAATCAGGTTCTGTTCCCTGGAGTCTGAGTGACAAGAAGTCTCCCTAAATTTTCAGCATTCTCCGCTTCTTTCAATCAGTTGAAAATCGTTTTGTGTTTTCGCAACAGTCGTTTACCATTGAGTTCTCGTTGTCAACGGCCGTTGGCTTTCTTTAGAATTTGAGTAACAATAAGTTTCCCCAGGATTCCAGTTATTTCCATGCTCTTCTAGTGGAGGTGTGGATGGTGCTTTCCATACTCGCTGACCATTCACGGCCATTTTGTGTCGTATCAAAATATGTTGGTGTCACCGTGTGTGTTTTCTTGTTTGTTTCTTTTTAGGTGTTACATTGTTTTTGTTTTTTGTTTTTGTTTTTTGTTTTCACACATTTATACTTGTGGTTTTTGTTCCCTTGGATTCGCGTAATGTTCTTTCTGTCACATGTGGTTGGTCAGTGTTACCTTGATATGTGGATTGGCTTCTGCACTTAAGGATTTTTTCTAGATCTTTCAGCTGTTTATTATTATTATTATTATTATTATTATTATTATTATTTTCTTACTTTTTCTTCTTCCCCTCGTCTCTTCGTTTTTCACTTCTCTTTTTCTGTTTGTCTCTTTTTTGCTTTTATTTTTGTGTGCCCTTTCAATTTTTTCTCTTTTTTTTCTTCACCTTTTCCATTTTCTTTCTCTTTTTTTCTTCATCTTTTTCATTGTCTTCTTTTTTTTCTTTTTTTGTACTTCTTTGCCTTTTTCATTTTCTTTCTCTTTTTTTTTCTTCATCTTTTTCATTGTCTTCTCTCTTCTTCTTTTTCTCTTTTTTTGTACTTCTTCGCCTTTTCCATTTTCCTTCTCTCTTTCCCATTCCAGACTTACTCACACTTATCCACACTCTTCTACACCACAGCCTCCCATGCCTTCTTTAAAAGAAAAAAAAAAAAAAGAAAAAAAGAAAAAAAGAACTCTTCATCCCAAATCTATGGAAATGGTTTCACTTTTAAATGTTTTCTACAGCTACTCCATCCTTTTCTGATGATCACCTCATCTCTATCCTTCATCCCTTATCCCTCATTTCTCATCCCCACCACCACCACCACCACCACCTCAAACCCCCTTTTTTTTCCACAGGCCCACCTTCCTGCTTTTTCTTGCTCCAGAGAGGAGACACACAGATTCCTCATGGGGGAGGGGATATTAAAAAACAAAACAAAAAGAAGAAAAGAGACAATCTATGAATTGAAAGAAGCAAGATACGTCCCTTTCTCCGCCCACCCCAGAACAACAAAAAAACTGTCTTCACCGCCTGGTATCATCCGAACAGATGGAAGCCCCGCTCTCTCTCTCTCTCTCATCTTTATTCTTCTCTAGTCACAACCGGCCTCTCCGCTTCGTCCTTTCCCTTTCTCTTTTCACCTGCAATCACTCTACAGCCAAAGCAGCTAAACCGGCACTAAAGGGCTGGGGAACCTAGGTTGCCAACACAGCATCCTCATCTTTACTTGCTCTGTCACTCAGCATCTTCCACTACTACCTCCCACCTTGCTGATAACGGAGGTCCGGGCTATTGCTACTACCGCTACTACTACCGCTGCTGATCCGAGTATTACCGCTTCGACGATTGGCAGCGGTGTCGTGTTTGTATGATCTCTCCTGTATTGTGTCGTCTATCGAATACACTCCTCGCTTCCCTGGGCCGATAGGAAACCCCCGTGCTACTGCTGCTTCTTGTTTTTTTTTCCCCGACAAATTATTATTCTTATAATTATTATTATGATTCTTTTCATCAGTTTTGAATCATCATCATCACTATTGTCGTCATCAATATTATCATCGTCACACCTACTCCATCATCATCATCATCACCACCATCATCATCACTAAAGGTGGCAGCGGCAGAATCCCGATCGCTTCCACTGCCACCGCATCACCAATACCCGACACTGGCCTCTCTTCATCTCCATCCTCATGTGTGTCTCTTCTTCATCAGTTCCGCTACCTTCGTTATATCGGAGAGAAGGTAGAGGGACAGCGCGGCAATAAGTAGACACTTCACACCTAGCCATGTATAGGGAGACAACACTGTCAGATAGTAAAGAGCTTAGCGGATGCGACCTGATAGGTAAGTCAACAAATATTTAACATGTGCCCATCTACAAATACACACCTATGTTATATATATATATATATATATATATATATATTGTTTTTGAAAAATCTTTTCCACCTGGTCAATTGATTGTCCTTACTGCTTTGATAGCGACCGGGCATGTATAAATATATAAACACACACACACACATGCTATGACCTGATAGGTAAATCAAAAAATATTTAACATGTGCCCATCTACAAATACACACCTATGTAATATATATATATATATATATATATATATATTGTTTTTGAAAAATCTTTTCCACCTGGTCAATTGATTGTCCTGACTGCTTTGATAGCGACCGGGCATGTGTAAATATATAAACACACACACACACACACACACACACACACGCTATGACCTGATAGGTAAATCAAAAAATATTTATCATGTGGCAATTTACAAATACACACCTACACTATCTATTTTTTTCTCTCTCTCTCTCTCTCTAATATATATATATATATATATAATCCAATTGACGCTATACATGAGTATGATCTTCCATCGATACCCTCGGTGTCACTGAATCATTGGAAACTCAGCCCATAGGGCAAAAGCTACAGAATGTAACCATTTTCTGCAGTCAATGTTTTGATAGCGTGAGCCACTATGGTGTTCTTCTCCGTCCAGTGCGACTATCAAAACATCGACTTAAGTATCGGTTATATTCGGTAGCTTTTGCCCTGCAGTCTCAATTTCCAGTGTTTCTGTCAAATACAAACGTATCGTTGGAAACTCATACTAATGTATAGCGTCAATTAAAATCTTTTTAAGTATATACACGCTTGCGCAATTACTTGAGCACTCTGGATGTTTCTCCTATAACACCAAAATGACACTCTACATATATATATATATGTGTACATATATATGTATATATATATGTGTGTGTATTGATGGTTACCCATTTTTCCACCTGGTCAGTTAATTGTTCCTTACTGCCATGTTAGCGAATAAGCATGTGTCACTACAGAAACACACACACATATTCACGCTAAGGACTGACAGGTAAATCAGAAAATATTTAACATGTGCCCATACTCTAGCTCTATATTATATTATATTTATTTATCTATCTATTATATATGTGTATGTGGGTGTGTGTGTGTGTGTGTATATATATATATACATATATATATATATTGTATCCACCATTTTTCATTAGAGACTCAGACCAGCTTACTGGTCACTCACACACACACTTACATACATACATACAACTGCACTCAAGGGAACAGCCAGAATCCTGAAAAGAGCTCTCGGTTGGAGTCTGTAAATAGCGGGTGATCGTATGGCATTTGGAAGAATGCCCCGTCCCCAGCAAATGAATGAAATAAAACATAAATACATATATATATACATATAATTGAATATATGTTACTCTGATAAATTATTGTATCGTATCGCCCTAACAAACAACCAAATGTGTATAAATACATATATACACATACATTCATGCTGCGATCTGATAGATAAGTAAAAAAAATATTACTTACATGTGCATATAAACATACATTTTTTCTCTCTATGAAGGATAGAGTACTCTCCAGAATAATATGTTTTCCTTAAAACTATTTTTTTTTTCAATTGTAAATATGTCGATAACTTTAAAAATCAACTTCTTTGGAATCGGAACAGAGCCGGCCCAAGACAACAGATCCTGCACGTACAAAAGACTCTTTATCCTTTGAGATATAGCTTTATAACAATAATACATAATTAAAAAGGAGATTATCGCAATCCCAGCACAGTTTCACCTTAGATTTGAGGATGTTAGAAATTTATTTTTGTCCCATACGTTTATATATGTTTGAATGCAATTTATGAATACACTTCGGACGATCGGATCTACCGTGAAACTGGAATGAAGCGTTAAGATAAGCCCCTTTTACATCATTTATTATTGTTATATGTAAATAAAATGATGTTGAATATCTTTTCACCTGACCAATTTTATCGTCTTTTACTGTCCTGGCAGCAACCGAGCATGTCTAAATGCATACACACAGCTCGACAAATATATAACATGTGTCCACACACACACACACACACACACACACACACACACACACACACACACACACACACACATATATATATATATATATACACATCACATTGCTATTATTATTTATTATATTAATATTAGCATCCACAGACACATGTTTCGTCCTTTGAAGACTTATGGGTGTGACTTTATACAGCAAATATATATATATATATATATATATATAAATATTTTTATTTATACAGACATGTACAAAAAGCCGCTACACTGGCCTGTCGATGTTGAATAAAAATTTTAATATAAATAGCTCTATTTACTATTGAGCACAATTATATAAGCCCGGTTGAATTTTTTTAGATTTTTATCCTGTGGATGTTTACTTTACCTGGATTACTATATATATATATATATATATATATATATATATATATATATATCTATGGCATATCCGTTCCCTGTTTGATCACAAACACTATTTATAATTCTACTTTGATTTAATCATTCGAAAATTTATAAACTGTGACACATCTGTTCAGGTGTTCTTCTTGCATAACTAAAATAATAAGTCTCTTTATTTCTATATTATATTTATCCACACCCTTCTTCTTGTTAAGTGACTTATTATTTTGCCATCTAATTTACATAGATGCTGTGGTAAGTACAGACACGTCTGTAAATTAGATGGCAGTACTAAAAAGTGAGAGTCTCTCTCTCACTATCTCTCTCTGAATGCTCACAGAGACATCAAAAAATATTAGAGTGATTGAATCAACACAGAGTAAGAGGGTGTGAGAGAAATACATGGATAGCTGAAAGAAATATGGGTGACTTGTTTAGTTAATTATAAATTACGGCGAATTAGAACAATTAAAACATAATTTTCTTTCAAACGTAACTCAATCCCAGGACTAAGATATATTTACCTTGTATTTTGCATTCTTATAATATATGCATGCCTAACTTTATATTATATGTTTATATATTTAAGTACAGTATTCACTCCTACATAAATGAACTGATCATTATGAATTTTGGGACAGAACTGCTCGGCATAAGGGTGGGTAATGTGGGCTATATTTAGTTTTATTTAGTTTCATGCAAGGGGGGAAAGAGAAGGTGGAAGTCCTTCGTGGAAATTCAGATAACTCCGACTTTTGTGAAATGTTAACAATGCGTATTAGACATCCAATTAATAAATATTCGCTTAGTTTCACTTTCTTTCGAGTATTTTAAAGGAGGTATAAGATGGACTCAACCTCCCATTTGAACATTCAAATATTTCGGATTTGCATTAAATTTGATATACAGTCATTAGACACCAATTAAGCAAGATTGCCTGAATTTCAGTTTCTTCTTAAGACCCCTTAAGCTTAAGCCTTAAATTTGAGACATTTCCTAGAATGAAAACCATGTAATGGATTTTGACTGAAATTAGAAGCAGGATTCTCGACATAGGATTTTGTATCATTAAATCTTGATTTTAGTTTTCGTAAGAGGACATAAAAGCGGTGCAAAACTGTTTGGGGAATTAATTTTACCCGTGCTAAGACGGGTATTCTTCTGATAGTAGTAGTAGTAGTAGTATACCCTTTCCTGGGACGGGTATTCTTCTAGTGTATATATATATATATATATATATATATATATATATATATATTATGTTGATGTTGAATATTTTGTTCACCTGATCAACCCTTCGTCCCTTACTGCCATGGCAGCTACCAAGCGTCGTATACAAATACATCACACTACACACGCACGCACGCACCATCACACGTACACACGTAGTGATTCATCCTTCCATCTATCCACATGGCCCGTGTCGATGATGTTGCTCCCAGCTGCTATCATGCTAATTCAGCCTGCAGAGCGAATCTTTCTCTCCTCTTTCCCTTTCTTTACCCATTGTGCTGCCGCAGCTATCATGGCTCAGCTTTTTGAAACGAGCAAACACTACCTTTACAGTCAAAGGACACACACTGCTGACAACTGTCACGACAAAAACACCCCGAACTCTTGTTTTTTTTTAAAAAATTTTTTTTCATATATATATATATAATTTTTTTTTAATATCCACTACCGGACAGCCGCGTGTCCACGTTTTTAATTTTCTATTCTCTATCTCCGCTTGTCGCTTGTCGTGTACACCTTTTTCGGATTAGGGACCGTCAGGCCAGCGCACTGGTCACTCGAGCCATTCATTCGTGTAGTAATGACCAGCTGTTCAGTATACCTTTCCGAGATAGCTGGATAGCTCAACGCCTCCTCTCGTCCTGCCAATTAAGTTACCCACCTACGTTTTTTTTTTTTTTACTGTTCCACCCTACCTGATATATTATACAGCTCATGGTCTTCGTTTTTTTTTTTGTTTTTGTTTTTTGTGTGTGTGTATTTCTTGAATTCAAAGGCGACCAGATATTGTTGTCCAGCTAAATAATATCCACGACCCCCTTTCTCTCTTTTTGTTTGTTGTCATCATCTTTGTTTTCTCTTCTTTGTCTCCGTCCAGGTAAACGTGTCATCACATAATAAGCCATCTTGTCTCTTTCTTTTTTCTTTTTTTTTTTTTTTTTTTTTTTTTTTTTGACCCTTACCTCACGATCCACGCCACGTAGAAAATACGGGCGAGTTTGAGAGCAGGTATAAACCCACATAGAAGACTACGTGTGGTGACCTCGCGATCAAATAAAAACGTTCGTAAATCACTCACACACTGACAATTGCACACGCCTGAAAAAAAACATCCGTTAGACACTGGTAGACTAAATGGGCCCAGGCATGGACGCGTTCATTTTGTCCTTTCAGAACTACTTAATGAGCTACGGCCTTTTGGCTAAGATCAAAGTGTAGTATCTGTTCCGATGGATACTGCACCCCATAGACTGGTATTGTCTTGGCCTTCGGGGCTTGATTTACGCCGGTCTGTGGGTCTGTCCTGTGCAGTTCTAGGAGGTCCACCCTCCAAGGCTTCGCCTCCCCTCTTTGGGGAGGAGTAAGTTTATTGCTTACTGCCTGAGGCGCCCCTACAGGGGAATGCCGACGGGGCTGCCCAGGCAATTTTTAAACCCACTTTCCCGACACGACCTTGGGTCACATCTTACTTGTGGGAGTAAGATAAAAACTGGCCTTGTGCCTAACTCCTGGAGAGGAGTAAATCAATACACATGTAAACACGCGCATACACACACATACTATAAGACGCACGTGATCTTTGAATCATGCATTACACACTAATGACAGAAAACGCACGTACGCATTGACACTTTCAATTTGTGCTTCGAACAATGTAATGTTTTTGAGTAGAATTTATGTAAGAATTTCTCGTTTCACCTTTTACGCTGTGTGAAATATTAAACGGATGTTTCCGCGTGTGCATGAGTTTATTTGCCCCCCTCCTCCGGGAGATTAGACGCAAGGTCAGGTGTGGTCTTGAAAAGCCAGCGCACTAAAATTTAGCGCGCTCTGGCATACATTAAAAAAAATGCCTGAGCAGCCCTGCCGGCATTCCCCGGCATGGGCGCCGCAGGCGATTAGCATTAAACTAAACCCCTTCTCAAAGAGAAGGTAAAGCCTGGGAGGGTTGACCTCCTGAGACTGAACAGGACCGTACATCAGCCCGACAGAGCGGGGCCAGATGAACCCACAACGGCCCATCCCCTGTTGGACCGATTGTCGAGGACGAATCCATCGACTGACACGAACACTCTTACTCAAGATTGTGTATGGGTGTTTGTGTGTGTGTGTGTGTGTGTGTGTGTGTGTACGTGCGTGCGTGCTTATCTGTGTTCGGTTTTGTCTGGGTTTTTTTTTTGTTGTTTTTTTTTAACTTTTACTAATGAATCACCACTTTTTTTTGCTAATGGGTAATCACTTATTAAGACCAAAAGCCACTCAAGGATAAGGGTCAAGGAGAGACGCAATGATTATCAGCCGAAAGATGAAAAACACTATGGGAGTACTAACATTGATAAATCGTATAAAGTCGGTCCTCTCTATCGCCCCAAACGCTTTCTCACAAGTGAGGCTATTCTCTATCTCTACAAATCTACTATCAGACCATGTATGGAGTACTGTTGTCATATTGTGGCTGGTGAATCTCTGTCCCATTTGAGGGTTCTTGATAAGGTGCAGGCACGTATCTGTAATTTGATTGGCCCCACCCTTTCGTCTTCTTTTCTGCACCCTCTCTCTCACAGACGTGATGTTGCTAGTCTCAGTTTTTTTCTATAAGTATTATTATAGCATGTTTTCTTCAGAATTGTGTGATTTATTCCCTGCTTCTTTTGTTCCAGCTCGTTTGACTCGTTGGTCTAGTGGTCTTCATCAATTCGCTATTTTGATACCTTGATATAATACAGCTTCCTAATCCAGTAGCTTCTTTCCAAGAACTGCGGGCTTGTGGAACTCTCTTCCTGCTGACTGTTTTCCTCCTACCTATAGCCTTGATCTTTTCAAAACTAGGGTCAATAGGTATCTCCTGTCTTTGCGATAATCATATTTCGTTCTTGTAAGCTTTTTACATCAAGTGGCTTCATGCTTTGTCTGGAGCGATTTCCATTTTTAAAAAAAAACTACGTTTGAAGACCAAACGTCACTCGAGGTTAAGAGTTTATGAGATGGTGGATTGGCAGTTGAATGATGAATAATATTATGAGAGGATTGAAAATGATGAACGGAATAAACAAAGTTTGATTACTTATGGGGACGGTTTTACGGCAAATCAATCCTTTCTGGGCCCGGTGGGGGGGGGGGTATTTACCCCCAAGGTAAAGGGTTCATTGTATATAGTTAATTGAACACAAGCTGCTATTTTACGCCTAGCTGAATGGGCGACGGGATCTGGGTTGCGTATTTGTACATTTCCCGGCAGTATCAGTGGCGAAATGGTCGCGATAGATCCGACGACGTAGTCGATTCTATCGGACGCGACTGTATTCTTCATGCCAAACACGCAGACCCCGTGCGTGTGAGTGCGTGCACGCGTCTCTGCATAAGTTGAGCGGGTCGTTGGAACGGAGCCGAGATGATTCTCTACGACAACGTCGTCTTCGGTCTCTTGAACAATGAACGCTGTTGTTTACCTGATACGTTGTTTACCGAACATCCATTATCACGATTCCGGTTTTTTTTTCTTTTTTTTTTGTTTTTTTTTCGTTTGTTTGTTTGTTTCTGATTTTTTTTTCTTTTTCTTTTTTTTCTTATAACATGAAGCTAAAATCCGCTTTCTTGAAAGGAATTTGCACGTGGCGATTTCTTTTCTGTTCTCGAAATATTTCAATTCTTTGTGCGCTCCGGCGTAGACTGGGTAGGATATTGTTACCAAATTACAAGTCAAATAGAATCGGACTCTGATTCTCTCTCTCTCTCCCTCTCTCTTCTCCCCTCTCTCTCTCTCTTTCTCTCTCTCTCTCTCTCTCTCTCTCTCTCTCTCTCTCCTACCTTTTTTTCTTGTATTTACTTTTAAAAGTTATCTTCGTTCTACTTCCCTTTTTTCTCTTTCCCGCAAAAACACAAAGGAAAAAAAATTGAAAACAAAAATGCATGTTTTTGTTTGCATCTGATGCCAATCTCTCCTTCCTTTCTATCTCTCTTTCTCTTTCTCTCTCTCTCTCTTTCTCTTTCTCTCTCTCTCTCTTTCTCTTTCTCTCTCTCTCTCTCCCTCCCTCTTTCTCTCTCTCTCTCTCCCTCCCTCTCTCTTTCTCTTTCTTTCTCCCTCCCTCTCTCTTTCTCCCTCTCTCTCTCTCTCTTCTTCCCTCTCTCTCTCTCTCGTGCTCGGATTACTACCACCAATCAGACTCCCCCTTTCTGTTTACTTGTTGAACTTGATCCAACATTATCAAACATCAACTCGGATCATTAGATTTTCTCTTTAGACACTAAAATGCTACTTAAAAAAACGTTTTACGGCTTTATTTCTTTTTTCAAGTGTTCATAGGACAATTGCCAACATTTATAAATAAATACTTATTACCAGGGTTGCAGAGACGGACGGTATAAGGTCCGACTCCGCAACCCTGACTCCTAGGATTCCAAATATCCGACACCGACTCATTGTGTTAAAATATTCTAATATTCAATCTGTCTGTTGATTCTTCGGAAAAAAATTAAACAATCCGACTCCGACTCTTAACATTCTGAGTAGTCCGACTCTGACTCTCTTCAACACCTCCGACTCCGTCCGTAACTCTGGTTATTACTCAGTAATAAAGAGTTGTTATATAGCATTTAGAAAAAGATTGACTCTATTTTTTCAACGACGTTAAATACGTGTGTCTGTACACACCACACACACGTATGTAAATTAGATGAGAAAATAAATATATTTACTTCTATGTAATAATAATAATAATAATAATAATAATATAGAAGTAAAGCGACTCATTATTTTTAGTTATGCAAAAATAATGTCTTAAAAGATATGTTTATGAATTTTCGAATATAATCAAGGTAGAACAGATAGTATTGATTTACTCCTTTCCAGGAGTTAGGCACAAGGCCAGTTTTTATCTTACTCCCACAAGTAAGATGTGACCCAAGGTCGGGTCGGGAAAGTGGGTTTAAAAATTGCCTGGGCAGCCCCGTCGGCATTCCCCTGTAGGGGCGCCTCGGGCAGTAAGCAATAAACTTACTCCTTCCCAAAGAGGGGAGGCGAAGCCTGGGAAGGTGGACCTCCTAGAACTGCACAGAACAGACCCATAGACCGGCGTAAGTCAAGACCCTAAGGCCAAGACAATACCAGTCTATGGGGTGCAGTATCCATCGGAACAGATACTACACTTTGATCTCAGCCAAAAGGCCAAGAAATAGTAATTGTGACATAACAGGTAATGAGTACGTCTAATATATATATATATATATATATATATATATATATATATATATATGAATATATATATATATATATATATATATATATATATATATATATATATGAATATATATATATATATATATATATATATATATATATGAATATATATATATATATATATATATATATATATATATATATGAATATATATATATATATATATATATATATATGAATATATATATATATATATATATATATATGAATATATATATATATATATATATATATATGAATATATATATATATATATATATATATATATATATATATGAATATATATATATATGAATATATATATATGAATATATATATATATGAATATATATATATGAATATATATATATATGAATATATATATATATGAATATATATATATATATATATATATATGAATATATATATATATGAATATATATATATATATATATATATATATATATATATATATATATGAATATATATATATATATATATGAATATATATATATATATATATATGAATATATATATATATATATATATATATATATGAATATATATATATATATATATGAATATATATATATATATATATATGAATATATATATATATATATATATATATATGAATATATATATATATATATATATATATATATATATATATATGAATATATATATATATATATATATATATGAATATATATATATATATATGAATATATATATATATATATATATATATATATATATATATATGAATATATATATATATGAATATATATATATATATATATATATATATATATATGAATATATATATATATATATATATGAATATATATATATATATATATATGAATATATATATATATATATATATATATATATATGTGTGTGTGTGTGATAGCTAGAAGGCAATACAATGCATAGGTGTGACGGATATACACAAATTGGAGCAACGTAGGACATATAATGGTAGAACGGGTTAAATAGTTTCACCTTTAATACAATGTATACACACATACACACATATATTTGTCTATTTACACAATGTTACAATGTTATGTAATACCTGCATCAAAACGATACGATATTATAATATTTCGGGAACACTTCCCTTCTTCAGATCTGTGTTCAACTCTTGAGTTTAATTCAGAGCAAGGCCGTTTTTATTTTTCTTATTTTGTAAATTCATAGATCCAACATAATTCGGTTGCCTTGACAACAACGAATACTTGTGACGCTGACGCCAAATCTTATCTAACTACACAAGACGGGCATTTCACAACATATGGGATAAAATTACAAGACACGAATTACAGCCGATACCGGAAGGAAGCTGCAGAGTATGAATATTCCGTTTAAACATTAAAATGTACTTTAAAAGCACAAAACATATGCGAGAAAAAGTAGAAACCCTTTTTGCCTCTTTGGACTCTTGTCTCTATTCATTTGCCTCCCCACGAGGGCAGAGTTAGACACACGGTCGGTTTTTAATGTCGGGAAAATCCATTTTCCCAGGGGCACTTTAGATTGGGACGAAAATAAAAAAAAAAATGCCTCAGTCTAGAAAGATTTCTCCTTTACTGACTGAGGACAGAACAGATGAAGTGTAGTATCAGAACAGATACTACACTTTGCTCCTTGGCATTTATGGTTTTACTGAATCCCTGTATTGTTCTTTGGACTATCGTACTCGTCAACGGTGGCACGTATATTTTTCACCACATTTTGAACGACACGTGCTTTTCGGCTATCTTCACGTGTATCGTTCGATTTTCTATACCGTAAACGAACAGAAAACCTGAAGAAGGTCGGAGAGCATATCGGCCGAAATGTAGTAGAAATGGAAATACCAACGTTGATGAGAACGACAGAAAAAAAAATTAATTCAATTAAAAAAAGTTTCGTTTTTTTTTTTTTTTTTTTTTTTTTAGATGAGATTTGTTAATTTGTACTATTTGGGTCATTAATACTTCTATTCTCATATTAGTTGTTATTTTCACAACGTTTTGGCCGATGTAACCTCCGACCATCTTCTGGTGCAGCTGTTAATTAATTATTATTATTATTAGTTAGTTATTGTCCTTCAACCTTCAGAAGACTGTCACTTAGAACTGATTGGTGCAGTAGTTAATGGTGACAATTAACCACCAGTTCTAAGTGATAGTCTTCTTGAGGTTGAAGGTTCAATCCTCACTAGAGGCGATAATAATTAGGAATAACATAGGAAAGCTTCTAACCGGTCATGGCTGACGGAATGAGAAAAATCTACCCATGTGGATTAAATTGGATTCGAAATTCCGTATCAGCTCCCAAGGTTTGCAAGTTAGAAAATATGCACCTGAATAAGGTCGGAAATTACATCGGCCGAAACGTTGTGAAAATGACAACCAAAACGAAAATAGTAGTCCGAATAATGCAAATCACAAATAAATAATGTTATTGTTAATTATAAAAAAATTCAATACCAACAAAATAAAAAACTGAAGTTATTTTTTTCTGTCCCTACTCTTGTTTTGATGACCTTAGCCTTTTGGCTAAGATCAAAGTGTAGTATCTGTTCCGATGTATACTGCACCCCATAGACTGGTATTGTCTTGGCCTTAAGGGCTTGACTTACGCCGGTCTATGGGTCTGTTCTGTGCAGTTCTAGGAGGTCCACCCTCCCAGGCTTCGCCTCCACTCTTTGGGGAGGAGTAAGTTTATTGCTTACTGCCTGAGGCGCCCCTACGGGGGAATGCCGACACGGCTGCCAAGGCAATTTTTAATGGCTAGAGTGCTCACCTCTCGGGCGCTGGCTTTTCAAACCCCACTTTCCCGACCCGACCTTGGGTCACATCTTACTTGTGGGAGTAAGATAAAACTGGCCTTGTGCCTAACTCCTGGAGAGGAGTAAATAAATACTCTTGTTTTGATCTTGTTATTTAGGTGAGGGTTGGTGTTCCAGATCGCCTTTCAGTTTTCTTTGAGGTTCACATTTCTAAAGCTGTTGTTTTTTTTTGTTTTGCTTTTTTCTTTGTTTTTTTTGTGAACAAATAAATCTAAATAAACAAATTGTGATTTAATCATTCAAAAATGTTATGCATTCAATTCTTTGCAACGTGATTTCTCTCCCTCAACAATCTATGGTAATAAACTGAATATAAAAAGATAGGAATAGTGTCAAACAAAAGAAAATATCACCGCAGGTAATAATATTATGTTGCCTTTAGTTAGGGAGAAAGATGTGGGGAGGGGGTAGCAAGTATAAAAAAATATGTTTCTATTTTGTCTTATTTAAAAAAAAAACATAGCTATCATTGTAAACTCATTTTTTTTCTGGATTCAAACAAATTAATTATAATTATATATATAATTATAATTATATATATCTATAATTATAATTATATATATAATTATAATTATATATATCTATAATTATAATTATACATATATAATTATAATTTTATATATTATTTCAAATATTATAAAATATTTATTTTATAGTAATTCCTAATACAATAAAGATGTGCTCAATATTGGGAGTTATTGGCATTATTATAGTTAAGTGAAAGTGAAAATAAAGAAATGTAAAGTTACATATTTTACAAGTTTAATAATTTCAGTACAACAAAGTATAAAATATGGAAGAGTCCTTTAAACCTAGGTTTTTCAAAGAAACACATCCTCATCAGATGATTATTAACCGTTTATAGGATGTAACTTTACATCCGTTTATTTTCACTTTCACTTATATATATATATATTTAACATTTCAAAAAATAGTTTTATTTCTAATTCTAAGGAAAAACATTGGTAAACAGACGTCATCAATAATTTCAGAGTATTACTAAATTAAAAACTGAATCTTTTCAGTTAAAAATAATTGCGTACACTCACAAATAATTAAATAAGCATTTCCTTTTTTATTATAAAAAAATTAGGGTACTTAAATTTGTTTATAACCTTAAAAAGAATAAAGAAATTAATGGATAATAATTGTTCAACTTCTATAAACTATTATTACATTTTTATATATAAAGTTAAAAATGATAAATTATGACATTTTTTGTCTTCCATATATTTTGCAGAGCGATGTCAATTTGTAAACAACGTCCTTTTCCGATGAAGTTATGGCGGATTTTACTCATTTATCACATTTAAAGGGCTAATTTTGCTAATTTTTAGTCAAACGTTGGATTTATTTTTTTTTTTAATTCAGTGTCTTATGACTTTAATTTAATAATTATCTTTGAAATAGTTCCCAAAAACTTATATTTATCTTTTAAGGGATTTTTACAAGTAATTTTTTCAAAGTTCAAAATTCATTGAATTTTTGCGGTTTTTGACCGTCGTAATTACATATTTTATTATAATGTATTTTTCACACGTAAATATGCAGTTTTTTTCGTTTAGAGATTAAGTTTAGGCTTTTATCTTTCAAACACAATCAAAGTTTACACGGAAACTAATTAAATAATTAATGATAAGCGCTTTTTAATAAGCATAGTCCGTACAAGAAGCCGCCATGTTTACACGTACCTATATAAAGATATATATATATATATATATATATATATATATATATATATATATATATATATATATATGTAAAGGAGTAAGGCTACCAACATTTGTAGAATGTTTTTTTCAACATTTATTTATTATTTTGTTGTTTTACCATTTTATAATTTTATATAACGCGTTTCAAGCGGTGGGTCCGCTTTCATCAGATATGAAAAATTATAAATGGATTTTCATATCTGATGAAAGCGGACCCACCGCTTGAAACGCGTTATATAAAATTATAAAATGGTAAAACAACAAAATAATAAATAAATGTTGAAAAAAACATTCTACAAATGTTGGTAGCCTTACTCCTTTACATATATACT
>OY744547.1:19168430-19170930 GCA_963556195.1 Sepiola atlantica | reverse complement strand
AGGTGTGTTAGATATGTGGGGATCTAAAAGGTGTGTTAGACATGTGGGGATCTAAAAGGTGTGTTAGACATGTGGAGATCTAAAAGGTGTGTTAGACATGTGGGGATCAAAAAGGTGTGTTAGACATGTGGGGATCTAAAAGGTGTGTTAGACATGTGGGGATCTAAAAGGTGTGTTAGACATGTGGGGATCTAAAAGGTGTGTTAGACATGTGGGGATCTAAAAGGTGTGTTAGACATGCGGGGATCTAAAAGGTGTGTTAGACATGTGGGGATCTAAAAGGTGTGTTAGACATGTGGGGATCTAAAAGGTGTGTTAGACATGTGGGGATCTAAAAGGTGTGTTAAACATGTGGGGATCAAAAAGGTGTGTTAGACATGTGGGGATCAAAAAGGTGTGTTAGACATGCGGGGATCTAAAAGGTGTGTTAGACATGTGGGGATCTAAAAGGTGTGTTAAACATGTGGGGATCAAAAAGGTGTGTTAGACATGTGGGGATCTAAAAGGTGTGTTAGACATGTGGGGATCAAAAAGGTGTGTTAGACATGTGGGGATCTAAAAGGTGTGTTAGACATGTGGGGATCTAAAAGGCGTGTTATGTTTCTGTTGACGAGATGGTTAATAATTTTTTGGGTGTTTACCAAGTCAGTTTCTAGACGTGAGAGCTTAAATGAATCTAAGCCCCTGGGATCAAGGTGTTCAGAGTGCTACAGGTGTCTGGTGGAGGGTATCTGTTTTGTTGCATAAGTTTGAACTGTTTCTAGGAAATCAATGTTCTGAGATAGATAGGGCATCCATAGTGATGATTCGACTTCTAAGTGGTGTTGCATTGTAACTGTATATAGTTTTAAATATTAGGTTGTTCGAAAAGTTTGTGCCGATCTTTGTTTCGACTTGTTGGAACATCTCTAATTATTGACAGATATACTATACTTACATTTCCGGATAGAGCATGTTTCATGTCTCTGAACACTTTCCAGGCGTCAATGTTCTGAGATAGATAGGACTTGCAAGGCGATGGTGTGACTGCTAAGTGCAGTTGCATCGTAGCTGTATATCGTTTTACATAGATGGCGTTTTGGTTGAAAACACGCAGATTAAATAGCAGCATTCTAAAGAATGTCCGTTCTTGTTTTTAAAAACTGCGCAATTTCAAGCCTCCGTTGTCGGTTAGGGTAAACTGCGTCAGTTTTGTAATTTATTAAATTTCTCTGCGTTTTTGTTGTTGAATATGTTTGATGAGTGCGATGACCAAACTAATTAGAGGAAAGTGATTTAGTTTTCATTCTGAGAAAAGGCAGCTCAAGTTTGATTCATTTCAAAAGTAATTAGGCAGCGGGTGGGAGTATGGGGTCCGCTTGGTGGGTTGCGGGGGAGACGTGGGAGGTTGCGATTTGATAAACAGACCCTTTCAATCTGACTGAGTGGCGATGTCAGGCCTGTTTAGTCCATCGCGAAACAATCCGATCGAGAAAAACAAAATGTTTGATTGTTCGACGCCGAGTTGAATCTGATTCAAGATGACGCAAAATAACGGCGAGCATCTCTGGAATTCAAAATCCGTTTTCTTGAATGAATTATTAACGTTTTTCGCTTCCGATGCGAATAATAACGCTTTTAGTTATAATCTTCCGTTTTAGTGATGAGGATGCTAGCTATCTTTCTTCGAATGAAAATATTTCAAATTCTGTGCAAACATGAGATTTAAAAGAAAACACATAAAAATTAGAGAAAAAACAAAACAAAATGGATGACACTTAATCTGATCATCTTTTTTTTTCTTTTGTCGTTAATGCTGAGATTTCGAAAATTTCTTCTATTTTACCTGCAATTCTTCGCGTGGGATTAAATAATTATTTATTTAAAAAAAAAAACATTATTTCTTGTTTTGCTTATTTATTTAACTTGCTATATTCTTAAGAATCCCCTTTTTTTATTTTATATATCTCTATTTATTTTAAGTTAGGAATGCGTATATGTCTACATCATTGCATGTACAGGATTCACTCCTAAACTAATTAACCGATAGTTATGAATTTTGGAACAAATCTGCGAGACGTAAGGCGTCTATATTGAATTTAGTTTGATAAAAAGGGGTCGGAAACCCTTCGTGAAAAATCAGATACCTCTAATTTTTATAAAATTTTAGCAATAAGTATTAGACATCAATTAATAAATACTCCCCAAATTTCAGTTTCTTTGGCGTATTTAAAAGGTTTTTTGGGGGAGGGGTGGGGGGCATAATATGGGCACAACCTTCCATTTGAAAATTCAAATATTTCAGATTTGCATTGAATTTGATCCATTGTCATTAGACACCAATTAAGCAAGATTCTTTCAATTTCTTCTTAAGACCTCGTAAATTATAGACATTTTCTAGAATCGAAATCATTTAATGGATTTTGACAAAAGTCGGAATAAGGATTCTAAACATAAGGTTTAGTATCATTATATATTGATTTTAATCTTCATAAAGGAACATGAAAGTAGTGCAAAACTT
>OY744547.1:19158430-19163430 GCA_963556195.1 Sepiola atlantica | reverse complement strand
TGAACAAATACTTGAATATATAAAGAACTTGAAGCATAAAAAACTTTCTCCAAAATGACCGGATTGGGAATTAAATAACCCGAGGAGTGTTGATATGCCATAAAACAAAACAAAACAACCAAACCCCCCTTCCCTAGTAAAATGGCCGAATCCAGATTGATCCATGGATCGACCCATCACTTGTTGCTTTCCGAAACCTTCTCTGAACAGCTTTCATATTCTGCCATTTTGCATCTCCGATCAATTTCACATCCACTTGTCACGACAACAACGGCCGAAAACAAATTGCCTTCTTCATTCATAAATTACATCAAGTCAATCTTTCAGTTTTGATTCGAAAGGAATTTTAGACAAAAAGGAAAAATGATTTCTTTACATAATTTAAGCGATTTTAATGTTACACTTGTTTAAAAATAAACTAATTTGAATACGAAAATTTAGACATTTTTTTTATATTCTTAATGCAAAGCTTAGGGCTTTCTGAGTTTTTCTCTTTCTTTCGTCCCCCACCCACCTCTCTCTCTCTTCTCTCTCCCTTCCCCTCCCCACTCTCTCTCTTTATTTCTCTCTCTCTCTCTCTTTCCCCATCTCCACTCTCTCTCTCTCTCTTTCTTTCTCTCTCTCTTTCCCCTCCCCAATCTCTCTTTCTTTCGTTTCCCCCCTCTCTCTCTCTCTCTTTCCCTTTCCACTCTCTCTCTCTCTTTCCCTTTCCACTCTCTCTCTCTCTTTCCCTTTCCACTCTCTCTCTCTCTCTCTTTCCCTTTCCACTCTCTCTCTCTCTTTCCCTTTCCACTCTCTCTCTCTTTCTTTCTCTCTCTCCCCTCCCCACCTCTCTCTTTCTTTCGTTTCCCCCCTCTCTCTCCTTCTCTCTCTCTTTCTCTCTCCACTCTCTCTCTCTTTCTTTCTCTCTCTCTTTCCCCTCTTTCTTTCTCTCTCTCTTTCCCTCTCCCCACCCACTCTCTCTCTCGTCTATCTATTTTCTCCCATTTCCCCTTTCTCTTTTTCCTATCTCTCTTTCTTATCTCTCTATTTCTCATCTATCTCTCTATTTCTCTCTCTTCATTCTCCCCCTTTCTATTCTCCCCCTCCTTATCTTCCTCATCTATCTCCTTCTACTTTTCCTCTCTTCCCCTTTCTTTATTCTGTACTTCAATCTTTTCCACCCCTCTCTCTCTCTCTCTCTCTTCCCTTCTCTTCCTCTTCTCCCACCCTTTATCAGCCTTTCTCCTCTTCATACCCCTTCTTTCAGATGTTTCCTTGCAGAATAGCATCTTTGTATTAAAAAAGGAAAATAAAAAAATATCAAAAATTCTTTCTTTCAGACGATTTGTTTTCTTTTCATGAATGTATTCTTAAGAAAAGCCGTTTTCACAAAGAATTTAAAAAATAAAATAAAAATGACAACCAGTGTCACTCATCAGGCTGTCTTTTTTTCTCACTTAAAAAACATCTTCTGCGAACATGGCAGAAAAATATCATTGGCAAAAAATGTTTTAATAAAAAACCGGCTGTGCCTATCCGGTGTTGTCCGGAATGCAGTGACGTCATTTTAGTTTTTTTTTAGTTTTAGTTATTTATAAATTTTTAAACTTAAGGTAGACAACTCCTATAATATTCTCCATTTTAAAAATGAGTTATGCCACCCACTCCCTTCCTGATTTTTATTTTTAGGATATTATTAAAAAATGTTTCATATTAGCCGTCGTCTGACCCGGACTAAGAAATTAAAAAACAAATTAACTAAGTAAGGATCAACAGGTTTTCTTTGCGTTTACACGAAGCATGTATTCATTTTTAACTTTATAGTATTCTTTGCTTATATCCAGCCCCGCTGACTAAATAATCACTTGTTTAGTAATATTATCTGCGTAAACAGTAGCATCAATAAAAAGGCAGCTTAATATATAACATATTATATTCTGTCAGAAATAAATTTCTAAAATTAAAAACATTTTTTTTTTCATTTTACTTCAGTCGAAGTTCTCAGAAATCAAGGAACGTCTTCCTGGAGCTAACACTTGATCTCTATATGAGATACATAGATATTCGTATATTCTATTAAAGTTCTTCTTTACCTGTCAAACGTTGAGTTAGTAAAGTTCAGAACATTAATTTTCCTCTCCCCAATTGACCTGTGAACTATGTTATAGTATATCTTTCTTGTGGTCTCTTGGTCTTACTTGATTCCAGGACAAGAATTAATCTAGTCTGGTGGAGTATCCAGCTTAGTGATGTTACTAGAGGCAACATTACTTGGAGAAGGTGCACCATTCCTTGTATAAACCAGTGTGAGGTAGCCATACCGAAGGGATTTTATTTGGGCTTGGAACACTATTTTATTTTGAATATTTAGTTAGGGTTTACTTGTAGGAGGAAGTATCCCTATATCAGGTTGTCCTGACAAACCCCTGTACAGAGAGGCCTTAGACACTCGAGGTAAGTGTCTAGTAGGCATTCAAGTTCTTTCCAGGTATTTATATATTAAAATCACCTTTTCAAATTCGGAACCGAACCGAATCAACACAGTTGCCTTTGCACCCACAAGGGGTCCACTATCCTTTTCAGATAGAGCGTTATAACAATAACAAATGTGGCTTATCATAATACTTTACCGCGATTATAACGCAAAGACTGTTGGGCATTTATGACTGAACCATGGTGGACAAGTTCGACATAGACTGCAGTGTATTCGTACTAAATATGGTTTTGGTTGCAGGTAGGATTCTGAATTTTATTAACGATTCTAAGGGGTGTTGATTTGGGTGATGATTGTGGGAGGCTCACTCTGTGTATAAAAGTCTCGCGAAGTAGCGGTCTAACAATTTTATTATGTTGTGTGTGAAGTGCACACACACACACACACCACGCAGTCTCTTACGTATATCCACACACACGCATACGCACTATCATTCACTTACCTACTCACATACACACTCTTACTCTTTCACACACAGACACATGTGTGGAATAAGCCACCTCCCTTTCTCCCCATCTGATGTGGTCTAATTCTTGCTGGCCGGCCTTTTTCAAAAAGGCAGCAACTTGTTTGTGTTGCCGTTTGACTGAAATCTCATCAAGCCACATGGAATGAACATTTCTTTTACACCCTTCGACCCAACCCCCTGTTACCTCCTCTCTCGCTCTCGCCTCCTCTCTCCCTCACGCCTCCTCTCTCCTTCTCACCTCCTCTTTCCCTCCCCCTGTCTCTCTCTTTCTCTAGCACACACACACACCTCCTTCCGTAAAATGTCGCTTTAATTCATATTACACAGACATCTACAATTCAGGTAAAGAGTTTATTCGCCGTGACCGTCTGATATCGGCAGAAGGTTTCGCCCTACACAGGTGCAAGATTGGCCCAGGGACGAGTTCAAAGGTGGATGCTATCCCCGCCCCCCCCCCCCCCATCTCCATTCGTCTTGTTTTTCTTTCAAGATTAAGGCACAAACCTTCTAGTCTAATATTCTTGGAAGAAAGAAAGGGATCTCAAATTACAAATTTTGTGTTGGGGGGATCTGTTACTCACGGTAATCTGGACAGATGGTGACTATTGACAGAGCCGAGATACCTACCTCCGAATCCCTCGAGGGTGATGGGGGCGGAAGCAATAGGTTTTAACAGAGCTCTGGAGGCCTCTATAGTTCTGTTTGTTCCCTTAAAATGGTGTCGGACTAAAATTGGTATACAATCGTTTTTAACGGTACCATACTCTCTCTCTCTCTCTCTCTCTCTCTCTCTCTCTCTCTCTCTCTCTCTCTCTCTCTCTCTCTTATATATATATATATATATATATATATAATCATACACCTACGGCAGTAGGTGTATAATATTCTAACGGTCCCATTACGATCACTTGCGGCATTTTCAAATCTTTGTCACTAATTCAGTTTTTAATTACATTTGATTCGGTTTTTGCACTTTGTAGGTCCCCATGAAAGCTACATTTTGATATAAAAATATTGAAATTTGGTCAGGTAGGAAAAAAGATATATATATATATATATATATATATATATATATATATATATATATATAATGAAGAATGGAAAGGAATTAGAGAAGCAAAAGCCAAATCATAATTCAATTCAATTGCTCAGAGCAAGGTATATTCCGCAAAAAAGGCAATTTATTCAAGTTAAATTTTCCTTAAGCCAGGCTTTTCAAAGATCAAAATCTTATCATCAGAGGAAGTCGCTGGGATAGATAAGTTGGCAAAGGCCAAGATTTAAAATTTGAAAAAATAAAATAAAAGTTGTAGGGGGAAGAAACACAGGGCAAAAGTCCAGCGGAGAGAATGAGATGTAGATAGGTAGGTCGTTAAAAGAGAGGAATCAAAGTTTCTACCTGCTCTATCCTGGATATTGAGCTGTATACTCTTCACAATAGGTTTTACTTTTCCTAAAAGTTCGCTTTTAGTACACCACTTTATATATATATATATATATATATATATATATATATATATATATATATATATATTATTATATATTATTATTATTATATATTATTATTATTACAATTATAAAGCTGACTTCTCTTTTTGTCCACCCGAACTTTTCTCAACGTTTCTACCCGATCACCCGTATTTGCGCGGCTTGGATTTCATCAGTTGAAAAAAAGAAAAATGTTGTTGTCTCAAATCTTGCACTGATGAAATATATAAATGCATTCCTCGTATTAGTTACAGCACCTTTGCAACACGACAATTGTTAGATTGTACTCGTTGGTGAACTAACGCGACCCCCATTCTGCCCAACACACACACACACGTATTCCCCACAATCCATCTCTGTACAGTCCCTCCCTATATATATCTCACTCTATATATTCCCCCTCTCTCTCTCATACACACACACACACACACACACACACACACACACACATATATATATATATATATATATATATATATATATATATATATATATATCTTTGTTTGTTTTTACCCTAAAATGAACCACTGTATAGTGTAGGTTTTTTTCAAGACACTTTAATCCAAT
>OY744547.1:19138430-19155930 GCA_963556195.1 Sepiola atlantica | reverse complement strand
ATATATATATATATAAAGAGAAAGAGAATATATATATATATATATATATAAAGAGAAAGAGAATAAATATATATATATATATATATATAAAGAGAAAGAGAATAAATATATATATATATATAAAGAGAAAGAGAATAAATATATATATATATATAAAGAGAAAGAATAAATATATATATATATATATATAAAGAGAAAGAGAATAAATATATATATATATATATATATATATATATAAAGAGAATGAGAATATATATATGTATATTATACACACACATATGTTCAGCTTTTGAAATTGATTTATACATAAATGAAAATTCTAATGCATAAATCACACACACATTGTGTGTGTATATAATAATAATTGAATAAATGACATGTTTTTTTTTAATTAGCCATGGACACTGGTTTAACACCTTGTGCGATTCGTTGTGTGTGCGGAGGTGCTATTGGGTCACCACTTATCAAGGCCAGGAGCCACTCGTGGATAAGAGTTAAAAATAGAATAACTGTCTAGGATCAAAGTGTAGTATATGTTCTGATACTACACTTCACCCTTTCTGTCGCCAGTCAATGAAGGATAAATCCTTCTAGACTGAGGCAATTTTATTTTTGTCCCAATCCTCAGTGTTCCCTTTTTGGGGAACTAGATTTTCTCCACATGAAAAGCCGACCTTATGTCTAACTCTGCCCTCGTGGACTTGTGGGACAGGTTATGACAAGTATTTGTTGATATTTGATGTGAAGACGACTATGTTGCAGTATACAGGGAAACAGCCCCGCTGTAATGTGGTCTACAAGTGAAAACCTCTCGCAAATAGGCTCCGTCTATGGATATTCCGCCTGACGCTAGGCACATGGAGGAAGAAAGGAAGTTCGTTTTCTCGTTGTGGTAGGAAAACGAGTTCTTGCTGTGAATGTCTTAAAAGGATGAACCAGAGATTGGAGCTCAGTCGAGCACCTTCAATCCTCTCATAATACTATTCACCATCCAACTGACAATCCATCCATCTCATTAACCCTTTTTTCTCGAATGGCTTTTGGCCTTGGTGAGTGGTGGCTCGTTTTTTTTTTGTTTTTTTTCAAACAGGTAGTAAATTGATTTTAGAATAGACTTGCAGTAAGACCCGACGTTGCCCGGGATTGAATGAGGATCACTACTGTGTACTTTTTCACTATGCTCATAACACGATATCACTTTCTTTAATTTTACTGCCTTCTTCATCCTCCTGTTTCGCCCCCTAATAATGTCTGAAGAAGCTGAGATGTTGGAAAACTCTGATTTAGTGTCTCATATATATGGTTTAAATTTTATTAAAATCAGATATACGTATTTCAAGTTTTAAAGGGTTCTCTTTCCGTTGGCCACTTAGAGATAGGTGCACATTCAGGACCACTTCCATTGTCTTTCGCGAATAATTTTTATGCATATGATATAAATTTCATCAAAATAGGATATATTTGAAGTTTTAAAGGAGGTTCGATCCCTATAGCTCCCTTAAGTTAGGAGGGCACTTAAATATTCAAGACCACTTCCATTGTCTTCCCCAGAAAATGTTCTCATGAATTAAATTTCATAAAAATAGGATGTATTTGAAGTTTTAATGGGTTATATCCTCATAGCACCCTTTAGGGGTGCGCTTAGAGATTTGGGAATACTTCCATCGTCTTTTCTGGTAAATTTTACATAAGAATACATGTTTAGATTTTATGTAGATTCTCTCATCTTTCTTTCTATAGGGAACACAAACATCACACATACACACAAACATTGAGTTGTATATAGATAGATGAACGAACAATAAGATTTTAAAATTCAAAATAATTTGAAATATTACAATTTGTGACATTAAAAAAAAAAGATTTTATTTGTTGTTAAACGTTATTTCATGGATGTGGTCGCTTTCAAATAATCCCAAAATTGATGTAAAACGTTGAATAATTCGATCATAAATGGTATTACCTACAATTGTTAGGCGGTTTAGCTAATTATAAAATGTTGCCATTGTAAACTTGTATTCGAGAAATGTTGTTTAGATCTTGGAGTAGGGTTTTGTTTTTAATTGCATCCTCCCAGGCAGACAGAAACACCACATGTATAGTATAAGACGAGACCACCCGTGATCCATTGTCTCGGTATTTGTTATATATGTTATTAAATATACAATGTCTATATAATAAATATAATTTCTTAGCTTTGACATCGGTAGATTGATAATCATGTTTTTACAAGGATTACAAAGTTAAAGGATTTCACAAAGTCAAAATACACTGTGATGGCATAGTAAACCCTCTCTCTCTCACACACACATCTCTCTCTTTCTCTCTTCTCCTTCTCTCACTCTTTATATATTCTCCCCCCCTCTCTCTCTCTCTCTCTCTTTCTTTCCTTCATTTAATTCTGTACTTCATTCCCATTACAAAATCGAAGGATTTCATAAAGTCAGAATACACTGTGATTTCATAATATACCTTCTGTCTTCGCCCTCTCTTTTTTAAATTATTTACATCATTCCATTACTCTCACCACTTCTCTTATTATTCGTACTTTACGTTATCCACCCTCCCTCCAAACCATCTGAAACAGCTGAAGTGTACAAACGAACAACATCCTCAGAGAGTTGACCCCCACCCCCACCCCACCCTTCGTGGGTTGAGCTCTCTCGTGATGGAGATAACTGGCACACACTTTACTTAAATGCATAGCTATTCATAAAAAATGATAGAGCCTTCAGGTGGCCTCGTAATTTTAAATATATATAAACGCATACATTTTTCTTACACGTGGCGGTGGTTGGTGACTCAGTCAGTAGACTGCTGAAAATGCATTCGGGTTTCGAACAACTGTTGGAAGCACCCACCCGTTTCTAGCCACACAGAAAAATTCATAATACGGTAATAGATGCTCAATATTGTAAATAAAGCAAGGGCATATAATATCGTTTTTGAAAGGGACTAAAACATGCTTAGTTCAAGATATTAAGAAAATATTCAAATAAATATGTGCAATATTGAATAATATATTTGTTTTTTGCTCTTATATATATATATATATATATATATATATATACTTAAAACTTGAACGAAAACACACACACATTACTCGACAGCGTGCCAACGCATCTCTCGTTCGACACCGGTTTTGAATCCTACCCGCCATTTCATAACATCAAGGCAGTGACGTCGTACCATCAAAGACGTTTATCAAATTAACAAAGAAATAAGTTTCTTTATTCTTGTTTTTTGATGAAAAAAAAAAAAAAAAAAAAATGACTCAATACTGGTCACCCCTGAAGAAGGAATTTTATTCCGTAATCGATAGGATTAATGTAAGAAAAAAAAAAAAATTAATCTTGTATTGCTAATTTGGCTTTTATTTCAATTTTATTAACTTTCCATGCAATACTTAAAACTTGAACGAAAAACACACACATTATATATATATATATATATATATATATATATATATATATATATATATATATATGCACAACATCGGTACCGTCGGTTTCAAATCCTTACGAAGGAGACCTATAATTATAATCTTGTTAAGATTTGAAACCGACGGTACCGATGTTGTTCCGATCTTGTGTTATTGCAGATATAAATAGATATTACGCTCTTTTTTGATTCTTCTTAATAATCGAGCACTCTTCTGGGGTTCTCTCCCACTAAACCTTATATATATATATATATATATGAAAATGAAAAAGGAAAACCAAAAAATGGATGTTTATTATGTGTACATCAACGTTTCGTCTTTATTTATAAGACTTCATCAGGGTGATATAGAGAAAAATGTAGGCATTTTTTAACAGGTACATTAGTGTAGAGCGAAGTTACATAAAAAATGCCTACATTTTTCTCTATATTATCACCCTGATGAAGTCTTATAAATAAAGACGAAACGTTGATGTACACATAATAAACATCCATTTTTTGGTTTTCCTTTTTCATTTTCCCATCACGTCGGATTACCTTCATCCTTCTCTTCCGATATATATATATATATATATATATATATATATATATATATATATATATATATAATGTGTGTGAGAGAGTGCTAAATATCACTGATAAACCGTCTACAGATCTAAGTTTAATTTTCACTAATGCCTTTGGGAAAGGTACTAATCCTCCATATATCATCTTTCCAGCTTTCTATTAAATAGACTTGTTTGTGCAACTAACTTAGGAGAAGGAACCCCTCGAAAAAACATTCTTTCTCTGCTTATCTCGGCATTGTTTCCAGTCGTCCTGCACGTCTCATTGCCATTGGACGCAAGCAATGTCAGTTCAGATGTGCGGCTGGTGATTGCTCATCTTTTGCGTGGCTAAGATCAAAGTGTAGTATCTGTTCCGATGGATACTGCCCCCCTACTGGTGTTGTCTGCCCTTCGGGTCTTGATTTACGCCGGTCAATGGGTCTGTCCTGTGCAGTTCTGGGAGGTCCACCTTCCCAGGCTTCGCCTCCCCTCTTTGGGGAGGAGTAAGTTTATTGCTTACTGCCTGAGGCGCCCCTACCGGGGAATGCCGACGGGACTGCCCAGGCAATTTTTAAACCCCACTTTCTCGACCCGACCTTGGGTCACATCTTACTTGTGGGAGTAAGATAAAAAAAACTAAAAAAAACTGGCCTTGTGCCTAACTCCTGGAGAGGAGTAAATCAATACTCTTACAGTGTGAGTCCATTGGAATTACCTACTATCTAGGATGGTGTGCCCCTCTCTCTCTCTCTACGTGGATCAGATGTCTGCAACAGCAGCAGCAGCGGTCACTGTCATCCTTTTCTCTTTTTCTTTCTTTCTACCCCCCCCCCCTCCCGCCACACTCTTGAAATATGTCGCTGCTGGTGGTGGTGGAAGTGGTGGTGATGGTGACACGAGTTCTTCTAGTGTCGTTACCATCGCAGAGAGAGGAAGAAGAGCAGGACTCCCAAACTGTGGGCGGACAGAAAATGAAACCAAGATAGATAGAAAATGGAAGAGGGACACCATATTACTTATTTTTCGCTGTCTCTCTTCTCTTTTTTTTTTTCTTTTTATCTATATCAGTGTTTTTTTTTTTTTTGGTAGGCAGTGGAGATGTCGGGGGGGGGGGGGATGGCTCAATCTTACTGATGAGGTGTCTTATTTTGTTTTTCTTTCTTCTTGGGCCTTGAGAAACTTAAAAGTTACTAACCAATCAAATAATACTACCTTGAAAGACAGACAGACAGACAGGGTCAGAGTTAGAAAGTTAAAAATGGAGATAGTTTGGCATAAAGAGAAAGAGAGAGGGGGTTAGAGAGAGGATATACAGAATTAGACAGAGAGAGAGTTCAAATTTTAGAGAAGGGGAGGGGGGCTGGAGACACAGACTTAGAGAGGGGAATGAGAGAGATAAAGAGATGGAATAGAGAGACAAAGTGAGAGAAAGAAGGCGAATTCGAGAGAGAGAGAGAGAGAGAGAGTTGGAGTATGCGTTCCTTCATTTCTTCTGACATGAATGTCCATTTCGTCGTCGGTGTAGTTAGCATTCTTTTTATTCTCTTTTGCTGTAGGTATGCCCCCACGCTTATATATATATATATATATATATATATATATATATATATATAAGTTCAAATATTAACAAAATTGACAAAACCAATACTTTTCAAAAGTGCTCAATATATATTAGAGCTTTTTATATTAAAATAAACATAGTTTGAGTATCCGACAATTGTTTCAGAACCTCCTCGGCTCCTCCTCAGTAATATACTGATTAGCAAAGATTAGATCCACCAATACACAATCATAAAATAAAATGTTTTTTTGTTGTTGTTGATTGTGTATTGGCGGATCTAATCGTTGCTCATCAGTATATCCTTGAGGAGGAGCCGAAGAGGTTCTGAAACAATTGTCGGATACTCAAACTATGTTTATATATATATATATATATATATATATATATATATATATATATATATATATATATATATATATACTGTTTCTCTCCAAATATGTTCTGAGGTTAAGATCGGATTCTAACTCTGCCTGATGAGATCTCAGTTTATAGTAACTATTGATCGATAACATCGACATGCCAGTGTCGCAGATTTTGTACATGTCTGTGTAAATAAAATTATCATATATATATATATATATATATATATATATATATATATATATATATATATATATAAATGGCTTTATAGATGGATACCCACGTGAACTATGTGACCGGCTCTACCGGATGCAAATCCTATTGAATCTATCAGGTTAAATTAAGCACTAATATTCGTGGGAAAAGGTATGAACCCACGATTTACCCCCCCCCCCCCGAAACTATGAATAAAACGATGACTTGTGTTCGAGTAATCGTATATTACAGGTATGTAGTTCCGGCATTAAATGGCCCCAAAAGGGGAGTGATATGCCGTAAAACAGAAACCGATGAAAATATCAAATTAATAGGGAAACATGTTCATTTTTTTTTTTTTTATTGATTAAAATTATTTTAACAGATTTATGTTTATTTCAGGTTATTTTTATTCAATTAAAATTTAATTATATTTCAAACTAAAGTTAATCTGGAATAAACAAAATGTATAATTACGTATGTAATTTTTTTAATAAAAATTTTATTGATCGCCACCGAAATAAAATAGTAAAGTTTTACCATTTTTTGTTGCTGTTGTTCAACCGTAGTCGAGGGAGACCCGAAAGCTCCCTTTTCATTGTATACTACACTGAGATGTAGGGGAGGGTGTCATTCATTTCCATTGATTGCTCAACTTATACTTAATCATATTATAATGCAGAATGGTTATATGTATATGTGTGTGTGTATATATATATATATATATATATATATATATATATATATATATATATATATATATATATATATATATATATATATATATATATCGGAAATTAACTTTCTGCACTGAAGATTGCGTTAGCATGAAACATCGATGTCTGTAGGTATTAAATGATTAATATTTATATATATATATATATATTTATATATATATATATATTTATATATATATATATATATATATATATATATATATATATATATATATATATATATATATATATATATATATATTATAATATAAAATGAAGTAATAAAATAAGGTGTCAATCAAATTTTATTAGAATTCAAAGTTCATGCAAAGCATCCTTAAGTCCTTAGCTCATGAGTTTTATAAGATATTTATAAGATATTAGTTGACGCTTATATCTTTTGTTGGATTGCTTCATATATATATATATATATATATATATATATATATATATATAATCTCACTATCACTCCCTACGTGTATACGATAGTTCTCAACAATAGTTCCCTTACTTTCTTGTAAAAAATGGTATGAGTGTACCACCTGTTTGTATAAAATCTGTTAGTGTGTGTGTGTGACTTGGCCACGTGACGATTTGGTAATAAAACAAGATCAACTTACTCATAGAATAGCGAAAGATAACTTTTAATATTTAAAAAAAAAAAATACTAGCTGTAACTATCCGGCGTTGCCCGCCAGTCTTGATTTTTATTTTTGTTTCACTCTTTTAAGTGTTTTTTTTTGTTTGTTTTTTTACCAAATTATTTTATATATATTTTTAATTGGATTTTTAAAAGTACTTTACGCTATTGCATTTTTAATTTCAATAAATAATCGATTAATAGTAAATAATGAAAAAATTAACAACGTGTAAGTCACGTCAAGGCGAGAAACACACGCAAAGTGGTCACACTTTTTTTTCTTTTTTTTTTTTTTCGAGATAGTGATTAGAAGTTATGTCAGGAGTAATTAACCTTGTTTTGTTTTTTTGGAATCATCACGTGGCCATTAACAGTGTGTGTTGTGTGTGTGACGCAGTTTTCTTTTCATTTCTTTATTATTTTAATTCTTGTCATTTCTTTCGCCTACGAAAAAAAGAAACGACATCGTATTTGAAGTTCGTCTTCCCATTTTCTTCTGTTTTTTTTTTTGTTTGTTTTTTTTTTGTGTTTTTGTTGTTTATTTGTTTTTTGCTTTTTTGCTGACGACACTCTTGCTGTTGTGTAATGTCTCACACGTATAAACAAACCTGACTTGTTGGCCGTCTTTGTTTTTTTTTTTTGTTTTTTTTTTTAAGAATATACAATCTCTCTTTTATAGTTTTCTATCTGTCTTCATCTCTTCCCCCCTCTCTCTTCCATCCCCTCTCTCTCCCCCTCTCTCTCTCTCTCTCTCTCTCTTACCATATCTCCTTTTATTTCTCTCTCTCTTTCACTCTATCTTCTATATCTCCTTCTTTTCCCCCATCCCTGTTCTTATATATACATATAAGTTTCCTTTTCTCACTCTCCTTTCTTTCTCTAAAACGATTCCAATCTTTTTTTTTAAAAATCACCTTATGACAAAATGAGGATTATATAATAAATGTTGCGATATGAGAGATGTTTATTTTTGTTTTCTTTATTTTACTCTAACATATGTAGATTGTTTTAAAGCTAAATATTTACAATATTAGTTGCCCCCCCCCACCTACACACACGCGAAATAATAAAAAAGAAAATTGAAAAAAATTCCATAAATTATTTAATTAAAGTTAAATAAAAAAAATTTAAAATATAAGGTTGTAAATCTTCTTTCACGCGAAATATTCAAATTTATTTTCGTGTTTTCTGGGTATGCGCAAATTATGGTAAATGGAAAAACTGAAATATTTATAGAAGACTTATTTATTTATTTATTTATTTATTTATTTATTGGTCTTTTTTTTTCCTACCGATATTTAATAAAGGAATTCTTCAAACCATTCTTATCTTTTGCATCCATGTAAATTACTTACTTTGGCACCATTTTTTTTTTTTTTTAATTTTTTTTTGTCATCCGGTTGGTGGACATACCATTCCGCTTCTTGTTGCCATGGCTACATCACTGACATCAAATTGTTGATGTTGCGTTGAATTCTAAAGATTGTTTTCTTCTTTTTCGTTTCTCTTCTTCTTACACCCCCCCCCCTCCCCCCATAAAAATGCACCTCATCGACACTTTATTTGGGGAGGAAGGAGGGAGAGGGGCTTGACGGTGTGAAGTTTGTGAGTGAAGAGGGGATGGGGAAGAAACACTGGATTCCAAGTTTCACCCCCTTTTTTTTTAAGGGACTATCAGTCTGCAAGATTTGATTTAGTGATAGTGACGAAATTGTGCCATTATCGCATTTAAACAATTGAAGAGAAACAGAAACCTTGCTTTTAATTTGGGTTACTCTCTGCCTCCCCTTCTTTTCTCCTCCTCCTCTTCTTTCTTTCTCATCCACCTCCTTCTCCTCTTCGTTCCTCTTCCTCCTCCTACTCTTATTTCCTCTTCCTCTCCCTCCTCTTCTTTCCTCCTCTTCTTTACTCCTTCTCCTCTTCTTTCCTCCTCCTTTTTTCTCTTAATTTTCGTTCCTCTTCCTCTGCTTTCCTTCTCATCCACCTTCTTTTCTTCCTCCCTCTCCCTCCTACTTCTCCCCTTTCCTTTTCCATTTCCACCTCCTTGCCTACACCTCTTCCTTCTTCCTTTTTTCCTCCTCTTCTTCCTCATCCTCCCTCTTTCTCTTCTTTCTTCCCCTCCACTTCCTACTTTCTTCCCTACTTCCACCTCCTTCTCTTCTATCCTCTTCCTCCTCCTCTATTTCTTCCTCCTCCTCTAAACAATCCGGCAATAGAAAAAGAAACAACAATGCCATTCGTTTCGTTTCTTTTTTTTTTTTTTTTTTTGGTTTTCGGACATTTTGTTTTTCTAAGTTTCATTTTCTTTTCGTCGTCGTCGTCGTCGTCTTCTCTCCGCGTTTTTCCTCTTCATCTTCTCTTTTCCTTCATCTTCTCTCTTCTGTTTTCATCGTCTCCTCTTCTCATCCCCATCCTGTTTCTCTTCCTGTTGCCTCTTCCTTTTTTCTATCCATTTTTTTAACCCCTCTCTTTCCTCTTCTCTTCCTACTAATTTTCATTTCCTTCTTTCTATTCATCCTTATTTTTATTTTTTCATTTCTTCCCTTTCTTCCCGTCACTTTCTATCTTTATATCGCTCCCCTTCTCCCCCTCTCTGCCTCCCCTTCTCGTTCTTTTTCTCTCCTTCTTCTCTCCTTCCCTCTTTCTCTTTCCCCTTTCTCTTTCTCTCCTTTGTTTCTCTTTCTCTCCTTTATTTCTCTTTCTCTTCGTTGTTATTCTTTCTTTCCTCTCTCCCCCCCCCCCAGCTCTTTCTCTTTTCTCTTCTTCTACTCCTTTCCTTTCTTTCTTTAAAAAAAAAAAAATGGCCGCTGTCAGAAACTCCGGAAAAACAAAACTTTCAAGAATCTCCTGCCACCCTTACCCAATCAATCTCTTCCCAAACGAATGTTTTGATTCGCGTTATCATTTCTTGCAGATTTCATTTACGTTTGCCAAAATCATTTCATTTTCTCTCCGATTCATAAATTCGTGTCTTGAGAATCGCAATCTGTGTTCGCTCTTCTATTTCGGCCGTATTCAATATTTGCAAACATTTCTCCCTTGGTCCACAAAATGGCGGCAATTCTCAAATTCATCAATCCCTCATCCCCATCTTCTCTGTAATTTAAAAAAATGTAGTCTTAAGATGCGTCCATTCAATCTGAACAAAAAGGCTATTTTAAACTTATGCATGACAGACCGACAAAAAGGCTATTTTAAACTTGTGCATGACAGATCGACGAAAATGCTATTTCAATCTTATGCATGACAGACCGACGAAAATGCTATTTCAAACTTGTGCATGACAGACCGACGAAAATGCTATTTCAAACTTGTGCATGACAGACCGACGAAAATGCTATTTCAAACTTGTGCATGACAGACCGACGAAAATGCTATTTTAAACTTGTGCATGACAGACCGACGAAAATGCTATTTTAAACTTATGCATGACAGACCGACGAAAATGCTATTTCAATCTTATGCATGACAGACCGACGAAAATGCTATTTCAAACTTGTGCATGACAGACCGACGAAAATGCTATTTTAAACTTATGCATGACAGACCGACGAAAATGCTATTTAAATTCAAGTGTGACAAACGGACGAAAATTTCCAAACTTATGCGTGATGGACGGATGATGGACAGAGCCTTTACTTAGAGATGCTTGTACACATTTGAAGTAAGATACGTCCATTCAGTCTGCGCGTTTACCGATGAAAATGCTATTTCATACTTAAGACTGACAGACAAACGAAAATGCCATGTAAAAATTAAGCGTGACAGACTGACAGACAATACCTGTCATAGAGATTCAAGGACGCAAATAATAATAATAAAAAAAACAACAACTAATGTTTGGAGGTCGGGGAGTTTTGCATTCTGTGATACTTTTAATACTGAAAAAAAAGTAATAATAAAGGAAAGGAATTTGATAAAATTTTCTTTGTTTTTTTTTTTGCATTTTATTACTTTTTAAAAACATTTTTTATCCAATAATGAATGTTTCTTTTGAAAAGATGCGTTCAAAATTTTAAATTTATTCACACAAATATGAATAGCTTCATTAAATTTTTCCTTTCTTTCTCTCCCGCCATTACCTTTATTCTTTTTAATTTCTTCTTTTTTTTTAATTTTTTTTTTTTTTTTTTGATTTTGGCAAATATTAAAACATTGTTCCTTTTTATTACTCTGCGTTTGGTTGTTATTGCCGTTTTCGGCAGTTATCTCTCGCTCTCACTCAGAAAAATGGGTTTGAATCGATTCTCACCCCCTCCCTCCCCACACCTCCCCCTATCCATTCACTCCGAAATGTTCTAGCCAAACTCCCGTACAAATATCGTTTATACACAGCCACAAAAAGTGAAAATGGCTGCCAATAGGAAGAAAAAACCAACAACAAAAATTGCATCTTTATCCTTATTGACTTTCCTCCCCACGAGGGCAAAGTTACACACAAGGTCAGTTTGTAATGTGCGGGCAATCTAGCTTCCCCAAAAAGAAGCACTCTGGATTGTGGACAGAAATTAAAGTTGCATCGGTTATAAAGGATTTCTCGTTCGAATAATGACAGAACAGATACTACACTTTGAATTATTTATTTGCAAATAAAAAATATATTTAATTTACAAATTAGGAACAGGACTATCAAAAGTGGGGTGGTTGTCATCCTGAGTCTACCCGAGTACTGTTGTCATATTTGGGCTGGTGAATCTCTGTCCCATTTGAGGGTTCTTGATAAGGTGCAGAAACGTATCTGTAATTTGGTTGGCCTCGCACTTTCTTCTTCTCTACACCCTCTCTCTCACAGACGTCAGGTTGCTAGTCTCAGTCTCTTCTATAAATACTATTATGGCATGTGTTCTTCAGAATTGTCTGATCTATTTCCTGCTTCCTTTGTTACAGCTCGTTTGACTCATTGGTCTAGTGATCTCCATCAATTCGCTGTTTTGATACCCTATTGTAATACAGCTTCTTACTCCAGTAGTTTATTTCCAAGAACTGCAGACTTGTGGAACTCTCTTCCTGCTGACTGTTTTCCTCCTACCTATAGCCTTGGTCTTTTCAAGACTACGGCCAATAGGCATCTCCTGTCTTTGTGAATCATATTTCGTTCTTGTTAGCTCCTTACATCAAGTGGCTTAATGTCTTGTCTGGAGCGATTTGTATATAAAAAAAATACACATGGTATCGGAATTATACTGTGACACCTCCGAAAAAAACAAAACAGAAGTGTCTGTCTGAGAATTTCCATGAGTTAACCAGTCACAAGATCTGCCCCTAATCGCCCAACTCACCTGATTGCAACCCCATGTTATTATTAAGCTGAGAAAGACCAATCATACCACCTGCAACATGAAGGAAGAGTCGGACTTGTAAGAATACGAGAAGTCAGAGTCGGATTTTTAATCTCTGAAGAATCAACAGACAGACAGTCTGAATATTGGAATGCTTTAAAATAAGCAGTTGGAGTTTCATATTTTGGAATTCTAGGAGTCGGAGTCGGAGTTGGACCCAACTTCACAATCTAGGTACTAATCCTTCGACTTTGAATCAAAACATTTCTTGGTAAGCTTCAATTTCATCAAAAAACTCAAATCTGCGACTAATCATGTAATGCCGCGTACGGCCAGAAAAATCAGCAAAAAGAAAATTGAAAGAATTGGAAGTTCTGTCACATCCAGACTTCTTGGCCTTTTGGCCAAGATCAAAGTGTAGTATCTGTTCCGATGGATACTGCACCCCATAGACCGGTATTGTCCTGGCCTTCGGAGCTTGATTTACGCAGGTCTATGGGTCTCTCCTGTGCAGTTCTAGGAAGTCCACCCTCCCAGGCTTTGCCTCCCCTCTTTGGGGAGGAGTAAGTTTATTGATTACTGCCTGAGGCGCCCCTACCGGGGAATGCATACGGTGCTGCACAGCCATTTTTTGTAGGCCAGAGTGCTCACCTTCTCGAGCGCTGGCTTTTCAAACCCCACTTTCCCGACCTTGTGTCACATCTTACCACTGTGGGAGGAAGATAAATAAAGATTATAATCCAGATGTTGCTCTTGCGGTCTATTATAATCATCACAGAACTTTGTCGCCGATTTGAGTTTGTTGAAGAAGTTGAAGAAGTCCATCAAAGATTTTTCGATTCAAAGCCGAATGATTGGTACTTTGACCGAATCCGAAAGTGTCAATGACATTGACATAAGGTCATGGACAATGATATTTTTCATTTTGAAGAATCGTTATTGTTTTTGAATAAGTTATTGTATAATTACTCTATATACTCTTAAAAAGGTATGGTGTTTAGGAGTTTGTCTGTTCATACGCAAATAGAAACATGTGATGAGTGACTAAAAAGGAATAGGCAGAGTACGCATTATTAAGGCACTGGGTTTTACGATGTCAATATCTGAGTTCGAATCTCACGTAAGTCTAAAGAATTTTTTTTTTTTTAGCCGGATACTTATTTTATAAATTTAAAGAATGTAACATAACAATGACATATAAAAGCATTAGATTAGTTTTTTTTTAACCAAGTGACTTGGGGGGGGGGGGCGCAAAAAAAGTAGACATAAAACGTATTTGGCATTAGTTCAAAGCAAATTATTTTTCCTTAAAAAGATAATTTCTAACGTGACCAATTTCTTTGTTCGAATACGTGCCAACCAAGCATAACACATCGTCCAGACTTGACTTTACTTCAAACTGTCGTCTTTAACACCTTGATATACATTTTTTCTGTCTCCATGGGAGGTTCGCTCCCCCATCCCATGGGGTTAATGCCAACAAATTGAACTAAGAGTCTTGCTTTGAGAAGGATATATTTTGTCGAAAGTCTTAGCCTAAGAAAGAAGATAAATAAATGATTTTATGAATTTTAAAATTGCATCATTGTTTTGGTCTTCAATATCAACACCTTAACATACATTTTTCTGTATCCATAGCAGCAGGTTCTTCACTCCCTCGGGTTAATACCAAACAGAATGGATAAAAAAAAATTGCTTTGAAAACGATATATTTTATCGAAAGTCTTAGCCTGAAAAAAAATACATGATTTTATCCATTTTAAAATTACATATCATTGTTTTGGTTTTCAATTTCTAATATAAATATAACTTCTAATGTTTTTTTCTGCCAATGGAAACAATCTGTAAATACATTTATCGTTGTTACTTTTGGCTACTCATCAAAGTGTAGTATCTGTTCCGATGGATACTGCACCCTATAGCCTGGTGTTGTCTTGGCCTTCGGGGCTTGATTTACGCCGGTCTATGGGTCTGTCCTGTGCAGTTCTAGGAGGTCCACCCTCCCAGGCTTCGCCTCCCCTCTTTGGAGAGGAGTAAGTTTATTGCTTACTGCCTGAGGTGCCCCTGCCGGGGAATGCCGACGGGGCTGCCCAGGCAATTTTTAATGGCCAGAGTGTTCACCTCTCGGGCGCTGGCTTTTCAAACCCCACTTTCCCGACCCGACCTTGGGTCACATCTTACTTGTAGGAGTAAGATAACACTGGCCTTGTGCCTAACTCCTGAAGAGGAGTAAATAAATACTCTCTCATCTAAATACTAAGTAGCGTATTTTTTTTTTAACAAAATTTCAGATATTTTTTCTCCGTACTAGCTATAAAGTAGTAAAAGCTACGTAAAGATGGACATTGACATATCAAGGATCGGGCATTAACTAGTAAATCATGATTTTAAAATGGTGCACAAATATTTTCCTCGACATATTAAAATTCAAATCGTGTTCTTTCTTATTTTATCTGAATTTCTTTTTTTTTTTAGTTTTCATTGCTTAAAATGCACAATATTGTGATTGCACTTTTTTCGTTATCGCAATCCAAAATGAAACCCTGAAACCCCGCCGCCGTCAACTACGTCATAAGTTTTATACATCCCTATAATCTTGTTCGAGCGGCAGTTTCACGTAACGCATAAAACGTTACGTCGTTTGCCTGTAATTCTCCATCTCTCGCTCTCTCACCATTCGTCGCAATTTAGGTCACCGTACATTCATCCATTTTTAATTTTGGTTTATGTTTTCTGCTAGTTTTTTTTTTTTTTTTTCACCCTTTTTCTCTTTTAAAGCTTTCAACTTTTCAAAAATTATTTCAAGTCCACAATTCAGGAATTCTCAGATTGAAATATTGTTCCATTCTTATTCTCTAGAGAAATTCAACCGAACATTTTTATTTGATTTTTATTATTTAAAAAAAAAAAAAAATAAAAAAAAAAATAATATTCTCCCTCTTTTGTCTTTCGTTTCAAAGACGTACACAAAATTCAAGTTTGTATATTTGATTTGTCCAATTTTGTATTCGGTTCTTGAAAACCTGGCGTCCCTCGGGGTTTAGGTGAAGGCAAATCCTTCGATTCCTTTTGGCGTAATAATAGACCATTTTGCGCAGTTTACTCTTGTTTCGTCAGCATGCTCTTAAATAAATCTGCGCGTAATGGAGCAAGAGACATCTGTCATATTTACAAGCGTCGCCTTTCGATTAGAAAGAAGACGTGAACATTCTTCCGCTTTATTACGACAAACATTTAGCTTTATCTGTTCAAAGGTTTATACTTTCGTTGTTTTAGTTATTTATTAAATTTTATTCACCCGAAGAAGGCATATTGTCACTGAAACATAAAGAGCTATGATTACGATCAAAGTGTAGTATCTGTTCCGATGGATACTGCACCCCATAGACTGGTATTGTCTTGGCCTTCGGGGCTTGATTTACGCCGGTCTATGGGTCTGTCCTGTGCAGTTATAGGAGGTCCACCTTCCCAGGCTTCGCCTCCCCTCTTTGGGGAGGAGTAAGTTTATTGCTTACTGCCTGAGGCGCCCCTACCGGGGAATGTCGACGGGGCTGCCCAGGTAATTTTTAATGGCCAGAGTGCTCACCTCTCGGGTGCTGGCTTTTCAAACCCCACTTTCCCGACCCGAACCGACCTTGGGTTACATCTTACCTTGTGGGAGTAAGATAAAATTGGCCTTGTGCCTAACTCCTGGAGAGGAGTAAATAAATACTATGATTACGAGTCAGATTTATAGAGGACATCCTAAGTTGTGCAGCAAGATGTTTGTTCACATTACATTTAACCTTTTCATGTTTGTTACATAACGAAGACCGTTGTTTGAATGGGAATGTTTGAGTGACACCTTAAGGGTTAGAGGTGACCCCAGAACGGAAGTCGTAAAACCATGTGATTTCCGGGAGGAGATTTTTTATCTTTTGGCTGGCGAGATTTCAAACAGGAAAGACGTGTCTAGGGCGATATCCCAATCGGGAGGCAGTGCACAAAGTGTGGCTGGATATAGCCAGACGAACTATCCCTCTGACTACATGTCTATCTTTCTCCCTATTGCACGCATGTATACAAGTAGCCCGTCATTCTGGCGAGTTCTGTGAGTGTGTCTCTTTTTAAAATAAACTTTTTTATATAATTAAACATCAGGGTTCGAGTGCTTTTGTATCCGCAGAAAAGCAATAACATGGGTTCATGACTGTTTATACACCCATCGGCAAGTGAAAATATAACATGTTGGTATAGTTAGGGAAACAGGGAGCAGGGAGAGAATTTCAAAGGCAAGCTGTTTGAAGAAAAAAAAGAAGCTATTCGAATAGAAGGTTCTCCAGCATCTGAGGACCTCTGCATTGAAGGGGTGGGATTTTGCTGCTAGTCTGGTTGGTTGGGGCTATTTACGTTGAGGGAGTACAAGTGTGTACGTTCGTCGGAGCACATTCCGTGGAAGTACTAGTAAAAACAAGCACAGGGATGCAACATTAGGTCAATGGGACAGGGGGTCGTTTTTGTTTTTGATATTAATAATTATTGACTAAATAACTTTTATTTCGGTTTGGTAGTTTTGTTTTACGGCATATCAACCCTTTTTGGGTTATTTAATGCCGAATCTGGTCATTATAGTAAAAGATTTATGCTTCAAGTTCTAAAAATAAAATAAAAAAGGGGAGGGAGAAAGGGAGAGGGGCTGTTGTTTTTGTTTTTGGTTTTGTAGAACATAATTAAGTTTTACAAAAAAAAAAAAAAAAAAAACACAAAAAAAAAACACAAAA
>OY744547.1:19090930-19133430 GCA_963556195.1 Sepiola atlantica | reverse complement strand
GCCAGCAACAGTCTTCCAATGGGTTGCAGCAGCAGACCAACGGCTTCCACCAACAGGAAAAGGAAGAATGTCACAATTCCCAACTTCTTCGTGCCGACACGCTCTTGGAGGATGTCGTACATGCGCAAGTGAATGGAGTTTGTAATATCAGCCGGGCCCTAAATGGCAATGCCATAGAGGCCATCAACCACCGGAGAGTCATTTTGAATGGCGATACCTCGGCCATTAATGGAGATGGCATTAGCATGGACATCGGCAAGGAGAATGGGACCGAGCCGAAAATAAAGTGCCCGGATTTGTCTGCAATCAGAAGTAAGTACGCTCTTTATTTTCGTTGACCACGTAGAATGAGGCTTAATTTCTGTGATAGAATTCCAGAAAATAGGGGTTTAATTGCTAATTTCAGTAGTGTCTCCGACTGGGGTCAATCGCAAAGCAAAACTGGAAGAATAAAGAGTATTTATACACGAAACTAATAGAAGAGTCAACCAAAAAGCAGCTACGCACGTAATACGTTGTCGAAAATAAATTCCATTGTTTGTTTTATCATCTACTTATGCAATCATTTTAATCAGTCATAAACTATGAGTTTCACGCTGAGAAAGTATAATACCCTAAAAGGTTTTAGAGTCATCTGATGAATCGCTCACAGTGTGAAACCTATGGTCATGACTTATTTTAAAACTATGTACTCGATCCAATTATTATTTTTTATATATATGAATTCATGTTTATATAAATTATTATGTAAATACATGAATTCATGTTTTGAAACATGACGTAAATCATAAATCTATGACGTCACGCCAAAGCTGTAATTATTTTGTTACGGTAATGTTTTAAGCTCTATTTTTAAGTCAGTCCAAATAGGTCAGATGGTAGAACCTCAGACGTAAGATCTCAATGTTTTGATTTCAATTTCCGGTCATGGCATCCGCTTTATTTGTTGGGAATTAATCATTTATTATTAATGCAATATTCTCCATTTCTGAAAGTTGTTAAGATCTCCGATATTTCGAAATTTAAAAAATTTCGCAATGTATTTATCATGTTTTAAAAAATTGTGACTGATGTATGGACTAAATCTCTATGTATATAAGATATATCTATATAAATATATATATATATATATATATATATATATTATATATATATATATAATGTATATCTAGGCAGCATCTTTTCTTAAAGGCAAGTATTGTTAAATATAACAGCCAACTTATGTCTGGATATCCTTTTGTAGTTCCTTTCCATTGTTCAAATCAGAATCTTAGTTTCGGGGGCAATTGGCCGATGAATTTGCCATAGTTTTCATTTGTGTCCCAAGTACTTTCGGACCCATCTATAATACAAACACATGGTCTTTACCTGATGTTACACCGGCCGTTCTTACACAGGAGAAACTACACCGGTTGTCACTATAAATAGTGCGAGTCACCAGAGACACTGAAGACAAAGCACAGTCTTGTAACTGTCTAGCCAAGAGCTAGTCAGTTTCTTACTTTGTTAATACACTTGTTAAACCAACCCTCGACTTGACTTCCTTTATTTATTATTTACTGTGGGACAATTTCACAACACCTGATTATCCTCATTCCCCTTAAGATGGGCCCGGATGGGTCTGAAAGTACTTGGGACACAAATGAAAACTATAGCAGATTCATCAGCCAATTCTCCCCAAAACTAAGATTCTGATTTGGACAATGGAAATGATCTACGAAAGGATATCAGACATAAGTTGTTTGTTATATTCAACAATATATATATGTATGTATATATATATATATATATATATTATAATATAAAATGAAGTAATAAAATAAGGTGTCAATCAAATTTTATTAGAATTCAAAGTTCAAGCAAAGTATCCTTAAGTCCTTAGCTCATGAGTTTTCAAAGATAATTCTTCTCCTCAGAGGACCATTACCACAGTTATACTACTACAGGTAATAAAATTAAGCTTTGAAAATATATAAAATTATATACACAAATACATAAAAATACATAACATCAAATATATCAACCCAAAAACATACTTTTTTGTTGAATCTATACAATCCATCCAGGTCATACAAATTGAAAAACATAATCAGGAAAGACATTCAGAGGGTTGACCGAGGATTACTCCAAGTTATTTCTCGTATATGGACTGCTATTTATAACTTGGAGTAATCCTCGGTCAACCCTCTGAATGTCTTTCCTGATTATATATATATAGTGTGTGTGATTTTTGAAGGCTTACCAAACCATTCCGTTCAGGAGATCATTCATCATCACTTTTTCTTTCAAAGTTTATTTATTTATCATATATATCCAAATTAAAGAGTTTTTTCCTACACGTGTTTCACTACCAGGCAGGTCCTTGCTTGGCAGATAATCTCGGTCTTCACTGAATAAACAATCTTCTAAGTGAAAAATCTAAATCTATCTATCTATATATATATATTTTTAGTTTTTAATTTACCATTCTGACGTTTCCTCTCAGAGGGTCAGACGATAAGGCCTTAAGGTAATTTTAACAATTTTCCTTTTTTTTTTTTTTTTTTTTTCCACTCGTCTGTTTCATTGATTATAATAATGCTTCTTCTAAAATTAATCCTACGATTCTGTTGTACACGAAATTTACTTACATATATATATATATATATATATATATATATATATATATATATAATCTTACAAATATCCTTAAAATATTTTCTTCATTCCTCCGCGAAAAGTTTTATAAAAAGATTTTTTTTAAATGTAAGTATGTTCTTGCAAATCTACCTCATATATTACATACCTCATCTATTTTTACCTGTTTTCTTTTTTTTTTTCTTAAATGCAAAAAAATAAAATAAGTCACTTTTAGATGCTTTTTGACTAAGACGACTTTTTCAAAGTGAAGAAAGTTACTAAAAACAAGTAGCTAAACCAGACATTATTTTTTTTTCGAAATAAACATCTACTACTTTTGATCGACGGTTCACCTGAGGAAATATACGTAGATATGTTTGCGATTTAAAGTGACTTATATACATCTTACATTTTGCCGAATAAAAAAAGTTATTGCGTTTTTATACCTGGGACGACTTTAAACATTTTTTTTTTCTCTCGTTTCTGTCCTTTAAGTGAGCAAAAAAAAAAAAAATGCGTCGATGTCATTTTTTTAAAGCATTTCTTTATGAAAATCAGACTTTTACAGTTACGAATGCCCCAAATATACAACATAATCGTGTGATACACTAGTTCTCGTTAGATAACTGAAGTTAAGTGACATTTAGCCTGGTCACTACCAGATGGGTGACCGTGGGGAGACAATGCAAAAACTAACATTGTCAAAATCGTTCCCACCCGACCGAAATATATACAGGGTGGGCCAAAATAAGGGTCCTATCTTTAAATTTGAATAACTTGAATTTGAATAACTTCCACAAAATAAAAGTTAAACTCACCAAACTTTATGTGTGTGTAGACTGACCCTTCCGAGATTTTTTGAAATAAACAAAACAAATTTTAGCCGAAAAACACTTCTTAAAACTTACAAAAACTAAAGTATTGTTTTTTACACTGTTTTGAGTTTTTTAAGCAAAAATAATGTTTTCTAAATGAGGGTACGTTCCTTAGGGCTAATACGGCTCATGCTTGCTTCGGAAGGGGTCCTTTACTTATTCTAAAAAAAAAATTTTTTTTAAATCAATAAATAAAAAAGTTATGAATTTTTAAAAATAGGACCCTTATTTTTGCCCACCCTGTATATACGACTGGGAATTTTTTGTGTCTACGAAAAGCATTAGATTGAAAATTAAAACAATGATCTAAAATCTGTCTTCAGCTCTTCTCAACACTATCCCTGTCTTAGAGAGTAGAAAGTGACTAACTTTGGTTTTCTTTCGGCAATACCGTATCTCTCGTTACCCCCCCCTATTTTGTTCTTTAGTCCTCACATTCCATGAGCGATGTTTCTTACAAAGGGATGAGAATTGCTGTCTTCTGAGTCAGCTGTTGTTTTAAGTGGGTGATATGTGTAGCCGTTCAATCCTCTCATAGTATTAATCATCATTCAGCTGTCGATCTATCTATTCAATTGACCCTTATCCTCGAGCTGTTTTTTATCCTTAATAAGTGGTAACTCAATAGTAAAAATTAAAACAAACAAAAAATCCTCACAATAATTTACACAATGAAAATTAGACCTTTATAATTATGGATGATCCAAATAACCTATAATTTATCTCCATCTCTCCTGAACACCATCCCAGTCTAATGATAATCCCAACAGACATTTATTATTTTATAGTTACCTACGACTTTAATTGTGACACGATGATGTGTTTTACTGGTGATACATTAATTGATTAATTAAGTTAAATTAATTATGGAATAATTAATTAAAGGAAATTTTTTGGAAGCTTCGTAACTCTTGCTCATCCTTTATTTTTTTCCTTTGGTTTTTCTTTATTTTTTTAATTTATTTATTTATTTATTTTTTTTTTTTTTTTCCTTTATTTTTTTTTTTTTTAGTTTTTTCTTTAGTTTTTTTTTTTTAGTTTTTTCTTTGGTTCTCACATTCTATGTGCAACGTTTCTGACTAAGGAAGAAGAATTGCTGTTGTGGGGTCATAGTATCTATCCATCTCATTAACCCTTATCCTTGAGTGGCTTTTGGCCTTGATAAGTGGTGACTCATTAGTAAAAAAAAAAAAAATAAGTAAATAAAATAATCTTTACAAGAATTTATATATGAAAATCAGACTTTTATAGTCATGGATGACCCAAATGACAAATCATTTGTCTCCATCTCTCCTAAACACTATTCCAGTCTAATAATATCAAACCAGCAGTGACAATGTGGTTATAAGCTTAGAATATAAAACAGATTTAAATAAATGACTGAATTCTTTTTGTTGTCTCTTGTGATAAATCGCAATCCATCTTCTCTGTCCCAACCTCTTCCACCTTTCAATCTCTCCAATATTTCCATTAGTGCGGACATCAGTGTTTGATAAAATGTTTCCTGTCTCCCTTGTCTCACTTCCTCCCGATTCCACGTTATGGGTCTGTAGTACGAGATTTAGAGAAATAATTGCACTTTTATTTTTAAAACCAATTTTTTTCTTGTGTGTTTTTTCCATTGGTTACCACACCATCAACTAACTTGTAGTCCGCAAGGCAGAACCAGAATTAGACGTGTTTAATAAGCTCGTTGGAATCCGTCTTTGGTGATTCACGAAATCTAAAAGTATCTCTCTTCTAATTCTATCCGACCTGACCGTTATCGATAAGAGAACCGAGGGAGACATTGGCCCTTGCACTTTCTCTTACGTAAAGACAAGGAAATTTGTATGAATCAACATTGGTACGACTTTTCTGTTGTTGGTCCCCCGATTTATAAAATCGGGGGACTTATGTTTTGAGGCCCGTCCGTCCGTCCGTCCGTATTTTTCTCCGCAACCATCCATTGAATTTCTCTGAAATTTTGCATGAAGTTGTAACTTTGGTCAGGTTAGAAAGTGACATTCTCCGATTTTTGTCACCAAATCTGATTAGCTCCCCCAAGGGGTCAAAAAGCCCCGAAATGGCAAAAAATGACATTTTTTGCCCCATAACTTTTCATCCATCCATTCAATTTCTCTGAAACTTGGCCAAAATGTGGAGGCAATGGTTCCTAATAGAAAATAAGTATCGCTGACCTTGTAAAAAATCTGGTTCACGCCCCCAGGGGGTCAAAAGCCCCCAAAATAGCAAAAAATGACCCTTTTCTCCCATAACGTTTGATCCATCCATTCAATTTTTCTGAAACTTGGCCAAAATGTAGAGGCAGTTGTTCTGGATATAAAATGAGCATCCTTGACCTCAAAAAAATTCGAGTTCGCGCCCCCAGGAGGTCAAAGGGGGGTCAAAAATGCCCCAAATTGCCCAAATTTATTGCATTTTACACTCGCCACATCGAGTCACATACAGAGGGGGACCACACACGTGCAGCTTGTTAGTATTGGTTTCCCCGATTGTGTTTAGAATCAGCTACTTACAGAAATAACCACTTGAAGGTTGCCAACATCCAGAAGTGAAAGTGGTGCCATGGAACGGACTGGATTCGAACTGTCAACGTTGTTATCCACTTCACCACCACTACCACCACCTCCCACTTTCTATTAATACTTATTTTTATCCATATTTACGATGACATTGGAAACAAAAAACATGTCCTTCTTTTGGCTTTCAAGATTTTTAGACATGTCTGAAAAGGCAGTGAGAGCGTATTCATTGCTTTAGAAATTAGGTAAAATTGGCTGACTCAGCTCAGACTCCAACTCTGAAAAAGAAAAAAAAATGTGATACATGATGAAAAATATATACAAGATATACCTGTTCCCTGTTGGGTCACAAGTATATACCAGATATACCTGTGCCCCGTTGAGTCACAAGCACTACCACTATTTATTTTATTATGCTTTCATTAAAAAAAATTATAAACTGTGACGTCATATCTGCTAAGACATTTTTCTTGCATAACGAAAAATTATAAATCCATTTACTTCTATATTGTCATTATTATTGGTATTATTATTATTATTATTATTATTTAGAATTATTATTATTATCGTATTATCTATATATTAATACAATAGCGTGTGTGTTCTTGTGTCACACTTACATCAAAAGCTCTGCGCATGCGTGCCGCACCTAGATTTGGAAAAGCATTCAAGTCACTTAATGTTCGTAATATTTTCAAGGTTTTCCCTTTGGCGCAACGGTTAGCAACGTAGGATTTTGATGTCGGTTTTTGACGTCGGCCCTACAGGTTTATAGTTCGATCCCAACCACCCTCTAAGTTTTTTTTTTCTAAATCGAAGGAGGGGGAGGGGGATAGAGGTAGGGAGGGGACGACCGGGATGACACATATTAATACGATAGCGTGTGTGTTATTTTGTGTGTCACGCTTACATCAAAAGCAACGACCTTCCAACTCTTTGTATGCTACTCATGAATTGGAGCCAAATTTAATTTAATCGAAAGCATTTACAAAGTAAGGTGTAGTCGTCGAAATATTACCTTCACTAGAAATATTGTATATAAAGAAGTTTTGTAAATTGTTTCATGTATTGTTCATTTTTAAAAATAAATATACAAGTCAAATCTTATCATATTTTATTCAAACATGTCTAGGTTAGGAACAAGATAATTAGTATTGAAAACATCATTTCGTGTAATTTACACGGGTCCCGCTAGTTTATTATTATTATTAATTATTATTAATGATTATTATTATTATTATTATTTAGAATTATTATTATATTATTATTATTATTTAGAATTATTATTATTATTATTATTTAGAATTATTATTATTTAGAATTATTATTATTATAATTGTTTAGAATTATTATTATTATAATTATTTAGAATTATTATATTATTATTATTATTTAGAATTATTATTATATTATTATTATTATTATTATTTAGAATTATCATTATATTATTATTATTATTATTATTTAGAATTATTATTATATTATTATTTAGAATTATTATTATAATTTAGAATTATTATTATATTATTTAGAATTATTATTTAGAATTATTATTATATTATTATGTATTATTATTATTATTAATTATTATTTATTATTTAGAATTATTATTATTATTAATTCTTATTATTGTTTAGAATTATTATTATATTATTATTATTTAGAATTATTATTATATAAAATTATTATTATATTATTATTTATTATTATTATTATTAATTATTTATTATTTAGAATTATTATTATTATTATTAATTCTTATTATTGTTTAGAATTATTATTATATTATTATTATTTAGAATTATTATTATATAAAATTATTATTATATTATTATTTATTATTATTATTATTAATTATTTATTATTTAGAATTATTATTATTATTATTAATTCTTATTATTGTTTAGAATTATTATTATATTATTATTATTTAGAATTATTATTACATAAAATTATTATTATATTATTATTTATTATTATTATTATTAATTATTATTTATTATTTAGAATTATTATTATTATTATTATTATTATTAATTCTTATTATTATTTAGAATTATCATTATATTATTATTATTATTATTTAGAATTATTATTATATTAGAATTATTATTATTATTATTAATTCTTATTATTGTTTAGAATTATTATTCTTAAGTAAGGAGACTTATTATTTTGCCATCTAATTTACACCACGTATGTAAATTAGATTGCAGCGCTGAAAAAAAAGAGTCACTCTTTCTCTAAATTCTCACAGAGACATTAATAAATATCAGAGAGTGGTTGAATAAACACAGAGTGAGATGGTCCAAAAGAATATATTTTAGCATGTATTTTGTGTGATTGAAGTACACGGTGTTGCAGTAAAATCCGACACTCGACAAAAAGAAAACGAAATAAGCAATAAAAACAAAATCTGCATATGCAGAGACCCGCTAGTTTATTTAGCAACAGTTAGAGTTACATGCTACATTATTTTTCCGCCGTTGTCTCAAGCTGGGCGCGAAATGAGTCACACGCTTTGGCGACCATGTCCTTGTCTGTAGCAGCACGTGCCTCTACGATGGCAGCCTTTAAACAGTCGACTGTGCTGTGGGCATGCTTGTTGGTCTTGATCTCGATCACACCCCAGAAAAAATAGTTAACGGGGGTTTCAAGCGGGTGAGGAGCCATGCTTGAGTCGTATGGTCTTGTGTGCAGGAGCAGAGTCCTGCTGGAAGACGTAGGGGCATCCGGTAGCGATCTCGTCCATCCAGGGTTTCATGCTCCTCGACACCTCTTCATATTTCGTTTACTCAGCTTTAGTATAATAATTGACTCAACTTTAGTATAATAATAATAATTTTTATTATTATTTTTATTATTATTATTATTATATAATGCATTACATTAAAAATCGGATTCCCTTTTTTTCTCCGCAAATGGGACAACACTTTATAATTCCATATCCACTTAAGAAAATGTCTATGATACATTCTTGCTTTGTTAACCCTTCGTACATAGGTGTGAAAATCTAACAAGAGGTCAGAGATATGTGGATGAGTACACGCGAGTCAGGTGTACACACTGTTTCACCCGTTGGCTCTACTCTATTTCTCTGATGCTACCAGTTACTGCATGCACACATCTCCCATTACAGTTCTGAAGAACGTCGTGGGAAGCAGCTGAAAATCCTGTTTTTTAAAAGACATTTTGTATTCCTATACGTCAACAAATAAGAAAAAAAAATACATATATAAACATTTATATATTTTTCACATTAATTTCTTATACATATATATATATATATATATTTTAAATAAATAATATTGAATTATTTTTACCTATATACGCTAGTGTCTCAAGTTTTCGCTCTCATCAGTGCAGGGATAATAATCTCGGACGGTCGCACGGCTCAAACCCCTGCCACAGAATCCACCTAGACTCAGTAAGCAAGCGCTGTAACCATTAGGCCACGAGACATTACCCCATTCAAGAAGGGAATTTAAGTTCTATTTATGCGAATGGCGGCATATCTAGAAAGACTGACTAAAGATTCTACGAATGTTGTCGGAGTATGCCTTATAGCTACGTGTCAGTCTATTTTTAACTTTCCTGAACAGGGCACAACTTTAATCTTATTAAAAGGGCTTATAACAATATTAATTTTAAATAAATTTTAAATAAATAATATTAAATTATTTTTAGCTACATATGCTAGTGTTTTGACCTTTCGCTTTCATCAGTGCAGGGATTGTGATTTCGGACGGTCGCACGGCTCGAAATAGACAATTCAAAGATTTTATTCATTTAACTGTTTATTTTTTTCCAATTCCTTTGATTCATATTTTACGTACCGTTTCGCTCATAACCGACTAACCAAAATTAGTATATCAATTCCGGATCTTTCGATTATGGGCTCTTCAGAAAATCAAAGTACACTTTCAGAAAAAAACAAAAACAGTGTAAGGCAGCAAAGAAACCACATATATGTATATATATATATATATATATATATATATATATAAAATGTTTATGTAGTTTGCTTGAAGCATTGTTTATTAGTATATAGAAATGTGATACTTAGAAGGCAATACAATGCAGAGGTGTGACGGATAGACACAAGTTGGAGCAAATAAGACATATAATGGTGGAACAAATGAAATAGTTTCACCCTTAATACAATGTATACATATACACACACACATATATATATATATATATATATATATATATATATATATATATATATATATATATCTACACAAATGTTACAATGTTATGTAATACCTGTATCAAGATATATATATATATATATATATAATAATCCAGGTAAAACATCCACAGGGTAGTAATACAAAGAATTTCAAACCGGGTTTATAAAAAAGTGCTCAATATTAGATAGAGCTTTTATATGTGATTATTTTTATTTACACAGACATGTACAAAATCTATATATATATAAATAAATAAATTTTTATTTATACAAACATTATTGGTTACATATGTGCATACATGTTTTGGTTGTACACTTCACAGAGTACTAATATATATATATATATATACACACACGTGCCCACCGATATATAAGAGAGTAAGATAAGCAATCAAGATGTACCTGCTGTCTTGTCGGCAAGGCTTATTCATCGCCAGCCGCCATTGCAATCAATAAAGCCTCCGATTCCTTACTGTCGTCTTCTTTTCCATCATCGATCTCTTGTGGATTTCTCCGAAGGTAAACTCCTTGACTTGATCCCAATCTTATTTTCCTTGAAAGGATCCCTATTTAGCCTCATGTCCTGCGGGTGGTGGGTGGGTTAGGGGGAGGTACTGCTTGCAGCTTAATGGTGCCCCCACCACCACCACCACCACCTCTGCACTCTGTACACCTCCTTCCTCCCCCTCCTTCCCCCTCCCCCAGGAGCTTGATGCCATCTGTTTATGACAGGACAATCAGAATATGCTGCTGCAGACATCCCCCCCTCCCTCCATCTCTCTCTCTCTCTCTCTCTGCTCTTTAAGATTAATATTTTTATTTATTTTTTCTGGAAGTTCTATCTTTTCCTACAGGGCTTCTTTTCTGGATATCTTTAGGTAAGGGCTTTTCCTGACCTGTGCCAGCTTCAAGTACCTGACTCTCCTAAGTGGAGTCAGAAGAGAAGAAGAAAAAGGTAGAAGAGAGAAAAAAAAAGTGGGAAAAGAAAAGGTTGTTTTTTTTTTTTTAGTCTGATGTTAATAAAGGAGCTTTTATATACAATTCCCGGGATTAGACAAGATAAAGCTCTTACCATCAAACCATCAATATGTATGCATAATCAGATATATGTCCACGTATAATATGTGTGTGTAGGTATATGTATGTATGTATGTATGTAGGTATAATATGTATCCTATCAATTAATCCATATACAAGTATGGATATATGTATACAGAGGTTGGGTATTGCAGTAAGCAAATTTTGTAGAAGTCAGATGTTGGAGTCCGATCTTTTTTTCAGCCAACTCCTTACTTCTGATATCGTATGTGCTTTTATATATATATATATATATATATATATATATATAATGTGTGTGTGTGTGCTTATGTATAAATATAGATATGTATATATTTCGTCCCACACATGCCTGCATGTAAAACAGACAAACCAAATATGATGATGATGATGATGTCTATGCATAATGTGTATATATATATATATATATATCTCTACATATATATATATATATATATATATATATATATATATATATATATATATATACATATATATATATATATATATATATATATATATATATATATATACAAATTTCTTCAAGTGAAACACTCTTTTAAATCGAAAGACATTTCTTCAAATGGATTTACATATCTGATGAGAGCGGACCGCCGCTTGAAACGCATAATATAAAATTATAAAATGATAAAATAGTAAAATAATAAATAAATGCTGAAAAAAAACTTTTTACAAATGTTGGTAGCCTTACTCATTTACATATATACTTTTCTCTCGTTGGAACTGCACCAATACTGCACTACCCTCTTTTCTCTCTCTCTCTCTCCCCCCCTCTCTCTCTCTCCCTCTCTCTCTCTCTCTCTCTCTCTCTCTCTCTCTATATATATATATATATATATATATATATATATATATATATATGTATCTATGATATGTATATATTTGTATGTCTATATATATGTGTTTGAGTGAATATCTGTGTGCATGTATATATTTAGGTGTGGATATGTGTGTGTGTATATATATATATATATATATATATATATATATATATATATATATATATATGGGGTAAGGTACACAATAAGTCATAAAAATGAAATGCTGTGGTAGACAAAATGTGTGAAAAATGACAAATGGAAAATAGGTTAAAATGCAGGAGGAAAACAAGAACAAGAGATTTGACCGGTTTCGTTCGTGTTGGCGAACGTCTTCAGACACGCTAACACGAACGAAACCGGTCAAATCTCTTGTTTTTGTTTTTCTCCTGCATTTTAACCTATTTTCTGTTTATCATTTTTCACACATATATATATATATATATATGTATCTATGATATGTATATATTTGTATGTCTATATATATATATATATATGTGTTTGAGTGTGGATATCTGTGTGCATGTATATATTTAGGTGTGGATATGTGTATGTATGTATATGTGTGTGTGGATATGTGTATGTATGTATATGTGTGTGTATATATATATATATATATATATATATATATATATATATATAATGTATATATATATATATATAGTAAGTTATAAAAATATATTATGGCAATTAAGCTACACAGAGGCTCCCACGTTTCATACCCGGGGGGGCGGGGAATCTTTGCAAACTGAATGCTGAATAACAAGGCGATTTAAAAAAAAAAAAAAAATGTTTATATATAATTAAATGTTACCTGCTTCCAGATTTTCCTTGATCACTAGAGTCGTATGTGTGAAGCTGGAATATCACAATATTTTGAGAATATCACCCCTTTCTCAAGTGTTTCTATTATTTTTTTTATCTCAAGCTACTCTCTGCCTCGTGCAAATATTTTTTTTTTAGACTTGTGTTTTATGATTTTTTTCCGTATGTTCATTACAAAATCCGATTATTTATGCTGAATCCAACTTTGATGGATTTGTGTTCCGTTTGGATTCGGCTCTCTTGGTTATCTCACTTCTACCAGGCACACACGCACACAAACTTTGCACATTTGTCAGGGAGGTGCGGGTGATGGTAATAAAATAATAGCAAGGTGACTTGACAATGCATTTTACAATCTAATGGCTTTCAGGATAAAAATTCTCTGGTTGTCAACTACTTTTGGCTAAGATCAAAGTGTAGTATCTGTTCCGATGGATACTGCACCCCATAGACTGGTGTTGTCTTGGCCTTCGGGTCTTGATTTACGCCGGTCAATGGGTTTTTCCTGTGCAGTTCTGGGAGGTCCACCTTCCCAGGCTTTGCCTCCCCTCTTTGGGGAGGAGTAAGTTTATTGCTTACTGCCTGAGGCGCCCCTACCAAGGAATGTCGACGGGGCTGCCCAGGCAATTTTTAAACCCCACTTTCCCGACCCGACCTTGGGTCACATCTTACTTGTGGGAGTAAGATAAAAACTGGCCTTGTGCCTAACTCCTGGAGAGGAGTAAATTAATACTCTGTATGTGTCTATCTTTATCTACACATGTATATATATAATTATTTTATGAATAATATTTTTCAAATTAACCCATATACACATGTGTTTCATGCCAAACCTGCAATCATCAGTATGGGAGGAGACAATCTCTGCCAGTCGCACGGTTCAAAACCCCAATACGAAAGTCATATTTTACTTAGTAGTCGGAGCATGTACCGATTGTACCCACCACGTATTTTCTGGAAATGGGAGTGTTAATTAACATCTAAATGGCTAATTCGGCGGCCATCTAGCAAGTCGTCAAGAGAACTCAATAGGTTGAGGCTATAGTATCACATTACACTATAAATAACGGCTTATTGTTAATTTACTTAAAGTGTTGAATCTAGCGACAGCTATACACACACGTTAGGAATCCAAATTAGTTTCATTTAGTTTTGTAAAAAAGTTATGTAAAAATTCAGATACTCCAATTTTTGTGAAATTTTAACAATAGATATTAGACATCAATTATACGTATTCCCCAATTTTAGTTCCTTTAGAGTATTTTAGAGGGCATAATGTGGACACAACCTCCATTTGAAAATTCAAATATTTCAGATTTGCATTAAATGAGATCGATAATCATTCGACACTAGTTAAACAAATTTCCCTAGAATTTCAGTTTCTTCTTCTTAAGACCCCTTAATCTTAAAATCTTACAAATTTTCTAGAATCAAAATCACTTAATGGATTTTGAGCAAAATTAGAATAAGGATTCTAGACATAAGGTTTAGTATCATTATATCTTGATTTTTATCCTTGTAAAAGGACATAAAAGTGGTGCACATCTGTTCTGTTCAAGGAATTAATTTCACCCGTCCTGAGATAGGTATTCTTATATATATATATATATATATATATACTAGATGTGTGCATTCCAATGATCAAAGAAAAAATCAATCCATAGCTATACCTTTCATCTGATCTTCCAATTTCTTCATCTGTCGTCAAACACCACAACCAAACTGTACTTTCAATATGCAGAAATACATGTAATTCCTCTTCGTCCCATCAGAAAAACCAAAAATATTTATTTAAATGTGTTTAAATTATATTTTTTTATGTTTTTTTTTTTTCTCCAAATTCAATGCTATTATCATTTCCTACGCACGTTTCGCAGCAGAAATTAGGGGGAATATGCAGTATTTTTCCCCACTCTGTAGCTCATCAGGGAATTGTTCATTCATATATATATATATATATATATATATATATATATTTGTTATAAACCTTTTTATTTATACAAACATACAAACAAAAGATTTTACATCAAATAAATATAAGGCTCTATTTATTGTTGAGCACTTTTATATAACCACAGTAAGGATTCATTGGATTATACCCTGTGGACATAAACATATATATATATATATATATATATATATATATATTGCTCATAACAATGATGCATCTAAAATCTCTTGTCTTTTTTTTTATTTTTGAAAAAGAAAATCCGATATGTTTGATTTGCGACTTAAAACAATGCGGATAAATCCTGCTGAGGGGTTAAACCCTCGAGCGATCCTCGAAAATACCCTTAAAAAATCTTGTTGATGTTGTCATCGGTCTGCATTCTTGGAATTCCTCGAGACCGATTTCTTTATCTGCCAATTTACCATTCTATTCCATTCCGCCATATGAATGCTTGTATTGTTTTACGTAAATCGGTAAGGATAAAATGGCTCAATAAAAGAATCCTTGCAAAAGGTTCCGTTCTTATTACTATTTAGCGCTGCTTAGTTGGCCTGATGGATACCATTGCGACCTATGGACTCTGCTATGCCGTGTTCAATTCTTATCACATCCATTACGATCATTTACATACTCATACTGTTGGGAAAGGTATGAACTTTTATTTAGATCTCCAGCTATGGGTAAAATATGACCAGTGCTCAAATTCTCAGGTGCTGGTTTTTCAATTCCCACTTTCCCGACCTTGTGTCACATCTTACCTTGTGGGAGGAAGATAAATAAAACCAATGTCTATTGAATTCAGCCAAAGCAGGTACATTTTGATGGACTATTTCTTCTGCTAAACTAATTACACATTTTTTCTTGCTTTTACACCAGTTGGGTTTAAGATGTCAACCTGAGCAGGCGTGAAGCGCGCCCATCCACGTCATTAGCAGCATAGACCCCTTTCATAACATTTGACGTTAAATCTTTTCTTAACCTCTTTCTTTTATCGGTTGAGCGAAGACATGAAATGAACTTGATAAAACATGTTGGAATGGATTTTGTCATACAATTCACTTGTAACTAAATATCTATTCTCTACAAAGGGGTTTCCGATGCGTTTTTGGGGTTTCGTATTTTTAGCATTAAATGACGACAAAAGTGTTGATATGCCATTAAAAAAAAATCATCGTTGTTTTTTTAAGTATTCATATCTCATCTATATATACTTATATGAACTGTATGGACCTCGTTTGTTATTCACCGTGCACACTAGATTATGTCATAAAAATATTAAAAGAAAGAGACACATGGGAAGAGATTCTTAATGACGTCATGAATGAGGAATGCTGAAGTTGCTTGCTTGTTTGTATCTGTGCACAGTTAATGACGTATCAAAAAGAAAAATACATCATGCGAGAGGGAGGAGAGGAAGGAAAGATGGGGAAGAGAAGGGAAAAGAGAGACAGATGGAGGGAAGAGCATATAAAAAACGTATGATCCTTATCAAGAATTGTCTCATTTATTCCCTGCTTCCTTTGTTCCTGCTCGTTGGTCTAGTGGTCTTCATCAATTTGCTGTTCAGGTCTCTCATTATGATAGCTCTTTTTTTTTACATAAAAAGGAAAGAAATCCATATAATTATTTAAAGATGGATGGCACCATAAAGAATGAATGGTTGCATTTGGCAACTTTATAGATAGACTATGACCCGTAACCTCTAGAGAGATTTGACTACTGGCCGTCTAGTGTTGTTGTTGTTGTTATTATTATTATTATAACAACAACAACAACAACAACCATCATCATCATCATCATTATTATTATTTTAATGTCTGTTTTACATGCTGGCATGTGTTGGACGACTTTTAAAAAATTGACTTCCAAACTTGTCTCTGGTCAGGTTTCATTGGAAGTCATTTCCTTAATTAAGAAAACATTTTTATATGCCGGATGCCCTTCCTGACGCTAACCCAGTGAGGTGATGGGGACCAGTGTTTGTATCGAGACACCATCTCTACCCACCAAGGCTAAGAAGCGCTTCACAAGCTCTTGTCGAAGAAAAAATATATATAATATATATATATAAAACTGATATTTTGCTTGCTTGCTTAAACACTGATCCCTGACTTTAGGCTCATTGAACTTAACCCTGCCACTCCTACGAAATAATCTATTTAGATGGCCGGTTTGTCAAAAACACTTTTTGTAGATGGAAGATACATCTACAGCAAATTACATAGATTTTTGCTTATTGTTTTCACATAATGCCGTGACAGCTCGACAGAATTTTACCATATAATTATAGAGAAGACACTTGTTTGACTTTTTCTTATTTATCCTTGGTGTTGTTAAACAAGTTGGACTTCTTCTCACGAAGATTGTGCCTCAGGATTGTTTGGTCTGCATGAAGTCCTTCTCGTTGATCGCAGCTATTCGTGAACCTGCAGAATTGCAGGTTTTACCCCCGACACTAACAGCGGCAAGACTCAGTGGTTGCATACGAAGTCGGGGAAGGTTTGGCCCAGAACACACAAAGGAATAGTGCAGAAGCAACATTTGCGGTTTCACACTTGACATATCTTTCCTTGCCACACACACAGACAAAGACGACCAGAAGACGACGGATTCTGATGCCCAGTTTTCCTTGATTCTAACCTGAGCCCTGTTAGCCGGATAGCTCACACACTACCACGTTGCCACCGCCCTTTCCACGGTGAGGAAGGATTGGACTTTAGTGGGGAGGGAGTCATTAGTGTTCAATGGAAAAGACTTATTTCTATTTTGAGTAATTAGGTTTTATAAATGTTGAATCACAGCCCTTGGCTTTGTCCAATGCTAATATTGTATTTTAGTTGTTTGGCTGGATTATGCATTTAGGGTCACCAGTTGGTGAAGGTTTTAGTGTTGAAAGGGGGTTGTCATCAATATGTATCCCTATCCCTTGTGTCTGATATCCCTACCCATCCACAACAATGAGGCCTTGGTCAGTTTTTTGTCCTGGTAAAGAGACGATGACATTTGGCCAGTTGTGACAATTATTGAATTAGGTTCGTAGCAATTCATAATCCTTAAAGATCTCTCCTTTTCTCTCTCTCTCTCTCTCTCTTTCTTTCTTTTTGTATTTCTCTTTCTTTCTGTTTTGTACTTATCTGTTTCTTTCTTACTCAACACGTACCTCTGTTTCTTATATATACGTATACACCTTTTTTGTTTCATTTTACTTCAGTCAAAGTTCTCAGAAATCAAGGGGCCACTTCCTGGGACTAACTCTTTATCTCTATATGAGATACATCGATATCCCAGTGTTCAACTAAAGTTCTTCTTTAATTCTCAAACGTTTAATTAGTGAAGAAGTGAAGAATATTAAATTTCCCCTCTCCCCAAATTGACCAATTAACTATGTTATAGTATATCTTTCTTGTGGTCTCTTGGTCTTACCGGATTCCTGAACAAGAATTCATCTAGTCTGGTGGAGTATTGATTTACTCCTCTCCAGGAGTTAGGCACAAGGCCAGTTTTTATCTTACTCCCACAAGTAAGATGTGACCCAAGGTCGGGTCGGGAAAGTGGGGTTTAAAAATTGCCTGGGCAGCCACGTCGGCATTCCTCGGTAGAGGCTCTTCAGGCAGTAAGCAATAAACTTACTCCTCCCCAAAGAGGGGAGGCAAAGCCTGGGAAGGTGGACCTCCCAAAACTGCACAGGACAGACCCATTGACCGGCGTAAATCAAGACCCGAAGGACAAGACAACACCAGTCTATGGGGTGCAGTATCCATCGGAACAGATACTACACTTTGATTGGAGTAGGTGCACTATTCGTCATATGAGCCAGTGTATAGCCGTGTCAAGTGGATCTGATTTGGGCTTTGAATACTATGTTATTTTGAATATTTGGTCAGGGTTTACTTGTAGAGTGAAGTATCCTCATGTCAAGTTGTTCTGACAAACCCTTGTACAGAGAGACCGAAGATACTCGAGGATGGTGTCTAGTAGGTAATTCAAACTCTCCATATGTGCGCGTGTGTTTGAAAAAGTTATGAGTAAAGTATAAATATCCGACAGAATGAATGTAAAGTAATTTTGGTTTCTTAATAAAATATGTTTTTGCTGTTGCGTTTTTTTATTATTATAACGGCCAACTTAAAACGTGCGTCTATAATATTGAGATGTTACATTAGAGCGTGGTTACGGAACGAAAATTAACACCGCCTGAAGATGATTTGATGAATCAAATCGAAAGTACTCGCAAAAAAAGGAAAGAAAATGGAACAAGAAACACATGGTACTTACACATACAGTAATTTGACCGAAACACTAAATGGACCATTATTAAAATTTTAAAAATTAAAAAAAGTCTCATCAAGCTAAAACACTCCGTATTATTTAATAATATTACTCTATCTATCTATCTATCTATCTATCTATCTATCTATCTATATATCTATCTATTTTCATGGTAAACAACCGATGATCCCTTAAATAATGTTAAGACTAGCGTAAATTCTTGGAAGTAAACTAGTATAGTAACTGTAAAAAGTAAATTGACTTACAAAAAAGTGATTTTCCACCGAACTACTTGGGACTAAAATGTTTTTTGTTTTTTTTGGGGGTTTTTTTTTACATATAGTTTTAATGGTTGAGAAACTTCCGAGACTATATATATATATATATATATATATATATATAATCCCTTTGACACATGAGTTCCTCTTAGATCACCAAAGTAAAGCAACATTGAGCCTGGTCAGTACTAAATGGGTGACTATTTTGGAATACCAGGTGCTGTATGTGATCTCCGCTTATCTCAGCATTGCTTCCAGTTGTCTTGTACCTTTCCTTGTCACTGAAATCAAGCAGTGCCGATTCAGGAGAGGTATGCCTGGGGATTGTGCAACCCCTGCTTCATAATTACACATGCAGCCATCCTTACAGGGTGTATCCATTGTCTCTCAAGACTGTATCGAGGCCATGAATATATATATATATAATGCTTATCTATTAATACTTATGTTGTAAGATGTTATTGTAGGAAATAAATAACAAAAACAAGTCAATTACGGGATTCTCTCCTAAACTAATAGACTGATCATTATGAATTTTGGAACACAGCAGCTAGGCATAAGGGGTCCAAATATGAGCTATATTTCATTTAATTCACTTTTATTCAAATCGGATTAAAAAAAAAAGGTGGAAGACCTTCGTGGCCTCTGATTTTTGTGAAATTTTTACAATAGTTATTATTAGACATCAATTAATAAATATTTCCCAAATTTAAGATTTTTTTAAAATATTTGTGAAGGGTTTTAGAGTGCATAATATGGGTACAACATTGATGGTGGTGTTGTTGTTGTTGCTGCTGCTTGGTTCGTAGAGATTCCACACGTTCGATTATTTGTTAATAAACAGAGAGAGAGAGTGTCGGAAGCGAAAGTGATATATATTCTATAAAATAAGAGCAAAGGATGAGAAGGATGAGAGTGTCAGATCAAAGTGTAATAAGAGATGGGTCACTTGGTAAAGTTAATTGCAAATTACGGCTAATTAGAACAATTTTAATGGAAGTGTTTTTTTCTAACATCTCAATTCCAAAACTGAAGAATATTTTTACATGTACTTTGTTTTATTAAAATATATAGATAAAAGGCTATGAATAACTAAGTTTTAATATAATTCAAATATTTCAGATGTTCATGGAATTTGATCCATAGTCATGAGACACCAATTCATCACTGAATTGGTGTCTAATGACTATTGATCAATTTACATGCAAATCTGAAATATTTGAATTGTCAGTGATATCACTGATGAATGCCATCTCCTTCATGGACGTGGACCAATGACTGAAATCAAAGAAGCTTCCTCAGCCATGTCGAACCCATAACATCTCATAAAGAGACCAGACTACAGCTGTGGACCAGACGGCTACAGAATGGCTCCCCTCTTACTGACATGGGAATCACCTCTTCTGAGGCACTCCTTCCTGATTCAGAAGCACCCTGGCTCCAGTGGAAAACACTCAACCGCCTGAGAACAGGAATGGGACAATCAAGGGTTGCTATGAGTGGATGGAGCTGCAAAACTGACCCAACCATCTGTGAATGTGGAGTGAAGGACCATACAATGCAACATTGTCTTGTCTGCTTCTTGCTTGCAGAGTGCGCCAATAATGCAGGGGACTGCGTGGAAAAGTAGGAAGCTGTTGTACGACCACATGCTTCAAAGACACGCAAAGAAGAAGAAGACACTGATTAAGCAAGGTTCCCTGAATTTTAGTTTCTTCTTAAGACCTCTTAAGCTTAACCCTTAAATTTTAGACATATTCTAGAATCAAAATCATGTAATGGATTCTGATCAAAATTCTATATATCTCGATTTTAATTTCTCTAAGGGGACATAAAAGTGGTGCAAAACTGTTCGGTTTAGGGAATTGATTTTGCCCGTCTTTAAACAGGTATGCTTCTGTTAAATGTATGTATGTATGTATGTATGTGTGTGTGTGTGTATCTCTGTTAGACACACTCCCGCACAAAAGCCTAATCAATCCCAAGTCCCAAAATAAAGAAGCCTTTGTTTTCAGAATTGTCTGCTACTTATAAACCAATTCCAATCTCGATGTCTCAGATTCTTTGTACAGTAGACTGACCTACAAAAGAAAAAGGACCAAAATCTGTCGCATCCTGCGGAGCGGACGGCAACGGATGGAAACCCTAAAAATGAAATAGATTTCTTCTTTCCTTAAACTATTACACCAATTATTTTCATCCCTTTTTTTTTTTTCTTCTTCAACTAACCCTGCTTCATCAATCACAAAGAAAGTTCAGCATCCGCATCTTATAGAATGTCGGACTCTGTTTTTTAAATTATTATTTTGGGGGCCTGTCTGATTTTTTTTTTTTTTTAATATAAAGAACCAAAGGAAGCGGTTCCAATTCATTTCGGAGCGTGCAGAATAAAGTCAAATATCCACGGAATATTTGACACTGATTGTTTCCATTTTTGTCCGCCAATTTTACGATCCATTTTCGGTTTCTGACCGAACCATTTTCCGTGCTCCTTCCATAGATTAGCCCTGTTTTGTTATTACATATTGTAATATCAATCCCTTCCATTTGTAGATAATCCATCGCTATTAGATAATTGCTATAATCTCCTGCCGCCTATCATCGAGCAGAAGTAGATTCTTCAATCTCCCTCTGGCCATCTTCTCTACTCATATCTTAATCGTGGATGGGAGGCAGGGGACGAAGAGCCGGAGGCATTTTGTCCACTTAGCGGACTTGATTTTGCCATGATGATGAATTTGATCTTTTAAAGAACTTATCAAATGGCATTTATTTTCGGTGCTTCAACTCTCCGACATCTCCTTTTATTTCTTAACCATTGCAAATACTTACAAGTGTACATATTTATATATATATATATATATATATATGATGGACTCTCCCGTCGATTTAGACGTATGAGTGCCCCACCAAGGGCTGCCCGCACGTGAATTTATAATTGCAAGGGTTGCGAAATCTCCAACAACCGCTCTCCTGAGTCGGCACTGCTTGATTCCAATGGTAAGTAGTAATACAAGACGACTGGAAACAATGCTGAGATAAGCAGAGAGCACATACAGCATCTGGTATTCCTAAATGGTCACCCATTTAGTACTGGCCAGGCTCGACGCCGCTTAACTTTGGTGATCTAACGGGAACCGGTGTGTCAACGTGATTGTGCCGTATATATATATATATATGAAACTGATCCCCTACTTTAAATTCTAAATGATTATATATATATATATATATATATAAAGAAAATTATAATAAAACAAATGTAAAGTTATATACTTTACTTATAATAAACTCTATATTTGTTTTAATGTATTTCAGGACAACGCCGAGTTTCTTATCTTCCCCTCCCTCTTAATAATATAATGAAACCTATATTTGTTTTAATGTTTTCCGGATAACACTGAGTTGCTTATCTGCCCCTTAATAACATAATGTAACAGACGTAAAACATTTATATGGAGTTCAGGGGTGGCAGTATGAGTTTCTTGGGTTCTTCTCCTTTCCCGGGTAACGCCCGTAAACGGGTCCTGCTAGTTTTATAATATTTTTAAAATATTTACTTTCGATTCCGGTAGAAATTGTTTCTTAACCATTGCACATACTTACAAGTGTACATATATATATATATACATATATATATATATATATATATATATATATATATATATATATATATAAGATGATTTAATGAATCAGAACATTCCAATTGATCAAAGAATTAGAACAACAAGTCTAGTATGGCGTACGGTCGTTTCCAAAACATTCTGGAAATACTTTAATTTTTATTTTTTTAATCTTTCAATTTAAAAATTTTTTTTACAAAGCCACTCCAGAACGTAACTTCATCAGCGCCTTTAGCAGCGCATCTTACAGAAAATTCAAGGAAGAAACTAACAAAAATCTTTGTTCTCAACACTATATATATATATATATATATATATATATATATATATATATATATATATATATATATATGTGTGTGTGTGTGTTGAGAACAAAAATTGTGTAGAATACAGAAAATTATACGAGAAAATTATTATTTTATTATTCCTTCATTAAACCATAGCTTTTCAAAGATGTGATCTTATCGTCAGTGGAGATTCGACAAATAAGTTAGTAAAATAAAATTTACCGTAATGTCAACATTTGAAAAGGTATAAAAATATAAAAGGAGATAAAAGAATGTAGGAGATGTAGGCAAAAATTCATCATTGAAGATGCATAAAGAGTTTGTAAGATCAGATTCGAAAATTCTGATGTATGGTAAAATCCGGGTCCTGTGTTAGAAATGAGTTTTTTTTATCGCTCTCTCTCTCTCTATATATATATATATATCTATATTAATACGCTAAGGTGTACGTACGTGTGTCACGCTCCTAAAGAAATTCAATAAATTCAGCGTGGAAGGAGGAGGACATTGTGGAAGGAGGAGGAGACGCCGTTGGTAGAGGAGAGCGAGTCATTATTTATTTAGTAAACTAAACAGTTTTTTTTTATATTTAAAAGTTCTTCTTCTTCTTATTATTATTATTATTATTATTATTTCTATATTAATACGGTACAGTGTGTGTTATTTATTTTGTGTGTCACGATCTGACACTCCTATTTAAGAAGAATTAGTATTTACTTTTGCCCCCTGACAACGGGGGGGGGAGGTAGGGAGATGGGAGGGAGCGAGTTAGAGGGGAGTCGCGACCGATGGTGACTGCTGAAGAGACAGCTTTTGCCCCGGCAACCGAGTAATATAAATAAATATATATACTTCCATCCCGTCACGCAAAATTTTGGTGAGTAAAATATGTGCATATTTTTAGCCACCGGATAATATTATTAACAGTAAATTATACAGATTGATGTAGAAAACACTGTGGAATTTCCACAGGGTCCCGCTAGTATATTACTATTTCATGTATCCACATAAAATTTTATAAGGAGATATGAGTTTTTTATGTATTAATATTCAGTATTTACTTCAACAGTGCTCGATACTAGGTAGGTAGTAAACTATGAAAATATATTTATGGCAATTAAGCTACACAGAGGATCACGTGTTTCATCCCCGGGGGGGGGGGGAGATCCGCTGTGTAGCTTAATTGCCATAAATATATTTTCATAGCTTATTATATATATATATATATATATATATATATATATATATATATATATATATAAAGGCTACCAACATTTGTCAAAAGTTTTTTCAACATTTATTTATTATTTATTATTTGAAGAAATGTCTTTCGATTTGAAAGAGTGTTGTTTCATTTGCGAAAATGTGTTATTGTTTGGCGTTTCTGTGCATGTGTGTAAATCTCTCTCTCTCTCTCTCTCTCTATATATATATATATATATATATATATATATATATATATATATACACATATATAAAGAGATATATTATTGTAGGACCTAGATATATTATTATTATTATTATTTTCATTATTATTATTATTATTAAATGAACAATTCTCTGATAGGCAGCCTGTTAAACTAAAGACGATATATATATATTTTTTTACGGGTTGTAATGAAAATTATGATTGTGAGACGAAATGGAAAATGAAAAAATACAGGCATTCGCCGACATAAAAAAATAAATAAAAGTTATGGTTGTGGACTGATTTTTCTTTGGTCATTGGAATGCAACTAAAAAGTGTATATATATATATATATATATATATATATATAGCGTACACATGTGCATGTGTATTGAGCACTTTGGTAAGGGAGATTTCTGACTGCCATTTGACAATTTTAGGTTGTTTAAGATATTATTTGGGCCATTCTTTTGACGAGAGGTTTTCAAATTGTTTGCTTCGTAACAAGAAAATCATTAACATTTCTATGCAGGTTAATTGGGTTTTTTTTTCTTGTCACAAAAAATAAATAAAGTTAAACTATTAAAGATTAAAATATTTTATAATGGCCTGATTTTTCTGGGACTGCTTTTCTCTTTTACGAAAAGAATCATAAGAGGAGAAAACGTTTCTTTCTCTGGAAGGATTTGTTTTGTTCTGGGTAGCTGATTAGGATGGGAATGTATAAGGTCTGTTTTTTTTTTTATGGTAATTCTTTCCTCTGCTGGCAATAATAAACAAATGCATAAGGGTGCCTTATAGGAATCGGAGTCATGCTCAGATTTAAAAAAAACTGAGTGTAGTGTCAGGAGTCCAAAGTCAGAGTTTTGTACCAGTCGAGGTTACATTATTGACAATCAGTTCGACATTGGCTTTGTTGCTGTTATGCTGAAGTACAGTTCTCTGTAGTCCTAGGAGGTCCACCATCCCAGGATTTATCTTCTCTTTTTAAGAAAGAGTTAGTTTATTGCTAATTACCTGAGGCAGTCCTACCAAGAAATGTCGACAGGGCTGCTCAGGCATATTTTGTAGGCCGGAGTGCACTTCCCCTAGTTATCTGACTTTTTAAATCCTTACCTGACCTTGTGTCTAACCTCCTGGAGAGGAGATAAATAAACTGTGACTCGGAACTCCTACAAAAATTCTCACTTCTTCCTTGTCTGGTTTCAGCTGTCACCGTCTCGGGCACACATCCATTTTCCGGTCCGCTGAAGCTGAACTGGCATGACGTGTGCTAAATGGAACACTTACTTTGTATAGTAACATCATTCCCTACGCACGTTGGGAATGTTAGCATCGGAGTAAACCATTATCTTTAGCCATGGTTTTATTTTGGAGTTTTCCCTCTTCCGAGACTAGTTGCTCTACCAAGGTTTGAGAGTCTTGTCTATCCTACTATTTTTTTGTTTTTTTGTTGATAATTCACCATTTATCAAGGCTAAAAAGCAACTCAAAGATAAGGGTTAATGAGATGGATAGATTATCCATTGACTCATCTCCTTTGTTTAACGTGTCTCTTCCACATCGGAATTGGGTTGCATGGTGGCTATGGCGGCACAAAGTGATTTTCTCCATGAAACTCTATCATTTACGTTGGTTTCGATGTTCCATTGCTTGAGGTCATCTCTGACCGAGTCATTCCAAGTCTTCCCTGACCTGCCTTTTTCTTCGCTTACCCTCAATTCGGATGTGCGTGCATTTGTTTATTCAACCAGAGTTTCATTCAACATGTCCATACCACCGTAGGCGGTTGCAACGCAGAGGTGGCCGACTCTAGTTTGGGTACCTTCAACCTCAAAATAGCAGGGAGTCAGAACTAACTCTGTCATCAGGGTGCACATCACAAATTCCACCAAACCACAGCCATGGCATTTCTCTGCATCCTCAGAGAGACCGAGTCAGTGACGGACCAGCATGTAACATGGCGCTACGGACATAGCTGTTGTAAACGCAACCCCGAGTAACAGGTGAGAGTGAATGATGAAGAATATTATGAGAGGATTGGAAATGATGAAGAATATTATCAGAGGATTTGAAATGATGAAGAATATTATGAGAGGATTGGAAATGATGAAGAATATTATTAGAGGATTGGAAATGATGAAGAATATTTTGAGAGGATTTGAAATGCTGAAGAATATTATGAGATGATTTGAAATGCTGAAGAATATTATGAGAGGATTGGAAATGATGAAGAATATTATGAGAGGATTGGAAATGATGAAGAATATTATGAGAGGATTTGAAATGATGAAGAATATTATGAGAAGATTTGAAATGCTGAAAAATATTATGAGAGGATTTGAAATGATGGAGAATATTATGAGAGGATCGGAAATGATGAAGAATATTATGAGAGGATTGGAAATGATGAAGAATATTATGAGAGGATTTGAAATGATGGAGAATATTATGAGAGGATCGGAAATGATGAAGAATATTATGAGAGGATTGGAAATGATGAAGAATATTATGAGAGGATTTGAAATGATGAAGAATATTATGAGAGGATTTGAAATGCTGAAAAATATTATGAGAGGATTTGAAATGATGGAGAATATTATGAGAGGATCGGAAATGATGAAGAATATTATGAGAGGATTGGAAATGATGAAGAATATTATGAGAGGATTTGAAATGATGGAGAATATTATGAGAGGATCGGAAATGATGAAGAATATTATGAGAGGATTGGAAATGATGAAGAATATTATGAGAGGATTTGAAATGATGAAGAATATTATGAGAGGATTTGAAATGATGAAGAATATTATGAGAGGATTGGAAATGATGGAGAATATTATGAGAGGATTGGAAATGATGAAGAATATTATGAGAGGATTGGAAATGATGAAGAATATTATGAGAGGATTGGAAATGATGAAAAATATTATGAGAGGATTTGAAATGATGGAGAATATTATGAGAGGATTGGAAATGATGAAGAATATTATGAGAGAATTTCAAATGATGAAGAATATTATGAGAGGATTTGAAATGATGAAGAATATTATGAGAGGATTGGAAATGATGGAGAATATTATGAGAGGATTGGAAATGATGAAGAATATTATGAGAGGATTGGAAATGATGAAGAATATTATGAGAGGATTTGAAATGATGAAGAATATTATGAGAGGATTGGAAATGATGAAGAATATTATGAGAGAATTTCAAATGATGAAGAATATTATGAGAGGATTGGAAATGACGAAGAATATTATGAGGATTCAAACTGATGTATGGAGTGAACAAAATTTGATTACTTATGAACAGAGTTTATTGACATTGGATTTAAAGACTACCATGTTGTACCCTGCAGGGAAGCAGTCTCATGGTAATGTTACTAATAGCTCGGGGGTTAGATCTATATATTTCGTAAGGATATTATTGAAAGGAATGCATTATTTCTGACAGAAATCGAATATTGGTAAAATAGTTGTTTTGGCGTCAATGAATTGTTAAAATAGTTATTGTCTTTTGACATGAAAATGGTAAAGTTTACAAAACACATAATGCGCCTATGTTACTTATTGTGTTAATGAAAATATATATTTCAAAATTCATAATGATCGGTTGATTAGTTTAGGGGTTATCCTGTATAACCAAATATATATATATATATATATATATTTGTGTAATTAGGCAGCATTCCTTCTCTTATGCATGTTTGGTTAAACAGTAGCGACAGCTTCTGTTTATTTATTTTTTGATTCGTTTTTTCGATTTCTCGCACCACTGATTTGGTATTGTCGTCCATGTTGTATAAAAAATCGCCATATTTTCGCGAACTTTTCGACCGACGTCGGTCATCTTCAGGCGGATGAATGAGTATGCAAAATAAAATATTGGTGAATTTATTAAGAAACGTTTTTAAAACCATTTCAATACCACTACAACAACAATTCAACATACCTTCGCCCCCCCCCTGCTCATAACGAGCATGGTTGATACTAGGTTTATTTACTTGAATAAACAACGCTTCCATTATGGAAAGACGAATACTGCAATATGAGATACCAAGAATGGCCGTGTTCCTGGTTAAAATATTCCTGAATTCATTTTTGGGGATGCTATGTGTTATCAAGTGTTGGTAGATGGAACTTTGAGGGGAGGTGAGATGGCAAGTTAGTCGGCGTGGTATGCTAGTTCTAGTCATGCCGATATACGTGTTGTTTGCAGAGACACATTCTCTGATAGAGCATCTAATATATATATATGAAAAAATGAATAAATCAAAATGGCTGATTAGTTTGATCGTACACATGTGAGTGTCTGCTCTGAAATTTTCGTTTGTTCTTTTGTTTATTTTCACCTTAAAATGAAACTGATGTATGATGTGGGTGTTTTTCAAGACACTCTAATCTAAGAACTCTTATTATTTGTGAACTTTTTCTGATGATTTTGTAGTGTTGCAGAGACGATATTGACATACAAATGTTGTTTGGCACAAAACAAATGAAACGGACCGTTAAATATATCTCACAGAAATTTGGAATTTTTGGAAATGTGAAAAAAATAAAAACAAAAATAAAAGTAATAAAACAAACCATGGTTATTGGAATATAATAAATATCTGTTCTATATATATATATATATATATATATATATATATATATATATATACCTAACTTTATATATATTCACCCCTTAAATGTTACAATTTACAAAAAGAAATAATGTCCCCATGTTACTCACCATGTTGTCTAGAATATATATTCCAAATTCATAATGATCTGTTCATTAATTTAGGAGATTATCGTGTGCATAGAAATATAAATATACACACATACTTAGACTTAGGTACTGCCATGTCCTGGGACATATGAGGCAGTCAAAGCGATCCATCGCATTCATAAGAATTTGAAGTTGGCAGACTTTTGACTGTTTTCGTAGCAAGAATATTTTACATGTTGCTAGCCTGAAGCCAAACCACTAACATTTATAAAGAAGAATGTAAGTGGAGAAGTCTTTGGTAGATATTTACTTCCTTGTTTTCAAAGTGGAGCGGAAATTTCAAAAAATGTCTCAACGCCGTTGTTGTTATTATTTTTTTTTTTTAAAACGTCACAAAACCAATTTCTGCTGTTCAGAGTCACAAAAAGATCCACTTCCTTATCTTTAAAGAAGTAAACATACCTAACTTTATATATATATATATATATATATATATATATATATATATATATATATAGGGAAGAGATATACAGGGTGGGCAAAAATAAGGGTCCTATTTTTTAAAATTCATAACTTTTTTATTTATTTATTTATTTTTTTTTTTTTTTTTTTTTTAGAATAAGTAAAGGACCCCTTCCGAAGCAAGCATGAACCGTATTAGCCCTAAGGAACGTACCCTCATTTAGAAAACATTATTTTTGCTTAAAAAACTCAAAACAGTGTAAAAAACAATACTTTAGTTTTTGTAAGTTTTAAGAAGTGTTTTTCGGCTAAAATTTGTTTTGTTTATTTCAAAAAATCTCGGAAGGGTCAGTCTACACACACATAAAGTTTGGTGGGTTTAACTTTTATTTTGTGAAAGTTATTCAAATTATTCAAATTTAAAGATAGGACCCTTATTTTGGCCCACCCTGTACTAGCAAGGGTTTCCATAGTTACCTTGTAAGTAATGAGAAGCCTGTGTACTTATGCTCCCAGCCCTGAACCCCCTATCACGATCTTTATCTTATTTTTTTTAATTTCTAAAATTAAATAAGTCAGTGATAATCATGGATGTATGACACGAACACAGACCTCACAATATCATTGCAAAAATCCTTAGGACAAAATTAATACCACCCTTGAATTCATCGTAAATTTTTTTCTCAAGAAATTTGTTTGATTATTGTATGGGCCTTTGTTTCCAATTGCATCTTCAGTAAACAAAAGTTGGAATCAATAATTGCACCCTAGTGATCTCAGATGGGAACGGAGGAAAATTTGAATTTTACTTGTATCAAAACTAATTTGGATTTTCTAACTGCTAACATAATAATTTCTATAGCAAACAAACTTTCTCTTTTATTTATATATAATAAAAAAAGATATATAAATACTTATATAGAAAAAGATATATAATTACTTATATAGAAAAAGATATATAATTACTTATATAGAAAAAGATATCTAATTACTTATATAGAAAAAGATATATAATTATATAGAAAAAGATATATAATTACTTATATAGAAAAAGATATATAATTACTTATATAGAAAAAGATATATAATTACTTAGATAATTACTTATATAGAAAAAGATATATAATTGCTTGTGATTAAAGTAAGTTTCTCACCGTTGCCTAGAACATATATAAGGGAAGAGTCTATCAGGCATGTGTACACAGTGTGATGATCTATGGAAGCGAAATCTGGCCAGTGAGTGTTGAGGATATGTAATGTGAGTCTCAAAGCTCGCTTTAGTTCTGATGACCTTGGAGGAAAATTAAATCTGGACAATATAGAGAGATGTGTACAGAACAGGAGACTTAGATGGTATGGCCACATTGAAAGAATGAATGAGAGTTCTTGAGTTAGTATATGTAGAACAGTTAAGGTAGCAGGTCCAGTTCACAGGGAAAAGTAGAGGAAAACATGGAAGGAAATGATAAAAATAGACTTTAGAGAAAGAGGGATAAATAAAGACCTGGCAGAGATATGTTAGTTTGGAAGTCAAATTCTTAAAGCGGTCCAACACATGCCAACATGTAAAATGTATGTTGGCCTGAATATGATAATGAGTCTTTTTATTCTTCTTGAGGGGTTTTACTGTTAGTTGTAGTCCTAACTAAGATACGCAGCTATGTAATGGTTTCATATCTGTAGAGTCTGAAGAAGCATCTCTTAGACTAATAAGTCATGTTTAATTATATGAGAATACTTATTTTCATAAGTCATCTCACATCATCATGGCTTCCAGCTGGGTATTGCCAGAGATTGGCCCAGGAGGAGACAGCGTTTCCTTAGGAGGAACAAAAACATGGCTTTTTAGACAGAAAAACCTTTCCTCTGGGTTCAATAAGTATGTAGACACAATTTGGTTGCTTTGCATCAAAACATTTCTCGGTATATAGCGGGTCCGATAAAATGAATTACAGGTTTGGCGATGGGAATAAAAAATTTTTTACGGATGGTGTTTTTCAAGTTAACGTTCACGATATTGTGTGTCTATATTCATATAAGAACAGTCTCATTTCAAAGAAAAAAGGGCCACTTGTCAACATGGTTGGCTTAATATAGGGTTTTAAGTTGTCTTTCACACAAAAAAAAATCAAGTTGAAAACTTAAGCGAATTAAATCTTTGCCCTATTACCAAATGTGATTCCGTCTGTTTTTACATAATCCAAATCTGAGTTTTTTGGGGGTTTTTTTATTGATTTACTATTTAAAAAGAATCTAGCTTGATCTCTACTATGCTATAAATCATAATAAGAAGATTTAATGTGTTGTCTGTTGAAATAAATCTTATATGAACAGTCAAAGTTGTACTTCCGTGTCGTTTTTGTATATTTTTTCGAGAGGTAATGGGATTTACCCAATGTTTAGGTTGGCTTTATCTAATCATTATTTTTTCCATTTTGTATTAATTTTCATTTACCACTAGATGGCGTTACATTTGTAAGGAATTTTCGCTTGTTCAAAGCCTGCATTTTTACTTATACATGCTGAAAATCGAGTTATGGACCAATAGCAAGATGACAAATTTTCAAGTTCCCAACAAACTTTGAGCGGTCATAATTCGATCGCTAATTGTGCTACCAAGATAAATTTGGTACCATTGTTTATGTTTTGCAAAGATCTATGTTCCCACATTTAAAGGGTTTTAGATATAATGAAAAACAAAATTGTTTTGGAATACCTCTCAACAATGGTTGGTAAATAAAAAATTATTGATAGAATTAACTTACACTCAAAGTAAAAATTAAACATCTATAGCTTTTTTTTTTTTTAATTTAAAAAAAATTTTTTTTTTAAATAAAAATAAAAACTATTTTTCCCCATGCTGAGTCTTACTGTTGTGATTTGAAGCCTTGAAAGGGGTCAGGGGAGGCTATGCTCACTCACCCCTTGTGGACATGACCCCATAATCCTTCAAAGTGTACCTTGTGTGAATTCCCTTTCCAAGAAGACATTGTTTTTGTCCCAGGTTCAGGCGAGAGAGGAACAGTTATTATAATTAATATTACAATCCATCAAGCCACTTGACGGCAGATGGGGTGGGGAGTGTTAGGCTGAAACCTGGCGTTTGCCTGGAGGCTCAGGTCTTGGAGGAGGGGCAGCAGGGGGAGGCTGACCGAGATTGGATCATATGTGGCCCTTGGCAGAAACAATTAAGGTACATCGGTTTCAACCTGCATGCTTTGGACAGGAAGAGCACAGGAGGATTGAATGGTAACGAGTGTCCGTAAAAACAAAAAATTGATGGACAACTTTAAGCTCTCCCTCTACCACCGCCTGATCCGAACATGCACACGTATGTACACACTGCAAGCCCACAATTGAATTGATGGGTTTTTTTTTTGTTCTTTTATTCATTTTCTTTTTGTACCTGAAACATGGGTTCTGATCTCTCTCTCTCTCCCCCCCTCTCCCCTTCTCTCTCCCCCCTCACTCACCACACCACACACACACACACTTGTGTGAGATTTAGAAACGAAAGTTGCCTCTTTGTTTCTTCATTCTCAACAGAAAGCTTCTTTCTTTTTTAGGTAAATTACTCTTATACACCAGGGGTGTCAAACATATGGCCCATGAACCGAATCTGGCCCACGGCTCAATTTTATACAAAAGAAAATATGGATATTTTTTTTTTTTTTTTAAATATTCTGTAAAATATAAATCCCGAACATTTATTCAGAGTTGAGTCCGACATAAATCGTGATTAATTCCAATTAATGTTTTCTAGAATGAAATATTTTTTTCTGTGTTTTAAATTTAACTTGTGAAACTATTTGAACGTGGTATTTCATTTTAAGTAAAATTAGAATATATAGACATTTTTCGTTTTTTTATTTATTTATTTATATTTTTTTTTTACATTAAACTGATTTATTTTTGTGACTAATCTCTATATTAATAAAATAGTGTGACCATTTCTCGTGTGTCCCTGCGTGATTCTGACGTACACATTTTTTTTTATTTACGATTAATCGATTATTTAAAAAAAATCTTATTAATTTTTGGGTGCTGGTGTATTTGAGCAGTACCAAATTTCTGCCCGTGAAAATCTCGCTCACCGCACGCCCCTATTCCGAACTTGTGCCCATCAATAGACTGCTTCTCCTGCACCAAACGGTTATAATTTAAAAAAAAAAAAAAAAAGTTGCATAAAATGTTTTTCAGGAAAAAATTTTATTATTGAATATTATGGGCACCTTTAGTTTCCTTTTTATTTATTATCAAATTTATTTCTACGAAATATGGTTTGATTGCAGGAAGGGTTGTGAATTTTAGTAATGATTCCATGGGTGGTAAATTTTTTTTGGGGGAAGGGGGGGGGTCATGCTGTAATTCTTTTTTTTGGGGGGGGTCATACTGTAATTTTTGGGGGAGAGGGGGTAATGCTGTAATTTTTTTTTGGGGGGGGGGGGGGCTCATGCTGTAACTTTTTTTGGGGGGGGGGTCATGCTGTAATTTTTTTCGGGGGGGGGTCATGCTGTAACTTTTTTTTGGAGGGGGGTCATGCTGTAAATTTTTTTGGGGGGTCATGCTGTAATTTTTTGGAGGGGGGTCATGCTGTAAATTTTTGGAGGGGGATCATGCTGTAAATTTTTGGAGGGGGATCATGCTGTAAATTTTTTGGGGAAGGGGGGGGGGTAATGCTGTAATTTTTTTTGGGGGGGTAATGCTGTAATTTTTTTGGGGGGGGTCATGCTATAATTTTTTTTTTGGGGGGGGGGGTCATGCTATAATTTTTTTTTGGGGGGGGGTCATGCTATAATTTTTTTTGGGGGGGGGGTCATGCTATAATTTTTGGGGGGGGGGGTCATGCTATAATTTTTTGGGGGGGGTCATGCTGTAACTTTTTTTTTGGAGGTTGGGTTATGCTGTAATTTTTTTTGTTTTTTTTGCGGGGGGGGGGGGTCATGCTGTAATTTTTTTTTTTTAGTTTTGAATGTTATAAACGTTTTAACTTGTTTTAGCTTTCGTCTTACCTTCAGGTATTTTTTTATCAAAACGACCCGGTCTTTTTATTTGCAAAATCAATTTTCTTTTTGCAATGTGTTGTTCGTTTGAATATTTGCCCAATAGTAGGTCTTTTAGATCACTTGAAATTATTTTTTTGGGGTAAATGGATTTATAAAAAAACAGTTTGATTGCACTGAAGTGTTGTGATTCATTTTAAAATTATTTTTTATATTTGTATTCAAATTCCTTGATCTGAAATAAAAGATGCAATTTTTTTTTTGAATCATTTGTACAAAAATGTTTATTTTTAAAATATTTTTTAAAAAATTATTTTAACATCACGTTTTCGTTTTTGAATTCTTTTTTTTTTTCAATTAAAAAAATTTATTTTAAAAATCACTTTAAAAATATATATATATTTAAAATCATTTTTTTTTTAAATTCACCCTTTTTTTTCTTCAAAATCACTTGAAATTTTTTTTAATTAATTTAGTGGAATTATAATAATAAGTTTTTAAATTTGTATTTGTATTTTTATTTTTTCTTCAAAATCACTTGAAAATATTTTTTTTAATTAATTTAGTGGAAGTATAATAATAAGTTTTAAAATTTGTATTTTTATTTATTTTTTTTCTTCAGGAGCCTCTTGTGTATGTATACAACTTTTGATAATAAACTTGTTTGAGCTTTATTTGTGTACATTCTCATAACAGCGGTTTATTCTCTTATGTTTGTTCATCACTAACAATAAAAAAAAAGTTTAAGTGTGTTTATAATAATAATAATAATAATAATAATTCTAATATTAATACGTTAGTACGTTCGTTCCTTCCTTTTGTGTCACGCTTTTATTGGTAGTGGAATTAAGGGACTTGCTGTGAAAAAAAGAGTAATTGGAGGAGCACACTTCCGGTTGGGGAGTTAGTAAAGGGAAGAGGGGACTTGGTACAAAGGTAAGTAAGTAGGATGAGTTAAAAGGAGGAAGAAGATAAAAAAGATCAAAGATGAAGAAAGGAGATAGGAGTAGAAACGGAATGAACATTTTCACTGAAAAGCACAAACGAATAAACATTTCCCTTTCAAACATGCAACATCATCTTATCGACAGTTTTCTAAATTATATTAAAGGCATTTAATTCATTTTGTTTTAATAATTCATAGCTCACATGTGTTTTTCAGAAGAGAGATTAACATTAACATTATTAAATTACTAGAATTGATATCATTATTAACAAAGAACAAACAAATATTTCCCTACGTTGAAATTTTTAAAACACGCAACGTCATTTTAGCAACAGTTTTCTAAATTATATAATATATATAATCTAATTATAGTAAAGGCAGTTGAATTTCTTTGGCATAGTTTTGAATTAACAAACCAGCTCGCTGGACACTTAACGATCTCAGGAAAAAAAAATTGAGATCTCATTCCAAATCTACTTCGATACTCTAATACTCTCTTGCCTTTTGGCGAAGATCAAAGTGTAGTATCTGTTCCGATGGATACTGCACGCCATAGACTGGTATCGTCTTGGCCTTCGGGTCTTGATTCCGCCGGTCTATGGGTTTGTCCTGTGCAGTTCTAGGAGGTCCACCCTTCCAGGCTTTTCCTCCCCTCTTTGTGGAGTAAGTTTATTGCTTACTGCCTGAGGCGCCCCTACCGGGGAATGCCGACGGGGCTGCCCAGGCAATTTTTAATGGCCAGAGTGCTCACCTTCTCGAGCGCTGGCTTTTCAAGTCCCACTTTTCCAACCCGACCTTGGGTCACATCTTACCTTGTGGGAGTAAGATAAAACTGGCCTTGTGCCTAACTCCTGGAAAGGAGTAAATAAATACTCTGGTGCTTAGAGCCATCAAACTCTGTGGAGTTGTACTCTTTTAGTTTTTAAATAATTTTTTTAGATTTCTTTACATGTTTTCGACCGATTGCCTCACTTTAGTTTTATTGTCATGTTTACAACGTTTCGACCGTTGTACACTCCAGCCTTCTTCAGGTACCTTTTTTTATCATGGTTGGTAACCTCATGGGCAATTTTACACTGACCCGATTTTTTAATCCACTGTGGGAGATTTCTTTCAATCTGAAATACTGTAAAGAACAGTCGCTCTTCTTCTATTCATTTCTTTTGGTCAGGAGCAAAGTGTAGTATCCGTTCTGATGCTACACTCAGTCTTTTCTGTCCTCTGTCAGTGAAGGAGAAGTCCTTCTAGACTGAAGCAATTTTTTTATTTTTGTTCCAATCCAGAGTGCCCCTTTTGGGGGAGCTCGATTTTCCCACATTAAAAACTGACCTTGTGTCTAACTTTGTCCTCGTGGGGTGGCAAGTAAATAGGAACGTCACTTTTCCCTTGTTAAGGGGTCAGACGTTTTCTGCTATTACGCAAGCTCACTCTTCAGTTCTCGCGATTCAGCAGGTCAGCAGTTTCCAATCACTTGCTTCCAAGTTTTCCTTGACCAGTCAACCTTCCTGCGATTTAGGACATTCATGCTTCTGCAACGGTTTATCCAGGAGGATGAACGTTCCAGATGACCATACCAGCGTAATCGATTCATCCTTAGGATTACCTCCATGCTTGGCAAGTGTAGTGCTTTTAGCAAATCTTCTGACCTGATGTGTTGGGCTCATCTCGGAAATAAAACCAAATACAAAATAACTTTTTGTATTATTTGGACTACTATTCTCATCTTGGATGTTATTCTCACAACGTTTCGGCCGATGTAACCTCCAACCTTCTCTAGACGCATCCTTTCGAACTTAGCGATCTTTATGTCGACCGTGGGGATCTGTATGAAATTTCGGGATGTCGATCTATACGGAATTTCAAACTGAATCCTTCATTTAATCAACAGGAGTAGATTGTTCTTGTTCTGTCTGCCATAACCAAGTAGAAGTGTTAAGTAAGTAACTTTTTATTGTATTCTTAGTTTGTATCGCCTGTAGTCAGGATTGAACCTTTAACCTCCAAAAGACTGTCACTTAGAACTGATTATTAATCAACACCTTTATCCGTTGCGCTACATGTTTTAGATCGAATAAAGGGTTCAGTTTGAAATTTCGTATAGATTGACAGCCAGAATTTGAATTCGACATGAAGTTCGAAAAGATGTACCCGAAGAAGGTCGGAGGTTTCATCGTCCGAAACATTGTAAGAATAACAGACAAGATGCGAACAGTAGTATTATTTACCTCCTCTTCAGGAGGTTAGGCACAAGGCCATTTTTATCTTACACCCACAAGGTAAGATGTGACCCAAGGTCAGGTCGGGAAACTGAGGCTTGAAAAGCCAGCGCCCAAGAAGGTGAGCACTCTGGCCATTAAAAATTGCCTGGGCAGCTCCTTCGGCATTCCTCGGTAGGGGTGCCTTAGGCAGTAAGCAATAAACTTACTCCTCCCCAAAGAGGGGAGGCAAAGCCTGGGAGAGTGGACTTCCTAGAACTGCACAGGACAGACCCATAGACCGGCGTAAATCAAGCCCCGAAGGCCAAGACAATACCAGTCTATGGCGTGCAGTATCCATCGGAACAGATACTACACTTTGATCTTCGCAATAAGGCCAAGAAGGCCAGTAGTCCGAGTAATCCGAATAATATAGATTATCAATCCGCATCTCAAAAAAAATCCGAAACACAATTTTTTTTTTTTTTTTTTTTTTAAGGTAACAATAAAATACTGTTCATTATGTTTTCGTCATAATCTTGTTGCACGATGATTTTTTTTTTTTTTTTTTTCAAGCGACTTGGTGGTGATCATTAATTCTGTGAAGAGTTTTTCAATAAAACTTACTTTTGCAATTGCAAGCATGATTTTATATATATATATATATATATATATATATATATATATATATATATATAATGTACATAAAAAAAAATTCTAATGATTTTTTAAAACTTTTTTCTTTGTTTTCTTTTGTTTTTTTGTTTTTTTTCCCATGTGTTTGTGTGTTATTTTCTCTGGGGTGACGTTTTTTTTTTGTTTTTTTTGTGTGTGTGTGTGTTTTTTATTATTTAATCAGTGTTCTGACTCAAACCAAGTGAAAGTAGTTTTAATCCTAGAAATGAGTGCCTAATTAAAATCCATGGATATGCTATATCACCAAACACAAGTTTGTTTTTTTCATATATAAAAAGCCGCTGGACACGTGAAAAGACGAGAGCGTCATCAAAAGACGTTTTTTCATATTTGAAACGAAACGATAAAGAAAAGGTTTTAAAGAAAAAAAATTAAAAAAAATCCGTAAGTCTTTCTGATGTCCAGTTATTCATAAAAGTTTCATATTCATTTTTGGTGCTCTGATAATATCGCGGTACCAAATTACTGACCCCCAAAATGTTTGCGGTGTTTCACAAAAAAAAAAAAAAAAAGCATACTTGCCCTATGAAATTATAGTTTTGAAGTTTCCACATTTTATTAACGTTTTTTTTTTTTTGTGTATTACAATCGTTAAAATAATCAATCTTTTCATTCATAACAAACTCTTTCTCATTTATTCATATAGATAAACATTAACATTTCCGTGATTTCGATACAAATTGATTTCTCTTTCTTTTCTTTTCTTTACGGTGACCGTAAAGAAAAGAAAAGAAAGAAAGAAATTTGTCTTTTCACTTGCATTTTAGAAATAGATCACAACTTGTTGGAAATCAAGTTGGTCCCCTCTAAAGAAAGAAGCATTTAAAAATTTTTTTTTTTTTATCATAGTTCACCCCAAACAAGGCAGTCCACCACTGTAGACGTAAGGGGCTACCCTGGAAAAAGGGAGAAGGTTGGAGGGGGGTCAACCTAAATTGGAAGCTGCGCAGCGAGATGTCTGTTTACATTAGTTTTAAATTTCTGCATGTCAGTATCGTCGGGGAAACAGGGGGCAGGGAGGGAGTTCCAGAGGCCAGCAGCACGAGGAAAGAAGCTATTGGAGTAGAAAGCTCTCCGGCATCTGGGGGCCTCCACAGTGAATGGATGGGTTTCGCTGGTTGTCGGGTTGGTCTAGTGAATTTACGTCGAGGGGGCACCGGAGTAGCCAGTTCATCGAAGCATAATCCATTGAAGTATTTGTAAAACAAGCACAAGGATGCTACATTGCGGCGATGGGACAGAGACTGGCGCTTGGTTGACAGTGAGGTTCCTATTAAGTTGGCGATTCTTTTTTGGACCTTGCCAAGGAGGGAGAGACTAGTAGATGATGCACCAGCCCAGATGTGGCAACAATACTCCACACAAATGCTAAATATCTGTCCATGAAATAAAACAATATTTCGAAACAGAATTATTTGTTATATTAAAATCAAAAAAATCATTGAATAATGAAAAAAAAAACAATAACAAAGAATAGTTAATTAATGATTAGTCATTTTGCAAAAGCAATATGCAAATTAGTTGAACTTGCGACTTATATCGCATATACATAAACAGTATATAAAAAAGATGGTGCGTCTATTATGTTCAGGAGAATGAACTTGAAATAGGCCATTTTGACTTTAGTGCAAGAAATGGACCCAACTTTCGCATTTATTCATTTCGAAAGGTATTACGTATACAAACACACGTGTCGACCAAAAAACAGCATTGTGGATATATATATATATTTTTTTCCTCCCAATATGTCTACCCTACATGTATCTGTACTTGCATGACATTTTTTCTCTATATTATCATCCTGATGAAGTCTTATAAATAAAGACGAAACGTTGATGTACACATAAAAAACATCCATTTTTTGGTTTTCCTTTTTCATTTTCCCATCACGTCGGATTACCTTCATCCTTCTCTTCCCATATATATATATATCTATATCCACAATGCTGTTTTTTGGTCGACACGTGTGTTTGTATACGTAATACCTTTCTAAATGAATAAATGCGAAAGTTGGGTCCATTTCTTGCATATATATATATATATATATATATATATGATTATTTTTATTTACACAGACATGTACAAAATCTGCGACACTGGCATGTCGATGTTATCGATCAAGTTATTATAAACTGAGATCTCATCAGGCAGAGTTAGAGTTTTTGTACATGTCTGTGTAAATAAAAATAATCATATATAAAGCTCTATTTGATATTGAGCACTTTTTATAAACCCGGTTGAAACTCTTTGGATTACTACCCTGCGGACGTTTTTACCTGGATTATTACCATTATTATATATATATATATATATATATATATATATATTAGTATAATTTTTTATTTATACAAACATTATTGGTTACATATGTGCATACATGTTTAAGCTGCGATCTCTCGAGAGAGAGCAAGCTTCTTCAAACCTTTAGAAAACTTCTTTTCTTTCATTTTTTTTCTAAAGGTCTGAAGAAGCTTGCTCCCAATTTACAATAATCCCCTTAACTTTCACCCCAATTCCAGGTAGCCCCTTATGTCTGCAGCGGCAACTTTCCTTGTTTAGGGGTGAACCCCGTTAAAAAAAAACAAAAAAACAGAACAGCTTTTTTCTATACTGATCATGTGTATGTGATTGATATCCTACAATTAACTTATTTGCATATTGCTTTGCAAAAGGACATCTCATTAATTAACCATTCGTTCCTATTGTTCTCTAACTCAATTATTGTTTTCATTCTATTAATATACTTAGTTCTATTTACGTATATTTTTTTTTATATTGTGGATAGAAACCTGGCATTTTGGTTAGTCGTTTCAGACCAGTTTGCTCCTGCGGTTTGCAATTCAGTTCTAGATTGTAAATTAAAAACAAAATTTCCACCCCTCCAAAAAAACACAGACACACACACATACTCACACCGGCCAAGCAAACAAGTCAGTGAGCATCCCCTCGCCCATTTCATTACAAAATTAAATTTAACATGTAAGTCATTTTATTCTTTTGTTAAATTGTAACTTAAATACAAAGCCTTCACCTCTTCCCCAAAATACACTGCAGCCAAGTAAACAAGTCAATGAGTATACATACACACACACATATATAGCTTTTTACAAATATTTATTATATAAGGCATTAAAGGTTTAGCATTTTGGGTCAATTTACTTTTTTTTAAATACTAATGAATCACCACTTGTAAAGGCCAAAAGCAACCCGGGGATAAGGTTTAGTGCGATTTTCAGTTGGATGATGAACAATACGATGAAAGGATTGAGAACTATGATTAATTTACAGGACGACATGACAGATATTTGTTCACATTGGACTTGAAAACGACCATGTTGTAGTCTCTAGGGAAACATTCTGCAGTAACGTGTTTCACAGGTCAGAAGTTCTGGGAAACAAAGGAACTTCTAGTGGTTGCGATTCTTGATTTCCTTAATTTTGCCAAACAAAGCCGGCACGCGGATCCCGCTAATATATATATATATATATATAGTAATCCAGGTAGGGTAAAAATCCACAGGGTAGAAATCCAAAGGGAATCAAACCGGGTTTATAAAAGAGTGCTCAATTTTCTGCCTGATGAGACCTCAGCTCTTGAGAGCTGTAGATCGATAACATCGACATGCCAGTGTAGCAGACCTTGTACATGTTTGAATAAAAGCATTCACTATATATATATATATATATATATATATATGTGAGATCAAATAATATTAGCCTGGGAGTGATTTTTTT